>OW240914.1:47250308-47278234 GCA_933207985.1 Pelobates cultripes
AAGTTGAACATTGAAAAGATTCAAGATTGGGTGACATAAGAAACAAGGAGGAATAAACCCTTTAAAATAAATTCTATACTGTCCTGATCCTTGTATTTACTTACAATTGTCTTCATGAGACTGAATTCTATATTCTATTTGTTTTGGACTGTAGACTGTACCCAGCAATCTTGTAGTGAATTGAAAAGCGCATTGCAAACTCTAGTATAAAACTTGCCAAACTAACTCATACTTAACCTGGAGATTATTATAATTTTTTTTTTAAATGGTTATTTTATATTACATTTAGCGTTTTTGTTTTCAGTTCTCTCCAGTTTGTTGTTCGGTGTACATCCCCTAGGGTTTCATGAAAATTCCATTGTATCCATTCTATACTAAAATAGGAACATATTTACTGACTGAGAAAAACCTGGATGTTTGAACGTATCCTGTTTTGTGATAAAAGTAAACGTCAAGGCTTGAACAGAACCAGTGTGTGCTCTGTGCTTTGCACACATCAAAATTGAATGTTAGTGCTATTGTTAGGGATTGTGTGCTATTACTGCTCTTTGAATAGAACTTCTAAATATTACAAAGAAAACGACTTCTTGTTTGCAGCACTGGGTCTGATGATCTGGTCTCTCAAATAATCCTGTATCCCAGCCCCATTTATTTTACTGTACTGCAGCTAATCTCCTCCAGTTTTTATTCTCTGCTCCCTCCCGCTTATCTAGGCTCATTGTGCCTCACTGTTTCCCTCTCACTATTTTAATTCTTTAATCTTTTTATTATCTTGTGTTTGCAGGCTCCACTCTCTGGCCATCTCTCTGCTCGCTAGACTTCCCAGAATCCTTGGCGCACGCAGAAAAGTCCTTTTATCAGTCATTCTGGTATAAACGAGTACTATGACTCAAAATAATAAGAAATTGCTACACAAATCAGCTGGCGATAGGTGGTTTTATGCACTGTTATGGGGTGTGATTAGGGGGGCATTCATGGTAGTTCTTTCTAAATGTTCACTGTGTCTAACGTTTTCCAAAATGTGTGCGTATTTTCTGCAATTCGTGCGGAGCTATGTACATGGACCGGGAAAGTAGGACAGTGCAACAGATATAGGACAATCTAACGACATTTTTGGTGTGGCTTTCTTTATCAGTACTTACGGAATGCTCTTAATACCTAAGTGGTCTGGGCCTCTATATATGCAGGGCCGGATTAACATAGGGGCTGATGGAGCTGCAGCTCCAGGCCCAGGCCCATGGAATAGGCCAAATTTTATTTTTATTTTTTTTTTACATTTTTTTTTTTTTCACACACTACTCTTAGGGATTCCACCTGGCTTTTAATTTTATTGGCACATCCAGTATTTGAGGCTGCCTGGCTGGTGCAAATATTACAGTGATATTGGCAATACAAATGCTGGTATTTTTCTCAGTATAAACAAGAGATTACTATGCAATACCAGCAATGGCCAGTAGGGGTCACTATGTGTGGAGACAGGCAGGGAAAGGACATTCCAGCATATCCCTCCCTGCCTATCTATACTCACTGATCTGAAGGGGTACAGCTACAGAGAGTCCAGACAGCAACTCCCACCCTGCAGAGACAGCCTACAGCTCAGTGAAGTAAGGGATGGGGGGGAAAGGCTGCAAGGAGACATGGGGACACTGAGACACTAAGGGACATTGGGAGACATTATGACACAGACACAGTCTCCCAGTGTCCCCATGTCTCCCAGCCAGTGTCCCTGGTGTCTCAGTGCCCCCAGTCTTCCAGTGTCTCACTGTATCCATGTCTCCTAGTTCCTCTATGTCTCCCAGTGCCTCAAGTGTCTCAATGTCCCCATGTCTCCAAGCTAGTGTCCCTAGTGTCTGTGGCTCTGGTGTCTCCTTGTCCCCATGTCTCCCAGTGCCCCCATGTCTCAATGTCCCCATGTCCCCCAGCCAGTGTCTCTAGTGTCTGTGTCCCTGGTGTCTGTGTCCCCATGTCTTCAAGTGTCCCCTATTTTCCCAGTGTCCCCATGCGTCCCAGCCAGAGTCCCCTAGTCTCCCAGTGTCACTGGTGTCTCTGTGTCCCTAGGTCTCCCCGTGTCCCCAGGTCTTCCTGTCTTCCTAGTGACATGGGGACCCTGGGATACATGGGGACACAGGGAGATATGGGGCATTGAGACACTGTGATACATAGGATCATTGGGAGACCTGGGGACACGACACTAGGGGACACTGGGAGACATGGGGTACTGAGACACTGATACATAGGAACACAGACCTGGAGTAATTGACACATGGGGGCACTGGGAGACATGGGGCCACTGGGAGGAATCCATCTATACAGCAGAATCAAACTAAGTAGTTTTTTGGTGATTTTACAGCATTTTTTCTTATGTCACTCCTTGTGATTTACATCATGTGATGTCACCCATACATATTTAATTATGGAAATTAGCAAGGCCGGTATGTTTTTCCAAGAAAGGTGGCAACTCCAACTACTTTTCACATACCCTTACTTAAGTATGGAAACTTAAGAGGGATGTATGGGAACAAAACTTGTGTGGACTGGCTGACAATGAATATAGTTAAAGGGACACTAGAGTCACCAGAACAACTACAGCTTATTGAATTTGTTCTGGTGAGTAGAATCATTACCGTTTGGCTTTTTGCTGTAAACACTGTAATTTCAGAGAAAATGCAGTCTTTACATTACAGCCTAGTGATAACTTCACTGGCCACTCCTTAGATAGCTGTTAGAGATCCTTCCTGGGTCATGGCTGCCTAAAATGCATCCAAACATTCAGCGTCCCCTCCCTCTGCATGCAGACACTGAACTTTCCTCATAGAGATTCATTGATTCAATTCATCTCTATGAGGAGATGCTGATTGGCCAGGGCTGTGTTTGAATCATGCTCACTCTGCCCCTGATCTGCCTCTTTGTCAGTCTCAGCCAATCCTATGGGTAAGCACTGTGATTGGATTAGGCAACCACTTCTAATGATGTCAGCAGACTGCTTGTTTTTCTGAGTCTAACAGCATGCAGAGTTACAGCTTCAGGCTTGAATACAGTTAGATTTTTCTATATTTATGGAGGCATGAGGGGCCCAGGGGGGCTTGATGGTGGTGAATTCATGTTTGTGTTCCTGACCCTATAGTGATCCTTTAACCCCTTAAGGACCAATCTTCTGGAATAAAAGGGAATCATGACATGTCACACATGTCATGTGTCCTTAAGGGGTTAAGGTAATGCTGACTTTGGTCTCTCTAACAATGTGCTTCTACACTCACTACATAAAGCTTTTTCTCTGTCCCAGACTATATACCAGGAGCTTCTGCCTGCTAGTAAGAAAGTAAGGAGACAAGTGGACCAGCAAATGCTAGGGGACAGTCCTTAGAAAGCGTTGAGCGAGCGCATCATTAGATGCATTTATGCCAAGCTCAGGGTGCTGTCTGCATAGTATGCCCTTAGTTGGCCAACTGCATGATTGGCAGACAGTCTGACATGCATTCATACCAGGCTGGCCTTCTAATTCTTTGGGCAGACATATCCTCTTTTTGGGCATGTTCGCCCCTTTTGGCAGGTTACGTGATTTGTGTCAGTGGCACACCCTTTTACCGTGCCCATTGACTTCCTGCTTGACAGGACACTGCTGTTAGGGGTTATGGGTTTTCTTGAAAGATGAAAACATAAATTAGAGGGAGATTAGCATAGGGTATGTGTTTTCTTATAGCTGCTGTTTTCTTTCTCTCCAGCACCATCTCCATCAGATACATGACGCTTGGGAGTGTTTTACTGTTTTTGGTCAATATGATTCTGTAATTAGGCCCGTCATAATTTTTAGCACCAGGTCCACTGGGCTCTTAATCTGGCCCTGTATATATGCCTATCTTTAACTATAGTTATGAACAAGTTGTATGACATTCTCTTGTACTTGGTCTGTGACATATATTTTTCCTTAAGGCTCAATAAAATGTTTTTAGAGGTCTTCGAGGTTGTGGTCCAAACAGGACATACAATATCCCAAGACTTTTCCACAGTTCCCTTGACAAGTCCTGTACTAGTTAGAAAGTCTCTAGTAGGAGAATAGTGACAACACACCCCAGGGACTAACAGAGAATACCATCAGCTTATGAGGTACCAGGTTAAACTTAATTTCAGTAGAGAAAGAGAATCATTTTTGGGAAGAGCAAACACTCAACTGCAGGGTTGTGAGCATGCTGGTGCACACAATCTTTCAGATCAGTTGTTCCAGGCAATTTGTCTGTTCCTGAGGAAAGCCAACACCTGTATAATTGCTTACATAGTTGGTGGACGGTGAGCATAAGCATTTCCTGGCCTCTAAACCATCCCTTACAGCACCTCCTGGTGGTGAAAACTGTCTGTGGGATAATACCTAAAAGAGCTTGCTGTCTAGAAGTGTAGCGGTACTTACCTTACCCGAGGACCGGCCGAGGTCCTCACTTCCCGCCGCGCGCAGCTCCCAAATGCAGGCGGGCACGGACCGTGAGATGCGGTCACTTGTTCCGCCTAGCTCTAAGAGCGTGCCGCGCGTCTCGGGCACGCTCTTAAAGGGGCAGTGGGAGCCAAAAAATGAAATGTGCTTCCATTGGCCCGTCATCCCACATTCCCCAGACACTCACATTTTGGGGGCGTGGATATGACAGGGGCAAATCAAAGTAAAGTTTAGGGTATTTATACTTAACTCTCCCTTAACTCCCTGCCCTATTGTGGTTTCTGTTTCAGTTCCCTTTAGTGCTTGTTGTGTTCAGTTGTGATTTTCGTGCTTGACCTTGGCTTTGTATCTGACTCTGTTTATCTCTCTATCCCTGTTTTGTCTTGTTTGCCGGCTTACTGACTACTGTGTACCAGATCTTGGCTAGTTTTTGTTCTCGCTCTCTCTTTGTTCCCTTGACCTCGGCTTGTTCTTGACTCTGTCTATTCTCTGCTTTACGGCGAGTCCGGCCATTCTAAGGTCCGGTAAGCCGTATCTGCTCTATCTGTCGATTGTTGGACTAAATCCTGCGTGTAGGAGTAAACTACCGTGACGAGAAGGAGGTGTAGTTGGTAAATTCTGAGCAGTTGCTGTTTATCTAAACCATGTCATATCTTCTATTTCTATCTTTAGAGGGAAATCCGTGCTCCTGGGGTAAGGTTGTGGAGATGATGCCCAAGTGCTAGGTCCATACTGGGTCTACAACTTTGCCAAGAAAGCAAGGAAGTGCCATGTAGTACCTAGTACTCACTAGAGAAATCAGAGGATATCGTTTTAGAAAAAGTTTAAAGGAGAAAATTTGGGTTGAAGTAATAGGGAAGAATCCATAGGTGTAAAAAAAAAAAGTGCCCACGCACACCCTAATGCAGAGCCAAATTGTCCTCAATATCCTGCTTGGCTTTCTATGGACACCTTTGCATGAGTTTAGGTTAGCTTAGCTTAGCTTGTCATGTTTTTGAAGAAACTTTACATTTAGAGTAGAGTTATAGGAAGGGAGAACAGAGGAAGAAAGGGGTGGACGTTATAGGAATTGTCAGATGTTGAGTTTTTGAAAGGAGAGAAGTAAAACAGAGGAAGAAAGGGGTGGACGTTATAGGAATTGTCAGATGTTGAGTTTTTGAAAGGAGAGAAGTAAAACAGTAGATTTATAGGAAGAGAAGGTACAGGAGGCTGTATAGGTGAAGCTATGGCTGCAAAAGTAGTTCAAGCCTTATTGTTCACTAATGGTGTTTGACTGAATAATGCATTAATAGTTGTCATCACACAGTATGGTATACGTAATTGTTCAGTAACCAGTAGTTAGATTTTTTTTTTAATGTAATTCTCCCTGGAAAAATAAAAACCGTTTTGTAATAGGGTGTATTATAATTTTCATATGTAACTATGGCTTGTTTTTCACTCACAAATGTCTGAAATGATTAGCATATTCTATTTCCTTATTCTCTGGCCAATATGTGAAGATAATGCATTTGGGGCTGTGTAACTCTGACAATGGATGGGTTAACGAGAGCTTAATTTTGCATGACTGATTTCAAAAAAAGTAATTCCTTTTAGCATACAGTGGAGGCAGAAGAGGAGGGGGCTGAAGGAATAGCTGCTTGAATTTCTTACACGATAGTGTTCTTGGATTGTATAGTGGGCATTTGACTTACGTTGGAAACCTAGGCCCTTAATATCCATCTCATCCTGGGCGGCAGCGAGATCATGTCATGTAACCCTGTAAAGGGTGGTCAGATATCCAAGGGACTTTTGGAGGGAGGAGACCCTCTTGCTTTAACCTCTTCCCCCCCCACCCCCCGTCTTCTACATTGCCTGGAGCAATGAACAGCATCATGCAGCCCGAGAAGAAGGGAGGAACCTAGGGCAGGCATTGAGGGGCAGTGTGGCCACTGGCATGCAGTGCCATCTGCAAGGTGACCTCTAAAGGTACAATTGTTTGATGAAGCTGTACTGGCGATATGAATAGATGACAATGGATGACTTTGAAGTCACAGTCTTTCTGTCCCAGTGATGTCCCACCCCGTGCAACCGAACTGGGAACGGGACATGATTTTACTTACCTACAGACTCCCCAGAGGATTGAGTGCATAGCGTGAAGTATGATGGACAGTGACTACGGGATGGATGAGTCGCCAGAGGAGCAGACGACCCCTCGGGCTCTGTGTCACTCAGTCGTCTTTTTCTGCTCAAAGGGAATGATCGAAGGCGTGGTGGTCTTTCTTTTTATTTGGTTGCTGATTCAGGTCCTCCTCAATAAGCAGCAGGAAGGTATGCTTCTACGGGGTTTCATTGACATGATATCCTGACTACCAACTCATGACCAAATAATCTGTGACCCACCTGACCTCTTATTATTATGGATTTTTACATTTTATTCCCTTTATTGATGCATTTAATCCCTGCTATAATTCCTCCTAGTGAATTAAATAACCTTTCCATACATCTCGTATACCTTCCATTACTCTCCATTCATATACCAAGTCTTTCTCATAGTGTATTAACAATGCATTAGTCATTTATCCTCTAAATCAGGGTTTCCTAAGCTTTTAGGTTAGTACCTAAAAAAATAAAATAATTAGTAGGTACCTCTGCCTCAAGGAAGTGATTTCTGTTGCTTTAAATATCAAATGAAACATGGAGACACTGATATTTAGGTTAATCCCATATTGGAGAACAAGCCTAATTAAAGGTAGTAAAGAACATTTTAAAAATAAATATGACATAATGTGAATATTGCATTTGTAAAGTGTATGAATTATTAATCTGAAGTCACAAAATGAAAATGTAATACACACATGATAGTTACACATAGGACACTGAAACACACACACACACACGACATTGACACACACTTGCATACAGAGGACATTGACACACACACACACACACATTTACACACAGAGGACATTGACATACAGAGGACACTGACACACACATTTACACACAGTTTAAATGACACACACTGACTCTGTAACTTCTCTTGTTACTCCATATAACCCCTCTCTATAATTCCTCCCATTACTCACTATATACCATCCTTTATAAAATGTTGTTTTGTACATGTACCAGCCCCTTTTTCCAATTCCTTTCTAGTGTTTGCTAGTACAACGTGCACTGAAAGTTTATTTAAGATATCTAATAAACACCATAACTTTTACCTTAAATAACATGTGAGGCATGGATGGATTCTGGAAATGTTATTTGTTTATTTATAAATATTTTACCAGGAAAGATACATTGAGATTTCTCTCGTTTTCAAGTATGTCCTGGGTCCACAAAGAAACATAGAATGTGACAGCAGATAAGAACCATTCGGCCCATCTAGTCTGCCCAATTTTCTAAATACTTTCATTAGTCCCTGGCCTTATCTTATATCTAGGATAGCCTTATGCCTATCCCATGCATGCTTAAACACCCTCACTGTGTTAACATTAACCACGTTAGGAGGAGCCTTTACTGTGTTGATTCCCTTTATATATTTAAATGTTTCTATCATATCCCCCCTGTCTCGTCTTTCCTCCAAGCTATACATGTTAAGATCCTTTAACCTTTCCTGGTAAGTTTTATCCTGCAATCCATGAACCAGTTTAGTAGCCCTTCTCTGAACCCTCTCTAAGGTATCAATATCCTTCTGAAGATACGGTCTCCAGTACTGCGTACAATACTCCAAGTGAGGTCTCACCAGTGTTCTGTACAATGGCATGAGCACTTCCCTCTTTCTACTGCTAATACCTCTCCCTATACAACCAAGCATTCTGCTAGCATTTCCTGTTGATCTATTACATTGTCTTTCTACCACACAAACAAAGCATTGCATTGTTACAAATACAAGTACTGCAACAAAAAAGTTATAAACCAAATCAACAAATAATGATTTTAAAATCATAACATAAATGTAATTGCACCATTCTTTAGCAGATTGGTTGCATGGTGCCAAAATGTCAAATGCCAAAAAAGTGACCCTTTAATTAAATGGTGTGGTTGCGGACAGGCATTTTATGGAATTTCCTGACCTATTGATGGCGTCTGGGCCTTTTCTTTCTGAGATTTGGATTTCAGTTTACTAAAACTCAAATAGGCAGTCCACGTTAGCTGAGTCAATCTAATAATTTTTCACTAGATTCCAGATTACTGTATCGGATTGAAAACTTGTTTGCAAACTACGGGTTAAATTATCTACATCCACTATGTTCCATGTCATTCTCTACTCTCATGCATGCGCATGATTACAATAGTGATGTCTGTGATGGAGTCTGCAATCCCGCAAGTTCCTCCATAGTTTAAGTGTAGCCATCCACGCGAACAATGGTTGTAGGAATTGGCAAAATGCAAAAAGATCTGAAGACTGTGCCAAAACTAAATGGCTGAAGCTCTGCTTTTTGTCATGTTTTGTCAACCTCAGACTTTACCACACAACAAAGCAGTCCCTACTTTGTACCATATTTTCTGATTTGTGTAGAAGTGTCAGTGAAATTCCATTGTGAGTGTTTCATAAACGTTCTGTCTCTATTAAATACTCTGAATCAGGGCTAGGCAACCTTTGGCACTCAAAATGTATGGACTACAGCTCCCCTGATGCTTTACTAGCAATCTAGCTTTAATAGCATTTTGGGAGATGTAGGCCATAACATCTGGAGTACAGAAGGTTGCCTACCCTTGTGGTCTGCTGACACCCATTTTAATCAGCAAATGTAAAATCATTTATTTTTATGCTATGGTTTTCAGTGGCCTCTATTGCAAATAGTAGTTCCGAAAGGCACTAATGTTACCAAAGTAGCCTCATAACCCACAGACATAAAACAATATAAAATTAACCCTCTTTATCATTTAAAACTTTGAAACAATTCCCCAAACACATTAAAGGGACACTATAGTCACCAGAACAACTACAGCTCATTGTATTTGTTCTGGTGAGTAGAATCATTCCCTTCAGGCTTTTTGCTGTAAACACTGTCTTTTCAGAGAAAATGCAGTGTTTACATTACATCTTCCTCCTTGACAGTCTCAGACAATCCTATGGGGGGGGAAGGGGGAGAGGGAAGTATTGTGATTGGCTCACACCACCACTTCTGATGATGACAGCAGACAACAGGCAGACCAGATCCAGACAGGGGCAGAACAAGCAGCTACAGACTTAAATTCAAGTAAGATTTTACTATTTTAGCGAGGCAAGAGGGGGATCTGGGGGGCTAGATTGTAGTTTTAACACTACATGTTTGTGTTCCTGACCGTGTAGTGTTCCTTTAAGGAATGCAAATGCTTACTTATGTATCAATTTTTTTTAACTTCACAGTAGTTTTCTGCACTATTATTTAAAACCTCTGCCAGGGGTCTATTCCATGTGTTGTCTACATCGGTAATGTAGCGCTTTAAGAGATTGTCTTTGAACCTTCCACAACCAGCAAGCTTTATTTAAGCTGTGTCTTTCTCTATCACAGTTAATGCTTTGTAACTCTCAATGTTTGCTTTTTAGATTCTGTTGAATCTTATCAATAAACTCCTTGAGATTAAAGTGTAATTTTTTCCATGATCCGACTCGGTCCACATTATTTTCACCTTTGTTGCTATAGCAAACGTAGCAACCATGCTCAGACGCAGCTGGGAAATTCACAGAGGAATCGATCTTTGAATAACTATATATTTGCAGTAATCGTATACAGTATTGATAGCACGACATGCAAATGGAAATCTATTTTGGCCATAATCTGGCAGTGGGGAACTGGTACCCCTCAACAGTAAACAGAATTATAGGATAAATTGTACGTTCTGGAGCAAGTTCTGAAAGTATAAATAAGTTATGGGGCACCAGTTCCTATTTAGTGAGGTATTTCAATACTTATTGAATGTTACAAGAAGGGCATGGGTGCAGTTTGTTTTGAAGCAATTTGAGGATAAAAAAAAACAAAACAGTAAGAAAAGCATTAGTTCTTCATAATCACATTGGCATTATAGTTAGTGGATATCACAACCCCCTACTAGATGTTACATTTGGTTATGGTGCTAAGCTCGTCCTGTTAATGTGCAATGTAGTACACAGAATTATTCACAGTGAATTCTAATCAGCAGTGCTATCCATAATCATTCTCAAGTTCTATCTTGGCTCCCAGCTTATATTCCGTTTCTCCCGATAAAACATTATATGGGCTCTGCAGTATGTATCTGCATATACAACTGTTTTAGACCGCCAAATATGCAACACATACATTTCAGGATAGACCTCAGGTTTCACCTTAATACAACTCTTCAAATAAAAAGGTGTGGATTTCTAAGTAACAGGAATATGGTTTAGGATCCAGATCTGGCCATTATATAATTCTGTCCCTTCTATTTTGCCTTTAGGGCCTCCGCAGGGCTTCTTCTGGGTAAGAACTTGCTGTGTTGCTATTGGACTTGCATTTAATATCCTCTTGCCAAGAAGTCTCAAGGCTTTTCGCATACACGCCAAGTGATTAAACTAACTCGCTACAAGTCAAACAACCCTGTTTATTCAGTTGTGAGTTATTTTGCATTGGTAATTGACTTGGAAAGTTTAGCACAAAATGAAATAGTTTGATACAATAAGATTAGATGTAGTATTTGAGCTCAAAACACAACTTTGAGCACAAAATGATAACTTAACAGCAACTGCTCCCACCGAGCTGCTATGTACGTACATAATTACCTGCATTTTAGTTTTTAAATACACCAGACTGGGTGAGGTGAGGGCCATCTGGGCAGGAGGGTGCACTGTTGATATGTTGGCAGAGTAGTGGATTATGTGCAGGAGATGTTTCTATTCAAGGAGGTCATTGTGGGACCTGAGATGGCCGTTGAACCAATAAGAGGAGAGCATGTTGGAGGATATTATTTTTATTATTAGCATCTAAAAGCCAACAAATTCCACAGCAAGGTACAATTGGGCAAAAGGACAGTATAATATACACAGACCCAATACTAAAGGTATAGAGGGCCCTGACGTGAGCCAAGATCTTGCCTTACACAAAGTACCTGGCTTGATAGTTTGTGATCTTACAATCTAAAGATTAAATGGTAAGCGGAGACGAGAGGGGGCAGGGGGGATTTGGAGGTGATGTCCAGAGAAAATTAAAGGATGTTTGCATCCACCAGTAACATAGAAAGGCAAGTGCCATTTCTGAGGTGGGGCTCTTTATCTACCACTGCTTAACCAGTTCACTACAAAAAATAGAGTATTATTTTTATTATCTATTAGTAAAGCCTCACTCACCCTCATACTCTAGTTATGATTACCAGCCTTACCAGATTACCAAACATTTCTCTGCCAAACGTCATTAGTCACCGTTTTAAGTTTGCTAAAGTAAGTTTCAGTGGGTCATATTATTCCTATTATCCGGGAGAGGGAGTAGTGAATGGACTCTACCAGTTCACTGTCAGCATTATATTAGCAGTCCAGAGATTTATTAAGATTGCTACAGCAGTCTTAAATACCTTTAGTTTAGAAATGTAATTTAACTATATTCTGCTTTATGGTCAAATGCAGACATCGTTTTAATGTTCACTTGCTATTTTTTTAAAAAATTTTTTATAATTCTTTATTTTTTGTCTGCAAAGAGTATCCTACAGGCTTGTTAGGCCACAACAACATTGGCAAGCATATAGTCATCATACATCGTTTGTACAGTGTTATGGTACATGTGAGAATTGCACTTTTTTAAACATTTTGAAACAGGTTACACACATGCTAGGCAAGTTAATGATGGTGGGAGATCCTAAATACAGGCTAGAAAGACATGTTCGCTGGTAGGTAGAGGGTACATGTTAATGTCATAAAAAATACAGTGCAAGTTTGTTGTAATGATAAAAAACTGGGTTGGGGGTATAGACTAGGTAATACAGTAGGAGCTGCTGACACGTACCGTTAGCATGGTGAGGTAGAGGGAGTGTAACTATCTCTCTATCATCTGACTCCACATGTCTCTACGAGATGGGGAAGCTGCACCTGCGTTAGTGGTTGCAGACAAGATGGCCTCCATGAAACATGGGGGGTTCAAATTAATTTGGAGTAAACTATAAGCTCACTGGGTTCCAGGAGTGTGTCGCTTATATGTAATAACATAATAAAACAATAAGTCTGACTAAAGTAAGCAATCGGTTATAGAGGGAGACAACATTATCCAACCCGGGCTCTTGTAATTTCTTCCACCCTGGCATCCCAGCCCTTCATCCGATACCCATGCTGGTTATCTGAGATGCATTAGGTGACAGTGTCTCGGTTGTCCAATAAGGCCTTACCGTCTGCCCCAGGCCCTCTAAGGAGCCTGCGTGCATGTCCCAGTTCTCTGGATGTTTTTCGCTCTGCCAGCCAAGCCTCGGGAAGGTGTGGATCTACGTAGTTCCTTCCGACAGGACGGGGTCGGCAGCAGGGTCTTCCCCCGCCAGGCCCTTCTCCCAGGCGTGTAGTAGCGGGCGCTGGGCATCTTGTGGCTTTCCCAGAGGCCTTGGTAGGTGGTAGGTGGCTTTCACGGAGGCCTTGTTCCTTTGTGGCTTCTTAGAGACATGTGCTGTCAGCGGACTCTGTTGCATGTCAGCCTCAGGGTGCGGATACTTGGGAGGTAGGTTCTGCAGCTTTTTGTGTCTGCGCTGTTCTCTCGAGGCTTGATCCACCCTGCTCTGCAGCTTCTACCAGAACTTGCTGAAGAGTTCATCCAGTCGTTGGTTCAGAAGCCGCCATCTTGGCTCAGCAGAGCGCTCGTATCAGAGGCAGGGTTGTACTCACAGCTGAGTAGTACTTCTTGCAGGATGGTGCCGGGATAACCCCCACTGGCTGGGGGGAGGGAAACAGGATTCCCACCGCTTCAGTGCCTTCCAGCTGAGCAGCCTGCAGGGAGATCGGCCGTCTCTCCCTAGTCTGCCTCTACCGGTAGGCCGCACGTTATTGTCAAGGTTAGGTTGTCCGTTATGACCCGGAAACCCCACAAATTGAGTCTCTGGGTACACTTAGTCTTCCCATCATCGAAGTAGGCAGATTATTTGGGATAAATATCTTTAAAATATCTCAATAGTGGGTTCTCACGCAGAGCACACGCTTTGTGCAACCAAGCAGCTTGGCGGTCAGGCCCCGTCCCCCCACTTGCTATTTTTAGTAAGTTATACTGCTAGGAATGCCTTCAGGATCCTTACAAATACCTATAAGCAAGGTATTTGACCATTTTTATCTATTTCTTGTCACACATACTGTATGTGAGAAAAATAGCATTTTGCTTTTATGCCAACATTTCTAACACTTTGAAGTATTGCAAGATTAAGGAAACTGGATTTTGTCTAAAGTTTTGTTTCGTTTCCCAAATATTTTTTTTATCAAGTCTGAATAAATGAAAACCCAAATTGTGTAAATTGACATAATTTGTATTTTTGTTTTTGTCTGTAATGCAATCTGTACACAAAATAGCTATGTGGTATGTGCTCGGTAGTGAATGGTTAAATGGTAATTCCAAGCACCATTATTTAAAGTGCTTTTTGTATTTAGATTTATTCAGAGAGTCGGTACTGCAAATTATCAAACACCTTTTTTTTCCCCACAAAAAACAAAAAGAAAAGAGTAGACGAAAGAATGTCTTTAGAGAAATGAAAAGTCGGACGGGATAATTTAAAAAGAATGAGGGAGAAACCAATTAAAAAATCATTATAGGTGAAGAGAAAGCATAAAAGGCTGGTGAAGGAAGTACAGCAGCTGGACAAATTCTTCATTTATTCTTCTCCAGTTCCCCGATTAGGACACTTCGTTTCAAACACCTGCTGACCATCTCCCCCAGACAGCTGGCACAGTAAACTAAATGGTCTACCAGTGAGGGGGAAACAAGGAAATGTTTCTTCTGATTGAGCAAGAGATGCTAGTAAAGTTTATAAATAATAAAATCCCAATAAATGTAGAGTTCTGGATTTAACATGATTACTATCACACAATTTAGAGTTTGTAAATAAAATAAAGTTGTATATATTGTCTAATAATACTGTGCGGTATTCCAATAAATGTTCTTATTACTTTTGTTGTAGTTAGTAGCTGTATATAAGATCTAAAGATTGGGGGGAAAACTCTTTGTACAATAAGTTTTTTGGGGAAATAGGCTTAAAGTGCAAGTCTACACACCATTACCTCTACAGCCCATTGTACTGTTATGGTGGTAGAAAAATATCTGCTCCATCCCACTGTTCTGTGTCAAAGCATTTTTCGAGAGGTCTGGCTCTAACTCGAAGTAATGTTACAGCATTAGCAATGTCAGCATTGTATACATTTGAAAGACATCGACTGGTAGATATTAAATAGTAGAGTGGCACACTTAGCGGCTATATTTTTATTTTATAATTCTTTATTTTTGCAGTGCATAGGTTAATTAAAGGACCACTATAGTGCCAGGAAAATACACTAGTTTTCCTGGCACTATAGTGCCCTGAGGGTGCCCCCTCCCGCCGGGCTCTGGGGAGAGGAAGGGGTTAAAACTCACCTTTTTTCCAGCGCCGGGCGGGGAGCTCTCCTCCTCCTCCTCTCCGCCTCCTCTCCTCCCTTTTGGCTGAATGCGCATGCGCGGCAAGAGCTGCGCGCGCATTCAGCCGGTCTCATAGGAAAGCATTCATAATGCTTTCCTATGGACGCTTGCGTGTTCACTGTAAAAATCACGCAAGCGCCTCTAGCGGCTGTCAATGAGACAGCCACTAGAGGATTTGGAGGCCGGATTAACCTATTTCTAAACATAGCAGTTTCTCTGAAACTGCTATGTTTATTTAAAAAAGGGTTAACCCTAGCTGGACCTGGCACCCAGACCACTTCATTAAGCTGAAGTGGTCTGGGTGCCTAGAGTGGTCCTTTAACACGCTTACAGTAACATTTGTAAATGGAAAATAAACGAGGTTGAGAGCAAGATTGTTAAAAAAAACATCAGAGATACAGCACTGGTTTTTTTTTTTTATATGAAAAGATGAATTTAACACAGTTGTTGCATTTAGGACTGAGCCCTTTGCCCTCTTTGTGGTAGTAGATATGTGTAGTAGCTTGGTAGTAGAGGGTGGTATAGGCTGTGTGCCTCTAGATACGTTTGTTAGTAAGCGCCTATATTTTTATATTAAACTTATACTGCCCAACCCAACCCCCCCCCCCCAAAAAAAAAATAATAATTCCAAAAGAAGGAGGTTGACCATGCATGGGGGGAAAAAAATTATAAATAAAATAGAAATTGGGTTCCTGAAATGATAAAGCAGCGAGTGGAACACAATAGTCTTGCTGTTCCCCCCACACCATGTGTGGTAAAGGTAGCAGGGCCTAAAACATCAATATCAATGCCACTAACCAGGCCCAACGACTATGGTCGAGGTCTGGGACACCATTTGGGAGTTACCACCATTAGTAGCTTGCCCTGGGTGCCCCAGGTCGGCACTTTCCCTTCATGCGAATGGAGACCACATGGACATTCACCATGTGGTCTGCAGCTCTGCATTCAGCAGAGCTGCAGATCGGATAGTCCACTGGTCCACTGCCACCACTGGATCACTAGGGACTCGGAGTCTGCCACCACTGGACCACCATGGACTCGGAGTCTGCCACCACTGGACCACCAGGGAGCCTGCCACCACTGGGTCACCACGGAAAAAGGTACCTGTCACCCCATCTGTCACCCTGCCACCCCCCCTCACCCTGTCACCCCATCTGTCACCATGTCACCCCCTCACCCTGTCACCCCATCTGTCACCCTGCCAGCCCACCTGTCACCCCCTCACCCCATGTCACCCCATCACCCTGTCACATCTGTCACCCCCACCCTGTCACTTTACCTGTCACCCCTCTCACCCTGCCACCCCACCTGTCACCCTCTCTCACCTGCCATCCCACCTGTCACCCCCTCACCCACTCTCACCATGCCACCCCACCTGTCTCACCCCACCTTGTCCCTCTCATCCCACCTCACCTATCACCTCCCTCTCATCCTGCCACCCCCTGTCACCCCTTCTCACCCCACCTCACCCCCTCACACTTCTGTCACAAACCCTGTGACCCCCCACACTATGTCACCCCCTTACTCTGTCACCTCACCCTGTCACTCCCCTAACACTGTCACCCCCTAACACTATGTCACCCCACCTCACATTGTCAGCCCCTAACACCCTGTCACTCCACCTCACATTGCCACACACTCACACCCTGTCACCCCCTCTCACCCTGTCACCCCCTCTCACCCGGTCATCCCCTCAAACCCTGTCATCCCCTCACACCCCCCTCACACCCTGTCACCCCCTCACACTCTGTCATCCTCTATCACTCTGTCACCCCATCACTCTGTCACCCCCATCACACTGTCACCCCCCTCTCACTCTGTCACCCCCTCTCACTCTGTCACCCCCCTTACACTAATGTAACCCCCTCTACTCTATCACCCCCTACACAATGTCTCCCCCTCTCACACTGACATTCCACTTTCACTCTGTCACCCCCCCTACATTATGTCTCCCTCCTCTCACACTAGGTCTCCCCCCCTCACCTCCTCTCACATTATTCCACCCATTCACACTCTGTCACCCCCCTACACAAGGTTGACAATGCAACAATGTATACAAAGACTAGCTCTCTATATCCAGTGCTGCAAACTCCCTCTTCAATATCTACAGCTTCTTATACACACAAATCAACTGCTATTTTTTCAATAATGGTGTTAGTGGGGGCCTCATGGAGGAGTCTCGCCTAAGGCCTTGCCAAGTCTAGAGCCGCCACTGCCCAGAACTATGTATCGTGGGAAAGGGCTTTAATCACTGCTCAGCACCTTGTTCCAACTTGTGGAGGATTTGACTGGGAAAGTCCTTGTAAGGACTAGAGCTCCCGGCACTGTATGTTGTCCAGAACCTGGGAGGCTAATAGAGCTAGTCCCCTATCCTGTTCCAGGACAGAGAGGCTCCAGGAGGACCCCAGTCAAGCCACTGCAACTGGGGCAGAAGAGCGCTGAGGTTTTACCTGGTTCTAGCTAGGAAACGGTCCTTGGCTGAGGTACCCAGCCAGGGTACAGGGAACTCCGCTACAGTATACACACCAGGGGTCAATTTCTACTTGCAGAGACTCAATTTGCACTCCACTAGCTTGCGATGAATGGGAATTGTGAACCCTAGATATTCGTATTGATAAAAAGTATCTGGCTGGGTAACATTGTATTAATCCATACACGGATGCATTGCTCAGGCATGTAACAGAGGACACTGTACTGGCTGTTTACATAGCTGGCTTGCCAAAAGGGACATATTTGGATATTGTTTGGAACGTCATTACTGCCAACCCTAAATGAAGGTTATATATACACACCAGTACCTACAGATATAAAGTATAATACAATAAAAACTCAAACTAAAAGGGAATAGGTAAATATTGCACTCACAAACGGAATATCGATAGGGAGACCTTTATATATATTCTCTCTTCTTAAGACTCAATTTGTATCAAACCATATAAAAGGAATAGAGAAAAGACTATGGATATTCTGAGCCAACTTGGTCTATATAGAAGGCTAATTTACACTGTATCTTGAGTTGTTACATTTTCATATCTGTTTTTAACTGCCATTAATTATCCCAATTTATTTTACTAAAGTAAATTCTATAGCCTAAATAAATGACAAAAGTTGATTTAAAAAAAAAAAAAAAAAGTCTGTGTGAGGTTTCATGTAAAAGCTATCTAGATTACAGCTTTGTTAAAGTCTTGGCTGTGTGTGATTTTTGGTGGAGTGACATGATGTCTGAACTTCATTTTCTTCTGGTCAGTCCATTTGCAGGTACTCCTGGGAGCGGGACTCGCTCTACTCTGTTTCTCCCTCCTCTTGGGCTGTGCCATATGCTGGCATCGTAGCCGTAGAAGACAATCGACCCTCAACATTATTGGTGAAGATAAGGATCTTGCGCAACCGAGTGTCAGAGAGCAAGAGCAGTCAGAGCTTCCTGGAAGATCGGCGGCAGTAACTATAGCACTCCAGTACCAGGACATGGATGGAGACATCATTCCAAAGAGTGGGGAGGTCATACCAATTCAAGAGGCACTGGATTCAGTACCTGCCAGAAGTCTACATTCCAGAGCCTCACTGCCCAGTCTCTACCAGCTCTCCACAAAGACAAAGCGAGCCATTCAACGACGGAGTACAGTTTTCAGTAATGGATCTCAAAGAGGAGATCGTAGCAGGTTAATGAGGGTTCCCCACTCTTACACTGAGCCAAGCGGATTTTCTGGAGCCAAGCAAAAGTCGCCACCACGTCTGAACTTCACTCTGCACTACTCACTACAAGAAGAGACTCTCACAGTGATTGTTACAGGTCTCTCAAATCTTCCCAAAAAATTCCACCAAAAGAAAGACTCGTGGGTCAAGGCCTACCTAATGCCTGGATTTATAGAACCACACATAGAACAAACAGAGGGACTCGAAGGAGGTCAAACATTCTCTTTCTGTAGATGCAGTCCGGGAGAGTTGGGAGAACTGAATCTGCGACTTGCTGTGTTTGCTCGAGAGAGGAACAACATGAGAGAAGGATTATTTGGAGAAGTCCTGTTTCCATGTGCACATTTAGACTGCCAAAGTGAGGGTACATCTGACCGCACAGAGGAACTATCGCTTTCCAAGAGCAAGCTTAAGAAGGTCAGTCACCACGCACTTAGTAGTATAATAACCCATTACACAGATTGTGATATTTCTCACATTCTAGAGGAGAAATTGGTTTAACATTTAATCTTCCATTAAGTGCATTTATGTTTGACAGGTACAGTAAGATGCATCCTCAGTGTGCTTTGTGGAGCGGTACACATTTGGCAGTGGCACTACCCTAATGTTTGTCTATGTTTATGCTAATTTATTTACATGGTATCAAAATGGAACTCTGACACAATCCCTACTGCTCAAAAGTGCAGTGGTTATGGTGCCTATATAGTCTCAGCGTACCATTCCATGGAATTTGTTGGATTTTGTTATCAAACCAATAAGAGTTTAAAAAAAAAAAATAGGGCCTTTCTGAGACTAGCCCTTCTCCGGTTGTATTGATAAGGCTGAATTTATGCAAAACCAAAGCTGATTTTGTTGTAAACCCACCACCAGCACTCTTAGCCAGACATTGCTATCCAGGGTGGATGTGTTATAAATGCAGATGAGGGGTGGTTTCTGGGTGGCGGATTTCCAATCACAGAGATTTTTGCCTACTCTGCTCCCTCCATACCTCCTGCTGGTGTCTGGAACAGATGGTCCAGGACTCTGAGATCTCTCTTCAGTCTGAGGGAGCATGATCTCCCGCACCCTCAGGATGAACACCGCGATCTGTGTATGTCCCCAAAACCCTAGACTGAAGACAGAAATCTGTGCATTTCCCCAGCCCCTCAGATTGAACATCGATCTGCTGGAGGGTGAGGACTGTGGCCAGAATGGCCAACATAGCAATAACACATACACACATAGCTGCACATAACACTCCCCACATGGTAACACATACATGCAGCTACTCGTTGCTGCCCACAACGTTTCCCACCGATTACCTTATGACGAGACGCTGATTGGCACAGCGTGGCATTTTACTGCGCATGCACTATAGCCCCCTATGCTTTACTATGGGAAAGTATTGGATTGGCTGAGATTGTAAAATTTGATGATCTCAGCCACAGAGGCGGAGCAAGGCGTGGCACTTAAAAAAAAAAAAAAAAGGGTGAGTAAAGTCAGGGGATTGGGGGACTGTGAACGGAACTAGCCTTTTTACTGCTGTTCCTGTTACCATTGTTTTCTTTTTATTAAACAGTCACATTTTTATTTTATATTTTTCTATTAGTTTGCAACAGTGGTATTGGGTGGCATCTGAGGCTTCTGTGTCTGATGTAAATGTGGCCCTGGGTGTTGCTAGAGCACCGAGGGCGGCAATGATTGAGAAGCTATTTTGCACTATATTGACATCCAGGGTCTACAGCTTTAGTAGACCAGAAAAAGCGTGGGCGCTGGCTAAAACAGTTTGACAGGTTACTATGGGATGGCATCAAAGCACTCCTGGCACCATAGCCACTACAGTGTGATGTAGTAATTAGGACACTTGGAGAGTTTGTTAAACCCCAAGTGTACCCCTCAATTCATATTATCCTCTTCAGTCATCCATCAGGTCATCGCTCTTGTCAGATTATGTATAGGTTTGTGGGGGGGGAGGTCAATTTAGTGTTAGGAAAAAGAGGTGTTTCATGCATGTGAAAATTTAAGGGATATTTGCAAAGTGAGCAACCTCCTATCTATTCTGTAGTCCAGTCAGCCTCCTATGGTTGGTGACAGAAATGCTGTTATACAGAATGTATCACTGAGAACTTCCCCTGCTCCTCCTGCAAGTCATTTCCTGTGTGAGAGGCTGTTAGTGGGAGGTGATCCCCTCCACTTCCTGTTCAGCCTCACATTCAGACCCCGGAGGAGCTGGGACAACACTGGGAGTTTTACAGCCTCTGCAGAGGACACTGGCCAAGTCTACTGGTCAGAGGCGGAAATAAAGTTGTTGTTTTTTTGTTTTTTTTGTCAATCTTTATTTTATTGTTCACAGAGTAACAGACATTCCTGCAATGCCCCAACAGCAATTGCAGGGTTGATAACAAATATGTAGAACAGTAGGTGGCATTCAAAATCACTGCAAATTATATAATTAACAAGAAAAACAAAAAATAAAAGTAACTAGATTAGTCAAGCATGTCCAGCTGTCAGTCAGGACAAAGACTAAGTAAAGCTTAGCAAATAGTGTAAAATATATGACTGCTAGGCTGGCGAGACATTTAGGTTGTAAATACATTTACGAGAATGAAAAATAATACTTCCCCTACAGGCCAGGTTGACACAAGAGAGTGAGTGGATAAGTCAGTGAAGCACCACAATAGGGTCTTATAAGATAAATGTGGTTAAGTGCCCATTTTCAAGTTGTCATGTGTTACATACGTTTAAAACTAACACTAACAGACATATAGATACAGACACACAGAATAACACATTTTCGGATACATAGATGAATAAACACACACAGATACACACACATTCAGATACACGGACAAACAGAAGACATACATTCAGATACACACAAACAGATACAAATACAGACAAACAGATAGACACACAGGTACACACACATATTACATATTAAAAATATTATTTTTTAGCCACCCTCTTGTTTACTACCTTTTAAGTGCAAGAGGGGGGCTTCCCTTGGGTCCAGTAAGCTGACTGATGTTGTGTGTAGTAAAAGGCTCTCCCACTCCTTTTTGCCTGCCTCCCGCATGGCTCGATCTGTTAGGTGGGAGTAGGTGACTGTCACTTCCTCCCAGTGCTACCCAGATTATAGGTGCCCGGTTGCGCTGTTAAAGGGCAGCAGCACTGACCAGGCCCCTTAATACACATTGACATCAGGTGGCCCTGGGTGTATGGACCACCCAATGCACCCCCTCAGCATGCAGGCCCTGGTTCTGCCTCTGCTACTGTGCTAAACCCCTACAGGACAGGGCTACTCTACCAAGACCTGTTCTTGGTCCCCTTTTGTTCTCTCTCTATACTGCCTCCCTTGACAAACTTATAAATTCCTTTAGATTCTACTACCATCTGTACGCCGATGACTCCCAGATATATCTCTATTCACCTGATCAATTCTCTGCTGTCCTAGAATGCGTCACCGGTTGCCTATCTTCCATCACTGACTGAATGTCCTCCTGCTTTTTGAAACGCAATCTCTCAAACACCGAGCTTCTTATTTTCCCTGCTCATAATACTGATCCTCCTCCTTTTTCTCTCCCTGCAAGTTGATGGTACCCGCATCAGCCCATCCTTGCAAGCTTGCTGCCTTGGTGTTACATTTGATCCTGGCCTCACCTCCAGTCTGTTGCTAAAGCCGGTCAATTCCACCTTAAAAACATTGCACTGCCCCGCTACAGTCTGTAATGAATTCAGTCGCCAGGTTAATTTTTCTCTCCAGTCAGTCTTCTCACCCCTCTCACCTTTGTCTATCCTTACATTGACTTCCTATATCCTATAGGTGTCAATTCAAAATACTATCCTGTACCTATAAAGCTCTACACAACTCTAGCCCCTGTTATATTTTATCACTAATTTATAGATATGCCCTTTCTAGGTCTCTCCGCTCTGCCATTGACCTTTTCTTGTACGCTGCTCGCACTCTTCCTGCTAAGACTTCTCGCGGGTGGCTCCTTTCCTTTGGAACAGCCTGCCTACTCCCATCAAACTCTCCTGTAGTCTTCAATCATTTAAGAAGTCCCTCAAAACACACCTCTTTAGAAAAGCTTATAGCCTCCCAGAGTAACTTCTATTTCACAAACCTGTCTCCTGCTCTCACCTCCAATTCTACTTTCCCACTGTGTTGATTATTCCCCTCAATGCCCTTCCTATTGTGTTCTATACCCAAGCTCCTATAGACTGTAAGCTCGTTTTAGCAGGGTCCTCCTATCGTTCCTGTAAGCTTTTTGTAATTGTCCTATTTATAGTTAAATCTCCCCTCTCATAATATTGTAAAGCTCTACGGAATCTGTTGGCGCTATATAAATGCCAATCATAATATACGCTTTTAATATTTCCTAGCCTATCCTCCTTCCTTGTTGGTGTACCTAGAGACTCACTAATGATCAATGGTTCACTCTATTAACTCTTTGATATACTTTGATTTATGACATTTTAGTGTGTCCTATACACTTGTTGGATTAGTTAATAGTTCAAATCTACGTGTGACTTCCATAGATGTATGTTTATTCCAACTACTCAATATCATGTAATTAATAACAAAAAGAAAGATTACAAATATCATGATAATAATAGAGTTGAGACAGTAATTTTTCTCCTTTCTGCTTTGTGGAAATTTGGAAGGATTCCTATGACAGTACGGAAAGGAGGCTAATGTAATGATACACATTGTGGCTGTCTTCAGGTTAATCTTTTTTGTACAGTCTATTTCAATTCCAAATAGAGCTACCATGAGAAATTAAGCCAAATCCTTGCTACCGACACTCACCGGCCACAAGTCCCTAATACGCATCCGCCTATCGTTCTGAGTGTCATGCACAGGCAGAACTTCAGAGAATGACAGTGTGGAAGCAACCTGCCGTATATCAATGACAAAAACACTAAAAACTTCCTTAAAGGAGCATTATAGTGCTAGGAAAACATTATAGGGTTATGACTGAGCCTGTCTCCACAACACCACTACATAGAAACATAGAAACATAGAAACATAGACTGTGACGGCAGTTAAGAACCATTCGGCCCATCTAGTCTGCCCAATTTTCTAAATACTTTCATTAGTCCCTAGCCTTATCTTATAGTTAGGATAGCCTTATGCCTATCCCATGCATGCTTAAACTCCTTTACTGTGTTAACCTCTACCACTTCAGCTGGAAGGCTATTCCATGCATCCACTACCCTCTCATGCTTAAACTCCTTTACTGTGTTAACCTCTACCACTTCAGCTGGAAGGCTATTCCATGCA
This sequence comes from Pelobates cultripes, assembly GCA_933207985.1. Classification (NCBI taxonomy): domain Eukaryota; kingdom Metazoa; phylum Chordata; class Amphibia; order Anura; family Pelobatidae; genus Pelobates; species Pelobates cultripes. Next base: position 47,274,229 of record OW240914.1, read on the forward strand.
TCCACTACACTCGGTGCCTGAGCCTATCTCCACAACACCACTGCACTCGGTGCCTGAGCCTGTCTCCACAACACCTGCCTAATTTAATAATGTTAGTTTAAACATGTTTATTAAGAAAAGTTGAAATTAAAATTTTACATAAAAAGCTACACATGTTCAAATTTTTGTATTTTTTTTTTTTTGTTAATGTTTGATGTTAAGTCACTCAGCGCAGTAGTTATCAATTCTCGGCTAATATCCGTTTTCTTTGTAACAAGCTGTCAATTCCCGCAGAGTCTGAGTACGATGGATGTTCCCTGTCCTCCTACGCCCAATCCAAAATTTCTGGGCCAGATACTTATACTCCTCCAGTATCAGATGTTGGCAAATCGTATTAAAGTGATGGTGCAGAAGGCAGAGAATCTAGGGAAACTTACACGCATTCCTGGAGCCGCAGGTAAGACCACAAGCCACCCATTACTTTATAATAGAACCTCTAAGGCTGAGATTCAGCAACATGTGGTTTTAGAGGAGGGGTTGAGGGTTAGCAAGCTTAGACACTCCAGATGTTGTGGACTACATCTCCCATAATTCTCTTGCAGCCATAATGCTGGAAAAGGAGCATGGGTGATGTAGTGAACAACATCTGGGGTGCAAACCGCCAAACTTTGGCAGGTCTGATGTCAGAAGAGGAAGGGTGTGTCATGAACGCAATGAGGAGGTACCTTATCCTGACGTGCATATATGTCCTGCTTCTGGCAAGACAGTCTCTTATTCAGGGTCTTGGCCCACTTCAGTTCCCTGCTGCCCCGCATCTGGGGATACCAGGGAACTGTCCCTTGGCAGCACAGTGATATGCACGTGCTGTGAAGTGGGCACTAAGACGATGCAGGGATTCCTTTAGCAGTTCTCCCACTGAACATCTCTTCAGACTTCCCAAAACTGGGTGACAGTGCCTATCTATCGTTTGTTCAGGAAGACATCTCTGTGACCTGCCACTAGGAAGTTTCAATGTTTGTTTTCTTGGAAATTGACATTTCTACTGCCATTTCCTTTGTGGGGAGGGAACCACAGTGACTTAACAGTGACTGAGGGAGGACTCTTCCACCAAATTTAGGTAGAAATTATTGTTTTGCACTTTGCTATAAAGTGGTCAGGTGTCCCTGTGGGGATTGTGATAAAGAGATACAGCACAGACAATGTTATAGTGTTGATTTTCCCCCATCCAGGACAATTCTAGTTTGCCCAAGCCATGCTTGGTGTGTTTAATGCATTTCAGTAATTTAATATGGTTGTGATGTATGAGGGACTGTTTTGAGTTGATTAGCTGGTGGAATTACTGGTTATTCTATAGTCAAATTTTTACTGATCATGAAAACACAAGTATACTCAACAATATCATCTAGATTGACTTGCATGAACAAGAGTAAATAAGGCCTTGCTTAAATGAGCTTACACTTTCAAGGTATAAAATGTATATGGATTTTAACTGTAGAATTACTTAGTCTAACCACCATAATTACTGCAGAACGTTATAGTTGCTATGGTGGGTACCATGGCCAGTCTCCTCGTGTTCTACTTCTAGCATGGATCTGCTGCACTCCCACCGAACCCCCTCTAGACCGGCGGGGGATATCCCGGTTCCCTACCTACACTTACCACACCATAAGAGCAATGGTACAACACTTGCTGTCATTCCAAAATGGCAGATGCTCATCTCTTGGGCTCATATAACACGAGTTCCTCCTGGAGGGCTTCCCACGACTTAGTCCTAATGCGACTTGATCTAATCTTCCAGCGCTTCTGGCTCAAAATCCAGCAACTCCTTACAGCTGTCAAAGCGGAACATAAGAAGGGAGTCGAAAACGAGGATCAGCCAGAGTCTAAGGGGCCTACTCAAAGAGAGGAGCTGGGGAGGTCTCAATCTACTGCACACCTACACAGGCCGAGAGCCAAATGAGGCTTAATTGCCTCACATCGCCCACATCAGCGGAAGATTGCCCGAAAAGAGCGGCGAAAATCACCCCAATCCTCCGACCGCCCTCAGCAGAGGATAGTCTTGGACTGTTGCCTTACCCGAGCCTATGGACCAGGATGTTGGCCCCAGTCCTGGGGCTGGAAGGGGCACCCGACTCTGGCGCAAAGTCTACTCTGACAGTGTCGCTGTTATGCCGCCCATGGGAGTGGGTTGAGTCTGTCTGGGAGTCCACCATCAATTTACCATAATACAGCAGCAGGCAGCATCTCAGTTACCCAACTAAGCCTTTTCTTTATTTTGATCTTTTCTTGACTTTATGACGCACAGCTTTATTATTGTGGTATAGTGTTATGTGGCTATGTTTTATTCCTGAGGTCACAAAAACTAAGCCAAACTTGTATGGTCTAACACACTCATAGATCTGACTTGATTAACCCTTACCTGTCTGGTTAGCACGATAACCTGATGTCTTGATTTTCTGCTTGTGGCTTTGATCATAACCATTCTGACTACTTGGCTCAACTAAGCTTATACCTCCTCTCATTGCTAGATAGGATTGGCCTAGCTTTATTAATACATGTTAAATCTACGTTCGGACTATCTCATTTTTCTATAACAAAAAATGTGCGTTTTTTGGGGGGTTTTTTGCAGTCAGTGCCTTGACCCTGTTTATTGTACAGTGCTTATAAAGGCTGGTTCATGCTGTCAGGGCATAACAGCTATGTCTCCAATACCATGCACCTATAAATAAAGAATGTAAAAAATAAATATTGAGATACAACTAAAAAATAAGCATGAGAAATAGATATAACAAACAAAAAACAAAGAGGAGGGGTCCACAGGGCAAACCCAAGGACTTTCAAGCCAGCCCAGAACCTTTAAACTAAAATCCAATGTAATCGGACCAGGTCTGATTTTCTGAATGCGATGATTGGTGTTATGAACCCTTGGATTGAGATGGTCCATTAACAGGTTATCCTTAACTTTTTCTTTTACAATAGCTAGACAGGGTCATGTGTGCTGAAACCAGGGAGCTGCCAGGGTAATTCTGTTAAAAAGCTTTTGTTGAAAAGAAGGAAGACCTTCCATGGATTTGGTGAACAGAAAGGTGCAGAGGTCCAGGGCCACTGGTCGATGGAAGAAACCATGATAGCAGATCAGTAACTTCTTCCCAGTAGAGAAGTACCTTCGAGCAAGTCCACCATCTTTTAATGTAAAATCGTTGTCGGCCACAGAAGCGCCAGTACTTATCAGTAGGGTTGTGCCCCACAGAAACCTCTGGAACTGAGTGTATACTCAAGAAGATCCCAGCAATCTTAAAAGTACACTATAGTCAACAAAACAACTTTAGCTTAATGAAGCAGTTTTGGTGTATATAGCGTGCCTCTGCAGTCTCACTGCTCAGTCATCTGCCATTTTAAGAGTTAAATAACTCTGGTCACACCTGCCTGCATGTGACTTAAATAGCCTTCCTAAACACCTCCTGTAAAGTGAGCTCTATTGTTTGCACTTCCTTTATTGCAAATTATGTTTAATTTAAAATGTCTTATCTTCTCCACTGTTAATGGTAATAGTTTGCTAGACCCTGCAGCAGCCTCTTGTGTGTGATTATAGTTCCATTTACAGAACAGGAGTTAAAAAAAACTTTTAAAGTAAGTTACATCTGATTGAAAATGAAACCAGTTTGTTATGCAGACTTTGTTAACAGCCAGGGGAGAGGTTTGGCTAGGGCTGCCTAAACAAATTGGCATAACTTCTAAATGGCAGAGAATTGAGCAGTGAGAGTTCAGAGGCATGATCTATACACTAAAACTGCTTCATGAGGCCGAAGTTGTTTTGATGACTATAGTGTCCCTTTAAACACATGTGCAAAAATCGGTTGTCCTGCTGGGTAGTAGAACCTATGATATTTCCGCAAAAATGCCAAAAGCACACAGATAACAGGTCTGTGCCACTACATATCTACCAAATAAGCACCAAGGCCAATAAGACTATGGATTTTTCTTTCACTAAATAGGGAAGTGATTTGAAAACCAAATTTCAAAACCT
>OW240914.1:47278334-47306663 GCA_933207985.1 Pelobates cultripes
GATCAAATATCTAATTTAGAAAAAAATTCTAGTTTTACTATAGGCACAGTGTTACTATTCTAACTTCAATTTTGCAATTATTATATTTTTAGTCCAGTATAATTCACTGTTTAGTTAATAAATCTTTTTGTGACTCGTGCCTACTGTTTGTAGCTCTATCTTTATTTATGGGTAGTGAGCATTTGGATCCAATAAATCTCTGGGTGGAGAGGGTTAGTAAAGGCATACAGACATAGTACTTAGCATTATTTACTAAAGGATGGCTACCTGCGAATCTTTGGGTGTTTGCAAATAGCAGGACAGCGTAATAATGATGCATACACGTGGAGACGATGTGCTGAATTAGGTGAATACAATGCACACAGCCCCAAAAACAAATATTTAAAGCAACACCGTGTTTGCACAAAACACATTAGAATGCATTAAAAACTAATACTGGCAAAAAAAAATAACAAGGAATAGTAAACAAAAAATACACCTTAACAGCCATCTGCAAATATATCTTATTGGGGGTCCTTGTATACATCCTGGAAATAGAAAGAAAGAATACAGGACATCCAGTAAATCTACATGTTCTAAAAGGAACAGGAAGTCATTACAAATTGCAAGAATGCTAATTCTATACAAAACTTAAATTATGCAGTTAAGGATTGTTTTTAGATCTTGTAGTGAACCTGTCGAGGATCAACAATTCCATCTAACCTAACATTCCATCTTTATATCGTCTTAGCAAAACTGTTGCCAAATGTATAGATTTTTTTGTAAAAAATTTTTAAAAGCACCATAATAAAGAATGACCCTCTCACCTCATCTGTCCATTGCAGTACCAAATGTCAGACTTCCAAAATTCACCACAAGTGTGTAATGTATGTCTAATAAATGTAGAAACTAAACCAACCACACTTTCTTATTGTAAATTTGTGATTTAATAAAAGTATAAAAAATTACCCCCCCCCATGCTGTAATGGTGTCACGGCTCCCCGTTCTTCTGCTGGTGTGGCAGAGATATTGTATACTTACCTTGGTCGAGGCAAACCACTGCCGACCTCCTTCCGTTCAGGTCCCCAGCGAGTACGACGTTCCTAGAGACGCCGGCCGCTGCGGTTCCGGTTTTTAATAGGAAATTTACCTTCGCCCACATCAAAGATGGTGCTAACGTGCGTGCGACGTCATGTCATAGACGCACATTTTGGGGTTCAGTGGCCAGAGACTACCAATTACAGCCTCAGGAGGGTTATTTAAACCCAAATTACCTTTTGGTCAGTGCTGTGTCGTGGTTTCCACTAGCTGGTTATCCGAGAGTGTGTTCCTGATAGTGTTTTTTCTCGTATATTTGACTTTGGCTTTGTTTTGACTTCCCTGATTTCTGGTATTCTTGACTTCTGGCTTTCCTCATCGTTGTCATGTTCTGTGTCCCTGATCTCGGCAAGTATTTTGATTATTCTCTGGTACGCTAAGTCCGGCCATTCTAAGGTCCAGTTAAATGTTTTCCTTAGTCCTAGGTGTGATACTGTTTTGCGTGCTGGATCAATTATAATCCTGACTAGTGGTCATCATGCCAGCCGTGCCCGAGTACCCATATTGTAAGTAGTGAAATGGTTTTAGAATGGTTTGAATTATTTTAGATTAGAGATCCCTTTAATAGATAAAATAATGGTAGAACAACTTTATTAGAATATGCAACAATTAGAAAAATTAGAGTAAGAGACAATGCAAATGCACATTAAAAAAACACGGGGCTGTGGTGCATGATGTGGGTTAAACACTGTGGGTTTAGATTTAAGGAGGTACATATGAACCAACCATTTCACGGAAGGAGCAATTCTCCAGGGTCTTAGACAGGGATAACCCCTGATGCCACAAAGAGCCAGACAAAAGGTCTCACAAAAATAGATGTTAAACTTATTTGAAAAAAAACACCACTAGAGAGCGCTCTTCTGGTGATATACCAGGTGGAAATGGAGTGAAAAATATATAAAATAACAACCCACTTGTGTACAATGTATAAACACAATAATATTTAGAATAGCAAATTCTCCATTAGAGAGATAGAAACCGGGCCCCAATAGACATATTTAGACAATATGCCCCAAAGTAGTCCATAGATGTCCAGAAATCAATTATTAGACATAATACTAAAAAGACTGCTTTGAGAATCTGCTACAACAAAATTAGATTAGGTGGACATACAGATCTGTGAGGGCTATAGGGGTTAAGGTGATTTCTTAGGTGTCGATATTAGGGGTGATATCCATTGTACTGGCCATAGGGGGAACTTAGCACACCTGAGGTACCCTGAGACGTTCAGGAGGGGGGGGTGTAAAACATCGTGAGGGTGGTTGTCGGGAGGCTGTTGGTGCACTGTGTCCTGGGGTGGGAAACTAGTGGAGTGGTTTGTGTGGGGTATATACCACTGTGCCCCTTAGAAAATCAAGTTATGTTAAGTTATGGCCCTGACTTGTGGGTTCAAATTGGTGCATCTAGGCACAAAGTCCCAGGTGGCTGCTGGGTCCCAACCATGAGGGTTCGAGTGTCCCGCAGCTTGCACTGTTGGGCCCAGGGAATCAGGAGGAAGGCCCAGTGCTTGTAGGTGTGCAATCACTCCAGCTTGGTCATGGATGGACATGGAGTCCCCCTGTGTGATGAGCAGCTTGTGGGCTTGGCTCCATCAGTAGCTAATTTTATTTGCTTGCAAGAGTAGTGTGAAGTTGCGAAGTGATCGCCGACAGGCCAGAGTCCCCCCGGAGAGATCTGTGTAAAAGGCGAGGGACATTCCCTCAAAGCTGTAGAGCTACTGCCCCCTGATGGCGGCCAGTACCACTGCTTTATCCTTACGGCTTTGAAACTGGACCACCAGGTCCCCTGAGAGTCCCCTGGGAGTCGAAATACTCCCTCTAGAGACACTGCCTTTGCTTGTTTTGGGGTTATCAGGTGTGCTATGAGGTGTCGGGCGAGGTGCGGGAGTTCAGCCGTCGGCACATTTTCCAGGACACCCCTGATTTTCAGATTTTTCTGTCTTCTCTTATTCTCCTGGGTGTCAAGCCTGTGTTCAATGGCTTGGCTCCGTTGCTGCATCTCTTTCATCTCTCTTTGCATCTCTGCGATGGTTTGAGTGTGCTCTTGTGTGGTACTTTCCACTAGGCCAAGGCCTAGTGCTGGTCAGGCCCCGCAGATATTCCCTTATCAGGGCCACATCCGCTGACAGTTTTTGGTGGAGGTCTGCCATGAGCTCTTTGATAGCCGTCAGTGTCGCTGGTGCGGCATACGTTCCCGGTGGTGGGGGTGCCGGGCGGGCCGTTGTTGGTAACCGTGGAGTTGGTGTGAGAACTCCGCTTCATCTGACATATCATCCGAAAAGTCAGAGCAGCCGCCGTGGAGGGCCGCCATCTTAGGCTCCTGGACACCATGTGCCTGCCGCCACAGATCACCAATGCTCATACCCTGCCGGGGTTTGTCAGGTTTTGGTTTTCCATCCCATGGGGCAGGTGATGGGTTCTGCCCGTGAGTTTTGCAAGCGTTGGCTGGCTATTTTAGTTGGTTTTTCTCTTCCGTTATTCTGGATTTCAGAGGCCATGCAACTGTCTGCTTCAGAAGTTAGGCCACTCCCCCCCTCACGACCCCCCATGAAACTGCATTAGAGGGAGTAAAGCGGCACTGTTACAAATAAAAAAAATATTTGAAAGCATTTTATAAAGAAAACATCTTCTTGAAATTCTCGTGAAAGACTATGTTCGAATTTCATTGAAATTACAATAGAGTCAAAAGATACTATAAGACAAAGCCAGGGCTACTTTGCGTTATGGTAAATTCCTAATTTCAACAGATAAGAGCAGGAGAAGGTACACCAGTGGAGGTCCACGGTTCACGTGCTCCGTTACACCATTATCAAAGCGTGAATATAAAATAAACAGAACATAGTAAACTTGTTGCTGGTTTGCCCTAGTCATAAATTCCTAATTTGATGGCTACTGCCATCTAGGTTTCTTGTTGTGACAATCAGTTTTTTCTTGGTTTTAACCTTACTGGTTTATTTAGATATACCGTATGCTTTTAAAGAGGCACTGTTACTGGGAACCTGCTGTAGGTAAATTGCCGAATGCTGGGTGGCCACCGTTCGCGCAAACGAACACATGGTGGCGCCATCTTTATTCATTCAAATACGGTCAGCGGTGTGTGCAGCCAATTTCATGGAACTAAAATCGGCTGCACATTTCCGCGAACACTGCTGACCTGTACCTTCTCTGAACTTTCAGCCACAGAGACTAAGTCCCATTCGGCGATGGGACTTAGTAATATTTTCAGCCTGAAATAGACCGACCGCACAGCCCAAATCTATGGAACTGTTTTACTCAGGAAAATGTGCTTGCGGTCGGTCATAAAGGACTTCCAGCTAACTTTTTATCCACTGGATGGATTTGTCTGATTTTTGAGAGTGTTTACATTTAAAGTGTGCGGATTCTGAATATGTAATTTATGAAGATTGGACGTATATTTTTAACGTTATAGCACATGTATAAAAACTGTATTTTTCCTGCCCGTGTTAATTATGTTAAGCATTGTGTACCATAATTATATCACAGGCAGAGGGGAGGATTTTGTAGGAGTGAATGGGTGTGGTTTTACTGTATGCTACGTGCTTTATTGGTTATTTTACAAAACCCTGTGGGCGGTACTGTATTTGGAAAACCTGCATAAAAGAAGGCCCTTTGGTGCCAAGTAATACAGATCTTCTTGACCCTCAATACGTAGCCTTGTCTCGTTATTGGAGGGAACTGCTATAATCACACTGGGGATTGATATGCTCTGCATACTCCCTTGAGCTTTTAATCACTTAGCTCTTTTAAGAGCTGTTCCTGTTACGATCTCCTGGAGGAGAGGTCTTCCCCACATGGTCCTGGAAGACAGACGCTGATCCAGGGTGGACAGAAGACGGCGAGACTCCAGTTAAGCTACGGTGGTTGTGGAGTCTGCGGTGGTTGTGGTGTCTGGTGCGGTGCTTGTGGTCCTCGGCGCAAGCTAGGAAGCGTCCATCAACGGAGGGTACTCGGTCGGAGTACGGGGAGCTCTGTTACATCCTCCATCTGACTGGGCAGAGCTACAGTGTCAACCCCAATAACCGTCACCAGCAAAGGCTGCTGGGAATTGGTTCTCTCTGTGTAGGGGCTCATGGGATCCTCCACAGACCTCAATGCTGTACTCTCGCACATGCGAGTTAAAGAGCAGCTGAAGAGGGACAGGCATTGGAAGATGGGCACGCCTATGAGACTCAGGTTCAGATAAGTATCTCTCACCTTTACCTGCCCCCCTACCACCAGACTGCCAACAGCCATGTCACCGTCATTGCCGGGGGTATTTGCAAATTCTGCAAGGTCTCCAGACAGTGACAGTCCCGCTTTAATACCTCTTCAAATGATATCAATTTATATAATTTTTGATAATTTGTATTATTTTGTTTGTAAATGGCTGTGTGTATGTTTGTATGTATATTATATGTGCCCCTCTGATTTTCTTTAATACAGCTTTGTTTCGTTACCCTGTTTGTTTTGAATATTTTTATTGGTTTCACAACATATAAGCAGTTAGCAATTTTGTTCGTGATTAAACAGGTATTTGCCTACGCAGGGGCGTAAGCTTTTGTATTTAATCAGGTTTGCATTGTGTCGCCTGCGCAGAGGCACTGTTCTCATTGCATATGTGTTATAGCATAGTTTTCCTTGTGTTTTTGCTTGCTTTTGTGCCTCAGCATGACCGGTATTGCATGGTTGTTGCAATTGAGCCGACTTGTGTGACCTTGTTGGCTCCTGCCTTATGCATATTTGCTTTTGCGCCAGTAGGTCTTGTCTTTTTGCTGATTCTTTGTGGCTCACCTAGACCTAGTTCGCATGTGACTGTGTGTTTCTCATGTCTTGCTTCTTTGCTAGTGGCATTCGTTGTGCTGGCCTTTTGGCTGTGCCTCTGCTGTGGGGCCTCTATCTGTTATTAGATGGAACTTGCTTATCTTTGCTGTTTTGTCTATAGGCAGCCTGAGTGGGTACTTGTCCTGTGCTTTCTGCAGATAAGTGTGTCTAGGGTGTGCTTGTCCTCCTGTCTGCTTTGGTTGTCTATGTATTGTGTATGTCTACCCTGTATGTTGCACCGACGAGCACATGTGCGTGGTTTGGGTTACCACTATGTCCTGTGTGTATAGGGTATTTGGTATCGCTGCGTATTGGTACAGGCTTGTCTGCGTTTTTCCTCTCTCCGGTGATGTCGTGGTATCACTCGTCTACTGGCATATTTAGTGTGGTTCCCTTGTTGTTCGTCCCGTCTGTTATTATTGTGTCCTGTTCAGGTGTGTTCTCGGTGTGTATGGTCTGTTGTGTTATCTGTTTGGGCCTTGGTCTGGTGTTACCGGTCTCTGTTGGGTGTGTGTGCTACCGCAGTGTGGTGTGCTGTTTGGTTCCATCTCTCCTATGTGTACCTTTCTTCCTCGTTCTGGCTACGGTGGTCCCGATCTTCATGGCGTGCCTGTCTTTGGTGCGTTTTGGGCCCTGTTTCTCGTGGTGTTGTGTGTGAGTGTATCGTTCTTATTGTGTCGTCCTAAACCATTTAATGTGTTGTCTTTGTGTTTGCCGTGTGTTCTGTTTTTTGGTTTGGTGCCTCTCGGTCGGGTACTGCGTCAGTAGTTGTCTTTTTGAAGTGTGTTAGTGTATGCGTGTGGGTGTTGGTGCAGTAGGGTGTGTGGAGGGGATGTGGGGGAGGGGGCGTCGGGTGGGGGAGTGTCTAGTGTTCCTATCTCTGTCCCGACACGTCCACCAGATATGTATGAACTTGCCCGTCTCCTCCCCGCATCGCCAGCATGTGTCTGAGATGTCGGGGTTCCTGGTGTGGAGTGCCTTCGGTGTCAGGTACCATCTGGTGAGTATTTTATATGAGTTTTCTTGCAGGCGCGCTGAGCTTGGTGTTTTTTGTATCATTGTGATGCATTTATCCTAGTCTGCTTCTGTCATGGTCTCGTCTAGATCCTCTTCCCAATTTCGTATGCAGGGAGGTGCTAGCAGATATCTACCAGTGGCCAGCATTGTATACGTCTGTGAGACGGCTCATCGTTACCCTTTTTGTGTGCTTTTTTTCCTCACCGTCCATACGGTTAAATGTTGATTTTTGTGCTCCCTCGCTCTCACCCCCTTATGATCACATCTGTTTTCATGCTGTGTCTCTCCATATAACAGATCACTTTGTCAGCATACGGTTGATTCAGGAGGGTGAGTTGAAGGATATGAAAGAGACACGGTCAGTTTCGGGATCCAGCCCGGTGTGGAACGCTCCATTCCTGTTTGAAGCCTCTCCCAAAGCTGTGCAGGAGCAGACATTGACTCTGGAATTCCTGGTAATGCAGGTGAGTGCAGGGTTAGACCACAAATCAGGTGCTATAAGCTACCATCTAGTGCCTACAGGTATCGCTGCGACCGTGCCCCAATGTCAATGCCTTAGCCTGCTAGGTAAAGCCATTGACTAGTCAGAACAATATATATGTGGCTCCCATAAGGAAAAACCTTTACTAATGCTCGCTTGTGCCTAAGTGCACGATGAAGTCATAGTATTGCATGATATTCTAGTGATCTAGTAATGAGTTCACATGGAACAGATAACCAATAGTGAATAAGTGACAGTATCTGCAGAAACACTGATTTATTGGTCCTTCAACTAGAGGGAGAGTTATCTTTTTGTGCCAAGAAATCAGAGGTAACGTTAGGGATATATAACAACAGAGTAGATGAATGTGGGAAAAGAATCTGGAGAAAAAGTTAATTTAAAAAAATATATATATTTTTAATAAAATTTGCAATTCTTCTTGTCAACCCTCCACAAATTCCCAACTTAAAGGGACACTGTAGGCACCCCAGACCACTTCAGCTAATTGAAGTGGTCTGGGTGCACTGTCCTTTTTGCATTTTTCCATAGAAACTGCAATGTTTACATTGAAGCTCTAAGTCTGCCCTCAGTGGCTGTCTACCAGAAAGTCACTAGAGGGCTTCCTGAATTGAAACGGACCTTTCGTCCGTATCTGACGCTGAATGTCCTCATGCTCTGCAGAGTGTCAGATTTTTCCCCATAGGAAAGCATTAATTCAATGCTTTCCTATAGGGGGGTCTAATGCTCATGCAGGACAGAGGAGGGGGCAGAGCGTCGACCCAGTACCGACATCGGCGCTGGGATAAGGTAAGTAAATAAAGGGTTTCTAACCTTTTATTTACCGGAAGGGGGGGGGGGGCACAAGGGAGGGAGGAGGCAAGGCTTTGAAATACAGCTGCTTTGTATTCCTGGTACTACAGTATCCCTTTAATGAAATCCTCTTCACCACCATCAATGATAGTATGGAATTGGTTCCACAATACTAAGTCCCTTTTTTCCCCCAAATGTAACTCTTGTTTTCTTTACAGGGCAGAATTTACAACCGTGCACGCATTCTTGGCCGTGTTCTGATTGGTGCAGGGGCCTCTGGGGCTGGGTTGGCGCACTGGGAGGAGGTGTGCTCCACAGGACCTAAGGAGTGTGCTCACTGGCATACACTTCAGCCAGATGTGTTCTAGAATGTTAGCTGAGCACATGAACTAGTCATCAATCAATAAGTGGTACTTTTCATCTGTTGCAAAACGCATCAGCCAATAACCGTGATAAGGAGGACCACACAGGAAGTCTACAGATTTCAAGGAACTCTGCTTTTTCCATGGAGGAATCAGTCGGAATATTCTGTTGCTGGGTTTTGACCAAAATATATTATGTCATAGAATATGTAAATGTATGAAAATTCTAAATTAATGCCTTATTTACGTTTTAACAGGTTAAGCATTCATGCTTAAAAAAAAAAAAAAAAATGAAACAAAACCGGCAGATGAACAGCAAAGAAAAAAGAGGAAAAAGAAAGACATACCTCACGCCTGATGAAACTGAACGTGTTTCGTGTCTGGTGCAGATGCGAAACGCGTTAAGTTTTTATCGAGGGTTTGGTCTTTCTCCTTCCCCCCTTTCTTTATGTACAGTTTGTTAATTTTCACTGTTCACTTGCCAACTTTGCTTGGTGGTTTTTGTTCAAATTGGAATATATTTACACCTCTACGAAGATTTCTTTGCTTGTCCCTCATTGAAAATCGTTTTTTTTTTATTTAAAATTTATTTCAGGCTAGCAGTAGACCAGATATTTTGTGAGGAGATGAATAAGGTCATCCAAAATCTATTGGTTTAAGTTCCTGCTTGGTAAAGGAAATTAAACAGCGAAGCAGTGCTATACACAGGGATGTATTTACCACAAGGCATTTGCCCAGGGTGGCACTTTTGGGGGGGGGGCAAAAAATGCCACACCAGCTCCCAGACAAATGCCTTGTTTGCCTCGTGTTCTGGGGCTGTCCACCTTACTGTGAGTGAGTGAATGTAGCTGCCAGTGTGTGTCTGTGAGTGAGAATGGGTGTGCCTGTGAGTGTGTGTTTTACATTTTATGTGTATCTGAGTGTGTGTACCTGTCAGTGAGTGGGTGTGTGTCAGTGAAAGTGTGTGTTGGTTAAACAGTGTGTGCCAATGACTGTGTATCTGTCAGTGAGTGTCTATCAGTGCATGTATCAATGAGGGCATGTGTCTGTCAGTCATAAAAATGGCCTTGACATGAATTGGAGTGGCAAATTTAGGTTTCGGGGGTGCCCGAATTTAGCTGTGCCTAGGGCAGCACAAATCCAATATACAACACTGGCTATACAAGGTATACCAAGGTAGCCAATCAATCAGCCAACATGCTATTTCCACAATGTCTTTCAATGGACCTAGACTACACATCCTGCTACAATAATCTGGAAACAAATCCCTGCTACAGTACAAAAAGAAAGAAATGACAGATAAAGGTATAGAAAAGAAAAAGGGTACAGCCAGGTTCCAGAGTACTTTAATCACTCCATGTGCCATGAAGACCGCTGTGTCGGCAGAGTGACAGGACTTCTTGCAGAACAGAACCCTGCTTATTGTTTTGCTGGTCATTCGGCAATCCTTTGTGTAGTCTTTTTTGAGTGGAGTCTGTTGTTTAATTTAAATGAGGGGGTCTAAGTCTAAACCAATAAATTCAACTTTAAATATAACACAAGTCTGGAGAATTAAAAATAACTGATCATAAGAAAGACATATATTTATTTCATTTTGTACTCCAATACAAAGAACGTAATCATTTTTTTTAGAAATTGTATTTCTACATATGCTTCACTATGTTTAGCGATTACATACTTTTCAAAGTTTCAAATCCAAAACGTTTGGTTATATTAAGACAAATTAGTATCATGGTTTGTTAAGATTAAAATTACAAATTTCGTTATGTAACCGAGACAAAAGAAATTGTTTTCAACAATACATAATGGCATACGGTGGTTTATTCTTCAATGCAATCATTATTTCCCCCTTAAATGCAAATTAAGTAAAAAATAAATACTGATTGATGGATATATTTACCTAAAAACAAACAATACATGTTTAAATACATGAAACATTCTTAAAATAAATATCTCTGCTGGCAACATTTGCCTCTGTACAGTAAACTTTTATCACATGAAACATTTTGTCGATATACATACATGGCATTTATTATTTGACAGTTGTCTATATTGTGTTATAAATCTTAGACACTGCCTTAAGTGTATGTATGAAAAAAGATTAAACAAAGAACATTTTGTAAAAAAACAAACAATTGTGAAACACCTTACGAGAATTTGCTCAGTCAAGAAAGTGTCATGCACGCTAGCCAACAGGCATAATCTACCTATGCTATCAGAATGATCAACGCCAGGATTGCGTTATTTATCAACACGAAACCCAAGGGATGATTGCCGCATCTTGGTGCCTGTTTGTGACAAAATTCTAAACACATCACATTTCCTGGGTCTACTACAGGCGATAATTTAGGCACATAGGAATGGGCTTTAAAAAGCCAGCCTTTCTTCTGTGCTATTTCATGGTTTTAACGCTTAGGAATATTACGATTGTATATGATTTTTGGCTATTTTCCTTCATTGCTTTCACAGCTCCTGACCCAGCTTGTTACCTGACCAGTTGTAATGCTGCGGATACAGAGCACTGGCACAATTTAAAACTTTGCTATCTCTAATGTTGGCTTATACCTGTTTATGCTATTAATCACCTGTCTGATGTGTCTTTTTCCATTAACTCTGAATATTCTAAGGCTTGTAAAACGACTTGCTATCCCTTGCCTATATCTGCAGGTCGGGATCCGATCTCATCAAGTAAGCCACATTGAATGATTTGAAGAAACTTGTCAGTAGTTATATTATTTTTAAATAAATATTCTTGGGGGGGAAAAAAGGAATAAAATAAACATTGTAGTACGTTTTGTCTTGTAGGTTCATAGATTAATAGAAACAGACCAGTACTTAGTTAAATGTTTGTGAATGGCTAGGGATATGAGGAAAGTCAATTTCCTCAAAGTGCCATCTTCACATTAAATCAGCCCACGTTTAACATTTGTTTTTAGTTGTCCCCAAATTTGAAGATCTGGTTGGTCTTCTGCGCATTGTATGGTCTTGGGGAAAGCAGGGCAGATACCCGGGGAGTGTGGGAACCTTGTGTATCATTTGTACATTCACTGTCAGCCTGGCTTCTCGGACTCAGTGGAGACCCCTCAGTGGAGCGTTTCCAACTTTTCACCATAGTCCCAGGAGGGTTGAGTCTCATTGGGGAAGCAGGAGGTGTAACACTGAAATGGATGGGAGTACCAGGTCTGGAGTTTTGGGAAGATGCTGTCCAAGATCCTTCTGATGGGCTTCGCAATGAGGCTCTGGTTCCTGCTGATGGCACTAATGATTCTTGGCTTCCAGACAAAGTATGCTCTGCTCCGTTATTGGGGCTTGTATCAATCGGGCTCCCTGACAGCCGAGGCACCGTGGGATCTGTCCTGTTACTTCCGTGGCCAAGCTGGGATGTGCTCCTTATTTGCTGGACCTGCTGCTGGAAACGAAGCTTGGCTAAGGGATATATAAAGAAACAGCTCAAGAGACCGCAATACTTGGTAAGATAAATTACAACATTTGGCTAGCAAGTGCTGACCAGTTTCCACATAATTTAACCTTGCTGCTGCCAAGGGTTTTTAACTATTTTCCCGCTGACTATCTCTGTCAGTGGGCAAATAGTTTTGCTTTATTTATTTATTTATTTATATTAATTTCAAGTCCGGACCATATTCAGGCAAAATCCGTACAGTGTTGAATAGCATGAACAATGTCCAGATTTTGCAGTCCAGTCGCACTTTTGTGAATAACCCCAATAGGGAATCTCAAGGTGCACAAGAGGTAAATATTTAAAGGAGTGCAGTTTCACGAACTTCGTTAATCCACTGCTTCGCTTGTCGCAAGATGCTTAAACGGTCAATTATGAAAGGACATAATCCCAATTAAAGCAAGAAAAGGAAAAAGCTATATCACTATTTATTGCCCTCCACCATGGAAGAAAAATTTAAAAAAGGTAACGTTAAAAATAAATCTCTCTACTAGGTATCCATTTAAAGTAAAAAAAAAAAAAAATGAAATAACATCAGTAAAAAAAAACAGTGAAAATAGGCACACTTATTTATGTACAAACAGGGGAGGTTGGGAACATACAACATGGCTGATCAAACTAATTGCGAGTCATGTCAGACACTTTGTAAACATCAATAACAATTAAAGGACCCTAAGGTGTTAAAAACATTATATAGGCCCTCTGCCCCGCCCCCCCTTAATATAGTAAAATCTTACCTTTATTCCAGTCTGCTGGTGCTAGCTCTGCCCTTTACCTGCATCCTTGGCTGACATAATCAGAAGTGATGATCTCAGCCAATCACATTGCTTTTCCATAGGAAGGCATTGAATTGGCAATTTTGATGATCTCAGCCAAGAAGGTGGGCCAGGGGTGTAGCCAAACACCACCCTGGACAATCAGCATCTTCTCATAGAGATGCATTGAATCAAAGCATCTCTATGAGGAATGTTCAGTGTCTCCATGCAGAGGGTGGAGACTCTGAATGGCTGTCACACTGTGCAGCACTGCCCCAGGAAGCACCTCTAGTAACCATCTGAGGAGTGGCCAGTGGAGGTGTCCCTAGGCTGCAATGTAAACACTGCATTTTCTCTGAAAAGACAGTGGTAACTGCAAAAAGCTTGCTGCAGGGACTGACTATACTCCCCAAAACAACTACATTAAGCTGTAGTTGCTCTGGTGACTATAGTGTCCCTTTAACAATTACAGATGCCTCCCCTTGTGGAGTGCAATGTTTAGTGATATTGTTTTTTCTTCAATTTAGTCATTTACGGGGAGAAAGACGCTGGCAAAGTACAACCATAAATGTATAATATTTAATTGTACCCCATTACCAGCTTCTCCCATTCTGCACTAGATTCAAACATATGCCTGGGGCACCCAAAGATGGGTGGTGTACTAACATTTCTAGTGGAAAGGCGATTCCCAGGATATGTATATATGAACACATTTTTCAAGCAGTGTGTCTTTTACCTTTCATTAAAGAGTCATTTCTTTCATGCAACATTTTGATTTCAGAAGTCATACTGGATATCTGAGAAACAGAGAAAAGGGGGGTAATCTCACATAACAATACATTTGAGATATAATTCTAGAGTATACATTAACCTATTAGTTGGCAAGTTTTTACTTTAACATAACATTTATTTGAACCATAGGCTGCATAGATTGCTGTTTAGAGATACCTTAAAAGAAACAATAACTGAAATGTACACAATTTAATTTTTCATTTATTTATTCGTCTGTTTTTAGAGACGATCACATCAATACTCATGTTTGAGCAAAGCAGTGTAAGCTAAGCAAATGACTTGTCTTCTAGAAGATGTGTGTAATTTACTAGAACCTGTGTAACCTGACAGTTCCAGCACAATTTCCTGAAATAATCCCCCCAGATTTAGGGTGAAATAAGATATAACTACAGGGTTATTCAATAAAGTCCAAATGGCACAAAACCATCTGGCTGCAGATGGGGCTATTTGGACAGTAAAATACAAACGTTGTTGATAGAATTTTTAAATGTCTGGATTTTGTAATTCAGGCCCCTAACAGGCCAGAATTTGATCAGGATTTCAGCCGAGCCTGTCTCCGGCCGCCAGCTGAAATCAAGGCCGAATGTGGCAAATTCAGGCTCTGAGAATGCAACTAAGCAACGGGGGAAATAGTAGAAACCCTGTGTATTGGCAGGGATAGTTATGCGGCATCTGACCAGACATTTTAACCAGTCGCTACAAATAAAGCAACAAAAATCCTATGGAGGTCAATAAGACCCCTATAGTTCTGTAATGTTGGTATATCTACTAAACATGTAAAACTAGTGACTAGGCAGCCATTGCAATATGACCAAGAGCACTCTGACAGTCAGGGCCGGTACAAGGATTTTTGACTACACAGGCGAAGATGCATTTTGCTGCCCCCTCCATCCCCCCAAAAAATGTATCTTCACCTGTGTATCTTGTAACCCCCTTTTAAATTTCTTTAGTGTTTTATATTCCATTTTTTGAATGTCTTACCCCCATTTCCCCTTTGTGTGTCTTATTGCCCTCTGCTATATTTTATCCCTTGTGTGACTCTTACAACCCCCTTGTGTATATTTTAATTTCCCTAGCCCCTTTGTCTGTCTCTTTCTTCCCTCCAGCCATTTTCTTTCATCCCCCTGCCCCTTTCTGTGTCTCTTTCTCCCCTCCCAGCTCTTTTGTGTGGCTCTTTCTTCCCAACACATTTGTGCATCTTTTTGTTCCCCCTAGCCCCATTGTGCTTCTTCTTACTCCTCCCTATCCCTTTTGTGCTTCTATTCCCCCCGAGGCCCTTTGTGCATCTTTTCCTCCCCAAGCCCCTCTGTGAGTCACTTTGTCCCCCTCTGTGTGTCTATGGGACCCCTTATCCTCTCTGAGTTTCTCAGTTTCCCTCAGTCCCTCTGTGTGTCTCTTTGTGCCCTGTGCCTCTCTGTATGTCTTTTTGTGCCCCCAGCCCTCCAGTGCCTTTCAATATCCTTTCTGTGCTTTTTATTGTCCCCCTCCAGTACCTTTTTTTCTTCCTCCCTGTATCTTTTATGGCCTCCCCTCCTGAACCTTTTATAGTCCCTCCTCACCTCCTGTACCTTTCATTGTTCCCCCTCCTCTCCTGTACCTTTCATTGCCCTCCCTCCTCTCCTGTATGTTTCATAGTCCCCTCTCCCCTTCTTTACCTATTGTTGCCCTATCCACTCTTGTACCTATTATTGTCCCCATCCCCTCTTGTACCTATTTTTGTCCCCCTCCCCTATTGTACCTATTATTGTCCTTCTCTCCTCTTTGCCCCCTGCACCTTCCTTTTTGGCCCCCCCCCCACCCAGCACCTCCATCCATGTGGCTGAGTGGGCGGTCCACGGCTGAGGATCCAGTTTTCTGTCCCAGTCTGACAGGAAGTAGTTTGTTGTATTTCCTGTCAGACCAGGTAGATGGCGGTCCACCCGCTCGGCCATGTTACATGCAGTGACCTGCAGGAGGGGAGTGCTGCAAAGGGCGCCCTTCTCCTGCCGGTCACCCGGAGATGGCTCCCCCTGGGCCGGTGCGCCCTAAGGTGGCAGCCAGGACCACCTCATGGTAGCGCTGGCCCTGCCGACGGCTAGGTCTCGAGAGAAGTAAGATTTGGCTGTCCGAGCACTCTGATTAGAACGCTGATCAGAACGCTCTTGGTCATATTGCAAAGTGCGAGAAATGTTCCCACGCTTTGCGATACCAGTCATAGCGTGGGAAACCTATAAAAAGGCTTTCGAAGCTCGGCGCACTCATTCTGCGCAAACCCTCCATGGGCGAAGATAAGTTATTTTTTGTTGTGGTATTTAAAATGTAAAAAAAAAACGCAGGATAATCAGTAGCATTGGGAATTATGGATTTTTATTAAGAAATTACAAAAATAGAAACTTCTGGGTCACAGATGGGGGCATATGGAGGTGCAATTCTTCCATTATAGTAATATAGGGGTCTTATTGACCCCCCCCATAGGATTTTTATTAATCAATTTATTTTTTAATACACAAAATTAAGCCCTGCACTCAAATTGCCACTACTCCTGGCAACAGGGTGTTTCACTAGTTAACATGAATGTACATGGTTTGAAGGAAGGGATGAAAACTGTCCCAAATGAAGTTCTGTTTAGTGATTGATGGGTAGTTTAATAACTTTTTTGATTTCCTGGCAGATAAATCTACACTGATCAGCCACAACATTAAACTACCTGCCTAATATCATGTAGGTCACCTTTGTGCTACCAAAACAGCTCTGATGCGTTAAAGCATGGACTCCACAAATCCACTGAACGAGTCCTATGGTATCTGGCACCAAGACATTTGCAGCAGATCCTTTAAGTCCTGCGAGGTGGGGGCCTCCATGGATCGGATTTGTCATTTCAGCACATTCCCACAGATGCGGAGTCGTATCGCGATCGGGAACTTGGAGGCAAAGGCAACATCTTGAACTCTTTGTCATGTTCCTCAAACCATTCCTGAACACTTTTTTCAGTGTGACAGGGTGCATTATCCTGCTGAAAGAGGCCACCCCCATCAAAGAACACCATTGCCATGATCTGAAACAATCTCTAGATAGGTGGTAAGTGTCAAAGTAACATCCACGTGAATGCCAGAACCAAGGTTTTCCAGCAGAACATTGCCCATAGCATAACATTGCTTTCACCAGCCTGCCTTCTTCCCATAGTGCATGCTGCTGCCGCCATTCTCTTCCCCAGGTAAATGATGCAAACGCACCCAGCTACCCATGTGATCTAAAAAAAAAATGTGATTCATCAGAAGAGGTAACCATTGCCCCTTGGTCCAGTTCTGATGCTCACATTCCCATTGATAGCGCTTTCAGTGATGGACAGGTGTCATCATGGGCACTCCTACTGGTCTGTGGGTATGCAGCCCCATATGCAGCAAACTGTGATGCACTGTGTGTTCTGACACATTTCTATCAATTTGAACTACAGTAGCTTTTCTGTGTGATCGGTACATCAATGAGCCTTGGGCCCCCTTTCACCGGTTGTCCTTCCTTGCAGCACTTTTGATAGGTAATAACCACTGCATACTGGGAACACCCCACAAGAATTGCCATTTTGGAGATGCTCAGACCTAGTCGTTTAGTCATCACTATTTGGCCTTTGTCAAAGTCACTCAGATCTTTTCGCTTGTCTATTTTTCCTCCTTCCATCACATGAAATTCAAGAACTGACTGTTCCCTTGCTGCCTAATATATCCCATCCCTAGAAAGGTGCCATTGTAACAATATAAGCAATGTTATTCACTACAACTGTCAGTGGTCTTAATGTTGTGGCTGATCAGTGTATACTTAATATACTGATGGAGCAAAAGGAGTTATGAGCTATGCTTTACCTTGTTTGATTTTTCTTCGAGTTGTCTCTGCAGGCTCCTGATATCTTTATTGTGTGTCTTTATGAGATCTTCTTGCAGACGGTCTCTCTCCTTTCCAAGTTCCTCTTGACGTTTTTCCTGGTCTTGGATAGAACTCTGCACATTCTAGAATGGGTAGAATAAGATCAGAGGTCACAGAGGCAGTAATACCACTATATGTAACACTCTTATAATTAATAGCATTTATATTGTTCTGCATTTTTCTGCTTGAGCATAGTGTTGGAAGAAAATATCCAAGTACATTTGCACACCATGGACATGTATGTACCCTTGTACAATTTTAAAGTGTACTTTTGTGTGTGGGCTGTTTTCTTATATGAATCCTATAGTGTTAGGAATACAGTGTGGCCTCACTCCATGGCATGTAAAGGATTAAAAAAAACCTTTATGTACTCAATTCCAGTGCTGATTTCTCTTGGTGCTGGGTTGGCACTCCACTGCCTCCAATGTCATCTGAAGCGGGAAGCTAATGCTCATGTGCGGCGAGCACATTAGGCCCTCGCCATAGGAAAGCATGGACTCAGTACTTTCCAATCGGATTTTCACTGACGCTGGATACCCTCATGCAGAGCATGAAGATGTCCAGCGTCATTTAAGCGACTTAGAGCACATTAGGATCCAGGATGACAACCTAGTAGTTGTCTGATTGACAGTCACTAGAGGCGGTCTTAGTCCTGCAAGATAATCATTGCAGTTTCTCTAAAACTCCAATGATTTACATTGCAGGACTAATGAGAACAGGGGCACTGCAGCCAGACCACTTCAATTAGATGGTCTGGGTGATTATAGTGTCCCTTTTACAAACTCCACAATCCAATTCCTACTCGTTCTAGTTATGTGTTAAACACAGAGATGATCAGTCACTAAGTGTACGAGGGAGCCCTGCAAAAGGGAAGTGCAACTCTGCTCTATAACATGAAGTTGGAATTTTAGTAAACTGCATTGCAAGGTTGGCACTAAACTTCAGTTTACCCCATTTACCATGCTATACCAACACTACAGTTTGCAACAAATTAATATGCTATTATTTGCAAAAATGGAAATCCGGGGAAGCTCTTTATCAAAAGGACGGTCATATTTTGTTAGTCAAACAGAATAATAAACAAAATAAGTAATATTTTACAAAGTATACACAATTTATACATATATGCAGTATAATTATACATAACGTATATATATGAAAGTATGTATATAGTCTCTCACATCTCTTACCTTGACCATTTTGGATTTTTCAGCCCAGTTCTCCTCCGATTTCTCCTCTTTAGGAAGCTTGTTATAAGCTTTTGTCAGATTTATTTTCTCTTTGAACAATCCCTTAAGCTAGAAATAGATAGCGCACAGGTTTATAATCTATTCCTAGATGCATCTTTTACATATACAGTATAAGCCTGGAAGGAACAATATACCATTAGGAATACAAACATGTATTCCTAACACTATAGTGCTGGAGTACACGTTAAGTTGATTGGCCTCCTCAGAATGGCATTAAAAGGTAATTAAAGTACTTTTTCCCCATTGCTGCCCTGGTCTTGCCGTGGCTGGCCCCGCCTCCATAGCTGAGATAATCTTTATGAACTCAGCCAATCCAATGCTTTCTCATAGTAAAGCAATGTGAGGCTACTCCGCAAGCACAGAAAAATACCACGCTGCGTCAATCAGCATCTCCTCCTATGAATAAACGCATCTCTATGGGGAGCGTTCAGAATCTCCACGCAAAACGTGGAGACTATGAACACAATGCAGCACTGAAATAAGAAACACTTCTAGTGACAGTCTGAGTGACTGCCCTTCAAGGTGTTACTAAGCAGCAATGTAAACACTGCGTTTTCATTGCTGAGCCTGCAGGGATATGCTATAGATACCAGAACCACTACATTAAGCTTTAGCGGTTCTGGTGACTATAATGTCCCTTGAATAAAAAAATATATCCACGTACGTGGTTTCCGAAGTGTGAAGTATTTAGATCTAGAAGAGTTGTTCTGTTAGTACATAGCACCATGGCACAGACACTGTGGTTATCGATCATAAAATGCTAATATTACCTGTTCTGTTACTGATCTGTATTGTTTTTTTAGAGACTCGTTGTCTGCTTGCAGAATTTGGGCAACTTGTTCATTCACTTTTGTCTGCTTAGAGCTGTTCTATCGATACATGGAAAAAGAGGAAGAAAATAACTAAGGTGAGCAGGAAGAGAATGGATGTAAATATACAGAAATAGAACAGGAATATAGAAAATTAACAATTTATCCAAATGCAGCATTGTAACAGAAAGTGCTAATACTTGCATAAAGCCCACAGTAACAGTACTTTTTTGATATGAACCCAAAGCATGTCCATGGTCAGGGACTCATTCTTCAGTTATAAAATGATCTTGGTGACCAATTCAATAATTATAAATATATATACCCTACTAAATTCTTCAGAGTCAGGCTCTTTCATCGATTCCCTTCCCTGGGAACCAGGACTCTTCATTATATCTGGTGGGAGAAGCAGTGCTGCCAATGTCATTTAATGAGGACATTTACCTGGTGGATATAAAATGCTGGTTCCATCTGCTGGTAACCCATTGGAATACCGTGGAGACCTTATTTTAAGTCCTGACCAAGGAGTTAGGAAACAACAATCTAAACCCAGAACACAGAAGTCCTTATGTACATTTTGGCTAAAGGGGAATTGGCAAAAGAGCAATCATTCTACCTTTTTTCGTGCATCAAGAAAATTACGATTATGTTCAAAATTCCAGTGACAAAATACCTTTAATATTCCTTGCAGCTGGTGCAGAGATGCCAACATCTGTGTTTTCTCCTCCTCTAACTCCACATTGCATCCCTGGCACCCTGGCAAAAAAAAAACAGTTTGTCATGCTCACTTTTATTTAGGACTTAAATCTGTAATGATCACATGTTTGTACCTGAACAGCAGTTATCTCATTGACATTACTATTGAATTGTCAGAGGTAATTGTATCTCTTCTAGTCCTTAGTAGTATTACAATTTGTACTAATGATCTAACCTTCCAACGCCAATCCAATCAGTGTCCTCCTATCACATAAAAATGGATTTACCATGTCCTAATCCAAAGGCCATCTTCAGCAACTTGGCTACTCTCGTATGTGAAATCCAGTTATTGTCTGTGGTTTTTCTGCCTGGATGGGTCTCGGGTGAATGACTGATCTTCTTAAATCCATATTTAAAAATAAATGCATGCGGCCCAAATATATATAAATATTATTTTATTTCAAAGGTTAAGGTTAAGAAATTGCACATACTACAAAATAGTGATCGGTCCAGTTCACTAAACAGCAGTTGTGAGTTTAACAAATGTTAGGTAGAATTAGATATGCTGTCATAAATCACCAATTCAGGATAACAGGAGATTTTGTAATTTTTTTCACTTTTTATTATTAATTTGCACAATTACATGTGCAAAGACATGATGCTTAAGAAGAAAAAAGACACACATTGAAGTTGCATGTTTATATAAAAAAAAAAACGGCATTTATTTGTGTCATTTTCCCATGTGTCTCTCACTATTGGAAGCCTACTGTGATGGCATGTATTGTCTGGCGATGGATAGTTCTTTACTTTTACTCCAGGTGAGTACCAGTAGTATCACTGTGTGTTGATGAAAGGCTCGTTGTGTTCAATGTCTGATTGATATGACGTGAAACGGATGGTTCAGAGCAATGCACAGCCTGAAGTAGTCTAGTTCTTATGGACCATTCACACTTATTAACATTAGTCTAAGAGAGGAGTAAAGGTAGTGATATTACAATCAGTTGGTTGATGGATTAGATGTTGGCGTTCCACACACCTTTGATGGTCTTGTCCAGTTGTAAGAGGAAGGCGTCACAGCGAGCACACTTTTGGGCACCATCTGCAGCTTGGGCTCCAACTGGACTCCATCTCCTCGGCCCAGTCTGGGGTGGCTGGTGGACAGCTGTAGAGGAAGCCGTGTCAGTCTGTCCGTGCATTTCGGCCAACTGGAGAAAGAACATCAGAGAGTCAAGTGAAATACAAAACATCATCAGCTATTTCCACGTGGAACTCACTGCACTGTCCATATTGAGAGCAACATGTTTGATATTTGCTGCATCGTTCAGCAAATATCCAGTTATAATGTCTCCTATGACAACAGGACAAAAACATTGTACAGGTATTGTATACGGTCAGTTCTGTATGTTATGAAGCTGCTATTTAAAACAAGGAAAACTAGTAGCGATTGAAGTTTTTCAAGTATCAAGATGTTTATGCATTTAAAAGAGTAATGCATCAATCCTCATTCAAATATATACAATGCGAATGTGGCTAAACATCATTTTACAACTGTGTACTTCTTATAGTAGTGGTTTTGGTACATAGATACTGCTGTTTATTTCTTGGACAATGTAAAAGATTGCCATTCCTATAAAATGTTATAGCAGAGCCCTCCACCTCTCTGCTCCTGTACGTCCAGTTGACTGGTTACAATTACATGTCTGTTAGTCCACCCATTGTACAGCGTTACAGAATCTGATGGCGCTATATAAATAAGAAAATAGTAATAATAACAAGAATACTGATCAGCTTACAGCCAGCACGTACCTTCAGCTCCATTGAGGACCTTTCAATGTCCATTTCAGTTTTTTCCATTTCCCTCTTTTGCTGGAGGTGCCTCACTGTCTCTTTTCTGTAAAACAAGCAAACAGACAAGAATGATTATCTTTTTAACACATTTTTCACATTTAACCCTTTCCTGATTCTCCCTGAATGTAATCGGTGAAATGCCAGTTGCCAATTTGGATAAAACACAAGTCACTGGCAGTGGGGGTGTCTGACTCCTGCTTAGATGGCAATGTCTCCCAGATACATAGTGCTAGTCTAGAAGCTGTATTACTTACGATCCTTCCAACTGCTTCTGTAGGGAGGCCACCAACTGCTCCAGTCTTACATTCTCGGCACTGCATTCCGTGTACTGAAGGAACACAGAGGGTATTGTGTTGGTTATACTGTATCTCAGTACAAACACTTACAGCCAAACAGTGTTTATGTAGGTCCCTAGGTGGGAGGGTCTGGGAGGGAGGGTCTGCTGACTGTGAGGTACAGGGTCAAAGTTTACTCAATGATGAGTCAGTGGCGAACGGTTCGTGGCGAACCGTTCGGGAACCGTTCGGCGAACAGTTTGGGACATCACTACTAGTCACACATAAATATATCATCATCTAATTTTCTCTCCTTTTTTTTACCCTATCTTCTCTATTTCTCTTTTTTATATTTAACTCAAAGTGAGAGTATTATCAATGTTTTTCTTTTCTCTCTTTTTTTTTCCATTTTATCCTTCCCTCTCTTCCTTCTTTTTCTTTTCTTTTTTAAAAAATATTTTCTAATTCGGATTTTAAATCACTCATTCGGGTTAAAACACAAAAGGTTTAAATGTTGTAGTTGATTTTGATAAGTGATGGTTTTGATTATTGTCAAGGTGGCAGGAAGTAATATCGATTAAGATGCAGACAGGATTATTCAATAAACTGTGACTTAGCAGGCATTCATGGTGATTTTCATACTTGAAAACAAGAGAAATCTCATCGTATCTTTCCTGGTAAAATATTTTATAAATAGATGTTCAAACGCTAAGCAATGTTTTCAGTTTTTCAGTTTTAGTGAAATTAACGAATATTAACTGTGGGTCTGTGTATGCCTTCTGTTGGGGGATATTGAATTAAATTCCAAATGTCAGCTATCAGTCAGGAGTATTAAGAAGGGGGATACATTCCAGGTATGCCCTGTATGGTGGAAATCTAAACCCAACAGGATCTCTAGAAATATAAATAAATAAAACGTAACTTTTAATAGATTCTAGAATAAAATAACTAACACACATATGCTGATACCACCACCTTAAAAAATAAGTAGGTTGCTAGGAAGAAAATTTATAAGAAAGGGTCTCTGCTTTTGAAAAAGCTAAAAGATTCCCAATGATAAGAGGCCCTCTACTGCTCTATAGATCATCTAAACTGATTTACAAATGTTACGTATGCCTAAATACGTAAAGATTCTGACAGAGAAGTGAGGTAGCAATCAACGTTACGATTCTTAGTTCCCCTATCTACGGGAGCATTGGGGGAAAGAGAAACAGAGGACAAGGAATGTAGCCATAATATAATAATGTCGACCTGCAGCAAAACGACTCCAGCTAAATTGTAGCAAAATGTCTGTTTGACACTATTGTAACTATAAGTATAGAGTGGCAACAGTTTTATGTTGTTGCAGTGATAGAGGCAGGATTAAAAACTGGAGATTAAGTGGAATTGGGTAAAATGCTTAAGTCTTCATTTCAAGCGTCTGGCTGGTACCTATGCTGTGCCTTCGAGGACACCCCTTACCCAAAAAATCTGACTACTTCTAGTCTTGCCTAATTCGACTAATATCCAGTCCCCGGTGCTGGTAGACACCTAATAGCTAAATAAAGATTAGATATGTGAGAATCGATGGTACGGATAACAGTCTTAAAAAATAAACAGTGTCCCAACTCAAATGGTTTCAAAGTTATTGGTCATTCTCTTGTGAGCACACTTAATTTTGGTAACTTCAGAAAGTGCGCCTGTCAGTAGCCCTGACGTGCATTTCGCCTTGTGGCTCCTCAGAGGGGAGTGACAAAATGGTGTTCCAGCACTAATACGAATAGCAATGTTTTGTCTAATTAACAAAGTGAATTTCAAATTTAAGGCTAAAAAAGTTCAAGTGGAAACATTCTCCAAGTCAGCCATGCTTCTAGTTCAGCTATTTTGGTCTAAGATTTGCAATTTCCTTCAAATACCTATCAATTATGACCAAGTCATCTTTTTCAAACCTGGTTACTTCAGGTTGGCTAATTTTGCTTAAAACTTCAAGTTCACTTTAAATTCTTCTCAATCCACACTTTAACAAATAACCATGATAGTACTGTATTTAAGTTCATTTAGCTCCCTTCTTCTTTCTCTGTCAACATACACCCATAATGTACTACATGCTGTGGAAAC
Organism: Pelobates cultripes; assembly: GCA_933207985.1. Lineage (NCBI taxonomy): Eukaryota > Metazoa > Chordata > Amphibia > Anura > Pelobatidae > Pelobates > Pelobates cultripes. Next base: position 47,302,778 of record OW240914.1, read on the forward strand.
CCTCATTACCTGACTCCGAGCAGACTTTAGCTCCTGAGATTGCTCTTCCAGCTCTGTGCCCTTTGTTTTCAACATATCCCAGACCTTCTGAAGTTCCTTTCGCACTTCAACTAGATCAGAGTCTACCTCTTCCAGAGATGCCTGTGTTATAAGGACACCAAATAATCACACATGTAAGATGTTTAAAACAGTGTTTATATCTCATCTCTTCCATAACTAGAAATATTAATAAGGCAGACTGTTCCCCGTTAGCAAGCCTCGGAGCAAGACTACCTTTACCTCTAGAAAACCACAGGGGTTTAACCCCTTAAGGACACATGACATGTGTGACATGTCATGATTCCCTTTTATTCCAGAAATTTGGTCCTTAAGGGGTTTAAGGGAGTGACACAATGACAGCCACAAATAAATACTTTAATAAACAATCAGTTTTTCACAAGGAACATGAACAATCACTGCAAGCATGACGCCCCTTGTGATGCTTAATTATAGATAAAAATGTGTCTGTAATGAAAAGCCTTTTCCTTAAATCTGGTTCACCTGAGAATGTCCCTTCCCTGCATTAAAAACACTAATTAGATGCTGTCCTCCAGTTTTAGGTCACCATGTAAGTGAAAGATAAACATATTTTAAGGTGTTTATAATATTTCACGATATCAAGAATGTGTTTGCTTGTCATTAAAAGGTTACTCCAACCACTATTATCAATTCTGTTTGAAGTGGTCATGGTGGTGGGAGTCTGGGTGAGCAGTGTTTCATCTTGAAACATTGCACATACAGAGATATTTTTCAGGGAGCAGAATCCTGGTGGTCCGGTGGACCATTGTGATCTGCACCAATATTCCTCATAGATTGTATGCTCGTTTTAGCAGGGTCTTCTTCACTTCTTGTTTGTCATATCTTCTGTATGCAAGTTACTTGTCAAAGATCCTTATGTTATTACTGTAAAGCATTGCAGAATATGTTGGCGCTATATTAATAATTAATAATATCGGTGCAGTTTACTTTTAGAGCTCCCTTATGGCATGCAGTTTTTAAGAGAGCTGGCTGCAAAGCTCTGAGTCTTAAAATAGTGCAGAGGACTACAAGGGAGCTCTTAGTTTGATCTGCACCTGATATTGGTGCAGACCAGAGAACTCCCACGAGCAGGTGAGGGGGCACAGGGCTATAGAGATGAGACTGCTTGTCCAGACAGAGCCCCTGTCTGTGCCCAGGCATTAGGTCGCCTAATCAGTCTGGCTCTGTTTAGAGGTTTCCAGTGGTTTACACTACTGGCAACTCTAACACAGAAGCTCCAGCAAGTCAATGCTTAGTATTTACTTGTTATATTTGCTCCTTTTGTGTTAATTGTTAAATTGTTTTATATTTATCATTATTATACTGTTCACACAAATTGTTCGATGTTTCTCTTTGTCTTTATGCAAGATCTGTCTTGTCTCACCTTAATATCACCAGGTTTCTTATGCTTTAATTCTTCCACTTCCTAAAGAAAAAGCAAAATTAAAATATGATTTGTCCACACCACTTTACTTCAGGTCATTTTAGAACAATGCTCTGTATGATTATGTTGGTTCTGCTAAGAGTCTAAACCAGGCCCGGACTGGCCATCGGGCACACCGTGCAAATACCCGTCACAGGATCTCCCCTGCCGGTCTATGCTGGGCCGGCACTATCAGAGCGTCGGCCCCTCTGTATTCCATGAAGGGCCGGTGAGGAGATCAAAAATCTCCCTCACCGGCCTACTTGGACAGATCTGCGACTGGGGAGGGAAAGGACCTGGCGGAGCTCTATCTTGCAGCTCCGCCGGGTTCCTCTCGCGAGATCCGGAGCGTTGCCATGGCAACGACCGGATCTCTCTAAAGTTTACTCACCACTGGACCACCAGGGATGGTGTCAGAGTGCGAGTGCCGGTTCCCCCCCCCTCTCTCCCAGGTACCAGCTTGCCGGTCCCCCCCTCCCAGGCTAAAGGTAAGAAGGGAGGGGGGGATTTAATGCCTACTTTAAAAAATATATATATATATGTGTATATGTTATTTTACCCCCACCCCAAACACTCAATCCCTTGTAACATTCACTCTCAGCACTCACACACTTCACACACAGCCCTCTCACACATAACCTCACACACAGCAACCTCACACCCATCACACACAGCACCCTTACACACATCACCCTCACACACATCATAAACAGCACCCTCACACACAGCACCCACACACACACCACACACTGCACCCCTCAATCACAGCATCCATCACACACACATACTGCACCCTTCACATACACACACTGCACCAAACAATACAATAATTCACACAATACTTCCGAATATATGTGTATATATATATATATATATATATATATATATACATATACATATACACACACACATATATACATACACATTACAGCACCCCTCACACACATACTGCACTCCTAAACATATTATGTTCCAGACACACACTAGATCCCTTACCCAACTCTGGATCATATACACACACTAGATCCCTTTATACACTCTGAATCCGTTATATACACACACTCACTAGATCTCCTACACATTCTAGGTCCTTTAAACACACACTAGACTCCTGTATACACACACACTGCACCATCTACACACACACTACATTCCTAAAATACACACTCTGGATCCCTTATAAACACACTAGATTCATTGTAAACAAACACATACTACACCCCTAAACACACACTCTATACAACCTCTACAAACACTCAGGGGCGGACTGAGAACCCTCAGGGCCCCCGGGCAAAATAAATCAAGGGCCCCCTTACAGGCTCCACCCATACTCTGCAGCAAGCGCCACCCTTGTCCCGCCTCCAGCCACACCGTACACAATCTTTAGACACAAGGAACAAAAGGGCAATAAGCCCTTCGAGGCCCCAGTAGAGACTACAATTGAGGGCTAATGGGCCATGGAGGGGGGTCTTTCTAGCGGAGGCTATCTCAGTGTCCTTTAGAGGGTGTGTTAGAAAGAATCCCCTCCAAGCCCCATTAGAGACTACAATGGAGTCTAAAAGGCTTGGAAGGGGGTCTTTCTAACAGAGGCCATCTCAGCGTCCATTAGATATCCCCTGCTGGAAACAGTCGCCTCCAGGCCCCAGTAGAAACTACAATTGAGGGCTAATGGGCCATGGAGGGGATTTCTAGCAGAGGCTAGAGTCTAATGGGGCCTGGAGGGTGGTCTCTCCAACACTCTGGTTCCTATTCACAATATAGCAACACAACATAGCTCGCTGATACCTAAGCCAAGTTGGCTCCTCTTACCTTAATTACTGTTGCTGGCTGGCAGTCTGTGGGCTTGCTGGCTGCGGCTGGCAGGCTGTGGGCTTGCTGGCTACTGCCGGCAGGCTGTGGGCTTGCTGACTGCGGCTGGCAGGCTATGGCTTGCTGGCTGTAAGCCTGTGGCTTGCTGTAGGCCTGTGGGCTGGCTACTGGCCTGTGGGCTGGCTACTGGCCTGTGGGCTGGCTACTGGCCTGTGGGCTGGCTACTGGCCTGTGGGCTGGCTACTGGCCAGCCTGTGGGTTGGCTGGCTGGCTACTGGGGCACTTGTAGATTATTTAAAGAAATAATCCATGCACAATAACCACTACTGCTCCAGAGTAAGTAGTCAAACCGTTTAAGAACAGTTTGACAACTTACCTGGGGTCTGCTGGGATATGAGGCTGTAGTAGGGAATGGGAGCAGTGGTGCAATGTGTGTGAAAGGTTCAGTGTGTGTGTGGGGGTGTAGTGTGTGAATGTGTAGGGTGTGTGGGCAGTGTATGTGTGTGGCAATGTTAGTATGGGGGGCTGTGTATGGGGGTCTGTGTGTATATGGGTAGGCAGTGTATGTGTGTGTGTGAGGCAATGTGTGTAAATGTG
>OW240914.1:47306763-47382106 GCA_933207985.1 Pelobates cultripes
GTTTGTTAAGATTAAAATTACAAATTTCGTTATGTAACCGAGACAAAAGAAATTGTTTTCAACAATACATAATGGCATACGGTGGTTTATTCTTCAATGCAATCATTATTTCCCCCTTAAATGCAAATTAAGTAAAAAATAAATACTGATTGATGGATATATTTACCTAAAAACAAACAATACATGTTTAAATACATGAAACATTCTTAAAATAAATATCTCTGCTGGCAACATTTGCCTCTGTACAGTAAACTTTTATCACATGAAACATTTTGTCGATATACATACATGGCATTTATTATTTGACAGTTGTCTATATTGTGTTATAAATCTTAGACACTGCCTTAAGTGTATGTATGAAAAAAGATTAAACAAAGAACATTTTGTAAAAAAACAAACAATTGTGAAACACCTTACGAGAATTTGCTCAGTCAAGAAAGTGTCATGCACGCTAGCCAACAGGCATAATCTACCTATGCTATCAGAATGATCAACGCCAGGATTGCGTTATTTATCAACACGAAACCCAAGGGATGATTGCCGCATCTTGGTGCCTGTTTGTGACAAAATTCTAAACACATCACATTTCCTGGGTCTACTACAGGCGATAATTTAGGCACATAGGAATGGGCTTTAAAAAGCCAGCCTTTCTTCTGTGCTATTTCATGGTTTTAACGCTTAGGAATATTACGATTGTATATGATTTTTGGCTATTTTCCTTCATTGCTTTCACAGCTCCTGACCCAGCTTGTTACCTGACCAGTTGTAATGCTGCGGATACAGAGCACTGGCACAATTTAAAACTTTGCTATCTCTAATGTTGGCTTATACCTGTTTATGCTATTAATCACCTGTCTGATGTGTCTTTTTCCATTAACTCTGAATATTCTAAGGCTTGTAAAACGACTTGCTATCCCTTGCCTATATCTGCAGGTCGGGATCCGATCTCATCAAGTAAGCCACATTGAATGATTTGAAGAAACTTGTCAGTAGTTATATTATTTTTAAATAAATATTCTTGGGGGGGAAAAAAGGAATAAAATAAACATTGTAGTACGTTTTGTCTTGTAGGTTCATAGATTAATAGAAACAGACCAGTACTTAGTTAAATGTTTGTGAATGGCTAGGGATATGAGGAAAGTCAATTTCCTCAAAGTGCCATCTTCACATTAAATCAGCCCACGTTTAACATTTGTTTTTAGTTGTCCCCAAATTTGAAGATCTGGTTGGTCTTCTGCGCATTGTATGGTCTTGGGGAAAGCAGGGCAGATACCCGGGGAGTGTGGGAACCTTGTGTATCATTTGTACATTCACTGTCAGCCTGGCTTCTCGGACTCAGTGGAGACCCCTCAGTGGAGCGTTTCCAACTTTTCACCATAGTCCCAGGAGGGTTGAGTCTCATTGGGGAAGCAGGAGGTGTAACACTGAAATGGATGGGAGTACCAGGTCTGGAGTTTTGGGAAGATGCTGTCCAAGATCCTTCTGATGGGCTTCGCAATGAGGCTCTGGTTCCTGCTGATGGCACTAATGATTCTTGGCTTCCAGACAAAGTATGCTCTGCTCCGTTATTGGGGCTTGTATCAATCGGGCTCCCTGACAGCCGAGGCACCGTGGGATCTGTCCTGTTACTTCCGTGGCCAAGCTGGGATGTGCTCCTTATTTGCTGGACCTGCTGCTGGAAACGAAGCTTGGCTAAGGGATATATAAAGAAACAGCTCAAGAGACCGCAATACTTGGTAAGATAAATTACAACATTTGGCTAGCAAGTGCTGACCAGTTTCCACATAATTTAACCTTGCTGCTGCCAAGGGTTTTTAACTATTTTCCCGCTGACTATCTCTGTCAGTGGGCAAATAGTTTTGCTTTATTTATTTATTTATTTATATTAATTTCAAGTCCGGACCATATTCAGGCAAAATCCGTACAGTGTTGAATAGCATGAACAATGTCCAGATTTTGCAGTCCAGTCGCACTTTTGTGAATAACCCCAATAGGGAATCTCAAGGTGCACAAGAGGTAAATATTTAAAGGAGTGCAGTTTCACGAACTTCGTTAATCCACTGCTTCGCTTGTCGCAAGATGCTTAAACGGTCAATTATGAAAGGACATAATCCCAATTAAAGCAAGAAAAGGAAAAAGCTATATCACTATTTATTGCCCTCCACCATGGAAGAAAAATTTAAAAAAGGTAACGTTAAAAATAAATCTCTCTACTAGGTATCCATTTAAAGTAAAAAAAAAAAAAAATGAAATAACATCAGTAAAAAAAAACAGTGAAAATAGGCACACTTATTTATGTACAAACAGGGGAGGTTGGGAACATACAACATGGCTGATCAAACTAATTGCGAGTCATGTCAGACACTTTGTAAACATCAATAACAATTAAAGGACCCTAAGGTGTTAAAAACATTATATAGGCCCTCTGCCCCGCCCCCCCTTAATATAGTAAAATCTTACCTTTATTCCAGTCTGCTGGTGCTAGCTCTGCCCTTTACCTGCATCCTTGGCTGACATAATCAGAAGTGATGATCTCAGCCAATCACATTGCTTTTCCATAGGAAGGCATTGAATTGGCAATTTTGATGATCTCAGCCAAGAAGGTGGGCCAGGGGTGTAGCCAAACACCACCCTGGACAATCAGCATCTTCTCATAGAGATGCATTGAATCAAAGCATCTCTATGAGGAATGTTCAGTGTCTCCATGCAGAGGGTGGAGACTCTGAATGGCTGTCACACTGTGCAGCACTGCCCCAGGAAGCACCTCTAGTAACCATCTGAGGAGTGGCCAGTGGAGGTGTCCCTAGGCTGCAATGTAAACACTGCATTTTCTCTGAAAAGACAGTGGTAACTGCAAAAAGCTTGCTGCAGGGACTGACTATACTCCCCAAAACAACTACATTAAGCTGTAGTTGCTCTGGTGACTATAGTGTCCCTTTAACAATTACAGGTGCCTCCCCTTGTGGAGTGCAATGTTTAGTGATATTGTTTTTTCTTCAATTTAGTCATTTACGGGGAGAAAGAAGCTGGCAAAGTACAACCATAAATGTATAATATTTAATTGTACCCCATTACCAGCTTCTCCCATTCTGCACTAGATTCAAACATATGCCTGGGGCACCCAGAGATGGGTGGTGTACTGACATTTCTAGTGGAAAGGCGATTCCCAGGATATGTATATATGAACACATTTTTCAAGCAGTGTGTCTTTTACCTTTCATTAAAGAGTCATTTCTTTCATGCAACATTTTGATTTCAGAAGTCATACTGGATATCTGAGAAACAGAGAAAAGGGGGGTAATCTCACATAACAATACATTTGAGATATAATTCTAGAGTATACATTAACCTATTAGTTGGCAAGTTTTTACTTTAACATAACATTTATTTGAACCATAGGCTGCATAGATTGCTGTTTAGAGATACCTTAAAAGAAACAATAACTGAAATGTACACAATTTAATTTTTCATTTATTTATTCGTCTATGTTTTTAGAGACGATCACATCAATACTCATGTTTGAGCAAAGCAGTGTAAGCTAAGCAAATGACTTGTCTTCTAGAAGATGTGTGTAATTTACTAGAACCTGTGTAACCTGACAGCTCCAGCACAATTTCCTGAAATAATGCCCCCAGATTCAGGGTGAAATAAGATATAACTACAGGGTTATTCAATAAAGTCCAAATGGCACAAAACCATCTGGCTGCATATGGGGCTATTTGGACAGTAAAATACAAACGTTGTTGATAGAATTTTTAAATGTCTGGATTTTGTAATTCAGGCCCCTAACAGGCCAGAATTTGATCAGGATTTCAGCCGAGCCTGTCTCCAGCCACCAGCTGAAATCAAGGCCGAATGTGGCAAATTCAGGCTCTGAGAATGCAACTAAGCAACGGGGGAAATAGTAGAAACCCTGTGTATTGCCAGGGATAGTTATGCGGCATCTGACCAGACATTTTAACCAGTCGCTACAAATAAACCAACAAAAATCCTATGGAGGTCAATAAGACCCCTATAGTTCTGTAATGTTGATATATCTACTAAACATGTAAAACTAGTGACTAGGCAGCCATTGCAATATGACCAAGAGCACTCTGACAGTCAGGGCCGGTACAAGGATTTTTGACTACACAGGCGAAGATGCATTTTGCCGCCCCCTCCATCCCCCCCAAAAATGTATCTTCACCTGTGTATCTTGTAACCCCCTTTTAAATTTCTTTAGTGTTTTATATTCCATTTTTTGAATGTCTTACCCCCATTTCCCCTTTGTGTGTCTTATTGCCCTCTGCTATATTTTATCCCTTGTGTGACTCTTACAACCCCCTTGTGTATATTTTAATTTCCCTAGCCCCTTTGTCTGTGTCTTTCTTCCCTCCAGACATTTTCTTTCATCCCCCTGCCCCTTTCTGTGTCTCTTTCTCCCCACCCAGCTCTTTTGTGTGGCTCTTTCTTCCCAACACATTTGTGCATCTTTTTGTTCCCCCTAGCCCCATTGTGCTTCTTCTTACTCCTCCCTATCCCTTTTGTGCTTCTATTCCCCCCGAGGCCCTTTGTGCATCTTTTCCTCCCCAAGCCCCTCTGTGAGTCACTTTGTCCCCCTCTGTGTGTCTATGGGACCCCTTATCCTCTCTGAGTTTCTCAGTTTCCCTCAGTCCCTCTGTGTGTCTCTTTGTGCCCTGTGCCTCTCTGTATGTCTTTTTGTGCCCCCAGCCCTCCAGTGCCTTTCAATATCCTTTCTGTGCTTTTTATTGTCCCCCTCCAGTACCTTTTTTTCTTCCTCCCTGTATCTTTTATGGCCTCCCCTCCTGAACCTTTTATAGTCCCTCCTCACCTCCTGTACCTTTCATTGTTCCCCCTCCTCTCCTGTACCTTTCATTGCCCTCCCTCCTCTCCTGTATGTTTCATAGTCCCCTCTCCCCTTCTTTACCTATTGTTGCCCTATCCACTCTTGTACCTATTATTGTCCCCATCCCCTCTTGTACCTATTTTTGTCCCCCTCCCCTATTGTACCTATTATTGTCCTTCTCTCCTCTTTGCCCCCTGCACCTTCCTTTTTGGCCCCCCCCCCACCCAGCACCTCCATCCATGTGGCTGAGTGGGCGGTCCACGGCTGAGGATCCAGTTTTCTGTCCCAGTCTGACAGGAAGTAGTTTGTTGTATTTCCTGTCAGACCAGGTAGGTGGCGGTCCACCCGCTCGGCCATGTTACATGCAGTGACCTGCAGGAGGGGAGTGCTGCAAAGGGCGCCCTTCTCTTGCCGGTCACCCGGAGATGGCTCCCCCTGGGCCGGTGCGCCCTAAGGTGGCAGCCAGGACCACCTCATGGTAGCGCTGGCCCTGCCGACGGCTATGTCTCGAGAGAAGTAAGATTTGGCTGTCCGAGCACTCTGATTAGAACGCTGATCAGAACGCTCTTGGTCATATTGCAAAGTGCGAGAAATGTTCCCACGCTTTGCGATACCAGTCATAGCATGGGAAACCTATAAAAAGCTTTCCAAGCTCAGAGCACTCATTCTGCGCAAACCCTCCATGGGTGAAGATAAGTTATTTTTTGTTGTGGTATTTAAAATGTAAAAAAAAAAACGCAGGATAATCAGTAGCATTGGGAATTATGGATTTTTATTAAGAAATTAGAAAATAGAAACTTCTGGGTCACAGATGGGGGCATATGGAGGTGCAATTCTTCCATTATAGTAATATAGGGGTCTTATTGACCCCCCCCATAGGATTTTTATTAATCAATTTATTTTTTAATACACAAAATTAAGCCCTGCACTCAAATTGCCACTACTCCTGGCAACAGGGTGTTTCACTAGTTAACATGAATGTACATGGTTTGAAGGAAGGGATGAAAACTGTCCCAAATGAAGTTCTGTTTAGTGATTGATGGGTAGTTTAATAACTTTTTTGATTTCCTGGCAGATAAATCTACACTGATCAGCCACAACATTAAACTACCTGCCTAATATCATGTAGGTCACCTTTGTGCTACCAAAACAGCTCTGATGCGTTAAAGCATGGACTCCACAAATCCACTGAACGAGTCCTATGGTATCTGGCACCAAGACATTTGCAGCAGATCCTTTAAGTCCTGGGAGGTGGTGGCCTCCATGGATCGGATTTGTCATTTCAGCACATTCCCACAGATGCGGAGTCGTATCGCGATCGGGAACTTGGAGGCAAAGGCAACATCTTGAACTCTTTGTCATGTTCCTCAAACCATTCCTGAACACTTTTTTCAGTGTGACAGGGTGCATTATCCTGCTGAAAGAGGCCACCCCCATCAAAGAACACCATTGCCATGATCTGAAACAATCTCTAGATAGGTGGTAAGTGTCAAAGTAACATCCACGTGAATGCCAGAACCAAGGTTTTCCAGCAGAACATTGCCCATAGCATAACATTGCTTTCACCAGCCTTCTTCCCATAGTGCATGCTGCTGCCGCCATTCTCTTCCCCAGGTAAATGATGCAAACGCACCCAGCTACCCATGTGATCTAAAAAAAAAAATTTGATTCATCAGAAGAGGTAACCATTGCCCCTTGGTCCAGTTCTGATGCTCACATTCCCATTGATAGCGCTTTCAGTGATGGACAGGTGTCATCATGGGCACTCCTACTGGTCTGTGGGTATGCAGCCCCATATGCAGCAAACTGTGATGCACTGTGTGTTCTGACACATTTCTATCAATTTGAACTACAGTAGCTTTTCTGTGTGATCGGTACATCAATGAGCCTTGGGCCCCCTTTCACCGGTTGTCCTTCCTTGCAGCACTTTTGATAGGTAATAACCACTGCATACTGGGAACACCCCACAAGAATTGCCATTTTGGAGATGCTCAGACCTAGTCGTTTAGTCATCACTATTGGGCCTTTGTCAAAGTCACTCAGATCTTTTCGCTTGTCTATTTTTCCTCCTTCCATCACATGAAATTCAAGAACTGACTGTTCCCTTGCTGCCTAATATATCCCATCCCTAGAAAGGTGCCATTGTAACAATATAAGCAATTTTATTCACTACAACTGTCAGTGGTCTTAATGTTGTGGCTGATCAGTGTATACTTAATATACTGATGGAGCAAAAGGAGTTATGAGCTATGCTTTACCTTGTTTGATTTTTCTTCGAGTTGTCTCTGCAGGCTCCTGATATCTTTATTGTGTGTCTTTATGAGATCTTCTTGCAGACGGTCTCTCTCCTTTCCAAGTTCCTCTTGACGTTTTTCCTGGTCTTGGATAGAACTCTGCACATTCTAGAATGGGTAGAATAAGATCAGAGGTCACAGAGGCAGTAATACCACTATATGTAACACTCTTACAATTAATAGCATTTATATTGTTCTGCATTTTTCTGCTTGAGCATAGTGTTGGAAGAAAATATCCATGTACATTTGCACACCATGGACATGTATGTACCCTTGTACAATTTTAAAGTGTACTTTTGTGTGTGGGCTGTTTTCTTATATGAATCCTATAGTGTTAGGAATACAGTGTGGCCTCACTCCATGGCATGTAAAGGATTAAAAAAACCTTTATGTACTCAATTCCAGTGCCGATTTCTCTTAGTGCTGGGTTGGCACTGCACTGCCTCCAATGTCATCTGAAGCGGGAAGCTAATGGTTATGTGCGGCGAGCACATTAGGCACTCGCCATTGGAAAGCATGGACTCAGTACTTTCCAAAGGGATTTTCACTGACGCTGGATGCCCTCATGCAGAGCATGAAGATGTCCAGCGTCATTTAAGCGACTTAGAGCACATTAGGATCCAGGATGACAACCTAGTAGTTGTCTGATTGACAGTCACTAGAGGCGGTCTTAGTCCTGCAAGATAATCATTGCAGTTTCTCTAAAACTCCAATGATTTACATTGCAGGACTAATGAGAACAGGGGCACTGCAGCCAGACCACTTCAATTAGATGGTCTGGGTGATTATAGTGTCCCTTTTACAAACTCCACAATCCAATTCCTACTCGTTCTAGTTATGTGTTAAACACAGAGATGATCAGTCACTAAGTGTACGAGGGAGCCCTGCAAAAGGGAAGTGCAACTCTGCTCTATAACATGAAGTTGGAATTTTAGTAAACTGCATTGCAAGGTTGGCACTAAACTTCAGTTTACCCCATTTACCATGCTATACCAACACTACAGTTTGCAACAAATTAATATGCTATTATTTGCAAAAATGGAAATCCGGGGAAGCTCTTTATCAAAAGGACGGTCATATTTTGTTAGTCAAACAGAATAATAAACAAAATAAGTAATATTTTACAAAGTATACACAATTTATACATATATGCAGTATAATTATACATAACGTATATATATGGAAGTATGTATATAGTCTCTCACATCTCTTACCTTGACCATTTTGGATTTTTCAGCCCAGTTCTCCTCCGATTTCTCCTCTTTAGGAAGCTTGTTATAAGCTTTTGTCAGATTTATTTTCTCTTTGAACAATCCCTTAAGCTAGAAATAGATAGCGCACAGGTTTATAATCTATTCCTAGATGCATCTTTTACATATACAGTATAAGCCTGGAAGGAACAATATACCATTAGGAATACAAACATGTATTCCTAACACTATAGTGCTGGAGTACACGTTAAGTTGATTGGCCTCCTCAGAATGGCATTAAAAGGTAATTAAAGTACTTTTTCCCCATTGCTGCCCTGGTCTTGCCGTGGCTGGCCCCGCCTCCATAGCTGAGATAATCTTTATGAACTCAGCCAATCCAATGCTTTCTCATTGTAAAGCAATGTGAGGCTACTCCGCAAGCACAGAAAAATACCACGCTGCGTCAATCAGCATCTCCTCCTATGAATAAACGCATCTCTATGGGGAGCGTTCAGAATCTCCACGCAAAACGTGGAGACTATGAACACAATGCAGCACTGAAATAAGAAACACTTCTAGTGACAGTCTGAGTGACTGCCCTTCAAGGTGTTACTAGGCAGCAATGTAAACACTGCGTTTTCATTGCTGAGCCTGCAGGGATATGCTATAGATACCAGAACCACTACATTAAGCTTTAGCGGTTCTGGTGACTATAATGTCCCTTGAATAAAAAAATATATCCACGTACGTGGTTTCCGAAGTGTGAAGTATTTAGATCTAGAAGAGTTGTTCTGTTAGTACATAGCACCATGGCACAGACACTGTGGTTATCGATCATAAAATGCTAATATTACCTGTTCTGTTACTGATCTGTATTGTTTTTTTAGAGACTCGTTGTCTGCTTGCAGAATTTGGGCAACTTGTTCATTCACTTTTGTCTGCTTAGAGCTGTTCTATCGATACATGGAAAAAGAGGAAGAAAATAACTAAGGTGAGCAGGAAGAGAATGGATGTAAATATACAGAAATAGAACAGGAATATAGAAAATTAACAATTTATCCAAATGCAGCATTGTAACAGAAAGTGCTAATACTTGCATAAAGCCCACAGTAACAGTACTTTTTTGATATGAACCCAAAGCATGTCCATGGTCAGGGACTCATTCTTCAGTTATAAAATGATCTTGGTGACCAATTCAATAATTATAAATATATATACCCTACTAAATTCTTCAGAGTCAGACTCTTTCATCGATTCCCTTCCCTGGGAACCAGGACTCTTCATTATATCTGGTGGGAGAAGCAGTGCTGCCAATGTCATTTAATGAGGACATTTACCTGGTGGATATAAAATGCTGGTTCCATCTGCTGGTAACCCATTGGAATACCGTGGAGACCTTATTTTAAGTCCTGACCAAGGAGTTAGGAAACAACAATCTAAACCCAGAACACAGAAGTCCTTATGTACATTTTGGCTAAAGGGGAATTGGCAAAAGAGCAATCATTCTACCTTTTTTCGTGCATCAAGAAAATTACGATTATGTTCAAAATTCCAGTGACAAAATACCTTTAATATTCCTTGCAGCTGGTGCAGAGATGCCAGCATCTGGGTTTTCTCCTCCTCTAACTCCACATTGCATCCCTGGCACCCTGGCAAAAAAAAAAGAGTTTGTCATGCTCACTTTTATTTAGGACTTAAATCTGTAATGATCACATGTTTGTACCTGAACAGCAGTTATCTCATTAACATTACTATTGAATTGTCAGAGGTAATTGTATCTCTTCTAGTCCTTAGTAGTATTACAATTTGTACTAAAGATCTAACCTTCCAACGCCAATCCAATCAGTGTCCTCCTATCACATAAAAATGGATTTACCATGTCCTAATCCAAAGGCCATCTTCAGCAACTTGGCTACTCTCGTATGTGAAATCCAGTTATTGTCTGTGGTTTTTCTGCCTGGATGGGTCTCGGGTGAATGACTGATCTTCTTAAATCCATATTTAAAAATAAATGCATGCGGCCCAAATATATATAAATATTATTTTATTTCAAAGGTTAAGGTTAAGAAATTGCACATACTACAAAATAGTGATCGGTCCAGTTCACTAAACAGCAGTTGTGAGTTTAACAAATGTTAGGTAGAATTAGATATGCTGTCATAAATCACCAATTCAGGATAACAGGAGATTTTGTAATTTTTTTCACTTTTTATTATTAATTTGCACAATTACATGTGCAAAGACATGATGCTTAAGAAGAAAAAAGACACACATTGAAGTTGCATGTTTATATAAAAAAAAAAACGGCATTTATTTGTGTCATTTTCCCATGTGTCTCTCACTATTGGAAGCCTACTGTGATGGCATGTATTGGCTGGCGATGGATAGTTCTTTACTTTTACTCCAGGTGAGTACCAGTAGTATCACTGTGTGTTGATGAAAGGCTCGTTGTGTTCAATGTCTGATTGATATGACGTGAAACGGATGGTTCAGAGCAATGCACAGCCTGAAGTAGTCTAGTTCTTATGGACCATTCACACTTATTAACATTAGTCTAAGAGAGGAGTAAAGGTAGTGATATTACAATCAGTTGGTTGATGGATTAGATGTTGGCGTTCCACACACCTTTGATGGTCTTGTCCAGTTGTAAGAGGAAGGCGTCACAGCGAGCACACTTTTGGGCACCATCTGCAGCTTGGGCTCCAACTGGACTCCATCTCCTCGGCCCAGTCTGGGGTGGCTGGTGGACAGCTGTAGAGGAAGCCGTGTCAGTCTGTCCGTGCATTTCGGCCAACTGGAGAAAGAACATCAGAGAGTCAAGTGAAATACAAAACATCATCAGCTATTTCCACGTGGAACTCACTGCACTGTCCATATTGAGAGCAACATGTTTGATATTTGCTGCATCGTTCAGCAAATATCCAGTTATAATGTCTCCTATGACAACAGGACAAAAACATTGTACAGGTATTGTATACGGTCAGTTCTGTATATTATGAAGCTGCTATTTAAAACAAGGAAAACTAGTAGCGATTGAAGTTTTTCAAGTATCAAGATGTTCATGCATTTAAAAGAGTAATGCATCAATCCTCATTCAAATATATACAATGCGAATGTGGCTAAACATCATTTTACAACTGTGTACTTCTTATAGTAGTGGTTTTGGTACATAGATACTGCTGTTTATTTCTTGGACAATGTAAAAGATTGCCATTCCTATAAAATGTTATAGCAGAGCCCTCCACCTCTCTGCTCCTGTACGTCCAGTTGTCTGGTTACAATTACATGTCTGTTAGTCCACCCATTGTACAGCGTTACAGAATCTGATGGCGCTATATAAATAAGAAAATAGTAATAATAACAAGAATACTGATCAGCTTACAGCCAGCACGTACCTTCAGCTCCATTGAGGACCTTTCAATGTCCATTTCAGTTTTTTCCATTTCCCTCTTTTGCTGGAGGTGCCTCACTGTCTCTTTTCTGTAAAACAAGCAAACAGACAAGAATGATTATCTTTTTAACACATTTTTCACATTTAACCCTTTCCTGATTCTCCCTGAATGTAATCGGTGAAATGCCAGTTGCCAATTTGGATAAAACACAAGTCACTGGCAGTGGGGTGTCTGACTCCTGCTTAGATGGCAATGTCTCCCAGATACATAGTGCTAGTCTAGAAGCTGTATTACTTACGATCCTTCCAACTGCTTCTGTAGGGAGGCCACCAACTGCTCCAGTCTTACATTCTCAGCACTGCATTCCGTGTACTGAAGGAACACAGAGGGTATTGTGTTGGTTATACTGTATCTCAGTACAAACACTTACAGCCAAACAGTGTTTATGTAGGTCCCTATTTTCCCATTTAGAACTTTGACTGTTTGTTAGGAACAAGGCAGAATCAGAATTAATTGTGTTACATTGTGCTAAGTTAATTGTAATATTGATTAAGATGCAGACAGGATTATTCATTATAGTGTGAATCGTCAGGCATTCATAGTGATTTTCAAACACTAGGCCAGAATCACCAGATTGGCAATGTTTCCTTTTTTTTCTTTTTTAATTAAATTTTTTTTGAGATTTAAAAAAAGTTACATACAAAAACATACAAATAGAAACAATTACAATTACATATTCAATTATTCATTGTTAATCACTATTCCTGCTACTAGAGAGCTTATACCTAGTCACACATAAATATATCATCATCTAATTTTCTCTCCTTTTTTTTACCATATCTTCTCTATTTCTCTTTTTTATATTTAACTCAAAGTGAGAGTATTATCAATGTTTTTCTTTTCGCTCTTTTTTTTTTTCCATTTTATCCTTCCCTCTCTTCCTTCTTTTTCTTTTCTTTTTAAAAAAATATTTTCTAATTCGGATTTTAAATCACTCATTCGGGTTAAAACACAAAAGGTTTAAATGTTGTAGTTGATTTTGATAAGTGATGGTTTTGATTATTGTCAAGGCGGCAGGAAGTAATATCGATTAAGATGCAGACAGGATTATTCAATAAACTGTGACTTAGCAGGCATTCATGGTGATTTTCATACTTGAAAACAAGAGAAATCTCATCGTATCTTTCCTGGTAAAATATTTTATAAATAGATGTTCAAACGCTAAGCAATGTTTTCAGTTTTAGTGAAATTAACGAATATTAACTGTGGGTCTGTGTATGCCTTCTGTTGGGGGATATTGAATTAAATTCCAAATGTCAGCTATCAGTCAGGAGTATTAAGAAGGGGGATACATTCCAGGTATGCCCTGTATGGTGGAAATCTAAACCCAACAGGATCTCTAGAAATATAAATAAATAAAACGTAACTTTTAATAGATTCTAGAATAAAATAACTAACACGCATATGCTGATACCACCACCTTAAAAAATAAGTAGGTTGCTAGGAAGAAAATTTATAAGAAAGGGTCTCTGCTTTTGAAAAAGCTAAAAGATTCCCAATGATAAGAGGCCCTCTACTGCTCTATAGATCATCTAAACTGATTTACAAATGTTACGTATGCCTAAATACGTAAAGATTCTGACAGAGAAGTGAGGTAGCAATCAACGTTACGATTCTTAGTTCCCCTATCTACGGGAGCATTGGGGGAAAGAGAAACAGAGGACAAGGAATGTAGCCATAATATAATAATGTCGACCTGCAGCAAAACGACTCCAGCTAAATTGTAGCAAAATGTCTGTTTGACACTATTGTAACTATAAGTATAGAGTGGCAACAGTTTTATGTTGTTGCAGTGATAGAAGCAGGATTAAAAACTGGAGATTAAGTGGAATTGGGTAAAATGCTTAAGTCTTCATTTCAAGCGTCTGGCTGGTACCTATGCTGTGCCTTCGAGGACACCCCTTACCCAAAAAATCTGACTACTTCTAGTCTTGCCTAATTCGACTAATATCCAGTCCCCGGTGCTGGTAGACACCTAATAGCTAAATAAAGATTAGATATGTGAGAATCGATGGTACGGATAACAGTCTTAAAAAATAAATAGTGTCCCAACTCAAATAGTTTCAAAGTTATTGGTCATTCTCTTGTGAGCACACTTAATTTTGGTAACTTCAGAAAGTGCGCCTGTCAGTAGCCCTGACGTGCATTTCGCCTTGTGGCTCCTCAGAGGGGAGTGACAAAATGGTGTTCCAGCACTAATACGAATAGCAATGTTTTGTCTAATTAACAAAGTGAATTTCAAATTTAAGGCTAAAAAAGTTCAAGTGGAAACATTCTCCAAGTCAGCCATGCTTCTAGTTCAGCTATTTTGGTCTAAGATTTGCAATTTCCTTCAAATACCTATCAATTATGACCAAGTCATCTTTTTCAAACCTGATTACTTCAGGTTGGCTAATTTTGCTTAAAACTTCAAGTTCACTTTAAATTCTTCTCAATCCACACTTTAACAAATAACCATGATAGTACTGTATTTAAGTTCATTTAGCTCCCTTCTTCTTTCTCTGTCAACATACACCCATAATGTACTACATGCTGTGGAAACCCTCATTACCTGACTCCGAGCAGACTTTAGCTCCTGAGATTGCTCTTCCAGCTCTGTGCCCTTTGTTTTCAACATATCCCAGACCTTCTGAAGTTCCTTTCGCACTTCAACTAGATCAGAGTCTACCTCTTCCAGAGATGCCTGTGTTATAAGGACACCAAATAATCACACATGTAAGATGTTTAAAACAGTGTTTATATCTCATCTCTTCCATAACTAGGAATATTACTAAGGCAGACTGTTCCCCGTTAGCAAGCCTCGGAGCAAGACTACCTTTACCTCTAGAAAACCACAGGGGTTTAACCCCTTAAGGACACATGACATGTGTGACATGTCATGATTCCCTTTTATTCCAGAAATTTGGTCCTTAAGGGGTTTAAGGGAGTGACACAATGACAGCCACAAATAAATACTTTAATAAACAATCAGTTTTTCACAAGGAACATGAACAATCACTGCAAGCATGACACCCCTTGTGATGCTTAATTATAGATAAAAATGTGTCTGTAATGAAAAGCCTTTTCCTTAAATCTGGTTCACCTGAGAATGTCCCTTCCCTGCATTAAAAACACTAATTAGATGCTGTCCTCCAGTTTTAGGTCACCATGTAAGATAAACATATTTTAAGGTGTTTATAATATTTCACGATATCAAGAATGTGTTTGCTTGTCATTAAAAGGTTACTCCAACCACTATTATCAATTCTGTTTGAAGTGGTCATGGTGGTAGGAGTCTGGGTGAGCAGTGTTTCATCTTGAAACATTGCACATACAGAGATATTTTTCAGGGAGCAGAATCCTGGTGGTCCGGTGGACCATTGTGATCTGCACCAATATTCCTCATAGATTGTATGCTCGTTTTAGCAGGGTCTTCTTCACTTCTTGTTTGTCATATCTTCTGTATGCAAGTTACTTGTCAAAGATCCTTATGTTATTACTGTAAAGCATTGCAGAATATGTTGGCGCTATATTAATAATTAATAATATCGGTGCAGTTTACTTTTAGAGCTCCCTTATGGCATGCAGTTTTTAAGAGAGCTGGCTGCAAAGCTCTGAGTCTTAAAATAGTGCAGAGGACTACAAGGGAGCTCTTAGTTTGATCTGCACCTGATATTGGTGCAGACCAGAGAACTCCCACGAGCAGGTGAGGGGGCACAGGGCTATAGAGATGAGACTGCTTGTCCAGACAGAGCCCCTGTCTGTGCCCAGGCATTAGGTCGCCTAATCAGTCTGGCTCTGTTTAGAGGTTTCCAGTGGTTTACACTACTGGCAACTTTAACACAGAAGCTCCAGCAAGTCAATGCTTAGTATTTACTTGTTATATTTGCTCCTTTTGTGTTAATTGTTAAATTGTTTTATATTTATCATTATTATACTGTTCACACAAATTGTTCGATGTTTCTCTTTGTCTTTATGCAAGATCTGTCTTGTCTCACCTTAATATCACCAGGTTTCTTATGCTTTAATTCTTCCACTTCCTAAAGAAAAAGCAAAATTAAAATATGATTTGTCCACACCACTTTACTTCATGTCATTTTAGAACAATGAATAACAAAGACAAAATGTATATCAAACCACACATATATATGATATACATTTTGTCTTTGTTATTCACGTTTTATTGTGTTTGGGGAAACACTTTTATATCTTCCACCACTTTTATCTGTAGATTTACGAAGCGCCTATACACTAGTTTTTTGTCTCATTTTAGAGCAATGCTCTGTATGATTATGTTGGTTCTGCTAAGAGTCTAAACCAGGCCCGGACTGGCCATCGGGCACACCGTGCAAATGCCCGTCACAGGATCTCCCCTGCCGGTCTATGCAGGGCCGGCACTATCAGAGCGTCGGCCCCTCTGTATTCCATGAAGGGCCGGTGAGGAGATCAAAAATCTCCCTCACCGGCCTACTTGGACAGATCTGCGACTGGGGAGGGAAAGGACCCGGCGGAGCTCTATCTTGCAGCTCCGCCGGGTTCCTCTCGCGAGATCCGGAGCGTTGCCATGGCAACGACCGGATCTCTCTAAAGTTTACTCACCACTGGACCACCAGGGATGGTGTCAGAGTGAGAGTGCCGGTTCCCCCCCCTCTCTCCCAGGTACCAGCTTGCCGGTCCCCCCCTCCCAGGCTAAAGGTAAGAAGGGAGGGGGGGATTTAATGCCTACTTTAAAAAATATATATATATATGTATATATTATTTTACCCCCACCCCAAACACTCAATCCCTTGTAACATTCACTCTCAGCACTCACACACTTCACACACAGCCCTCTCACACATAACAACCTCACACACAGCAACCTCACACCCATCACACACAGCACCCTTACACACATCACCCTCACACACATCATAAACAGCACCCTCACACACAGCACCCACACACACACCACACACTGCACCCCTCAATCACAGCATCCATCACACACACATACTGCACCCTTCACATACACACACTGCACCAAACAATACAATAATTCACACAATACTTCCGAATATATGTGTATATATATACATATATATATATATATATATATATATATATATATACATACACACACACATATATACATACACATTACAGCACCCCTCACACACATACTGCACTCCTAAACATATTATGTTCCAGACACACACTAGATCCCTTACCCAACTCTGGATCATATACACACACTAGATCCCTTTATACACTCTGAATCCGTTATATACACACACTCACTAGATCTCCTACACATTCTAGGTCCTTTAAACACACACTAGACTCCTGTATACACACACACTGCACCATCTACACACACACTACATTCCTAAAATACACACTCTGGATCCCTTATAAACACACTAGATTCATTGTAAACAAACACATACTACACCCCTAAACACACACTCTATACAACCTCTACAAACACTACATCACCTATACACACACACACACACTATAGCCTGTGTGCACACACTTACTACATCCCCTATACACACATTCTCTACAGCCCCTAGCCACATATGCATTACATTACACCAAAAACACAACATGACTTAAACCGACCTTATTACACAATACCACACCACAATCAGCTCACTCTACACACGCAATTCCACAAGCAGGCTCCAAACACATGCACAATACTCTTTCCTGGCCCTTTTGTCTCCAGGTATCCATTTATAGAGACACCAGAGACAAGTTGCAAGGAAACACAGTGCAAGCATGTTATTAAATTTGCTTGCACTGTGCAGAACAAATACAGGACTTTTTTTCCCATGCTAGAGTTCTTTAGCAGAGTTCTGCGCATGGTCTGCCCTGGAAGAGCATTGAACCAACATGCTCACGTTGAGAGGGGGCGTGTTTGTCATTGGTGATGACGAAACACACCCTCTCTGCCCCACCCCCTTCTTAGTGGGCTGCTGTGATAAAAAAATGCCCGGGCTGAATTTTTCTCCCAGTCCGGCCCTGGTTTAAACAGTGACTTGCACAGAGTTAACATCCAGTTTGGAAAATAAAGATCAAAACTGCAGTCAGAAAAATATCTCCACTGAGGACTAGATTCTATTATAAGAGATAATTAAATAGCAAGAAAGGTAAATAAATAGCAATGTTCCCATGGATATCATTGGGAGAGCTGCGATTTGCGTAAAAGAGCTAACTTTATTTCTTATCTTTAGTAGTGTTAAATGAATGGCAGCTTGACAATCCATGGCTCATTTTTGTTCCATTTGCCAGAGTGCATGTGTGAGGGAGCTACAGTACTCCGATTGAGTATCTTGTTCACAGTTCCCTCTTACTGGAATAAATAAACTAACTTATCTTTTCACTGCAAACAGAGAGGGGGTCGCTAAACAACCACTTCAGGACTACAGCGCCAGGAACACATGTTTGTATTCCTTTAAGCTCAAAAAGACATATAAGTGCTAAAAACAGGTGACTCCCAGTGGTTAGGTGCCTTCTCTACCTAATGGGAAATCAAACCCTGGTACTGATGCTAGTATGGTGGGAGAATAGGAGAACACATGCACAAAATCTGTGGTCTATAAGATACTTTAGATCAGAGTTTTCCCGAACAACCAGTTTTTATCCAACGACAAGAAGGAGGAACTCTGCACATCGTCTCATGGTCTCACCTCTCTCAAAGTAAATATTAGTTCTTCTTTTTGCATCACCGCTTCCCTCTCTTTTTCCAGCTCCTGTTGAAGATTTTCTATTTGTGACCTGAGTTCAGGTGATGATGTCCTGAAAGAAGACCCGCATTTAAATTGCAGTGAATTGTGACAGTGAAAGATTTGCAGCTGTTGGCTGGAGATTGGAATTGTGAGAGGATACAAGCAATGTCCTCATTCATATAGCATGTGGAGTAGGAAGTGTTGCTACAAAGTTTTGCATTTATTTATTCATTCATTTACATTGCTGTAGCACCTAAAATAATTCTTAACCTCTCATTCACACACCACGACTCACATGACATTTGCACAGTCGTTATTCGGCATGTGCTACCCCTTATACTTAAATAAGACACTGACACCGATAATTCTGTTGGAGTACAAAGTCCACAGCTTTATTAATTAATTATAATAAATTAACATAATTTAGGGTCATTGTCCTACTAGACATTATGTTACTATACCCCCACACAGTACCCCTGACAATGACCCTACCAGTTAAACAATAAATAACAACAAATAACATATAACTTGAAACACACGGCCTACCAAAGAGGCCCCATATCATCCAGTTAACTGTAGGGGTATACCTCGGACACCCCTACACCCCCAGGTTCGTAGCCACCGAAGAGCTAGAACCAACCAATCCTTAACTCCATCCGGCCTAAACCTCGGCCTGTCCAGTTCAAATTCCACGCAAAATTCCAATATTTACAACGCCCTGTTCCGCCGCTGTGACCAAACGGAACTGCTAAACTAGGGAGGGTGGGTGGGACAATCTACAGGTAAGAGAGGCTCCAGTTAAAATGGCCCCTATTCTAATATGGCTGCTCCTTATACTCCTACTCTCCACCCCCCAAAACTTCACTCCCTAAACCCGGCCCACAATCCTAAGCCCATGCCCACTCCCTGGCTCTGTCAAGGCCCACTCCCCACACTGCGTTGCTCCATGGGCTACCGAAAATTACTCCACACTATGGTAGAGCTTGATTTGCTTATAAGAACTTGCAAACTTAAACAATGTTTGATGATATCTGAGATAAAACGGGTTCTCTTTCTGTTCTTGTCAATTCTGGAGCTGTGTAACATTTTTAACAAATGGTCAAAATTACAATGAAGTTATAACAAAATCATACGCAAGCAAAAAGAGCAAATGAGACATTGTTCTTTTGCGTCAATTTAAAACAGGTGGAGATTTCGTGTGTCAAATTCACAGTAAAAGTAATACCTTAAAACTATTTGATGCCTTTGTCACTTGTTGGCCATCATCTCTTGCTGCATTCTTTTCATTAGGGGTATAAATATAAAAATAATTTGCAAAATCTGCTGATCTCTTGTCTGCTGCCTTTGCAAGCCCTCCCCTTCTAACCCCGGCCAGACTTTCTGTGGCTGTCCAATCACAGACTACCCAAAGCAACTCAATGAGAAATCTTTACAAGGCAGGTGATCTGAGCAACTGCTGCTTCTTGAGTTTAACTGCACTGAACTAAACAACCAGAAGGTAACAGGACCGGTTGTCTGACAGTTAGGAGGGCGGTGTAACAAGGATAATTTATAAAAGTGTACATTTTTATTTAAAAAACTGCACTTTTTGTAAAAAGGGACACAGTGACGGACCTTCAGTTTACTTATCCCACCCTCTCCTAAAATAATATACTCATTGTATTTTGACCCTCCATCCTGTGTCCCCGAACCACACACTTGTTCACGGCATCAGGAGCAGCCTAGACCCACCAAGAAGACACGACACGATACGCTAGACCGGGATTAGCTTTAAAATCTTATAGAACTCAATATCAGCTCCTGGAGTCGCAGGTGCAGGCTGCGGTGTATTTACAGCGAGACTGACAAGGCAAATGCCTTGCCAGCCTCTGGTTTGTATTTTATTACGTTTGCCACAGCAAGCTTTATGTAACGAACGTATGGGCTAGTCCCAATTAAAATAAAGTATTGCATTTTAGTTCCATTGGATTTTTAGAGATCCCAGTGACAGAGTCATCAGACCTGTTGGCTGGTTGCACAATCCCCGTAGCCCTGGGATAAATCAAGAGAGCTAGGCCTGAGAGCCACAAGTGCCTTGGTAAAGGCAATAGCAAACACTGTTAGCAGAGCTGCAGAAGAATAGGCAGAGGGTAGATATCTGCCTGGAAGGAGAGCTGCAGCCTGGTCGGGCGGAAAAGCTTCAGAAGGACCCCGGTCAAGCTGTGGCGACTGGGGCAGAAGCGTTTCAGGTTTCCCAGTTTTATCTAAAAAGCAAGCTTGGCGGAGGTACCCAGCCGGGGCACAGGGAGCTTCATCACAGACACACTCTTCACACAAAAGGCACTTCAGCTAGAGTGATTTAGGGGTTTGAAGTGTTCCTTTAATGGGCTGAAAACCCCACCAACAAATCGAACAAGTGAAACATTTTATCATGGCATTTTAGCCTTCACTTCAATTTAAAAGCTAAATTCTAGTCTTCTAGAATGTAGTTCACTAACACCTGTCAGTTATTAGTAAGTACGGTTCCAAGCTAGCTGTGATGGCTATTCAATCATCACGTATTGCATTGGTGGGTAATAATGTGCAGCCTGATTGCTTGCTCACCTTTCCGATTGGAACAATAAGCTATGGGAGTCCAAGATGTGTGGGTGATTCTGCAAAAAAAAAAAAAAAAAGTTAATTTCATGGTTAATCGGTGTATAGTATAGAATGTAAAGTATAGCCCCCTTTCCTGGATTGCACAGTAATGTAGGTAAAAATCATTTACATAATGTTAGAACATTTAACTATAGAAATATTATATATTTTTTAGAACACGCCCTTGTAAGATATATGGCTATGCGGCTCAATTCATAGGACCAAGGCTGCAGTTTGCAAAGTGCTATATGACTATAGGACTAGCCGATAACTCCCAGGTCTATCGCTCTACTTAGACACAGTTGTAATCAAAATTATTCAACCCCCATTGAAAATCAGGTTTATTGTCAAAATGTACAGACTTTCAGTTGTTTGCAACGAACAAGATAAAAGTGATTGAAATAGCTCAACACAACGAATGCTTAAAGTGGTTTTCCCAAATTAAAAATGCAACTTATAATAACTTTTCGGGGAGGGGGCAGGGGTGTATTTATTTACACACACACACACACACACACATTCATACTATTTATATATACTCATTATTGATTCTTCAATTTCTTTTTGTTGTTGTTTTTTTAAATAAGGAGATCTGGAGTGGAGCCTCATCCCTAGTGACCAGTGTAAAGCTGAGATCACTTAGTGCACCGTGTCCATGTCACCTTGCCAACTCTGTACTAATGCTGGCGTTTGTGTGATGTCAAAATTCAACTCCTGGCATCGCCACAGGGAATACAAGGAGCCGTTTAAAATATCTCTGCAACCAGAGAGCAGATAAATTTCAACTCCTTCACCACTAGGTCTGTAGCCACCAATCTGCATTATTAAATTGGCAGAGGAAGCTCCCGACACATGGTTTCTTTATTTGACTTCTATTGCACGCAGGTGACTACTCTGCTTAACAGTAAATCTGGCTCTGTAGGTATTAGAATTTACCTCGCCATTCTTTTCTTCAGTTCTAAGCTTAGCTTCTAGTTCCCCAATCCTCTGCTGCAGAGCTTCCCTTCGGCTTCTCTCTAGCTCCAACTGCTGTTTGCAGGCGTTTAGCTCGATGCGAAGGACAGATCCATTCTCCATCTGTGCAGAAATAATTAGTGCATGTAAGTAAGGTCCCTTTTGAGTAGCTCATTATCTGTATCATCAAGGAAACCTAACAAGAAGGTTTGTATATACACATGATACTTGAGGAAAGAGCTTCACCTCGTCACCAAAAATAATAAACACCGAAGAAGACTGAGATTCCAAACAGTAACAAGAATTAAGACCTGAAAGATTTTCATGGTTGATCACCAAACTCCAAAATGTAGCAAATTAAAATCCAAATTGCAAAATCAAGGCCAGAACAAGATGTGACCAATAGTTTTTTTGTTTTTTTCTCTCAGAATTAGCTTTTTTTTTTTGCGTAAATGGAGAGTCTAAGCACCAAAATTGCTTAATCTTAATAAAATTATTTTGGGCATAGATACAGCCCATCCAGTCTTTACATTTTGAAATTTCTATCCCCGCTAGTGGCTTTCAGATACCTCCGTACTAAAATAGATTCATGTAAAGTATATTGAACTAGAACCTGTGTCTGTCCAATGCTTCTAAAAGAAAACATTGGATTGGCAGAACACTGCGATTGTGTGCCACGTGTCTTCAATGCATCTAATGGGAAAAATGGTTTGATGGCTTCACCAGAGTGGGATGCTCTGGGTTATAGGTATGTTTAATTAAACTAAATAAATAAACAGAAACCTAGGGGGTCCTAATAGTCTAAAAATATTATCCTTCATTGTAGAAACCTAAATTATTAAAGATACTCAATATCACCAAAAGTTAAGTAATCATAGATCAGGCGTTGATGCTCCAGCAGCATCAATGCCTGTCGAATGGTTACTTAAAGGGACACTATAGTCACCCAGACCACTTAAGCTCAATAAAGCGGTATGGGTGCCAAGTCCCTCCGATTTTAACCCTTCACATGTAAACATGCTTTACATAGCAGGGTTAATCCAACCTCTGGTGGCTGTCTTCCTGAACTTTTCTATAAACTGCTATGTTTATAGAAAAAAAGGGTTAATCCTAGCTGGACTTGGCACCCAGACCACTTCATTAAGCTGAGGTGGTCTGGGTGCCTATAGTAGTCCTTTAATGTGTTGGGGAGGGAGAGGCCTATCTGTACTATATGCATTGTGAACATACCCCGGTGCTGAGCAGGTGGCTCTGAAGATGCTGACTTTGATGGCTCTCTGACTGTTCTTTCAGCTGCTTTTGCAACAGGTGGATTTCTTCCTGCAGACTAGGAGCAAATGAAAACTTTATGAGATATCCTAAATGACTGAATAATAATAAAAAATACACAATTCTAAGAAATTAACATCACAGTAGCATTAAAAAGAAAAACACACATTTATAACCGAGACAACAAGCAGACAGAAAATAATATATCACTCTTTGTACCGATTAGGAGGATCATCTGCCCAAATGCCATCATCAGTGTGGCCTAAATGATTCTTATATGCACATGTTATTGGAAGGACAAATAAGCTGACAGGCTATTTGCTAAAGGGTTAATTGTTGGTAATTATAAGCAGATCTGTAATTTTTTCCTCTCTCAAGGCCCTACCATCTTTGTGTTCCTAAAATGACGGCACCAGGAATTCTGTGCTCTGCCCTTGCTTGGGGCATGCTCATCAAATGAGGGCCATTTGTCAACTTTTGTTAACCTTCAGGTTATACATAACTTATACATATTCCTTCTGTATAACTTTAAGAAGAAAACGAAATATTAGAAAAAAAAAACTACAACAAAAAAGAAAACACCATGGCTGAGATCATTAATCTTGAAATCACGAAAACCATACAAGCATTTTTGCAAAGGTTAGGACCCATTGGTATCCCATGATTTATTGCGCTCTCCTATAGGGCAGCACTCTACTCTTTCTTCCAGCTCTACTTCACTCCCACCCTATTTGATTGTTATTTCCTGTCCCACCTCCTATAGACCGTTAGCTTGTTTGAGCAGGGTCCTCTCCAACCTATTGTTCCTGTAAGTTTTTGTAATTGTCCTATTTATAGTTAAATCCCCCCTCTCGTAATATTGTAAAGCGCTACGGAAACTGTTGGCGCTATATAAATGGCAATAATAATAATAATAATAATATAATGAAAGATTGAGTCAATACTGTTTGTAGTTAGACTGTCGCTGTACAGTTACTATCCATTTTACAAAGTTAAATGTCACAATGTAACTATTCATCATTGATGCCATCTCGAAGAATATAATGGTGCTCAAATATATTTAGATGTGTAGGGAAAAAGATAGACAGAGACTAGATTAAAAATATAAAATATGATGGGCACTTCAAGACATGCAGACAATTCTCTAACCAACCTGCTCACAGTCATTCTGAGTTCAGACAGCTCCTCTGTGTCCAATTGCAATATTCCACGATCTTCAAGGAGTCCTGTATTCTGCAAAGTACGAGAACCTTGGGAGTTAATCATTTTACCAAGTCTATACTTGTCCTATATGCTGCAGAGTTAGCAATGTATGTGGTCCTTGACAAAAATATGTCTACTACAAATGCATTAATTTGCTGTAAAAACAACAGCTAGCTATTTCAGGATTACCTCCGTTCTTTACAACGATGTACTCTTATTGGAAAGTTAGAAATTTGACAGGGGAGAAACAACATTTGTCGACATTTGTAATGCAATACAAAAATTATAAATAAGACAAAGTTGATAAAGAGAGTGGTTAAGAAGCCCTATATTAAACAGTACAGTGTGATATGTGTATAGATATTTTAGGCTTTATAGATTACATAAGGTCACCACCTCACCTGATCAGCAGCTTTCTGGCACTGAGAACTGGCATGCTCTAACCTTTCCTCTGTATTCTTCAAATTAAGGGCTGTCTCTTGCCATCTCTCTTTCCAGTATATTGCCACCTGCTGCTGTTCCTGAATTTGGGAGCCCATTTGTTCATGCGCCTGTTCCAAAGCCACCTCCAATGTATTGCAATGTGTACGGAGGGCGTCCCTCTCCTCCTGCAACTGCTCATGGGAGGATCTTAAATAAAAAGAACAAATAAGTTAGATTGAAAGCTGTTCTGATCCAGGCCAGGCCTTGGTTTAGCACTAACATCACAGAAAAAAGCATTATAATTTTTTCAGAAAAGTAATTTACTCTAATAGCTGATTTAAACTGTATTTATTTTGTAAAATCTAGCCTTTATTAAAACATAAAACAACCAGTAGTTAATGCCTACATGCAAGCAGTGATCTGCGCAGATATGCAATGCGTGTTTCTCAACCAGATTTACTTGTATCCCAAGAGCTGGCTGGCTGTCCTGCTTAGAGCCCCCTGGAGGCGGCTGGCTGTGCCCTAAGGCTGAGTAGGCACCTACTTACCCAGTCGACAAGTGTCTATGGAGACGGAAGCGTTAAGGGAACTGCAATCTTCATGATCTTATAGGGAGGGAGCAGTGCTGGAAGATCATGAAAATTACACAAGCACCAAACTGGACCCCAGGGAAAGGCACCATTACTACTACAACACGCTATACTGCGCTTCAAGTATTCCTTTAAATATCATAAATACTACAGCTCGATGTAGTGGTTATAGAGCAAAACAGGTGTGTTTTTTTTTGTTTTTGTAAATGTTGAGCAACAGTTTGTAGTTTTTCCCAGCAACCTATAACCTGCCTGTTTTTGGGTCGGGTTAGACCAGCAATCACTATACATTAATAATGCAGCTCGAGAGAGGGTGAACTGTAAATGATTAGGAAAGTACGATGGAATGGCACCCATAGCCTCTTTGCACTATATAACCACTATACTGAGTTGTAGCTTAAATGGTGACCCTTTGGCTACCCCTGTTCAAGGACATCATTGTGAGCATTGTATCTGCATAGATGTCCTCTTCACTGTAATGTCAAACTCTTACACACCTGAGTTCAAGGACACTCTCACTTTCCTCCTCATTCTCCATGGATGACTCCAGCAGCTGTTTCTCTGCCAGTAGTTGCGCACGCTCCGCCTCTAGCGCAGCTGTAAGGTTGTTGGAGATCTTATGCTCTGCCTGGATCTGGTGAAGCTCACTCATGCAGACCTGGAGTTTCTCTTGTGTCTGTCCCAGGTCCACGGTCAGCTTCTCATTCACCTGGTCAGAACATTCTAATGTAATATACACCAAAACTCTCTATATAATATAATTGGAGTAGAAATCGCCATCTGACGCATTAAAAATAGTAACTGATCAATAATAAACAAATTTAAAAAGCAATTCAACTTTGAAGGTTAGAAAGTACAAAGTAAAAATTCCAAACTGGATCTTTTTTTGTTTACTAAGGATGGGTCCCTCAAGCACACCCTGGATCAGGCATAGGCAACCTTCGGCACTCTAGATGTTTTGGACTACACCTCCCATGATGCTTTGTCAGCATTATGCGTGTAAGAGCATTATGTGAGATGTAGTCCAAAACATCTGGAATGCCAAAGGTTGCCTATCCCTGCGCCTGGATTGTCATCCCACTTATTGCAAAATCTGACTCAAATTACCCCCTAGATTGAGTTCATTATCCATAGGTTGTTTTTTTGTTTTGTTTATTTTTTTCCACCAAAAATGAGTATCGATATAGATATGAGAGGTATTCATTTTATGTAATATATCTTTAATCCCATTTTTGTTTAATCTGCTATTGGGGATATGATGTAAAAGATCAAATCATATTTCAGGTTAAACTAATGCAGATTTAAAGATATGTTTCATGGATTAATAAATTATCTCTCAGAATTGTAGATACTGGTCCCCACAGTCTCACTAATGGAATATCTAATATGGACAACTTTAAATCAATTTACTAAGGTGTTAAATGTCACGAATTCAAAGAGAATTTCAAACGTTAGCCAAATTAGTCTAATTAGAAAAATTTGATGAGTAAGCTAGGTTTTTACTTGGTCTAAAATTTCATTTAATTAAATTTAAATTAAACAATCCACACTATATTCCGAATCTAATCAAACAATATATCAAGGCATATAACTAGTCACGACCTACAAGTATTATTATATTCCATCCGGAGACAATTAATGAAAATGCAGAACCCCCAATTTGCTTGTCTAGAGATGAAGCCAATTGACACACTGCATTGTTCACCCTTCTGTTAAATGCTATGGTGCCAAATTAAAGAATTATAAGACTACACAGTAATTATGGCAACCAACTTCCATTATGTTACATATATGCATAGGCTGCTTACAACAAAAATGTGCAAGTTGCCAAGCACTTCAAGCCAGGTGAAAAAGTATTTTTATCTTATAGTTAGGATAGCCTTATGCCTATCCCACGCATGCTTAAACTCCTTTACTGTGTTAACCTCTACCACTTCAGCTGGAAGGCTATTCCATGCATCCACTACCCTCTGAGTAAAGTAAAATGTGTTATGTATAGATAGAAGGTGCATCATGGCTACTCATTTAAATTGCTTAAAATGAAAATCTGGGCAAATTCTGACATGTATTATGCAAGTATTTTCAATGTACTCTATAACTAGAGATTCATACAGTGCCAGACAGTTAGATTGTCTAGTCAGCAGTAACAATGTCACTTTTAGATACTGATCAATACACTTTTACCTGCTTTAGCAACACCAGCTCCTCCTTCATCTGTACCTTTTCCTGGTCTTGGCGATTGGCTTGGGCTTTGGCAGATACCAATTCAATATGGAGGTCACTGACCTGGTCATTAAACCCCTCCCGACCCATCTTTGCCCGTTCCAACTCCAACATTAGCTCTTGTGTACGCCGATGGAGAGAGAGTTTCTCCTGAAATAGATTTATTGTTTGATTATTCAGTACAACTAGGTGACAATGAGGGGAAAAAAAAGTACTAGAAAGAATAACTCAAAACAGTTGACGTCATCTTATCAAATTGTGCTGAGACATATACAAAAAATTATTTTATCTCCTGAATGTTTGATAGTAAAGATTCTACCAGTTTCCATGAATTTTGTAAAATAGAAAAAACCATAATTTCTATAAATAACTAGTTAAAAGGATACTGTATGCGGAAATTACAGACCGATCTCACTTATAAATTGCGACATTAAACTACTGGCCAAAATACTGGCAACCCGGCTTACAAAACATATCCCTTCACTGGTCCACCCGGACCAGGTAGGGTTCGTGACAGGAAGGGAAGCTCGAGATAATACCATCAGGGCGCTCACCCTCATGCACGGGAAAGAGAGTATGAAAGGGGGTCTCCTCCTGCTGTCAACGGACAAAGGCCTTCGACAGAGTAAGCTGGACATACCTATTACACCTAAATACCTAAATACACAATGGCACGAGACAGGGATGCCCCCTCTCACCACTCCTGTTCGTCCTTGCCCTCGAACCGTTCCTTACACACATCCGAAATAACACAGATATAACCGGCCTAACGACAGGTAACACGCACCACAAAGTGGCCGCCTACACGGACGATTTACTCTTCATTATAACCAACCCTGAAATCTCCCTCCCAAATATCCAGAAAGACCTACAGGTATATGGAGAAATATCCAACCTGAAAATCAATAACAGTAAATCGTTCATTCTCAATATTAGCATCCCTACTGCAAGGGCGAACCCTCTCCGACACAGCTTCCCCTTCCAGTGGACCGAGCACAGAATTAGATACTTGGGAGTCTGGTTGACTAGGCAGAGCGGAGACATGCTTAAGGAAAACTTTACAAACACACTTCAGACATTTCAAAAAGACATGTGGGAATGGTCATATCCACACATCTCCTGGCTGGGGAGAGTACAAGTAATAAAAATGAACTTCTTACCACGCCTCCTCTATCTCTTCCAAACCATACCCATCGAGCTCCCGAGCCCCTTTTTTAAAACCCTCAGAACAGAAATGATCAGATACGTATGGAATGGGGGGAAACCCAGGGTGAAATTCACCACCCTGACGCGGCCTAAAGATAAAGGAGGCTTAGCCCTCCCAGACTTCCACCTATACTATGTGGCCACACACCTACAGAGAGTTGTAGAGTGGACAAAAGACAGGGTACACAAATTGTGGAAGACGGTGGAGGAGACGGAGGCGGGTAGACCAATCTCGGGACTGCCCTGGGACCGAAACGCGACGAACTGGGACGAAATGTCCATCTACACCAAACACACCCTGAAAATATGGAGGAGGGCAGCGATGAAGGGGAACATATCGCCATACCCCTCTCCCCTCCTTCCATTGACGTTTAACAAAGACTTTCCCCCGGGACTAGACCCGAGAGCCCTCAGAGACATCCTTCCAGACACACACCCATGCTTACATCACGTCATACAGGAAGGGAAATGTAAAAAGCTTCCGGACATGATGGGAGAAGTACCCCCGACCTTCATGCACAACTTTCGATACTCCCAACTAACCAACTACATTCGCACCCTACCACAGGGCTTAGCACTCACTAGAGAACACACCACATTAGAGGTGGTCTGCATGCACCCAGACCCGCTCCCACACGGAGTGTCCTTCCTATACACCATGTTACAAACAGACATCCCAACCGAGACACCTGTATTTATGGGGAAATGGGAGAAAGCCCTAGGACACCCATTGACAGACACAGAATGGGAATCCATTTGTTACCTCACACACCACTGCTACACACATAGTAAAACACAAGAGACAGCCTACAAAATTACTAACTCATTGGTACAGGACACCACACCTCCTACATCAGATAGACCCAGATCAACCTGGCCTATGCTGGAGATGCCAACAAGAAGAGGGAGACATGAAACACATCTGGTAGGACTGCACAAAAATTAAACCATATTGGCAAAACATACACAGAATGCTCGAGAAATTCACAGACGAACCACCCCCCCTGGAACCAGCAGCAATGCTCCTACACCACACTCTAAGTACAAAGATCCATGACCATCCGAATACTTAATATAGCCAAACGAGTAAACCCCCAATTCTGGAAACAAAACATAACACCTCCACTTAAGACCTGGTTCAGCCAAATGGAGGAACTCAGAATAACAGAGGAACTGACCATGACGACTAACGTGACCCCAAAGTCCTACATGGACATTTGGACATATTGGATCCTAGAGACAGCGAAGGAAGGATTCCAAATGGAACTCGGAACAGACGTACGCCAAACCACGGACAGTTAGGACTTAGAACACCCACTGGATGACAGATGACGGAATACAATGACTACAGACACCCCCCTCCCCACCCTAAACCCGACTTTCCCTACCCCCTCTCTTCTAAAGACCCACACAGGACAATACCCCAACCAAAGCAGAAATCAATACATATAGAGGAGACACTAGTGCCCTGAATGAAAAACCCATACGGGTTCACACACATCCCATAACCTCCAAGAGACACGATCCTACTGGAACATGGGCCGAGCAGACGGGATAATCACAAAATAGCCTGAGGACAGCAACAAGCTACAATCACACCTTCCCGAAATATGAGCCATAAACCTCTCAACACGGGTACACCGTATCCCATACACACGACATCCAGGACACTAAGTGGAGGCTCACATAAGTCTGCTAAAGACACAATACCCAACACAAGATGTAGGGACCGGAACGTCGCCTAACAATAAAGGTTGGATAAGAGGTCTGCGAACCTCAACACAAATGTAACACGAATCCCGGCTGCTATACATGAATCATATAAATCACATAAACACGATTTAATTAGTAAAATAAATGGTAGATGGTAAAATGTACATGAAGTTACTTGTGAATCTGGAAAATAGGGACTTACAAGTCCGTCAACATTGTGGGCCTGCGAGCCCAAACATACATTGATGTTTTCTAAAAATTATGACTACTCACCTCAGAGACCTGCGAGTCTCCGACATATACATAAGAAATATAAATACAAATAAAAATTATATTCACCAAAAAAAAAAAAAAGGATATTGTAGTGCCAGGAATACAAAGCTGTATTCCTGGCACTACCGATCCCTTTGCCCCCCCCCCATTGTGACCTCCCCAGTAAATAAATGGTTAAAAATCCTTTATTTACTTACCTTATCCCAAGCTCTGCCCCCTTCTCTGACCTGCAAAGGGCAGAGTCTAATGCACATGTGCGTCAAATCCCGCACACACATTAGACCTCCCCATAGGAAAGCACTGAATCAATGTTTTCCTATGGGGAAAGTCTGACACTGGAGTTACTCATGCAAAGCGTGAGGGCATCCAGCATCAGATAACGGACCAAAAGTCTGTTACGATTCCGGAAGCGCCCCCAGTGGCTGTCTGGTAGACAGCCACTGAGGGCAGACTTAGTGCTGCAATGTAAACATATTTTTGCAACAGGGACAAAGCACCCAGAGCACTTCAATGAGCTTAAGTGGCCTGGGTGCCTACAGTGTCCCTTTAACAATGAGTGATGATGTCAGTTTGCCCAAAAGGAACACAGTAGGCTAGTGACTCACTATTGCAGGTCAGAGATGGAAGACATTTATTTACTTGGTGAATTGAAAACTGACCATTAATATTTATTCCACAATAGGGGACAAGAGCTATTTTGAGAAGGTCTCTAACAAAGCTTTTTTGATCTATTTATATGGCTTTCTGCACATACTTTAGAAGTGTCGTGGGGTGTCACCGTCCAGCCTGGAACAAAAGTTCGGGCTGGTTAATGTCAATTCTGTGCAAATTTCCATGCTTCCATGATGTTCTCAGTCATTGAATGGTGACTGTATCTCGTTCCAGCTTCTGCAACTTGCAGAAGCCGAATGCACATCACCGGCGCCACAAGGAGCCTCATAGCCATTGGGGACCTATGTAAGACGCCAAACCATTCCTAAAATGTTTGCCCTATTTCTGGGTAACCGGGCCAGGATACTCATGGCATCATAACCCTTTAACATTCTACATGAACAAACAAACACTTCTCCTCACTATATTTGATGGCAAAAACTTAATTAAAGCAAATAACACAAATTAGTATTGTTATGCTAATATAATGTAGCAAAATTGTAAATACAACAAATACACCACCCCAATATACCCAAAATGTCCACTATGAACATGCAACAGATATCAATCTCAATTTTGAACACAACAGGTTAATGCGACACAAGTCAACAATTATCATCACTACCGTAAGTGGAGGAGGATTGTGATCAAGGACGTAGTTGTCAAATTCAGTGTTTTGAAAGATAAAACCTCAGGTTTAGGATATGATAACTTTACACAAAGAATGCATTTCATAATTTCAACTTATAAGATGTTGGAAATACCCTGAGAGGTGCACACTCTTTTCTCCATTAATGTTGTTACCTGTAAGAAGCGTTCTCTATCTGTCTGTGCGAGTTTTAGCCTGACATCCAAATCCGAGACCTTTTCCTCCAACCTCATCACCTTTGATGACAGAAGTTCTTTCTCCTGTAGAAAACAATTAAACAATAACACTGTTTGTTTTTTTTGGTTGTTTTTTTTTAAACAGTGGCTTACAGACTTGTAGTAAGCATTCTTTTTAAACAAATGCAGAGTATATAGTCCTGACTATTTATCAGTGAATTAAAAAGAGGACTTCAAATTTAAGGCCAAAGTAGCTGAAATGAAAGTACACAATTTTCCAGTTTGGCTATTTTTGGATTCATTCCCCATAAGAATTAATGTTTGGAATTAAAATTAGTTAATTGACACAAACATTTCTGTTTTTAGTTTGAACCAAATTGATAGCTATACTAATTTTGACTGAAACGAAAAACTAAAATCAAACCAAAACCAAAATGAAAACTGACCAAACCAAAACCAAATAAAATGAAAATTCTTACCGTGCACATCTTAATTTGTGGACTTTAAACTGATTGACCACTGAGCTTTGAGACCTGTCACTGACCCATCCCATTATTAGGAATTCCTTGCCCTAAATGAATTTCCAATGGAGCTGTTTTCGTGACCACTCATTTATTATTATTACATTTTTTATTTTTGCAGTGCATGAAAATGTTACAGGCAGGTCTGAGGTGCCCCCAAAGCAGTCCTCAGGCACTTTCCTCCGCTTGACATGCGGGACATATGTTTATCAGGCACATTTTTCATATATATAAGCATGCTTAGTGATTTAGGTCATTCTTTAGGCTAACAAGGGTTAACAACAAGTATAGCTCAATGCTAGTGAAAGTAGCTAGCTCATATACTATGTTTTGTGTGATGGTGTTGCTTATCCTGGAGTACTCCCAGATTGCTCACCCGATGAGGCAGGATACATGTTACAAGTACAGGCAGAGTGGGGGAACATATAATTAACACTATAGATTAAGACATTTCTATTGCAGGTTATGCATGAGTGAAGGTTGGTTAATTTCTGCATTTTTAAGGTACCATCAATGCTAGTAATTATATGTGTTAAAACAAAAAAGATTTGTGCGGTAAGCTATATTCAAAGGCTCAGTATATAAACTTAAACATGCTAAGGCCAGGCAGCAATCTACAAGTATAATATCACCCTGGCTGATCAAAAGTTCGTAAGTCTGCACACGCTTCACGAACCGTCGGCATGGTGGGCCCGATGTTTCGCGGGTGGTAGTGGACACGTGGTCGGCCAATGCCTGCTCCGCCATGTTGGTGCGACCCGGTGTTAGTATCCTTTAAGGCTGAGGTTCTAGCGATGTCTCTCCAGGTGCGTCTCTTGAGCTTGCCTCTGTTGGGCATTGGGAGGAGAGTGTTCTCCGAGATTAACGTTCGGGTGTTGCATATTCTGGCGTGGTGCTGGGTGTCACTGTGTGGCCCTCTTCGGGCCTGCCGCTCTGTAGGGAGTGCGTGGGGCAGGTGTGTGGTCAGCCCTTCTGTGGGAGTTCTTCGCTCGGCGGCAGGGTCATCAGTTGTTGGTGGGGGTGAGTGTGGAGCGGAGTCCCGGCATACTGGTGCATCCGCCGCTTTGGGTCCTGTAGGCCTCCGCTGCTGCTCACCTCTCTCGCAGCTCGCTGCCTGTACAGGTAGGAAATCGCTTGGGGAGCTGCGATGAAGTAGAGCCACCAACTCCTCTGACCCCCTGGGCCCGTGCCTGTTTGTTTCACTGGGTGTTCTGAGCTCCGCTGATATGTATTCCCCTCTGTTGACTCTGGCACACGTGGCAGCCGCCATCTTATGTGATGCGGTCGGGCCCTCGAGTGTGATGTGACGCCTTTGTGTTCTGGCTGCCATGCCTACGGGTGAGGACCAGGATCACCCCCCCCGGTCCAAAGGGGGGGGGAACAGGGCAAGGTGGCAGTCTGCCCCACTCACTGCCGGAGAAGGCCCCAGTTGGGACAACAAAGTTTTCTCCTCCAGGGGACTGCAGCTTGATAAGCCAGCCTCTCCCTGGCTCCAGCAGGCCTTCTGCTTTGGGCACTGTTGCTTTCAGTCAGCTTTTTTTGGTGAAAGATATATTTTTTTAGTCATATTTGGTGCTGAGTAGCAGGAGCTTCTTTTGCCTGCGACCGTCCAGCTTGGCGGTCCGGCCCCACCCTCACCAATCATTTTTTTAAATAAAACTTTCATTATTGGCTTCCTTAATTCTGAATCACAGTTTTTGGGGTTTTTTTACCTTTTTTTTTTTTTTTTAAGTTGGTAGTTACAGCACTTCATTTACTTAATTTGTATTTTCTTTGGGCATTTTCACCTGGCTATTCAATCCAATTTCTACATGTATTACTGCCATCTACGGTCCTTCTAGTCATCCCTTTTCTTCATCTCAGCTTGGCTCCAAATTCACTTATAAGACCATCTTCTTTTGGTCTCACACGGTTGACTAACTCCCGTAGTCTGATAATTCTCTCAACCAAATCTTCTCAAATCTCTGCTAAGTCTTCTACAATCTTAATAAGCCAAGGATTCAGCTTCATTGTGCAAGCCAGCCTTGACCAAACATAAACCTTAACTCATTTAGTCAGCAACAACTTTCCACTGCTCTCAACTTCTCAACTCACCAAAGTCAACATTGTCTTCACCCAGCAACTTCCCTTTATAACTTCACCTGTTCAACTTCTCTAAAGTATTTAGAACCAATCACAGTCAGTCTTCTTGTTGTGATGCTTGTTGTGATGCTTCCGGATAAAGCCTTAGTTTATATTTAGAATTTTGTAGTATACATGAATGCTAAGCTCAATTATTTCTACTCTTTCCCTTGACCCAATTATGTTCTGGTCTATTACTCATGTCTAGGATCCTGCACCTCTCCTGTTTCTTTTCCCCATAGCTTGACCCCTGGTTTTATGCCTTCCTCTTTACTATTCCTTTTCCCTCCACTCTTTGCACATCCTTAAAGAACATTTTAATCTCCCAGCCACTCAACATACATATCACCAACATGCAGTCAATAATCACGCCTAAATATCATCCTATCCCTACATATGTGCTTCACGTGGTTGACCTATTTACTCTATTTCATCTCTCTGCCTCTTCAATCTGATTTTGTCCTGCGCATTCTACTAAATGTGTTCTTCCAAAATAACCTAAGATTTCAATCCACAGTCCACTACTCTTTGCCAATAGTGAGTAACATCTTCGGTTACTGTTTTCTTCTTCTCCTTTGAAGCTCTGGTCACCGTGACACTGTTATCTCTTTATTCTCCCATAGATTTTTAGTTTTTTTTCTTTTTACATTGCCTTTTTCTGTCCTTGAGCTCTTTTGACTTTACCAAGGGGTAATGTCACCCCCTGATGAACCCTATCAGACTTACCCCTGGTGTCTCGTCCTTTAACTTTCTTACTAAGTAATTCTTATTTTTATTCCAGTGTACCCATCTCGTTTCTCATAATATTTCCTTCTATTCTGTGCTGTAACTCCATCCCATCTTCTTAGTCTATGTCTACTGTTTATGTCCCATATTGCACGTAAGTACGTCTAGCCATGTATAATTGTCCTCACATCCTTTAGACTTCATGCACGTTCAAGCAGGATCATAATTAACATCTCCTTCCTGAATCATAATTTGCGTCTATGATTGTTCAACCATTCTATAGCAAGTCATGTTGGAGCTGTATGTGTGAGAATTATATTAAACAAGTGTGTTTCTTTGCACATACCAGATTGGTGCTGCTGTACTTCATTTGCAGGTCAGTCAGTTCCTCGTGCATGCTATGATGAGCTTGCATTGTCTCGGTAACTCTCTGATTGGCCTCATTGGTGTGTGAGAGAGCCGTCTGACTTCCCTTTGAAGAAAGATAAGGATGTGTTCTATGATAGAATAAACTTTCCCAAACAGACACAGAGGAAAATCACAACACAATATCTCTCTATCTATAACAAAAATTGGGTACATTGGCATTGTCTACATCCAAGTGCTTGTAAAAACTCATTTTGTGAGCTTTGAACTAGTGTTTAGTTAAGTCAGTAAACTGGATTCTGTATGTTGTATCAATTGGTCCCAGCAACACCCTTATAATGTACGAAGTTTAGGTGAGGGCAGTCTTCCCGGTTTAGTGTGTGTGTGTATTTTTCCCATAGTAAAAATGTTCCTTCATTAAGAAAAAGATATTTATTAGGCTAACGTATAACAAATTTAACAAAGCTGTTTTAAAAAACAGTTATCAGTTAAAAAATATAATATATTTAACATTACATTTATTAATTTAGTTTACTTTTTGTTTTGGTTTTAATGAAGTTATAACTAATTTCTGCTGGTCAGATGAGAATACCACCTGTCGTAACGTTCGGAGTTCCTCAACAGCTTGGTTCTTCTCTGCCTCAAGGACTTTTACACGATTTCGAAAGTAAAGAAGGTTCTCACGGGCTGTTTTCAAGTCTTGGATCATCTCATTGTTCTCCTACGGAAACAAACATGACAGGTCACAGAGTTGCTATCCAGGTGTCGACATTCTTCAGCCTATAAAATATTATAATATTCTATGCCTTTTGTCATTATGTGTCTATTGATGTTTCTCTTCTAAACCCTATCCACTGTCCAACATCAAATAAAATAAAATAAAGAATTCTGACTGAGAACTTGAGTAAACAACAGAGCTTTTATATTATTTTGCTCCCAAAATGAAGACCAATATAAATGCAAACCTAACAATGTAAAGGGTTGTCAATTGCCAGAATTTGTAATATTATGTTTACTTATTTCCTATATTTAGCAAAATTGTTTGTAAAGTCATAAATAAATAAAATTACATGGAGATATCCACACTGCTGTATTTACATCTATCATAAAACTAGGCGCCATGACAGGATCCCCCCTCCCCCCTTTTTTAACATGGAGGAAAGACAAGACAGGGGGGATATGATAGAAACATTTAAATACATAAAGGGAATCAACACAGTAAAGGAGGAGACTATATTTAAAAGAAGAAAAACTACCACAAGAGGACATAGTCTTAAATTAGAGGGACAAAGGTTTAATAATATCCGGAAGTATTACTTATTACTGAGAGGGTAGTGGATGCATGGAATAGCCTTCCAGCTGAAGTGGTAGAGGTTAACACAGTGAGGGAGTTTAAGCATGCGTGGGATAGGCATAAGCCTAGCCTAGACTTAAGATAAGGCCAGGAACTAATGAAAGTATTTCAAAATTTTGGGCAGACTAGATGGGCCGAATGGTTCTTATCTGACGTCACATTCTATGTTTCTATGGCCAATCGTTAATATAAATGTTGCCTTTTTCTGCCCTTACACATAAGTAGTGTATGAAGACAAACAATGTTTTTGTTCTCCTCCTCATTTACATTGTGTGCCAAGGCTGTGCCTGGACTGATCTAGATTGTGATTTCACTTGCTAAATCTTTTATACCTTTAAAAGAAAATGGATCATCACATGGGGGGGAACACAAGTTCTACATGATTTTGTAATGTTTTATTCAGTAGTGTAATGTCCAGGAAAGTGACAGACCCCCTTAAAG
This sequence comes from Pelobates cultripes, assembly GCA_933207985.1. Classification (NCBI taxonomy): domain Eukaryota; kingdom Metazoa; phylum Chordata; class Amphibia; order Anura; family Pelobatidae; genus Pelobates; species Pelobates cultripes. The sequence goes on from OW240914.1 coordinate 47,344,716, forward strand.
TCCAACAGCCAAATAAGCATGTCTGCCTTTATAACGGTAGACTGAATATTGTTTTTCATAAATTTATGAACTGGAGATTCAAAATATATACCTTAGGGTTTTCCCCATCCTGTACTATTATCAAATCCCCCATCCTTTATGATTTTACCGTAGTGTTCTTCTGCGTTCCAAACAAATTATCATAGTTAAGATTTTCCAAGCTAGATTTAGCTTTCATCACTTCCATTTCCAGATTAACAATCCTAATGGGAGATAGATCACAGGGAAAATTAATACGGCTTGAGGTTTTAAAATGTTTTGAACAAAATTTCTATTGGTAATTCCAACCACAGCAAAAGAGCAAATTTGACTAAAAGGAAAAACTACGCAAGATTGATAAATCCAAAGGTAAAATATTATCCCTGAATGCGCCTGTAGGGCAATCGAAATTTGATAATCCGGAGTGCAAGCCAGCAAATCTAGATTTGTTTTTTATGTTTATATATAATTGCAGACATGTCTATAAATAATTTGTCGGATATAATATATAAATAAAAATATAAGCTAAATGAGCAAATACGTTGCAGAATACCACATTTATTCACATCTGCTTAAAGAAGCTTAATTATAAAACATAAACTCTGAATTAAATGAACACACATGAAACCATGACAATACTAGACTAAATATGATATAGTAGTAGTTACTAGTGTATGATTTTTACTAAATATTTGCTACTCAATGTACTTTTTTTGGGGATGTACATGCACTTGTTCAAAAAATACTATGTGAAAGTATTTACCCCCTAAATACCGGGTTAAAGGGAAGCAGAGTTAGAAAAGTAATCTTTATTAAATCAATCTTTGAGGCCGGAATCTGAGAGTTAAATAAGGATTTTTGGGCAATTACTGTTGGTACTTGGGGTGAAATGTATCCAGTAACATATACAGCCTCTTTATCTTTGATTGTGGTTTCAGCTTATTCAAATTCAGAAACAAATATCCTAACCTGTCTTGCAGCTCTCCTCTTTGCTTCTTGTCCTCGTAACGAGACACTTCCAGCCAGCCCTTCTCTTTCTCTAATTGAGATATTGATGATTCCAGTTGCTACAAAGTAAATTTGAGGAGTAAACATTTTTTTGTTGTTGTTTTTTTGTACGGCTCTGATTTAAAGAAAACTGTCACCATTTGTTTTATTTTGTTTGATTATAACTGAAAATTAGACATTGCATGTCATATATCCATGTTGTATATTGGTTTTTATTACATATAGCTCTTTTCTATATTGGTTTTAAAATTCTCCTGGCTTATGACTTAACTATGGAGTAGCCATTTTAAGTCCTCTAAAACTGTTCTGTGGAGACCAGGTACAAACCCTCCCAGAGTGTATTTTTGAGATGTCCAGCACTTGAGCTCAAAATGTTAGAATTGGTTAAAAGACACTAGCTTTTGATCATCTGCACAGTTTGTGTTGATGTAAGCTGTGCTTCCTAAGAGAATTTAAAAATGGCCGCACCATCAATCAAGTCTAAGCGAGGAGATTTAAGTGAGAAGGGTTATTGATTAATATATGAATTACAAAAGAATGCACTCCGGGGCTAGAAATAAGAAATCTTTAATTTCAAATAATAATAATAATAATAATAATAATAATAATAATAATATTATATGTTTTCCTTTAATTTGCAGAATCTGTAAATTCCAAAAACAAAAATGAAACACTGTAGCATGTGCATTACAACCCTATCAAAGTAATAAAATACACAAAAAGAACAAAAACAAAACAGAAAAATATAACAAAAACTGCTACCAGCTGCTAAACAAAGCCTAGGATTTTCATATGTAAGAGAAAATACTCGTTTGACATGTTTGTTGATGCTAAATGTCCTTTGTACTCTATGGGAGTCTTGATTAGCTAAAAGTATTTTATTTCATTTTGTATTTAAAATAAAATTGCTGAAAATAATTAAACATTACAAGACAGGCTGTTTTAAAGAAAACATTTAACATTTTAGGTACATGAACTTATACAATGTTCTTACTTTTTGTTTTACAGCCAGGAGTTCTATTTTAGCTCTACTGAATTCCAGTTCCTTGTCCCGTTTCCTCAGTTCGTCTGATTGTCCCTCCAGTTGCCCCTGAGCATCTCGCAGACATTGCACAAGATCTGCCCTTTTCTGAGCACTCTCAGTCAAGGATGCTCTAAGATCCACCTCTGACCCACTCCAACCTCTACGGTTCAATGAGGACTCCAGGATAGATTCATCAGGGGACCAAGTAGGGAGGCGGGAAAGAGAATTTCTTCTCGATAGTGGTGGGCTTGACACATTCCTGATATAGTCCGTGCCAACTGGCAGCTTACTGTGCATACAGACAGAGAGGACAGAATTACACACATTGTTTAGCTTCGTGTATAATTAAAAAGTATGTTTCTTTAAACATACGTCTACTCCTTCTAGTACAATGGTTCTCAAAATTGAATCAAACTAAACCAGTCGTTCCTTGGCCCTCAAAGGTGGTTGTAGTGCTGATGTAAGGAATATGACAAGAAAGAGTTTTCAGATGTGTGTGTTCATGTTTGAGAGGTGGTAATGCTCCAATTCAACCCAGGCTGGAGTAGACACACGCTTTCTTAATACCGTATATAGATAAAACAATTGGAAATATGTTCACTAACAAATAATTAAAATATTCAAATATGAAAAGGGGACCCATGTTTGACATTACTGCATTTGCTGCAAAACCCTATGCTTTGTAGGATCTGCAGTGAGCTCTGCCTAGACCACACAGTGACTCAGAGAATGATGCTGTGCAGGACTGGCTCTATGTTAGCTGTGTACTCTTAGCCAATGACCACCTCCCTGAACCATTGAGCTAAGCCAAGTGCATGGAGCCTCAGCTAGAGAGGAGTTGGCAGTGGGAACACGGTGGACTCCAGGACACTATTCTAAAATGGTGATACTACTTTACCCTAGAGCAGGGGTTCTCAACCCAGTCCTCAGGACCCCCTACCAGTCCAGGATTTGGGGATTACCTGGGTGTGTCTCAGGTGTTTAGAAAAAGGGAAAAAACACCTTAGACTCTAAGGTGTTTATTTTTTTCTTTTTCTAAACACCTTAGACACACCCAGGTAATCCCTAAACCCTGGACTGGTAGGGGGTCCTGAGGACTAACGTTGAGAACCCCTGCCCTAGAGTGTGCCAGGCACGATTTTAGTTGGTTTTTTTTTTAATATACTTTAAATATTAGAATATTAGAAATATGCACACAGGGTTTGGTAAAATAAACTCCCATTATAACTCTCAACTTCCCAGTGTATGAACTTTCTTGGAAGAGTCCAATATACCTGGAACATTCCAAAGAATGGATGCCTCTTAGAGGACTCACTGATCTGGATCTGTCTGCTTGTCTTGGGCTGATTGTGCTTCGGTTGTAGTCTCGCCATTGTCCATTCAAAAACTCAGATTCTAAATGGCTAGCAGCCTTTTAAGAGGTAAACCAAAGAATGACAAGTTAAAAGGCAACTGACACAATAATTAATTTATAAGAGTAAATTAACAAAACAAAAAGATATTCAGATCATTCACCTTATATTCAGATCATTCAAACTTTAACACTGTCACTGATAAAAGAAGATCACTATACATCTGACTGAACAAATTATATTAATCTACCAAACTAAAGCTGTTTGGAAATAAAAAGTTTTTGTCTCATTGAAGTGGTCTAGATGCAGTGTCCCTGTCCCCTTATCCTTGCAATGTAAATCATTATAGTTTCAGAGAAACTGCAGAAACTGCAATGCTTACATTGCAGGGTTAAGACAACCTCTAGGGGCGGGGCCTGACTGCGGAATGGAGCAGACGCAAGCTGCAACAGCTCCTGCATTTTACTTCTAATAATACAGAATTTTCAGGGAGCAGAGCCCGCAAACCGGCACAATCTTACCTTCTCATGAACGGGGACTTTCTGCCCTACAAGCTGATACCACTCAAGTGGACAACCTCGCCGGCTCCGAGCAGACAGACCTCGTGGCCTAGCAGCATGGTCGGCCTGGGGGAGACAGCCACTCTCCCGCTGCCACAGCTCACTGCAAACTCCGGATTGGGCTTCTGTCCCCCCCCCCCATGTACCGGCAGGGGTCATCCCGGTCCCCACCGACCCGGCACTCAATCACAGTCAAGCTCCTATGGCCTGCTGCGATGCGGACTCCGACTACACAGGGCTGCACAAAATGGCGGACACTAGCCATTCATCAAGGCCTGTGCCCACACAGTCTCTGCTCACACGACTAGACTCACTACTAACCCAATTCTGGGAGAAGCTGGAGGAGCACTCCAAACCTCAAGTGCCTCCCGACCGAGGTACGAAGCAAGAGGGACCAGAGACAAGGGGGCGGAACGGGCCTGTCTCGGGCACAGCGCTTTGCCCAGCATATGTCCCACGAACCAAAAACCTACCCGGGCTGAGGGTCGTCCGGAGTCCCCCTCAGAGGCATCGCCCGAACCGCCAGAGTGCCACCCGCTGCAGGCGGGGGAAGAAGATCAGGACCCCCCACGGCGCCCACACAGGGAGAAACCCCCGGTCCCGCGGAGATCCTGAGTCAGCCGGAGACAAATGCCGACATCATACCAGGTCTGGGGCTGGAGAGGGGCCTCTTTCTGCCTTCAACTTACCACCACACTCCGGGATCTGCAAACATCAGCTTCCTGCCTGCCAAGCACAGGGATCGGCTGACAGCATGGTCGGAGGACAGGATCCGGTCTGCCACCCAAGGAGAACTTTTCTCAATCCCAAATCACTTCACTCAGGCAGACTTTGACTCTTTGCTCTCCCTAGCACTTCACCCACATTATGTCTATATTTTACTATTATACCTCAATCTTATTGCATGACACCAATATCACTTTGATAACAGCACAGACGGCCAGCGACCAAAATGCCCACATAATGGGCCAGGCCCCAAGTTGCCATAATTGCACTGTTGTAGTCACTATGCCCCTTTGGCAACTTTATATAGGAGCCGTGCTACACTATAATACGCACTAGCCGAGCAGGCGGTACTGAACACCTCCACATGGGCCCACTCACGCCCTATCCCAACATGAATAACTACTGTATAGACACGCAGTCTCTCTAAGCATACTACTACACATAAGTTTACCTAATGTATCGTTTCCTAAGAATGCCTCACTATACCATGCCTATCTTACGAAAACCTAGTTTGACATACTACGACTCTGACGAGTTAACTCATATATAGGCAATCAATTCCTAACTCAATCTATCAACATGGCGAAACGCATAAACTTGTTTATTCTAAATATGTTACCTGTTCTACTTATAAAAAAAAAAAAAGTGCAATGTTTTTCAATGCCACACAAATAATATCATATGTCTACATATTTGCTTGCACCAGCTATTGTGGCAGTGCAAACATAGTTGTTCACACTATGCACGCATAAAATAAAGAATTGAAAAAAAAAAAAAGATAACCTCTAGTGGCTGCCTACCAGACAACCACTAGAGGTGCTTCCTGGATTCTAACAGAGTTGAAAATGACATTGAACGTCCTCACACGTTGTGTCTTCAAAATCCGCATAACAAAGCACTGATATAATGCTTTCATATAGGGAAGATCTACTGCACCTTTGGCACTCCCCACACATTGGTTTCCCTATTGGTGTGACGTCGCTGGAGGAGGAGACCAATCCAGCGCCAATGGATCTTGGCACTGGAAACAGGTAAGTGCAAAGAGGGTGGACCTTAAGAAATAGAGGAATACAGGTTTTTATTCCTAACACTATAGTGTTCCATTAAAGGATAAAATACAGATAATATATGCATACTTATACATAGAATATGTGTCATCAGGGACAGATGAGATATGGCTAGATGGACATACCATGCAGAGAGTGAGGTTGTATGGATGCTAAGGGAAGAGGCATACACATATAATAAAACAGAAGTTAGATCAGCTTTGTTTCTTCATTTCTGATGATAGTAAAGTTAGGACTTCATTTGGAATAAATCCTGATAAACTGTTTCATAAATAGACCCCATGCTGTGCATTTAGTCTCAGATGGCTAAAAAGTATTGATCTCTAATACATGATACATCACTATTCATTTACATCAAGAATCACACTTTGCTCAACTCACCTCAATGTTCCTTTCCAGTTCAGATAAAGCAAAGGGTCTTGGAGATTCCATCCCATGCCGACTGTTTGTAATATCCTTGGAGACCCATCGTGGAGACCTTCTTCCAGTGTCCACATGGTATTGGTGGCCACCACCAGGGTCGTAACGTGAGGGCAAACCAATGTACCCATTGCATACCCTGTATGACATTTATATAGAGCTGATGTCCAGGACATATGACAATCATACAAAGGGGACTAATAAGTCATCACTGTCCACATCGTAGCAATGCTTTCAGGTTCTTCCAACTTCAGCTCACTGTCATAAAATGATCAATATAAAGGACAGGATTAGCACAATCTCTAAAACACCACAAAGAACAGGATCATTACAAATTAAAAAATATGGAATCCTTTAACATTCACACTGATATCTTATGCACAAAAGCCCTCCCAACATAATAATAAAGATTATAATCTTTATAAGAGCATGTATTTATCCATATGTTATCCATATTGTGTAACATAACTCTACAATAAAAACACCTCTGACAGATATATTAACCTATCAATTATGTATAAGCATGCATCCAACTTATACATCCACCTGTCACTATGGACACATTACCAGGTCTTTGTTGGTTATTTTATTTTATGTAACATTTTCCTCGCTCCAATGGTACTTTAAGGACTGGAGTGTGGTGTCTTGAAGGATATATAAATATTCAGGCCTGGACAAGGCTTACTTTAATTGCTTTTTATTATAATGGAATATATTATGAATATGCGAACTGTGTTAATTTCGTTGACCAAAGACCATGCCTCCATCTATCTCTGTAGCAGGCAGAAGCTAGATAAAGTAGGGTCAGAGGAATGCATTGTGACTAGACTTCACATTAACACATCATCGTGTTCATATATTTACTCATATATGAAAAAGACGTACAAGAATAAGGCACAACTTAAAATAAAAATAAACAAAATATACATTTTGGTCAAATATGCCATGCAAAAAAAAAAGCAAGCAGCGAGATATACAGTGATGACGCTGCATTGTCTGTGTCCTTAATTAGCAGAAACTGCAAGACTGGATTAAGGTAATCCATACACGGCTAAACATGTGCGTAAACTAGGAGACTGGAGAGATTTAAACTAGTGGAGATTGTGATAGGAAAGGGGGAATATGGTCAGGGAGGAGTGAGAGGTGGCAATTACCAAAATAATGTAGTAATATTGTAAGGGATGTGTTATGTTTAGTGTAAAAAGGGGTGATGTAAGGAATGTGGGGGTTCTAATAAATGTTTGTGGTTTGTATCAGGGAATGAATGATGTACCTCTTCCTTAATTCTCAGATATTTTATTTTTAAGATCCATTCTTTAAGGGTAGAAATGTCTGGTTTCCTCCAATGCACCAGTGTTAATTTTGTCGACTAACAATTCTAGTCAAATTTTAGTTGACTAACATTTTTTAAATTTAGTTGACTACAGCTAGACTAAAACTAAAACAATTCAAATGACTAAAATACGACTAAAACTAAAATGGTTTTGAAGTCAAAAGTTCAGAGTTCACCCTGCGCCCGCCAGAAGAAGAGCTCACCCTGCGGCCGCCAGCCCAGACAGCTGTCTGCACACAGGTAGCAATTATGTGTGTGAGTGTATGTGTGTCTGTCTGTGTCATGGTGTGTGTGTGTCTGTCATGGTGTGTCTGTGTGTGTGTGTGTCTCTGTCATGGTGTCTGTCTGTGTCATGATGTGTGTGTGTGTGTGTCTGTGTCATGGTGTGTTTGTCATGGTGTGTCTGTGTGTCTGTCTGTCATGGTGTGTATCTGTGTCATGGGCTGTGTGTGTGTGTCTATCTGTCATGGTATGTGTCTGTGTGTGTCTGCATGTCATGGTGTGTGTGTCTGTCATGGTGTGTGTCTGTCTGTCATGGTGTGTCTGTGTTTTTAAAAATAGTTTTTTTACTCACCTTTTTCCCCTCACGTCGTGCTGGTCTCCCCTTAACTGGCCCTGCCTCTATGGCTGAGATCATCAAGCTTGATGATCTCAGCCAATCTGCACTGACACAGGAAGCACCTCTAGTGACCGTCTGAGTGTCTGTCACTAGGAAGCAATGTAAACACTGCCTTTTATATGAAAAGTCAGTGTTTACATTAAAAAGCCTGCAGGGACAGGCTAGAGACACCAGAACCACTACATTAAGCTGTGTGAATGTGTGTGCGCCTGCTAGTGAGTGAGCTTGTGTTTGTATGTCAATGAGCTTATGTATATCAGTGAGATTGTTTGTCTATGAGCCTGGGTATCAATGAGCTTGTGTGTGTCAGTGAGATTGTCTGTGTCTGCATGTGAGTATGCTTACTGTATAATTAAACATTTTACTCTGAAAGGACCAATATTTTACATTATAAAAGGCAATATATTATATATTAATTACTCAATCATATTGGGTGGCAAGACATATAACATGCAACAATATATGGCGCAATGACTTATGGGGCTGGCATAGATTTTTTTTTCCAGGGCTGCTTTGTATCCCCAGTCCGGCCCTGCTGGGAGGACACAAAGAGACACAGAGGGGCTGGGGAAAGGGGGAAAGAGACAGATAGAGGCTTTAACTAAACCCATGTCGACTAAAATTTTCTTTAGATTTATTCGACTAAAACAAGACTAAAGCCAAAACAATTCAGATGACTAAAACAGTTTTTTAGTCAAAAGACTAAGACTAAAACTAAATAGAATTTATTTTTTTTCCGCCAAAGTTAACACTGCAATGCTCTGAATACCAATGCATTTAATAAATTGTTTAAGAGATCTGTTATACCTAGGGGGATTTGACAGTGCAGTTGAAACATACAGACAGAGTAAAATTAAAGAGTTACTGCAAGCAGCATGACCACGTCACTGGTATGAAGTGGTCATGGTGTCTGTGTGTTTGTATGTTCAGAGTTTTGCTTTGACACGCTGCACAGATGAGTTTAAACCCTCTGCTGGTGTAACTTCACTTTGGGCCATCACTAGCCAGCCCAGTTCTGTGGATATTTGTTGTCTGACGCCAGCATTTTAAGAATAAAATACAATATAGAAAAAATAAATGTTGTCAGTGTTTTTATTTCTGTAATTCACTTTTCAAATCAAAACATGTGAGAAGGTAACATTTGAACAGATTGTTCAGATTATTTAGAATGTTTAGTAAATTGTTATATTCATGCAGAATGCTTTTTGACCAGAGTTTGTATTCAAACAGCAGACATTAAGGCAAGTTTATTTATGTTAAAATATGATATAAGGGTTTTAATAGTCTATGCTCAGTATTGACATCTATTTTCATAGTGACACTAGGTTTTTGTATGTCTTTTTAAAGACTCTGAATTGCAAAATATGGGACAAAATAACTAAAGTCAAATGAGCTGAATTGGAAAATTCTTACAACCGAAATTTTGCTTATTGTGTTGTCAATCTACCACTAGTTAACAGTGAATAAATCATTAAGTAACAATTCGATTTATCTAGCAATGTGGGATTGCTGAGTAAATATTTTATTTATCTGTTTTAACCCCTTAAGCGACACATGTGTGACATGTCATGATTCCCTTTTATTCCAGAAGTTTGGTCCTTAAGGGGTTAAAGGGATTATGTCACTTCTCTGCAAATTACACCATTGGATAAATCATTAATAATCACCTAATTTAATTTGTGTTAGACTCGTTTTTTTTTTTCATACAATGTTAGGTTTTCTTTTTTTTTTTAATTCTTTATTTTTGTTCACATCGCATATGTATATAGTTTAGATTGCATTACAGTGCCATAAGCAGTTGAAACAGAGTTTAAGCAGGATATAGGTTACATCAGCAGCCATTAATGCGTGGCCGCCTAACATCAGGTTGGTATATGCGACATGAGGTTTTTTAGGTGTAAGAAATATGAGCTTAACTGTCAACTTGAACTAAGAGATAAAAAAATAACTGTAGATAATAAACATTACATCATCTGTGTTTAAGGTGCTATATGAGGACTGTAGCGGAGATGCAATATTCCCCAGGTTGTCTCCGCTTATAATCCAAGTGAGGCTCAGGAACAAGTAAATAATAAATCCATAGGCAAAGTTTCCAGCAGGTAAAATAACAGCAACCTCCCCACAGCAATCCCAATAACTGGACGACACACAGTTTCAGGAGCAGAACTGACAAGCCTTTAATCACAGTCTCCTTATAAAGCATGCTCCCATGCAAGGGAGGGATTACAGTAATTATTACAGTAGCCAATCCTGTCCTGGTAACCTCCCACACATCTCCTCCCCTCAGCCAGCATCATAATCCCCTTATCCAGTACACCAATTCCCCCCGTTTCTGGATGTACCCCTAAACGTAGGGGTACCTCTTTAAATCCTACATCCCCTGGTAGCCCTGATCTGGGTGAACAACATATCCAAAAACCACCCAGATCAGACCAGGGGTTCGGGAAAAGTATGGAGGGAATAAAATGACCGACCGCACGAACTGAGATAGCCGAATTCGGTTCCATGTGAATGGGCCCTGCGGTCGGTCCTGGCATAAGGGAATAAAATACACGAAAACCTCTAGCTATAGAGGCTAGGGAGGGTTCGCCTGAATCCCCTCGTTCGGTATTCTCTATCTACCGAACGAGGGGCCGTTCGGTAGTTTGGAACCGAACGGACCAGGGCTGTGGAGGTCTCAGCGGTGTTCGCCTACTCGAGTGTCCGATTTTAGTTCCAGACACTCGACGGCAAAACACCGCTGTTCGGGAGTTTTAAAATGGCCACGTGTTCGTTTGTCGAATGGCGGCCACCCCCGAGAACAAAGGACGGCTACTTACTGTTCAATTACCCGTTCGCAACAATGTTGCAACGGGTAATTGAGGACACACTTCACACAGGGGAGGTCTGGTTGTTCGGTAGTTTCATTCGAATAAACTAAGGGAACGAAACTACCGAACAATCACAAGAATACAAGGCTTTAAAACACATAGGAAACTAACAGATCACACGAATGCATTTATTTCACAGATATTTGCAGGACAGCCCAGTGCCATCCGCTACAAGGACTTATGTTGCGCTATGTTTGTGCCAAGCGCTTAAGCAAAGGCTGGTATAAGCGTAGCATTTGTGGCATTAATAGGGGTAAGAGTGTGTGTGTGTGGGGGGCGGGGGTACTTTTGGTGGTGCTACAGCTTAGCAAGTTTGCCTACGGAGCCAGAGAAATAATAACAGAACTTAATACTATATAAAACTTCAGGAGTAAGAAATTCTATAACTGTCAATTATGACATGAAGGAAACAGATAGTTAGTTCAGACGGCGTCAAGCTGGGGGGTCCACCGACTCAGCCAGTGCACGCCTTGGGACAAATGGAGGGATTTCCTCTACTGCCCGTGTTCTTCTGTCCCGTGGTGATAGGGTTTCCACTGAGACTCCAAGTGCTTGGAGGAAGGCAGGTGCATCTTGGAGTTGCGAGAGTGGGAACTTCTTGCCTCTTTTCTCTGCCACTAGGTGGTGTGGGCCCCATCTGTACGGGATTTCAGTCTCTCTCAGAAGCTTTGTAGTGGAGCAGAGTGATTGCCTCCATTGCATGGTTGCTCTTGAAAGGTCCTTGTAGAAGGACAGCTGCAAGCCCTCAAAAGACAGCGAGGGAGATATTCTCGTGGTTCCCAGGACTGTGGACTTGTTAGAGTCCCTTTGAAATTGCAGGAGCACGTCCCTAGGGGGCTCTGGGGGTGCCTTGGCTGCCTTGGGCAATCGATGGCATCGTTCAGTTGAAGCTTGTTTGGCTTGCTTAGGTATTAGCAGTGTGGCTAGCAATCGCCTTATATAGTGAGGCAGTTCATCTGGTGAGATGGATTCAGGTATGCCTCGTATCCTTATATTGCGGGCTTTGGCCCTGTCCTCCAGGCTTGCCAGTCTCTGGCTCATTTCGCCACATTTCTTTTGCAGGGTATGGAGTGTAGCGTCTGTGGCTGATTGTGCTAACTGTGTACCTCCCAGCTCCCCTTCCACTGCCTGGACACGGCCTGTCAGCTTGGCTATGTCCTCTCTCACCACTGCTATGTCAGCTTGCAACATGGCCCTAAGGTCTTGCAATAAGGCTTTAATATCTGCCTTAGTAGAGGGAGCAGCATCCCCAAGTCCCACATACCGTGATTGTGTGGGCAGCGTGGCCAGTATTGTGGCAGGGAAATCATTCTCTGGTGTGCTCTCAGCTTCTGACGAAGCCGTGGAGTAGGCCACGGTCGGCGCCATCTTGGGCTGCGCGGGGTGCTGCGGCTGTCTGAATAAGCTTCCAATATCTCAGCAGCCGATCCCGGGATCCGCTCGCTGCTTCTTGGAGCGGCACCCCATGTTGCCTGGACCAAGTGGAGCTCGGCTTTGGCTTTGTATGTGCCCAGTGGGTCGGTATATTTGCCGTTTAATCAGCCGGCAGCTCAGAGCTTGCTGAGGATGCGACCGTCTCGCATGGGCGCTGGCTCCGCCCCTCGTTATGTTTTCTTTTTAATTTATATTAAACAGTTAGCAAATTATATCATAATCCAGTTCAGACTAAGCAAAACCAGGGTAAACATTGCAAAGGAAGACGAGATATAGAAACGTTGTTTCATTTTTTTTTTTTCTCCTGTCCTTTGTATTCTTTCACTATGCTGACTGTCAGGTGCAAAGGACAGAGTTATAACAAGGAACCCCAGTTGCAGGATAAAGAGATGTGGAATGCCAAATTTATTTTTATTTTCACACCTCACGAATACATATTTGGTAAATAGGGATAAGTACACAAAATATTTGAGATCTTGAGAAAATACACCTCCCTTTTAATTTATAGCATATAATACCAATCAATGTTTTGAGGACACTTGAATTAATCAATATTTTTTTAATGAACATTTGTGCTTTATTTGTACGAAAGAGTGAATAAATATGCAATGTTTCATTAGACAATGATATCTTGGATTAAAGTAATGGTCTCATTATGAATAGATTATAAACTTCTTTGAGCATGACCTTTAAATCTTTAAATCTTCTCCCTCAATATTATTATTATTTATTAAAGCGCCAACAAATTTAGCAGCGCTGTAGAATAGGTGGACTAACAGACAAGTATTTGCAACATGACAAGTTGGACGCACTGGTACAGAGGGTGTTGAGGGCTCTAGAGCTTATATTCTAGAGTCATTATGTATGTCAGTCACTTGTCAAATATCCTCACTGTATAACAGTAAAGTGCTGTGGAACTTATAATTGGTAATAATAATAATAATAATAATAATATCGGTAGATTTGGAGAGACCCAGAGTGAATGGTCAGATGATGTAGGGTAAATTAAAAGATTCTTAGTCCGTAGTTTGATTTACACTGTTTATTATCAGCTAGCGAAAGCCATCCAGATATGGAGAAAGTAACATTGCTAAGAAAGATATGTAATTTTTGCAATGGCATTATCAGGGTTATTCACTAAGATGACCATTCAAAGTGAATTTCATATTTAAAGGTCACAGTAACCTTAAATTTGAAAATCAATTTGAATACACATTAATTTCTCACTTGTCAAGCCAGGTCCTAGGCTGTGGGTGCCTCAGTGACACTCAGTTGGCAGACTATTATTATTATTTTATTATTTATATAGCGCCATCAGATTCCGTAGCGCTGTACAATGTTCTTGACACAGAATCAGGAAATGTCACCAGGGGCAAGCTAGCACCATAATCACTACAGCGGGATAATAACAGTTATTGTGAATAAAATGACAAGGGAATGCCCACCAGAGTAAGCACATTAAGGGCTGCAGAGCATGGCTGAACACAGCAAAAAGAACTCATTGTTAGTCTTATTAGCATACTGCATGTATAATCCCTGGCTGCAGGATAAGCACGGTATGTCCTAGGAAATCTTGCAGGAAAACAGGTTTGCTGACTTCTCTGGTATGTGTAATGGTGATGAGCCAAAGAGGTATGTTGACCTTCTCATACAGGTCAGCAGTCTAACATGTTATGGAAAAAACTGGGAAATTAGAGTTACCATGTCACCATGTGTTCCAGACAGCCCCACATTCACATGCTGTTGGGAGAGACATGAATGGTACTGCCTGGTCAAGGCTGCCACCAGATTGGTACAGCCAGTAATCCAGTATGGGGTCAAACACTGGGGCCAATATGGAGCTCTGAAATGTTATGGGATCTGGTTGGGCAAATGTAAATGTTGCAGAGCCTGTATAATTTCTTGGACTACTGTTGCAGGACTCTGTTATACTGCTTTATCAAAAGACTATGTCACTCCCTTGGCTCTCCTCTACCTCCCTACCATGTACTCCAGTGGAGTGCCCTCCCAACTTGAGCGGTAGCAGTATCCTGGGAAGGTATCCTATACCATCAGCGGGACCGAGTCCTGATTCTCTGGAACCCCAGCTTGGCATCATCTACTGCATATGCTCAGTCAAGTTGACCAACGCTTTCACTCCTTTTTCCAAAGAGCTATTTGGAGGGGAGGTACAAAGGGTCACTACCTACAATCGCTACCTAAGAGCCAGGAGGAACACCTTTTCCAAGACTACAGGAGCCATAGTCTAAGACTGGCACTTAGCTACAACCGGCCAGGAACCCCACGCCAGACCGAGCTGTGGCCAGCGCCTGGTCGAAACTGTATTTATTTAGTTATTCCTCAGGCTTGGCAGCTCCGATCTAGATAATATTTGGAACACACACACTTGGGGAATTTAGACCTGTCCAGGGATGTATAATTTACCGTATAGGACTTCATAGTTTACATTTTCACCAAGTTATAGAAGAACCAGCCCGTATGCACCCTGACCGCAAGCATCAGGTGTTTGGGAAATGGGCTTTAAACACTTCCAGCTAGAGGGAACTTCAGTGGAGATATCTAGTCGGGATATCAGAGCTTTGCTACAATAAATATCTCAACTAACTTGACCAGAATGTAGATTTGCAATAGAGCCAGCCATTAACAGGACAACATTGTCCTACGTGGCAGTGCTGTGAGGATTCTATGTCACTTCCTCCTGACATTCTAAGGAAGTATGTGACAGTGAAAGGAGTCCTCACATTACATACAGTTCATACTAGACAGGACGGTGGCTAAAATCCATTTCTCTTTCAATATTTGTGTCTGTGAATTTCACAGTGGTTATTCATGTATATGTGTGTGAACCTGGCAGTGTGTGTCTGCCTGTTCTATATCCATCAATATGTATCTGTGTGAGTGTAACTGTCAGTATGTATCTGTGGGCTTGGGAGTCTGCTTGTCTGGGAGTGTTTGGGTGGTGGCCAGTGAGTGGAATGAACATGTAGCCAGGGAAAGTCAGTGGATTAATTGTAGAAAAGATCCCAGAGGATCCTGTAATTTTCTATATGCTGCTGGACAGCACTGTGGGAATGCTAGAAATCTCTGGGCAGCACTATTCATGTACCTCTCAACACAGTTTTAATGCTACAAATCTCTGAGCAGCACTATTCATGTACCTTTCAGCACAGTTTGAATGCTACAAATCTCTGAGCAGCACTATTCCTGTACCTCTCAGCACTGTGTGAATGTTACAAATCTCTGGGCAGCACTATGCATGTACCTCTCAGCACAGTGTAAATACTGCAAACCTCTGAGCAGCACTATTCCTGTACCTCTCAACACAGTGTTAATGCTACAAATCTCTGAGCAGCACTATTCATGTACCTCTCAGCACAGTTCGAATGCTACAAATCTCTGAGCAGCACTATTCATGAACCTCTCAACACAGCGTGAATGCTACAAATCTCTGGGCAGTCCTACTCCTGTGCCTCTCAACACAGAGTGAATGCTGCAAACCTCTGGGCAGCACTATTCATGAACCTCTCAACACAGTGTGAATGCTGCAAACCTCTGGGCAGCACTATTCATGAACCTCAACACAGTGTGAATGCTACAAATCTCTGGGCAGCACTATTGATGTGCCTCTCAACACAGTGTGAATGCTACAAATCTCTGAGCAGCACTATTCATGTACTCAGCACAGTTTCAATGCTACAAATCTCTGGGCAATACTACTCATGTACCTCTCAGCACAGTTTGAATGCTACAAACCTCTGGGCAGCACTATTCATGAACCTCTCAACACAGTGTGAATGCTGCAAACCTCTGGGCAGCACTATTCATGAACCTCTCAACACAGTGTGAATGCTGCAAACCTCTGGGCAGCACTATTCATGAACCTCAACACAGTGTGAATGCTACAAATCTCTGGGCAGCACTATTGATGTGCCTCTCAACACAGTGTGAATGCTACAAATCTCTGAGCAGCACTATTCATGTACTCAGCACAGTTTCAATGCTACAAATCTCTGGGCAACACTACTCATGTACCTCTCAGCACAGTTTGAATGCTACAAATCTCTGGGCAGCACTATTCATGTACCTCTCAGCACAGTTTGAATGCTACAAGGGCAGCACTATTCATGTACCTCTCAGCACAGTGTGAATACTGCAAACCTCTGGGCAGCACTATTCATATACCTCTCAGCACAGTCTGAATGCTACAAATTTCTGGGCAGCACAATTCCTGTACCTCCCAGCACAGTCTGAATGCTACAAATTTCTGGGCATCACTATTCATGTACCTCTCAGCACAGTGTGAATGTTACAAATCTCTGGGCAGTACTATTCCTGTGCCTCTCAGCAACACTACTCATGTACCTCTCAGCACAGTTTGAATGCTACAAATCTCTGGGCAGCACTATTCATGAAACTCTCAACACAATGTGAATGCTGCAAACCTCTGATGTGCCTCTCAACACAGAGGCCTATTGATGTGCCTCTCACCACAGTGTGAATGCTACAAATCTCTGAGCAGCACTATTTATGTACTCAGCACAGTTTCAATGCTACAAATCTCTGGGCAACACTACTCATGTACCTCTCAGCACAGTTTGAATGCTACAAATCTCTGGGCAGCACTATTCATGTACCTCTCAGCACAGTTTGAATGCTACAAGGGCAGCACTATTCATGTACCTCTCAGCACAGTTTGAATGCTACAAATCTCTGAGCAGCACTATTCATGTACCTTTCAGCACAGTTTGAATGCTACAAATCTCTGAGCAGCACTATTCCTGTACCTCTCAGCACTGTGTGAATGTTACAAATCTCTGGGCAGCACTATGCATGTACCTCTCAGCACAGTGTAAATACTGCAAACCTCTGAGCAGCACTATTCCTGTACCTCTCAACACAGTGTTAATGCTACAAATCTCTGAGCAGCACTATTCATGTACCTCTCAGCACAGTTCGAATGCTACAAATCTCTGAGCAGCACTATTCATGAACCTCTCAACACAGCGTGAATGCTACAAATCTCTGGGCAGTCCTACTCCTGTGCCTCTCAACACAGAGTGAATGCTGCAAACCTCTGGGCAGCACTATTCATGAACCTCTCAACACAGTGTGAATGCTGCAAACCTCTGGGCAGCACTATTCATGAACCTCAACACAGTGTGAATGCTACAAATCTCTGGGCAGCACTATTGATGTGCCTCTCAACACAGTGTGAATGCTACAAATCTCTGAGCAGCACTATTCATGTACTCAGCACAGTTTCAATGCTACAAATCTCTGGGCAATACTACTCATGTACCTCTCAGCACAGTTTGAATGCTACAAACCTCTGGGCAGCACTATTCATGAACCTCTCAACACAGTGTGAATGCTGCAAACCTCTGGGCAGCACTATTCATGAACCTCTCAACACAGTGTGAATGCTGCAAACCTCTGGGCAGCACTATTCATGAACCTCAACACAGTGTGAATGCTACAAATCTCTGGGCAGCACTATTGATGTGCCTCTCAACACAGTGTGAATGCTACAAATCTCTGAGCAGCACTATTCATGTACTCAGCACAGTTTCAATGCTACAAATCTCTGGGCAACACTACTCATGTACCTCTCAGCACAGTTTGAATGCTACAAATCTCTGGGCAGCACTATTCATGTACCTCTCAGCACAGTTTGAATGCTACAAGGGCAGCACTATTCATGTACCTCTCAGCACAGTGTGAATACTGCAAACCTCTGGGCAGCACTATTCATATACCTCTCAGCACAGTCTGAATGCTACAAATTTCTGGGCAGCACAATTCCTGTACCTCCCAGCACAGTCTGAATGCTACAAATTTCTGGGCATCACTATTCATGTACCTCTCAGCACAGTGTGAATGTTACAAATCTCTGGGCAGTACTATTCCTGTGCCTCTCAGCAACACTACTCATGTACCTCTCAGCACAGTTTGAATGCTACAAATCTCTGGGCAGCACTATTCATGAAACTCTCAACACAATGTGAATGCTGCAAACCTCTGATGTGCCTCTCAACACAGAGGCCTATTGATGTGCCTCTCACCACAGTGTGAATGCTACAAATCTCTGAGCAGCACTATTTATGTACTCAGCACAGTTTCAATGCTACAAATCTCTGGGCAACACTACTCATGTACCTCTCAGCACAGTTTGAATGCTACAAATCTCTGGGCAGCACTATTCATGTACCTCTCAGCACAGTTTGAATGCTACAAGGGCAGCACTATTCATGTACCTCTCAGCACAGTGTGAATACTGCAAACCTCTGGGCAGCACTATTCATATACCTCTCAGCACAGTCTGAATACTACAAATTTCTGGGCAGCACAATTCCTGTACCTCCCAGCACAGTCTGAATGCTACAAATTTCTGGGCATCACTATTCATGTACCTCTCAGCACAGTGTGAATGTTACAAATCTCTGGGCAGTACTATTCCTGTGCCTCTCAGCACAGTGTGAATACCGTAAACCACTGGTCAACACTATTCCTGTACCTCTCAGCACAGTGTGAATGTTACAAGGCTCTGCGCTGCACTATTCCTGTACCTCTCAGCACAGTGTGAATGTTACAAGGCTCTGCGCTGCACTATTCATGTACCTCCCTACAAAATATGACACTTCAAGCTGTATGGAAAAGCTTCCAAACGGTAGCAAAACTTATTGCAAAAGCTATTTAGCAGTTCAGATCTAAGTAAAAGAAAAATGTGGAATCTATGCAGTACCTAAATAACCAAACATTATTTAATGCCAGTTTCCATAGTCTTAATCAATAGCACATAATCAATAGGACATTAGTCAAAGTGATGGAAAACATGTGAATAATGACATGCCATCAAATACTATTATTAACAAACACATATCTGAAAGCTGTATGCAGAAATCTTCTGCACAAAATAACCCTGTGTGTACCAAACGAGTAACCAATGCAAAGCTATCCAATAATCCAGGGCAGATAGGGCTATAAGAAATGAAGAGTACAGATTTCCATTTTCAGAAAATAATAGTAAATAGACATCATACCATATCTGGGAACAAATGGGGGTGGTTTAGCCAGACCCTGACTGGTAGAACAAGAATTACCATTATGCTTTGTATGTAGTAGTGGTGGGGGCTAATTTTGATCAGCCATGACCAGATTTATGTCTCCAGGCACCTTAACATATTTAGGGGCACACAGTGGGCTCACCTGATTTTTTGGGTGGTGTGGAATGTGAGTGAGGTGCTCCCCTTGTCCCCTCAGCAAGTCCAGCTAGATGACAGAAGTACCATAGAAAGTATTGAAAGCTTCTAAGCGCTGCTATGGTTACACACAGCAACAAGGCAGGAGCTGCTCCCTTTTTTGATTAACCAGTTCAGATTGTGAAACCAAGCAACTGTCACTAACTGTGGATAGACATACACTCCTAGCAGTTGATCCTTGCTGAACACAGCAGCCCAGCAAGTGCTGGAATGGAATTTCTAAATAAATATGTCTGCCTTGGGGAAGGCTTGTCCTTGAATAAACTTCATTGAACTATTTGAGAGAAATTAAAGGGACACCATAGTCACCAAAACAACTTTAGCTTAATGAAGCTGTTTTTGGGTAGATCATGCCTCTGAAGTCTCACAGCTTAATTTTCTGCCATTTAGGAGTTAAATCACTTGTTTCTGTCCATGCAGCCCTAGTCACACCTTCTCTAGTCCACACAGCCTGCATGGAAAAATAGCTTAATTGTCAATCAGATGTAACTTACTTTAGAAATTTTTTGTAATCTTCTGCTCTGTAAATTTAACTTTAGTCAGACACAGGAAGCTCATGCAGGCTCTAGCTGGCTATTAACAGAGCAGAGGATAAAAAATTCCAAAGTAAACAGACTGTGCAATAAAGGAAGTATAAACATTAGATGACTTTTTACACAAAGTGTTTATGAAGGAAGTGTAACTAGGACTGCATAAACAAAGTGATTTAACTCCTAAATGGCAGAGAATTGAGCAGCGAGACTGTGGGGATATGATCAATGCATCAAAATGGCTTCATTAAGCTAAAGTTGTTTTGGTGACTATTGTGTCCCTTTAAATATTTTTACGGATAGTGCACACATATTAAAGTGGCTCCTAGAGTTGTGATCTGCTACAGAACCTTGCAGAGAAGTTTGCTGGTTAGCCTCTTAGTCAAAGACTAATGGCCCTGGCCCCTGTGATGAAAGATTCCCATCCAGCTTCAAAATATTTATAGGAAAAAGGACGAGTGAACAGATAAAGGGTTAATTAATGCAACATTTGCAAGAGTGTTTATATGCAATGCTTTCCTATGGATAATATAATATAATATGCCTCCAGCGTCGCAGATGCGCCTCTAGTGGTTGTCCGGAAGACAGCCACTAGAGGCTGGCTTAACCCCAAATGTAAACATAGCAGTTTCTCTGAAACTGCTATGTTTGCATCTGAAGGGTTAAAACCTGAGGGACCTGGCACCCAGACCACTTCATTGAGCTGACTATAGTGTCCCTCTAACCCTGCAGTGGTAATTATTGCAGTTTTCAATAAACTGCAATAATTACCTTTAAGGGTTCACTCCACCACTAGTGGCTGTCTACTATACTGCCACTAAATGGACTTCAGCGTCGTTAGGCGACTTTTGCATACGTGAGTACATCCAGCATCACCGAAACCCCAATATGAAAGCATTATACGGGGGAAAACACAGATACACACACTGACACACAGATACACACACCTTGATACACAGTGTGTATCTGTGTGTGTGTGTTGGTGTATGTATTTGTGTGTCAAGGTGTGTGTATCTATGTGTCAAAGTGTGTGTATCTGTTTTTGTATGTGCCAGTGTGTGTATCTGTGTGCCAGTGTGTATCTGACACACAGATACACACACTGGCACATAGTGGCACACAGATACACACACTAACAGAAAGATACACACACCTTGACACACAGTGTGTATCTGTGTGTGTGTATCTGTGTTTGTATGTGCCGTGGTGTGTCAAGGTGTGTGTATCTGTGTTTGTATGTGCCAGTGTGTGTATGTATCTGACACACAGATACACACACTCCCACTGGCACATAGTGGCACACAGTGACACATCCTGACAGATACACACACAGTGACACACAGATACACATACACTGACAGATACACTGACACACACAGACACTGAAACACACAGACACACATATATACACACACAGTGACACACCTTGACACACAGATACACAAACTGGCACATACACACAGATTCACACACATTGCAGATACACACACTGACACAGGTACACACACATAGACACGTGTTTAAATTTGCTGTTCACTAACCTTTTTTTCTGCAGGAGGATCTTCAGTACAGCTGACTGAGGTTGGTGTGCTTCTCAGTCCCAGCTGCTCCCTCTCCCCCTCCAGGTGGCGCGCTCTGTCTGGGACAAAGTGGTGTCACTTCCTCCCAGCATCCAATACTTCAGGGGTCCAGTCGTGGTTTTAGATGACTGCGGCACCTGACCGGACCCCTGTTTAGCAATACCCATTGGGTGGCCCTAAATGATTGGGCTACCCGAAGGGGGAAATCGCTGCAGAACCCCAATTTTGTTCTCGCGGAACCCTACTAATTGGGAAACGATGGGAAAAATTGTATTAAGTTATAAAACGTAACTTTGAATAAAAGATATACATAAAACACTCACAAATCGGTGTCACTGCCCTACACCCGCCCCCCCCCAAAATGTTTATATACAAAGTATTGTCCCTATAAAATAAATGGTCATTAAAATTCCCATCATCTTGCTGGTATGTGCTGGAGAGTTCAAATAACCTCTCACTTCAAAGGATAATGTAACTAATAACAAAGGAACATTAACTAAAATTAGCTCTCCATTGTCTTCTCTTTGGAATAATTACTCTACCTTCCCTAAGAATCCTTTTCCTTTAAACAGGACATCAAGCGTGTGATAACCCTCCCCTGTCAGCCTTATATCAGCATCATAGATCTATTTAACGTCTCACCGTATCCGGGCCAAACCACTGTATAACTATAGAGACTCATTGTATTACCACACTTCAAACTATTTCTATGTGGCAATCAATACACAACAAACTTTCGGTTATAACTTAATTTCCATCAATGTTATGCAATTTATTTATGCACACATTAAACAGCATTACTAAATTTAGAAGTATGCGTAATTTAATTTACATTAAGTATAATAGTTCAGGATTTGCGTCATCCTACAATTGTAATTATAACTTCATTCAAAACATTGAATTTAACCAGAAAAAAACACAGCGGTCCGCACACATGGGTAAATCCAAACACTCCACAAATACAAAAGGTGCCCTCAAAAGCACAGTTTGATTATAGTTAGCAGCACAGTGTTCCTGCATTTTCCCATCAGTATAGCAATTGTAGATTATGCTAACGTAGTGTACAGATAATCTTAATTTTAATAATGACAGGAGGCGAGTATTTTGCATAAACTTTCTTTACTTTATGCCTCCAGCAGCACAAGTCAATCAAATAAAGAAAAAGATTTAACCAATCAGAGTCCAGTACATCCAGTATATAAGTCCCTGACAGGCTCTCCATTTCCTCTTTCTTTGATGTCCTCATGCCTGGAGAACACTTCCGATGGCGTGTTGTAGGAAAAACTTGAACAATACGAAACTTGATAACTTGCGGTGTGAACTGGGAATACTCTGGAACTGTCGTCGCTTTAGCATGCGACGTTAAACTGAAAAAAACAGAAACAAGTGAAAGGTTTTGTAACTCAACTATTGTCCACATACCACGTAATCCAACTTGTCCATATTAAACACTGTATAACCTTTCTGTCTAGAATAATATGTCCCTGAGACAAACGTGTGATCTAACTATAACCTGAGAGTGATGTGTCCACTAGTTTTCATCATGTGAGCTAAGCGTCCCCTGGTTCGGTTTTACCTATACCTCACAGCATGTGTCTCTATATTAACTGATAGTCAATGGAAACCTGGCCTACCCAAGAGTATAGGGCGGGAAAGAAAGCAAGATGGGTGGGAAAATACTCGCCTCCTGTCATTATTAAAATTAAGATTATCTGTACACTACGTTAGCATAATCTACAATTTTATTACATGACAGGAGGCTTCCTATTTTGCATTTTTAACGCTGTGGTAAAAACGAAAAGGACGCGTGTGATGATTGGCGAAAATAAAACACCCTGAAGGTATTTTCTCTTGTCCAATCCGCAGTGCGTAAAATATCCGTCAAAGAGGCTCTTAGGCGTGGATATTTCGGCGCTGGTGGTCTGGCTAGTTTGATGCCCCTTAATAGTCTACACACTAAGGTCTCTTGACCCACTGGAGCGCCGTTGACCGGAATATGCGCCGCCGAGATGGCGGAGCGAGATATATTGATAGATCGGTATGATTTTCCAGTGGAGAACAGGTAGGACAGGAAATTTAGTATGGCAGAGACAGATGCTGTAAAGGGATCAAGGCCCCGTCCCAGACACCAGCGGTCCCATATGTCCCATGCTGCCATGTAGCTACGTCTTGTACCCGGTGCCCATGAGTCCCATAGGAGATCTTTAGTCGTTTGCGATAGATCTGGGACTGCCCAAGATCCCCTGTAAGAGTCCAGGCTACCAATTCTAGACGGTCCTGAGCTAGTAGTGGGTGGGGTTCTGCACTCGGGTTCGTGAGAAGCATTGGAAAAGTTGGCAGTACTAGTGGATGGTCCTGTGACAACACTAGTAGGTCCGGAAACCAAGCCTGGCTTCTCCATAGTGGTGCTATCAGTATCAACAATGTTTTCGCCAGACATATCTTGTGAAGCACCCTCGCCAGCATCGAAAAGGGTGGGAAAGCGTATGCCCCTACCGAGGGCCAATGCTGCAGAAATGCGTCCACCGCCTCGCTCAGCGGGTCCGGCAGCCAGCTGTAATACCTTGGTAGTTGTGCATTCATGCGTGATGCAAAAAGGTCTATGTGTAGTGGTCCCCTGAGCATTCTCACCATGTCGAAGATCGTTGTGTCCAATTTCCAATCGCTGGTGTCCCGCCAATGACAAGAAAACCAGTCCGCGTTGAGGTTGTTGAGACCGGGTAGGTACTCCGCTCTGACCGTTATGTTGCGTGGTAGACAAAACCGGTAGATATCCTTGGTAGCCTCGGTCAAGGCTCGCGACCTGGCTCCCCCCAGGTGATTCACGTACTGGACTGCAGATATGTTGTCCATACGTAGGAGGATACAACAATCGGACATGTGTTTGGCCAGGCTGCGGATAGCAAATGATCCGGCTATCAGTTCCAGACAATTGATGTGGAGGTGCTTTTCTTCCTCTGACCACGGACCCCCCCCGTGGACGCGTGTGCGCAGTGGGCTCCCCAGCCCCATAGACTGGCGTCTGATTCCACGACAAAGTCCGGTTTCGGGCCGAAAATGGCTCTGCCATTCCAAGCTTCCATGTGGAGAAGCCACCAACGAAGCTCTGTCCGGACCTCCGAAGTTATTCTTATTTCTTGGTTGTAAGAGCGCCCCCGCCTCAGGTGGTGGGCTTTCAACCGCTGCATGGCCCGATAGTGGAGGGGTCCCGGGAAGATCGCTTGTATGGAGGATGATAGCAGTCCTACTATCCTGGCCAGGAGTCTCAGAGGGACCGTGTCTCTGCGCAGGAAGCGTCTTATCTCCTTCCGAATGTTCGCAATCTTTGCTTTGGGAAGACGTAACGTGCATGACATTTAATCTATCTCGAATCCGAGAAATTGAACAGTTCTTGATGGGGAGAGTGACGACTTTTCCCTGTTCACTATGAAGCCTAAGGATTCCAGAAAGTGCACTATAAATCTCGTCTGAGATCGAAGCCTGGAGTCGCTGCCACAGAAAATCAGAATGTCGTCCAGATAAATCAGGCAGCGGATGCCCAAAGTCCGTAGGTGTGCCATTGCCGGTTTGAGTAGCTTTGTGAAGCACCAAGGTGCGGAACTGAGTCCGAACGGGAGACACGTGAATTGGCATGTGCGACCCCTCCAGTGGAAACGAAGAAATGGTCGACTGGACTGAGCTATTGGGACCGATAGATAGGCGTCCTTTAGATCCAAACGAGTGAACCAGTCGTGTTCCAGGAGTAAGTCTCTGAGAAGATGAATGCCCTCCATTTTGAAGTGCCTGTAGGCGACAAAGGCGTTCAGATCTCGTAGGTTGATGACAGGTCGGTAGTCTCCCGTCTTCTTCTGGACGACAAATATATTGCTGATGAAGCCCGTGTCGTCCGGAGCGAATTCGACCGCTCCCTTGAGAAATAAGCTTTGAATTTCGTCGTCTATGAGTTTGGCGTGTGCCGCCGCCGTCCTCATTGGTCGCGGGCGACGTGCCTGGGTCGGGGTGTCCGTAAAGTCTATCTCGTAGCCCTTGAAATCTGCTCCCAATTCTGTGAAAAAAGAGACAGTCTGCCAGCGCTTAAGTGAGATTGGCAAGATATTGATTTTTGAGTGCTCACCTGTAGTGTTGCGTCCGCGGCCGCGTGTCCCTCTGGCACGAAAGTAGCCTCTAGTGAACGGTGGCCTCGATGGGAAGAGAGCTTGCGATGCTTGATTCCTGGGGCCTGTCGGCCAGAAACGGCTGGTGGCTTGGCCCCGTTGGTGACCAGCCCTGCCGAAAACCCCTCTGTACGTTGTGGGTTTGCGGAATACCTGCTTGATCGAAGTCTGTGCTTTGCTCAACGTAGTGAACAGGTTCACATGTTTTTTCAACTCGCCTATGAACGACTCCCCAAACAATTGGCCATTGGCTTGTGGGCCCAACTCCTTTTTACCAAGCTCCAGAAGCTTGGAGTCCATTTTGAGCAAAGCCGCCTTGCGTCTCTCCGCACATAGGGCTGCGTTGGTGTTGCCCAGCATACAGATCGCTCGTTGAGCCCATTCACGCGAGAGCTCCCTCACGCGCCGGCCACCCAGACAGCCCGCTCGCCGGGTGTCAGCAGGGCCAGCCTCGGTGGGACCTGGGGTGGCCGGCTCCTGGGCCCCCCCAGGAGAAGAGGCTGGCCCAGTAGGTACATACCGGGTCGCAGGGGCGGCCGGGCCCCCTGGTGGGACGGGCCCGGTCGCAGCCGCGACCCCTGCGACCCTGGTATGTACGCCACTGAGTGAGCTTGTGTTTTTATGTCAGTGAGCTCACGTGTATCAATGAGATTGTCTGTCTGTCTGTCTGTCTGTCTGTGAGCCAGTGTATCAATGAGCTGTATCAATGAGTCAGTGAGATTGTCTGTGTCTGCATGTGAGTATGCTTACTATATAATTAAACTTTTTACCCTGAACAACCCAATATTTTGAATTAGAAAAAGGAACATACCAATAACATATATATATATATATATATATATATATATATATATACACACACACACACACACACACTTTCCAATCCATACCAGCACTATGGGTCATCCAATAAAAAAAAAACACTATAGGGCCATTCATCAGGACAATAAAAATATAATATATACTATATATACACGCATATATAAAGAATTATCTTTTTATTGCCCTGATAAATAGCCCTTTAGTGTTTTTTTATATTTTGTGTATTGGACGACCCAGAGTGCTGGTGTGTGTGTGTATGTATATATGTATGTATATATATATATATGTGTGTGTGTATATATATATATATATATATATATATATATATATACATATATTGTGTATGGGGCTGGCATACATTTTTTTTCCAGGGCTGCTTTGTATCCCCAGTCCGGCCCTGCATAAATAGAGACACACACACATAGACACATACAGACAGATACATACAGACACATACACACAAACAGACACACACACATACATACAAAGACACATACATACATACATACAGACACACACACATAGAGACAGACAGATACCCACACAGACACACACATACACATAGACACACATACATACACACAGACAGACAAACACACACACACACACACACATACATACAAAGACACATACATACATACACACAGGCACATACATATAGACAGACATACACACATACAAAGACACATACATACATATAGAGGAGCACCAAATTTTAAACGTATTTTGACTTTTAATCATCCTAAAAAAGAAATTCCGAAAACTTTTTTAGATAATAATAAAAAAGGATTTTATTCTTGTAATAAGTGTGCAGGATGTAGGTGCAGTAAAAATGCTACTCTGAAGGGGGTTAGTAAATTTAAAAATAGGGAAGATGCAGAGTTTTCTATTGAAAATTTTATTACGTGTTTTAGTAAAAATGTAATTTATTTATTAATATGCCCATGTGGATTACAGTATGTGGGACGGACAATTCGCCCACTACATAAAAGAATATATGAGCATGTAAATAATATTACTAAGGGTTACGATAATCATAGTGTTTCAGCCCATTTTAAAAAATACCACAATAAAGACCCTAGGGGTCTGGCATTCTTAGGTATAGAGATAGTGAAAAAATCATGGAGAGGGGGTAATCATATCATTGACATAGGCAAAAAAGAAATGAAATGGGTCCATAGGCTAAAAACTTTAGAACCTAGGGGGCTCAATATAGAATTTGATTTATTTAATTTTTTAGGTTAATACTGATGTGTTTTTTTAGTATAATTAAATATGTTCCTATTCCTCATAATGTATAATATTTTTCTCTTTTTATATTTAGATTAGGAGGAGGTGCTATATTGTTATGTCATTAGCATGTATTTTTAAATATGTATTTATGTATTTTTAAGCATGTTTCTTTAAATGTGTTTGTTTAAACAATTCTCTTAAGGTAATGATGGTTTTAAGTATGTCTTCTTAAATATGTCTCTTGAAATAAGTTTCTTTGGGAAATTATATGTTTCAATGTTTTTATATATATATGTGTTTAAATAATGCAAGTATTTAAATTATGATGTTTTTCGAATAAAGTAATATTGCTTTTTTTGTGTATATATATGCAATTGATTTGATTGATGCCAGCAACAAAATAACAGACTTTATATGGCAGTCACCTGAATGTACTCATTATGATGGGTATATAAGAACTGTAAGGACATGGATGGGCAGATCTGATGAAGCCGTGAATACGGCGAAACGCGTCATCACGTTAAGTTACGCACCTGACGTCACGCACCCGAGAAAGCTCCTCCCCCTGGAAGTTTGAGGAAACAGACGGCCAACAGACGGCAATTACGGCGGCGAAACCGCAGAGGGACAGGTCGACACCCTTATGCTGTATGCTACCGAAGGCTCTGTAACTGAATACTAAGTGTGGAGGAAGGTGATATATTGGTGCTGTGCTGGGCAATAAAGATTTTGGAATATTTTTTCGTCTATGCAGTCCTACATTTGAAGAAGCTGTTAAAGCTAGAGCAGGCTTATTCTGCTCTACTTTTGTGAGTGCAATATTTGGCATTTATTATCCATACTACCATTTTAATACGGTTTCACACTATTGTTTTTTTTTATGTCTCTTTTCCTTTTTATGTATATTTGGAGTCGAGAGGCCATATGTATGTATAATATTTTATATTGATATTTTACACTTTAAGTGCACTTTGTATCACTTTGCACTTTATCAATTTGTTTGCACTTAGTTGCACTTTATACATTTTTGGGTCTTAAAGACACAGCGCACCTTACTATTTTTAAGTACATACATACAAACAGACAGGCACACATACAGACAGACACACACAGACACATACACACATACAGACAGACATACACACATACACATAGACACACATACATACACACACACATACAAAGACACATACATACATACATACACACAGGCACATACATACATAGACATACACACAGACACAGACACACACACAAAATACACACATACATACAAAGACACATACATACATAAAAACAGACCGGCATACAGACAGACACACACAAATACACACAGACACATACAGACACACATACATACAAACAAACACACACATGTACAAAATATTTTAGTTACCCTCCTGTTTCCTACCTTTTAGGTGCAGGAGGGTGGCATTCCCTGGGGTCCAGTGGTGGCTCAGGTTGATGGAGTCAGAGTTCCCACTGTGACTCCCTGTCCTTTCTCCTGCGCGGGCTCTGTGTGAATGATGGGAGGAGTGACCGGGGGAGTCACTTACTCCCAGCAGTGATGTCATCACGGGGGCCCGGTCGCACTGTTAAAGCACCCAGCGCTGACCGGGCCCCCTGACAATTCATCTCCATCGGGTGGCCCTAACAGCATGGGCCACCCGATGGACCCCTTGAATGTGCAGCCCCGGCGGTTTGCTGCACGGGCAGGGGCCGCAAAACGTGGCGGCCGGGCCCCCTGGAGTGATGGGCCTGGTCGCAGCTGCGACTCCTGCAACCGCGGTATGTACGCCAGTGCATATCAAGATGCTGATTAGACAGCATGATTATTGCGCAGGTGTGCCTTAAGCTGGCCACAATTAAAGGCCACTCTAAAATGTGCAGGTTTACTGTATTGGAGGGATCCAGGGGGTGGGGAGGTGCGAAAACTAGTCAGCACCTGGTGTGACCACCATTTGCCTCATGCAGTGCAACACATCTCCTTCGCATAGAGTTGATCAGGTTGTTGATTCTGGTCCACTCCTCTTCAATGGCTGTGCGAAGTTGCTGGATATTGGCAGGACCTGGAACACGCTGTCGTAAACGCCGATCCAGAGCATCCCAAACTTGCTCAATGGGTGACATGTCCGTTGAGTATGCTGGCCATGCAAGAACTGGGATGTTTTCAGCTTCCAGGAATTGTGTACAGATACTTGCAACATGGGGCCGTGCATTATCATGCTGCAAAATGAGGTGATGGGTGTGAATAAATGGCAAAACAATGGGCCTCAGGATCTCGTCACAGTATCTCTGTACATTCAAAATGCCATCAATAAAATGCACCTGTGTTTGTTGTCCATAACATATGCCTGCCCATACCATAACCCCACCGCCACCATGGGCCACTTGACCCACAACGCTGACATCAGCAAACCGCTCACCCACACAATGCCATACATGATATCTGCCATCTGCCCTGTACAGTGAAAACTGGGATGTGACGGACCGCCTGGCACCCCGACCGGATACCCCCGTCAATCGATGCTCCTAGTGCTTTCGAGGGCTCCAAGCACTCCACCAGACACCATAAACACTGCAGACCCCACTTCCAGCGATGCAGCTGCGCCGGGGTCTCGCCGTCCTTCACCCATCCTGGACCTATGACCAGGATCCAGCTTCCAGTGGGTAGACCTCTCCTAATCCAGAGAGCGTAGCAGGAACAAGCTCTTACAAGAGCTTAGTGATAATACTCAGGGGAGTATAGTGATTATAGCAATCCCCCAGAGTGCAGTTCTCCAATCCCCCAAACATGAGCCAAGACTTCAGGAAGGTGCAAGATGATCTGAGCTTTAATGGTTCAGGTTGCTTTATATACAATTCCCCAGGCCAGAGGCACACCCCCTGGACCTGATGGAGCACTGCATTATCAACTGTACAGAACAATAAGGACAATACAACAAGGTCCGACACGCCCACCTACAGCACATAATCCGTCCCCTCTGCCTGTGATACAATTAAAGTAGCCAATACAATAACCTAATTATCCACAGGCAGAAAAACACAAATTTTCCACAAAATACAGAAAACACCCCAAAACATAACATATCCCCATAAATATTACGTCCCCTGATAGTCCTGATCTGGGTGAACAACATATCCAAAAATCACCCAGATCAGAGCAGGGGTTCAGGAAATTTCTGGAAGTCTCTTTTGACCGACCGCACACATGATTTCATGCTCAAAACAGTTCTAGAGAATAAGGCTGTGCGGCTGGTCTATTTAAAACAGTCAAAGTAAAGTTCAAATAGTCGAACGGAGCCACTCATACACAGTCAGTGAGTGTGTCTGGTTCAGTAGATTATTTCTACCAAACGGCGCTCCGTTTGTGCAGTTCTAGTCGAACCTAGCTGGAGGTGGAAGTCCCAGCGGTGTTCGTGCCGTTGAGTGTCCGATTTGAGTTCTAGACATGTGCATTTCGTTTCGGGGCGAATATGATATCGGACGAATTTCGGGGAATTCGGACATTCGGGTACTTCCGAATTACCGAGGTCCCGAAGTTCCGAAATTACCGAATTTCCGAAGTGCTGAATTGCCGAAGTTCCGAAGCACGGTATTGCCTAAGTACTAATATACTTACCCAGTGGAAGAAGAAGAATGTTACACTATATACAATTTTAAATAAAAAGTATACAAACATAGCCAGGATTCATCTGTAAGCATTTGCAACACTTACAACAATCAAGTAACATACATTCATATAAAATGTAAGTTAATTAGCCAGTCAATGTAATGACAGGAATGAATAAGTAGATAACTCCCTAATTCCCACGGTATTAGGGAGCTATCTACTAAAAGGCTGAAAGACCAAAATTGTTCTTTCAGCCAAATTTACTAAGTAAAGATTACTTAGTATTAGTAAATTATGCCCCTACTCGCTATACCGCGAGTAGGGGTATGTCTATTAAACAGTGAGCAGCCTATGGCTCTTCATTTACCAGGTAAATAGGCTGCACACTCCACTTGCATGTGGTGCGACTGTTCGGTTGTTTGTTTGGTAAACGAACACCATAGGCACAATCAATTCGGTAGTCCCATATACTGAACTGTAGAAGGAAAAAGGCACGAACAAAAGCCTTTCCACCATCCTGAACCAAGGTCTAGTACAGGGGCCATAGTCCTGGGGCAAAAAGCTGGCAAGCAGGCCCCTCCAAGAGCAGTGGCGAGGTTACTTTTGCTACACGGGATTCATCCATGAAGAGAACACCTCTCCAAAGTGCCAGACACCATCTAATATGACCATTTGCCCACTCAAGTCGGTTACGACGATGAACTGCAGGCAGGTTGAGACCCCAATGAGGTGCCAATTATAAGTGTAATACAGTCGTGTACTCAAATACCTATATGAAACACTGGCTTATTTTTTATAAAATAGGATAAGGAAAATAAGTGATAATAACAGAAATATTCTAAAAATAATTGTGGGAAGACAATAATGAAATTAGATCCATATGACATTGTGACCTGTCTAATCGTGTTCACATAGGTAGGTTGGAAAACAGCTGAGAGTTAGAGGCTTAGCTCAGTGAAGTGACAGGTGAATGATCTGATACAGAGAACGCAAGAAGGACTTTAGGGCAGTGATTGATTAGATTATGGGCGAAGTGCTACATAACCCAGAAGAGGGGGGGCATGTAAGATACCTAATTCAAACAGAAACATCTTTATGTAAATACCTGGGCTAGGTAAAGAATCAGACAAAAAAGTTTTTTTTGAAGAATTAATAAATTAATAAAACTAATAGATAAGTCAGGTGTTCAACAGTAAAGTACATTATCACGGTTTAAGTGGGTCTGGTCCGTGTCTCCTTGAGGAATCGGATTGCCGTGCTTTTCTCAGCCGGTATCCACTACTATGCGCGGGGTGAAAAGAACGAATCGAGACACATCCCAGGAGCAGCAAGGCCCGGCCTGAGCGTCGGTGGTTTGAGTGAGGCCCAGTGCTTGTAGGAAGGCAATGGCTTTGGCTGGAACGGTAAGGTGGTAAAGGTGGGCATCCTTGAGCACCGTCAGTAAACGGGAAGGACCCCATCAGTATGGGATGTTTGCTGATCTTAGGGTCTTTGTGACCTGTGTGAAGGACCATCTACAATCCAGGGTGCCTCAACATAGAGCCTGTAGGAACAGCAGTTGTGTTTTTTCAAACTGGTAGGGCGTTGTGCCCCGGAACCACCATCCTATCCTGGTACAGGGGAAAGCTAACCAGGACATCCCAGGGGGCCTCAGATGGAGCCCTAGTAGATTTAGACAGCCGGAAGCAATTGTCGATTAGGGCATGTAACATGTTCAGCCTCACCTTGCGGTATTTACAGTAGTTGCCTTCCTGATAAATACGGAAGTGCCGTTCAGCGGTCATGCGACAATATAGCTAACTCCTGCGACATCTTTGTGAACGCCGGCCGCTGCAGATCCACACCAATATGTATCCCCATGTCCGCCCATGCTACTAACGATGTCGACGTGCATGTGATGTCACGTAAAGGACGCGGACGCACTTTCTGGGGTCAAAGGCCGGGTACGGCCAATTGGATCTGAAGGAGGCTTATTTAAACTCTTTTTTTCCTTTTACTCATTGCCTTGTCGTGGTTTTCCTTAGTGGTTGTCCGAGAGTGTTTTCCTGAGCGTTTACTTCTGGTTTAAACGCCGCAGGCCCCCCCAACAACAACCCTGGCACACCAAGCTCACTCGATACCTCCAAAAATGCTCCAGAACTGCTGAACGCTGTTGGAGAAAGTCTCACTGTACATCTGACTTTCTCCACTATAAATTTATGCTGAGCTCATACAGCTTGGCTCTTTCCTCTGCAAAAGTTAATTACTTCAATACACTCATAACCACACTCTCCCGCGAACCCAAACGACTATTTCACACATTTAACTCTCTTCTTCGCCCTGCTGTTCCTCCTCCACCTACTAACTTGACGGCCTCAGACTTTGCAACTCACTTCACTGACAACATCTCTACAATCAGAGAAGAGATATCTCATCTTTCTTCTTCATTCGCACCCGCTAATTGGAAGAGGTTTCTGCTCTGCTCCGGTCCTCTCGCCCCACCACCTGCTCCCTAGATCCAATTCCATCGCACCTCATCCGTACTCTGTCTTCTTCTCTTTCTCCACCTCTCACTAAAATTCTCAATCTCTCTCTCTCCTCTGGTATATTTCCATTGCCCTTCAAACATGCAACTGTAACCCCAATTCTAAAGAAGCCCAATCTTGACCCTAACTCCTCATCCAACTATCGTCCTATCTCGCTACTGCCTTTTGCATCCAAGATCCTTGAAAAAATTGTGTATGCAAGATTGACAGACTTCCTCAAGTCCAACTCTCTGCTAGACCCGCTTCAGTCTGGTTTCCGTGCTAAGCACTCTGTGGAAACAGCACTGACCAAAGTATCCAATGATCTACTCGCTGCAAAATCTCGTGGTCACTACTTTATCCTAATTCTCCTTGACCTGTCTGCGGCTTTTGACACTGTTGATCATCAACAGCTTCTTCTCATCCTCCGCAATATCGGTCTACAAGATATTGCTCTCTCCTGGTGCTCCTCCTACCTCTCCCAGCGCTCTTTCAGTGTTTCTTTCTCTGGTTCTGCTTCTTCTCCCCAACTCCTCTCTGTTGGTGTCCCCCAAGGTTCAGTCCTTGGTCCCCTACTGTTCTCCATCTATACTGCCTCCCTTTGTAAACTCATTAGCTCCTTTGGCTTCCAATATCATTTCTATGCAGATGACACGCAAATCTACCTGTCCTCTCCTGATCTCTCCCCGTCCCTCTTGACTAGTGTCTCTGACTGCCTCTCTGCTGTTTCTAACTGGATGGCTGCCCACTTCCTTAAACTAAATTTGACCAAAACTGAAATTCTGGTCTTTCCTTCCTCACGTGTTTTTACTCCTGTGTCTGTCTCCCTCCAAGTCAACAATGCTACTATCAGCTCCACCACGCAGGTTCGCTGCCTAGGTATTCTCTTTGACTCCGACCTCTCCTTCAAGCCTCATGTTCAATCTATCGCCAAATCCTGTCATTTCCATCTCAAAAACATTGCGCGCATCCGCCCCTACTTAACACCAGATGCGACTAAGGTGTTGGTCCATTCCACTGTCCTTTCTCGCCTTGACTACTGTATTCCGCTTCTCAGTGGTCTTACGTGCTCCCAACTAGCTCCATTACAGTCCATAATGAATGCGGCGGCGAGGCTTATCTTCCTGTCCGCCCGCACCTCCCATGCCTCACCCTTCTGTCAGTCCCTACATTGGCTTCCTGTAAAATATAGAGCTCAATTTAAAATTCTGGTTCTTGCTTTCAAATCTCTACATAATGCTGCTCCACCTATCTATCCTCCCTTATACACAAGTATGTCCCATCTAGGCCCTTACCATCTGCTGAAGACTTACGTCTATCGTCTGTCCGTACTCCCACCTCTGATGCTCGCCTTCAAGATTTCTCGAGGGCTGCACCGTTCCTGTTGAACTCGCTTCCCTCCTCCGTTAGATGCTCACCCAGTCTCCACTCCTTCAAAAAATCGTTAAAACCCCACTTCTTCATAAAAGCTTATCAATTAATCTGTTAATAGCTCCTGACTGATTCCTCTTCTGCAACTGTCATTAGTCTAATACTATCCTTACCTTTTTGTGTTGTTTTACCCCACTCCCTCTAGCATGTAAGCTCATTGAGCAGGGCCCTCAACCCCTCAACCCCGTTAAGGTAAGAGAGTATTCAGGTGGTGCCTGATAAAGTGTGGCAGTTCTTGCCTGTCAATTGTTTCAGCGATGCCCCGAATTTTTAAGTTATTGCGCCTCTGCCCATAATCCAGGGTGTCAAGTATGGCCCGGAGTCAGTGTATCTGCTCTGAGATGTTTGCTTGCCTCTGGGTTATGGAGGCCACGTCTTCTTCCGTTGCCTGGACTCTGGCCGTGACTACTGTAATTTCTTCTCTGATGACAGATAGGTCTGTGTTAAAGAGTGCCCTGATATTTTGCAGTATGGCTTTAAAATTTCCCTTGTTTACTTGGGCTGTAAGGTCTTCCTCTGGCAGTGGAGCATTGAGGCCCTCTGTCCAGTTGTTTTAACACACTTTGTATATACTTTTTTTTTGGGGGGGGGGTGTATTGCGGTGGCATTGATTTGTGAGTGTTTTATGTATATCTTCTATTAAAAGTTACATTTTATACTTTAAGTAGCTTTTTGCTTTATTCTATAGGGTAATATTCTACAATCTTACTTATTACTCCGGATATTTTTATTTTAGTTGTGTAAATTATTTATTAGGGGTTATACCCCATTCAGAAGTTACATGTACAGGGAGTGCAGAATTATTAGGCAAGTTGTATTTTTGAGGATTAATTTTATTATTGAACAACAACCATGTTCTCAATGAACCCAAAAAACCCATTAATATCAAAGCTGAATATTTTTGGAAGTAGTTTTTAGTTTGTTTTTAGTTTTAGCTATGTTAGGGGGATATCTGTGTGTGCAGGTGACTATTACTGTGCATAATTATTAGGCAACTAACAAAAAACAAATATATACCCATTTCAATTATTTATTATTACCAGTGAAACCAATATAACATCTCAACATTCACAAATATACATTTCTGACATTCAAAACAAAAACAAAAACAAATCAGTGACCAATATAGCTACCTTTCTTTGTAGCGACACTCAAAAGCCTGCCATCCATGGATTCTGTCAGTGTTTTGATCTGTTCACCATCAACATTGCGCAGCAGTAACCACAGCCTCCCCAGACACCCGTTCAGAGAGTGTACTGTTTTCCTCCCTGTAAATCTCACATTTGGATGATGGACCACAGGCTCAATGGGGTTCAGATCAGGTGAACAAGGAGGCCAAGTGTCACAGATTTTCTTCTTTATACCCTTTCTTGCCAGCCACGCCAGGAGTACTTTGGATAAGGTGGATGGAGCATTGTCCTGCATGAAATCATGTTTTTCTTGAAGGATGCAGACTTCTTCCTGTACCACTGCTTGAAGAAGGTGTCTTCCAGGAACTGGCAGTAGGACTGGGAGTTGAGCTTGACTCCATCCTCAACCCGAAAAGGCCCCACAAGCTCATCTTTGATGATACAGCCCAAACCAGTACTCCACCTCCACCTTGCTGGCGTCTGAGTCGGACTGGGGCTCTCTGCCCTTTACCAATCCAGCCACGGGCCCATCCATCTGGCCCATCAAGACTCACTCTCATTTCATCAGTCCATAAAACCTTAGAAAAATCAGTCTTGAGATATTTCTTGGCCCAGTCTTGACGTTTCAGCTTGTGTGTGTCTTGTTCAGTGGTGGTCGTCTTTGAGCCTTTCTTACCTTGGCCATGTCTCTGAGTATTGCACAC
>OW240914.1:47382206-47392556 GCA_933207985.1 Pelobates cultripes
ACCGCGACCGGCCCCCAGTTAAGGTAAGTAACGCTACAGTACCCCCCCCTGAGGACACGCCCTCCGGGCGGGTAGGACCAGGCCTGGCAGGAAAACGAGAATGGAAAGAGCGCACAAGACGGGGAGCATGAACAGCATCAGCCGAAATCCAACTGCGCTCCTCAGGCCCATAACCCTTCCAATGTACCAAGTACTGAAGTCGACCCTTAAGGAAACGAGAGTCAAGAACAGCAGACACTTCGAACTCCTCATGACCCTCCACTGAGATAGGAGGGGGAGGAGGAGTATGCCGGGTATAGCGGTTGCGTACGTAAGGGTTCAACAATGAGGTGTGAAAGACATTAGGAATACGTAGATTCTTAGGCAGGCCTAAGGCATAAGAAACAGGATTAACCTTATGTATAATACGATAAGGTCCAATGAAGCGGGGAGCCAATTTCATAGAAGGCACCCGGAGATGAATATTCCGCGTGGAAAGCAAACCCCTGTCCCCCACAACGTAGGACGGAGCTGCTCTGCGATGCTTGTCAGCCTGAGCCTTCTGGCGAGTAGCAGAGTCCACCAAAGAACGCTGAACCTGCTCCCAAGTATTACGCAAACCAGCCAAATGCTCATCCAGAACTGGCATACCCTGTGAGGAGAATGCAGCCGGAAGAACAACGGGATGCAGGCCATAGACAACGTAAAAAGGGCTCTTGCCGGAAGAATCATGAGTGGCGTTATTCCGAGCAAATTCAGCCCAAGGAAGCAGGTCAGACCAATTGTCCTGATGGTGAGACACAAAACAACGGAGGTACTGCTCCAGAGACTGGTTGGCACGTTCAGCAGCCCCATTAGACTGGGGATGATAAGCGGAAGAAAATGAGAGAGAAATACCCATTTCTGAACAAAAGGCCCTGCAGAACCTGGAAATAAATTGGCTACCCCTATCGGATACAATAGATACGGGAATACCATGTAATCGAAATACTTCTCTAGCGAAGATATGAGCCAGTTCCTTGGATGTGGGCAACTTGTGAAGAGACACGAAGTGAGCCATCTTGGAAAACTGATCCACTATCATCAGGATTACTGTGTTACCATTTGAAGGGGGTAATTCAACAATAAAATCCATGGACAGGTTAGACCAAGGTCTCTCGGGAACGGGTAACGGATGCAACAGCCCACAAGGAACTCTACGGGAAGATTTCATACAGGCACAAGTAGTACAAGCACTTATATAGTCAGTGACATCCTTTCGTAAGGAATCCCACCAAAAATACCGAGAAACAGCTGACACCGTTTTGGAAATACCAGGATGTCCAGCAGTCTTAGTATCATGATATAATGACATAATATCCGTCTCTCGGAAACATCAACGAACAGTTTATCATTAGGCCTCTCGCTAGGTGCCATGCTTTGTTTCGCTTGTATGGCCTGCAAGAGGGACGAGGAAATAGACAAAATAGTAGTAGCTATTATCCTGTCTGGGGAATGACAGGAGTAACATCAATCTCCTGTTTGTCAGTAGTTTCGAACTGTCTGGACAGAGCGTCTGCTTTAGTGTTGCGATCACCTGGCCTATAGGTGATAATATAATTAAAACGAGATAAAAACAGTGACCACCTAGCCTGCCTGGAAGACAATCTTTTAGCTTCGCTAAGGTAGGATAGGTTCTTGTGATCCGTAAAAATGAGGATAGGATCCTTAGTTCCTTCTAACAAATGTCTCCACTCTTTAAGTGCTAAAATAATAGCAAAGAGTTCGCGATTACCCACATCATAATTTTTCTCTGCTTTGGACATTTGTTTAGAAAAGAAGCCGCATGGATGCAATGGCTTTTCAGGCGACTCTCTTTGGGATAAGACAGCACCTACCCCAATATCTGAAGCATCAACTTCAAGAATATAGGGCAGTGAGGGGACAGGATGCTGTAAAATAGGTGCAGAGGCGAACGTAGTTTTAAGAAATTCAAAAGCCTGAAGTGCCTCGGTAGACCAAACACGAGTATTACCATCCTTTTTAGTCATACGAGTGATAGGTGCTACAATGGACGAGAAACCTTTGATAAAACGTCTATAATAATTGGAGAACCCAAGAAAACGCTGAATAGCTTTCAGACCTTGCGGTAGAGGCCATTCTATTACAGCAGCTAACTTCTGGGGATCCATACGAAAACCTTTAGCGGAAATCAAATACCCCAAGAACTGGACTTCGGTTTGGTCAAACAGACATTTTTCAAGCTTGCAATAAAGACCATTAGCAAGAAGGGTCTTCAAAACTGTCGTAACATGTCTGTGATGAGTGTGTATGTCTGTAGAATATATTAAAATGTCGTCCAAGTATACGATAACAAATGTGTGAATAAAATCTCTTAAGACATCATTAATAAATTCTTGGAATACTGCTCTGGCATTGCAAAGCCCAAATGGCATAACAGTATATTCGTAATGACCGGATCTAGTGTTGAATGCAGTCTTCCATTCGTGATTTTCCTTTATACGTATCAAATTGTATGCACTCCTAAGGTCTAATTTAGTGAACACAGTGGCATGTTTCAGCCTATCAAATAATTCTGTAATTAAAGGTATAGGGTATGCATTTTTGATAGTGATTTTGTTTAGACCTCTGTAATCTATACACGGTCTTAAATCACCTTCTTTCTTTGATACAAAGAAGAACCCTGCTCCAGCTGGAGAAGAGGATCTCCTAATAAACCCCTTTTCTAGTGATTCCTTAATATACTCCTCCATGACACGGTTTTCTTGAACCGATAAGGGGTACACCCTGCCCTTTGGAGGTATAGTGCCAGGCAACAAGTCAATAGCACAATCATAGGATCTGTGAGGCGGTAATTTATCAGCCTCCCTTTTATCAAAAACAGTCTTTAGAGATAAATACTGAGGGGGTATAGCCGTAGACAAAGGAGGACTGGTAGGTACCTTAATAGAATTCAAAGGTGTGACTTCAATCGTACAAGACTTGTGGCAGGCCTCACTCCATGATT
Source organism: Pelobates cultripes (assembly GCA_933207985.1). Classification (NCBI taxonomy): domain Eukaryota; kingdom Metazoa; phylum Chordata; class Amphibia; order Anura; family Pelobatidae; genus Pelobates; species Pelobates cultripes. The sequence continues at coordinate 47,385,193 of OW240914.1, forward strand.
TTATTTGCCCTGTCTCCCAGTCAAAAATGGGATTGTGAGCACGTAACCATGGATACCCTAATACTAACTGTGAAGAGGGAGAGGTGATGACCTGGAATCGAATGGTTTCATAGTGTAAAACCCCTGTGTACATGTGTAATGGTACAGTCTCATGAGTAACAACTGGAGAACTTAATGGTCTACCATCTATGGCCTCAACGGCCAAGGGTATCTCCTTCTCTCTGATGGGAATGTTGTTTCTCTTTATAAAGCCAGAGTCTATAAAATTTTCAGCTGCCCCAGAGTCAACCAGAGCATATATGTTGTCAACTATACAAATCTCTCCCATATATAAAGAAACCGGGAGAAGCAAGCGGTTAGGAGGCAATTTAGGAGACTTAGATATCACACCCAAGGCCAGTCCCCTATAAGGTCTTAGGTGCGAGAGTTTTCCGGGAGTAAAGGACATTCCTTTACCATATGGTCTCTCCTACCACAGTATAGGCAGAGTCCCTCCCTTCTCCTATGTAATTTCTCAGTATCAGAGAGTTTGGCAACCCCTAATTGCATAGGTTCCTCCTCAGATACTTTAACACTCTCTGGTATATTAACTCTGGGGTTAATAGGTGTAACAAAACGTCTATTCCTGTTCTTGGTATAGAGCCTGTCACGAATTCTATTATCTATATCAATGAGGTAATCAATAAGGTCCTCTAAGGCAATAGGAAGCTCCTTAGCTGCTACCTCATCCAATATCGTATCTGATAAACCTTCCATGAAGGCAGTAGTTAACCCATTGTTGGTCCAATCTACCTGCGAAGCAAGAGTGCGAAACTTAATAGCATAATCAGCCACAGACCTAGAACCCTGTTTAATTCTCATTAATGCTCTCGCGGCATTCTTTGACCTTTTCATTGTGTCAAAAGTTCTACGAAAAGCCGTAAGAAAACTGTTGAAATCATGTACCATAGGTCCATTAGCCTCCCAAATAGGATTTGCCCACTCAAGTGCTTTATCGGTAAGTTGGTGCATAAAGAACCCAACCTTAGACCTCTCTGTGGGAAATGAACGTGGATACATTTCAAAGTGGAATTCAATTTGATTAATAAACCCTCTGCAAGTCTTAGAGTCCCCTCCATACCGAGGAGGAGGTGTTAAATGGGCCGAAGTATTAGGCAAAGTAGATACTTCAGGGAGAAGGGGCGTAGGAGGGTTAGGTGTGGTTGCTGGAACGGTTCTAGCTAGGAGCGTCTGGAGAGCCTGGGCTATCTGATCCATACGGTGATCCTGCTCTACAAATCTTGCCTCATGGGACGCCATCTGTTGAGCTAAATCTGCGGGGTCCATGGCCCTATCGTAATGTAACGAGAATATACCCCTACACGCAGGATCCAGCTAAACAGAAGCCAATACAGAGGAGAGATACGTCTACCGGACCTTAGAATGGCCGGACTCGACGTATATGAGAGGAGACAGAGCCAGGAACAAACCGAGGTCAAGGGCACAGAGAGACAGCGTAAACTAGGACAAGCCGGGGTCTGGTACACGGAAAACAGCAAGCCGGCAAACAGTACAGATAAGGATAAAGCGAAAACGAAGTCAGAATACAAAGCCAAAGTCAATACGAGAAAACACAACTGAACACCACAAGCGCTAAAGGGAACTGAAACAGAAACCACGATAGGGCAACGAGCTAAGGGAAAAAGGTAAGTTTAAATAGCTTTTAAACGAAAGTGATTGGCTCCTGTCACTTCCACACCCCCAAAAGGTAATTGTATAGGGAGTGTGGTATGACAGGAGCCAATGGGAGCCTTTTGGCAATTAGGCTCCCACTGTCTCTTTAAGAGCGCGCCCGAGACTTGCGGCGCGCTCTTAGTTTCAGGTGGGACACGTGACCGCTTCACGCGGTCACTGCCCGCCTTCCATCTAAAGCAGTCGGATGAGCCGCGCGCGGCTCGTGCAGCCGCAGCACCGCGCGTGGCTTGAAGAGAGGACCGCGACCGGCCCCCGGTTAAGGTAAGTAACGCTACAGCTGCTTCCTGTTCGTTAATTGTTGTCTCCTGAGAGCCTCTTCTACACCAGACCTGTGGAGCCAGACTGAGATCATCATCATTCTCTTGTCCTCATCTGGTGGTAAGTAGGCAATCCAATATATTATTAGTAGCACTAATCTCTAATTTACCTCACATTAAATGGATACTATAGTCACCAGAAGCACTACATCTTAATATAGCCTGTGCCTGTAGTCGTTTTAATGTAAACACACTGTCTTTTCAGATAAAAGACACTTTGTGCAGACTGGCCTTGGCCAATATGGCAGAGCATATGGCCAGGGCATTGTGATGTCACATGGTGGGCAGGACATATGGGGGGGGCGGCAAAATTTGTTTTGCCTAGGGCGGCAAAAGTCCTTGCACCGGCCCTGAGTGCAGCGTGGAGAAATAATGTATACTAAATCTCAAGGCAAAAACACATGGAGAGACAAAGTATATCAAATAGCTAGGTGCAAACTATACAAACACTCCCTCAAATGTTACAAGTATACAAATATCTATGTAATATAGAATGCATACTATAACCACTACGAATAGTCAAAAGTATAACTTTATTCTGTACAAAAAGCACTACAGTGGGGGGCGGGGCCTGACCGCAGAGCCGAGAGGTTGCAGAAAAGAGCCGCTCCTGCACCTCGGGACAAAACCCTCGGGTTATACGCCTAAAACTTACCGCAATTCCTCCAAACGTGCATCCAGCGGAAGGGCGAAATCGGGGGCCACCTACAGACACTAAATATGTGGCATAGAAAGCAGGAACCCTCGAAGTACTCCTCAAGGCCTACCAGCATGGTTGGCACGGGGGAGACAGACGCTCCCCTGATGCCTCCAACAGCGACAAGAGTGATTATGGGCCCTAACCCCCGCCCCCATGGACAGGTAGGGGTCATCCAGGTCCCAGGAGGACCACCCCAGAAGCTGTGGCAGCAACCCCAACAGAAATGAGCTATAATCAATATGGCGGAAACTACACTCGAGCCAGCGGGCCCAACACAAGAGACTGACATCCTAGCACAGCTGGACGCCACATTTAAAGTGTTTTGGAAAAAAACTAGCAGACCGACTGAGCACAGGCAAAGCTTGAGCTTCACACCCACCTGAGGCGCCACCATACCGCTCCCGTCCAGAACGCACACCCAGTCAGGCCAAACGCACCAAAAAGATATGGCGGAGGAGAAGACGCGCTCTCCTGCAGACAGGGACACACACGTGGCGGCGCCCGACAGCGAATACCACGCGGCACAAAGCACAGCAAGCCGCACTTAAGCACGTAAGAACAGAGCAGCTAGCCATGAGAGCCGGGAGGAGCTTGCACTCACACCCGAGAGGGACCCGCACTACACCTGCAAAAGTACCTGGGAAAAGGATCATCCGCCAAAACCTCAGCAAGCAGACAGCGAAATACATAAAGGAAGCAGACCTGGTGGTCGGAACAGGTGAGTCCCTGAACGAAATACAAAGCCCAGGAACAACCCTTAAAGGCATAGGCTGAGGAGGACTTTGTGAGACATGGGGCAGGAGGAATGGGACACACAGCCATAGTGGCAGACTATCGCTCCCCTTGATCCGGGACTTATACTACACCATGATAATTGAGCCGCACATGTACCGCACAGAATTAACCCCCTATTCCCGTAAAGCAGCCCAACCTTGTAGATCCCTATGTAGCTCTAAGCTCCTGCCATCGGAGAGACTGGGGCAGTCGAAGGAGAAGGTGTACCTGAAACAAACCAAGCTCACAACGTGAACTATAACTGCTATTTATTTATCAAAAGCGTTGACTTAGCTTTTTCGTTTAAAGAGTTAGTGAGTTATATTTAGGCTTTCAGTGAAAATCCTGCATCCAGATAGCGCAACAATATTTGTGTATGCTTAACATTGTGTCTAGCTACCTAGTGGTGACAATCTTTTACACGCACCCCAGACAAGTTAGTTAAACCTGTGTCTATGCTGGGGGCTCTAAAAAGTACGCACTGTACAGTGATGTCAGGATATTGCTAGATCACCTAAGCTGAGCTAGAATCATACAACACTTAAACGCCTATCGTTATGTTTAAACGTGATCATCTTACTTAATAAAAATGTGCTTGTAATTCTATGTACCCCATTGTTAAAAGGAATGAAAATCAGCGTTAGGAATGCCGTCGGGGTACCGCACGCATGTTGTTATATTTCTTTGCACTGCAAAAATAAAAAAATTAATAAATAAATAAAAGTACTACAGAGAAAAAAATACAGAAAAAAATATAAATAAACACAATGACAGAAAGAAGGGCAAATACAAGGTAACCTTGATAAAGGCAGCCAGTTGGTGCTGAAACGTTGGGGGTTTGGTGACTCGTGTCTCTGTTCTAAGGCTGGTTAAAAAATGTTTTGCCTTTGTAGGATTGCATTATTGTATTTGCCCTTGTTTCTGTCATTGTGTTTATATTTTTTATGTATTTTTTTCACTGTAGTACTTTTTGTACAGAATAAAGTTATACTTTTTACTATTCGTAGTGGTTATAGTGTGCATTCTATATTACATAGATATTTGGATACTAAATCTCAATGACCACATCTTGGCTCTTACAGAAAAAACTAAGTATAATCTCGCCAATAATCCCTCTCTTCTTACCCCAGTTCTACGGAATAGGCAGTTCACTCCGGGCATGAGACCCCATGATTTAAAAAATTTAGAAAGAGCAGGCATTCTTAGATACCAACATCTATGGCCAGGTGGAAAGATGGTCTTTTTTGAAGACAATTTCAAAGACACGTCTGATGGTCAGAGATTATTTTCGATATATTCAGCTTAGACATTTTGCTCAGATTTAGGCTATAAGGAGCGAAGCGCAGAATATACCTTCATTTTTTGAAAAATTGTGCATTTCAGGAAGATGTAAGAAAGGTCTAATTTCAACTTTATAGATACATCTAAGTCAGGAACCATCAACGTGGGGCGCACTTAGATATGTGTAACAATGGGAATCAGATTTAGGTGAAGCCCCAGAGATGGGAGTGTGGACGGATATCTGGGAAACAGCGTCTAAAATATCAGTTTGCGTGCGTGCTCTCACAGGAGCAAATTACTCATTTTCGGAAACTAGTAAAAGATCTTATAGAGGCTGTTTTTCAAAGATCCATTGAATTCTTGATTTGAATATTCTTAATCTCTAGACCTACAGAGGGGATCCCCAAGCATTCACAAAAACTACTATATTCCATAACAGCCCGTAGAGTTATTGCAGCTGGATTGTTGAAAACTGACATTTCCCCAATAAGTAAAGTCATTTTAAAAATTATAATTTACTCATGGATGAACTAATTTCAAAAATCAGACATTCAATCCCATCCTTTATTAAAATTTGGGATCCATGGCGAAAGATTACCACCAGTAAAAATAGATAAGAAAACCACACTGTAGCTTTCAGGGGAATTACACAAAAAAGCCCTAAATATTTTCTTCCCTTTTTTTTTTTGTTTGTTTGTTTTTTCGTTCTATACTTTGTCTCTTTTCTCCCTTAGAAATTAAGTTGTTTTGTTTTTTTGTCTATACTTGAAAATTTTGGGGGGAAATCCATTTTTGCTAAATGTTATAAAGCAATTTTATATGTACTGCATTATGAATGCATTTTGCTTATGCCTACAATATATATTTGTCTGGTTTTGACTTTCTTACATAGATATAGAATACACGGTATGTGGGCACACTAAATAATAGAGGGAAATTATAGTTGAATAAATGCATGGCAAAAAATGTCAATCGCTTTGTTACTTTGTGGAAACATAGGTCCTTATGGGGTTAAGACACATATGTCCAGTTACATTACATGTCTCCCGTCTCTATCGTGACACGAATAGAACTGCTATGCAGCTGCTGCTCTGAACTGGTGCTAAGACGAGAGCTGTCAGCTGGTCTTCTCCTAGCCATTACAAGGTGGAAACATGTTAATGACCGTATATTACTTACTGGTTTAAGTAGCAAATCCATTTAGCAGCTAATAATGTAATGCTGCCAAGTATATTTAGCACATTAACGCAGCTGACAGTGTCAAATTCTATATGAAATGATATATTTAAAAAGCACTCCATCACACCAAGGCATCCAATGAAACATATACAGAACATGTCATTCAAATTAAAATAGTCAATCCTTAAATTGTTTTTCTTTTGCAATAAATTTGCTAAATCTGATCTGTGTCCAGTGTTATCCACTTTAACTTGGGACTGGCTGAGACTTCTCAGGCAATCCTAAGTATCTTTATTCACGTGGCAGAAGGTACATTTATACATCACACATATATTCCGTGACCTCACCACCCAACATTTCAAATGGGCAAAGAGGGACAATTTAATCTTAGGGGTGTGAGGGACGAGGCAGGGGCGGGACTGTTCTGAGACATTTTAGGTGACTTAATTTATGCAACTAAAATGTAATTTATAACAAGAACAATGTATCTTATTTACACAGACAGATTTCTAAACACATGTATTGTAGTTTAAAGACACATTGCTGTGAAGGTCTCTTATACACACAGACATATCTACTATATGGAGCTCCTAGAAAAGAGGGATAGAGGGACTTGGGCCCAAAATAGGGACACTTTGGAGGTATGCTTAACTACTGCTGGAAATTAGTGGTAAAGCTTCCGCGGCAATGACAGGTAGACAGGGCCGGTGCAAGGATTTTTGCCGCCCTAGGCAAAAGTAAAGTTTGCCGCCCCCCCCCATGTGACATCACAATGCCCCACCCATATGATCTGCCATGTTAACTAACGCCAGTGCTGCAGTGCCGCTGTGTTTACATTATAAGGCATACAGGGACAGGCTATAGACACCAGGACCACTACATTAAGCTGCAGTGGTTCTGGGGACTAAAGTGTCCCTTTAATGTGAGGTAAATTAGAGATTAGTGCCACGAATAATATACTAGATTGCCTACTTACAACCAGATGAGGATGATGATGGGCTCTAGCTGCAGTCTGGCTCCACTGGTCTGGTGCAGAACAGGCTCTCTGGAGGCGGTTTGTAACCGTGGTCACAAAAATCAATGTTCTGGGAGAACGGGAAGCAGCTCCATTTTTTGGGGGTCCTTTACACAGCTCAAGGTCTGGGTCACAGGGTCCACCTTCATGTTCCACCAATGAGTTTGTTCACAGGGGGTGGAGTGTGTAGGGGATGTCCTGATGTGTGTGTAAGGAATGCATTGTGTGAAATTGTGTTTGTATGTGTAAGGGCTGCAAGGTGTGTTTCTGTGTATGTACAGGATGCATTGAGTGTGTGTAAAGGGTGCATTGAGTGTGTGTAAGGAATGCATTGTGTGTTTGTGTGTGTGTAAGGGATGCATTG
>OW240914.1:47392656-47489705 GCA_933207985.1 Pelobates cultripes
GCAGGGTTAAAACCTGAGGGACCTGTGTGTCACCCAGACCACTTCATTGAGCTGAAGTGGTCTGGGTGACTATAGTGTCCCTTTAAACCACATATCTGGAATGATGGAAAACCTCAAACGGTACAGCATGTATACACACAGTGAGCAAGTATTATAATTTCTAGAAGGGACTTCACAGTATTACATACACTGTTAGCTGATTTAAGGTTCTAACAGATGTGTGTATTACACAGTGTCTCCTGTGCATTTATATTCAGGATTAGTTCCTGATGTGGGCTCAAATTGGTTACCTGATCTCTCGGGAACCCACAAGATTAGTGGCTGAAGGAAATGCTTGGTGAGATCCTACAAGGTAGATGATGTTATGGTTATGGACTTTTAAACAGCAACAAAAGCTAGAATGTTTAGGATTTGTAATAAATCTAGCCTACCCCCAATTAGAATTTAAATTGTAACCCTAAACCTCTTAAACCAATAAATCTGACCTCAGCTCCACAAAGCTAATCTAAAGAAAAGTAATATGTCCGAATGCTCCAGGAACCCTAATTGTCAGAGATACCATAACTTTTCTTGCCCTGAAGGACCTAACCAAGTCATGGTTTTCACCCTCTGTTCACTGGGTTTTTGAGAGTTCAGATAATCGATCTCTAGAAGAAACCAAGCTGAGGACAACACAGGCAAGGTCAATCAAGTCTTCAAATCAGAACCTTAATAACATCCATAAAATTGGGATATACCTTAAAAATAATGTAAGTTAAATGCGCCGTTCATGGTAGGTATAGAATGTCCATTAGTTTAATATATTCTGTGTACTAACGGCAGAATTGCAACATAACTTTCTATTTTCACAAACTGAGAACTTTTGCCTTGATATTAAACTAACGAACACAGACTGGATTCCATACCAAGTCAATCCATCACATACATTGTAAGCTTTCCTATATGAAGTCAATTTTGACATTGGATCTTCCTTTTTGCATTTTGATTAATAATGTCAAGTATCCTCTTTGTGATATGTCATGGAGTATGGCAGAAAACCGAAAGATATCCAACAACAGACAATACATGTTACAAGCACATTCTAGTTTTGCTGGTTTGGGAGGTTATATTTGACATTCATAATAATTACAGGACGAGAGTGTTACAGTGAACTGTTTGCGTTTAAAATTAGACAAACAGAAAAGAGGAAAATGGTACGCCAGGAAAAACATTCATAATCAGGTAACTTAAGGTAAAAAACATCTGAATAATTTCTTCAATATGGGAATCACCTTACGGGGAAAGGGGGAGGGGGAGGGGGTCATCTTTCCAGTAGTACAGTTAAACTTTGATAGATTGTATTTTGAAAGATTTTAAGAGAAGAGGGGAATACCCATTAAAAGTTGTCAGTTTAATGATGTGCACTAGAATGTACAGAACCTGGATTGTCTGTGGACAGAGTAACAGCTTAAAGTAACACAAACAGCAGTCGTTGATAGGTATACCTTACCGGCCCAGACTCCCCCATGAGTAGCTACTACCACTGTCAGGGTTCCAGAATCCATTGCTGGTTCACCAAACATCCGAGGTTCAGTGAAGCTAAGTGTACAGAGAGAACATTACAAGCAAGTGCAGCAGTGTATGCAGGGGAGATGGTGGAAAGGTATGCATGCACATGGCAATGGAACCGGTCTGATAAGCAGAGGGGGGTAGAGTGCGGGCAGGATTTTACAACAGCCTGTGTCAACATCTCTTGGCTTGTTTACTCTCTGCGTTTGATGTGGAAGGAGGCATTTCACCAACTGTGGGAAAAAAAATTGAGGTAAAGCTTTATATCATAGCCTAAGGACCTGGGAAACATGCCAAATTAAAGGACCACTATAGGCACCCAGACCACTTCAGCTTAATGAAGTGGTCTGGGTGCCAGGTCCAGCTAGGATTAACCTTTTTTTCTGTAAACATAGCAGTTTCAGAGAAACTGCTATGTTTACCTATGGGTTAATCCAGCCTCTTGTGGCTGTCTCATTGACAGCCGCTAGAGGGCTTCCGCGCTTCTCACTGTGATTTTCACAGTGAGAAGACGCCAGTGTCCATAGGAAAGCATTGTGAATGCTTTCCTATGGACTGACTGAATGCGTGTGTAGCTCTTGCCGCGCATGCGCATTCAGCCGGTGACGGAAGAAGAGGGAGGAGAGGAGGAGGAGAGCTCCCCGACCGGCGCAGAAGAAAGAGGTAAGTTTAACCCCTTCCTCCCCCTAGAGCCCGGCGGGAGTGGAACCCTGATGGTGGGGGCACCCTCAGGGCACTATAGTGCCAGGAAAATGAGTATGTTTTCCTGGCACTATAGTGGTCCTTTAAGAAATATAGTTACTATGAAAAAAAAACAACAAACAAACAGAAGGTCCCTAAATTGTCATTGCTGACAAAACTTTAAAAAAGAGAAGAAAAAAAAACTGAGCTAAGGAATCAGTTTTACTACTTTTACATTTGTCAGTGTTCCATAATTACCAATTTAGTGAATACGCCCCATAAGTAATGACTAGGATACAAGTGCATAACAGGGAAAACATAAAAGAGAAATTGGGTTTTGATCAAGGAATAAAAGTTTATGCCAAACCCACAGAGACAATTTTTTTTTCCAGTTTAAAGGGACACTATTGTCACAATAATAACTACAGCTTATTAAGTGTTCTTGCATAGCAAGACCACTTAATGTTATCTCACATATATATTCTCATTCTTATTATAGCCAAATTTTCCACACTAACTCCCCCCACAGTTTTTACACTACATAGACAAAAATTTACCAAAACGTGAAGATTGTTCCCGATCGGATTGCTATTACTTTGTGGAACGTTTCGCCGAATGGTTCACGGAATATCGTCGTTCTTGTGGCGCAATTTGTCCCATAGGAATGAATGGCAAAGCTAGAGTGGGAGCTGGCAAAAGCTGAAAAATCAGGACATGATTTCTAAACTGCCACCACTCCCTTATTTTCAGGCCCACCTACACAAATCTTATATCAAAACGTTCAGCTATCCCTGCTGCCACTAAACATGTCAACGGCTAAGCCATAGTCCTGATAGTTTTCACAATATAATCATTTGTTTGCAACTAACGCCATCCATTGACATTCATTGAAACTTCACTCTGCAAAGCTCAAATTTGAAGTGCAATTTCTAAACTGCGACTGTGCCTTCAATTTTAAAACTTCAGAGACATACTATGCATCAAAATGTAGGTCTGGGTCTTGTGATTCTCACAATATAAAGCTCTTCACTGTAGGACTTACAGGTTTTAAGATACGACCGTTTGAAGATGGCAACCGCCAAAATACTCTGACCTGTGCCAGGCTGCAGCAGCAAGTGATGTCATAGACAGGGCCTTTTGAACAACTGCTAATGTTTTTATAAATCGTTTAATGTAACTGTGCAACAACGTTGCAATTAAATGTGCTATATAAATGATAACAGTTACTACGCCCACTCCAGTTGTAGACTACTGGTGGAGGCAAGAACACTTCACACAATTTCCCCAGAAATTGTAGCTTTTCTAGTTGTAATTGTTCTGACGAGCATAGCCTGTCACTGCAGTATGTTTTTTATTTTTATGTAAAAACTGCCTTTTCAGAGAAAATGCAGTGTTTACATTGCAGCCTAATGATACCTCCACTGGCCACTCCTTTGACAGCCACTAGAGGTGCTTCCTGGGGCAGTGCTGCACAGTGTGCAGCTCTTACGTTCAGCATTTCCACACTCTGTGTGAAGACCCTGAACTTTCTTCATAGAGATACATTGAATAGCCTTCAATAACCTTTCAACGCTTGAGAAAGCATTGGAATGGCTGAGATTATCAAATCTGATGTTGGATCGGGACAGAACCAGACGCGAGAAGCTCTGTGCGGCACTGGAAAAAGGTGAGTAAACCACCTTTTTAACCCTAGGTAACCAACTAAATGGTGGTTTTAGAATTATACACTATAGTGTTCCTTTAACTATTTTAGCCTAAAAAGTGACCTGGTTCCCTGCTATTCCTGACAACTTCCAGTTAATGAATAACCAAGCTAGTGATTTACATGTCTCTTATGCACTGCAACCAGTCATGTTTACCTTACACCATTCGTTCTCATAATACAGAATTTCACGATCCTTCCCACATAAACACAAGAGGACAAGTTTGTACCGGTCACTTGGAAATATTCTACTGTGCTTTTTCGAGAATATTAAGAATACCATAATGGGATAAAAATTTCACAGAATTCTCAGATTTTGTCAAATCAGTTCTTAGGTCCAACCTGCAGACTAAATTATGTTGAATAATTCCATGTTTTGGCAAAGGTGAGAGAATGAATGCCTCAGTCCTTTTGACGGAGAGAACCCAAGCAGTGGTAGAGACATTCTTATATCTTGTCCTGTCGGTGCGTACCATGAACACTGCAAAAAAACATTCCATAATGAATAGGCTGTATTTTATTTTCTTTTACAACTTTTCATTTTTCACGTTTAGGCAAAAACAAGAGATCAAACATACAATATCTCAAGGACACAACCACCATATACTTCCAGGTTTTCCAATTTAAGATCTCCATTAAACACATCCTAAATGCAATAGGGAGACTCTGAATATAGAATCCATAAAACTCACAGCTATGCGAAGCCTTACTGGCCCAGATATGTAATTTATATATTAAAACAGGGTGTCACCTACAAGCTGTAGCTATTCTATCTGCATATCGGGCTGATCCCACAAGGGCTGTCCACAATTTATATATTGGTAGGATCACTCTGAATAAGAGATACAGCTTCCTCAAAAATAATTTCATCCTTTGTTGCGCAATAAGGTTCAGCAAACACCTCTCTTGAAACAGTGAACAAAATGCCCACTTACCTGGCCAACAATGGCAGCATATACAGTATTAGCTAGTATCCCTCTTACAGCTTATAGGATAGGAAGAGAAAAAACATTCAAAATAGGGACTATCATGAGGTCACCTGATCCACAGTCTTTTTCCACCTGGTACTACAGCCCTTAGGATCAGAAAATATCACTAGGTTCTATTTTGTACTTTTCAGGATTTGGTTTGCATTAGGCTGCAGCTGCCTTATACACACGCATAAGGACATACATACACACATACATACTGACATACATACAGACATACATAGACAGGCAGACATATACATACTGACACACACACACACACATACATACATACATACTGACATACATACAGAAATATATATACATACAAACACATCCATACTGACATACATACACACACACACAGACAGACAGACACAGACATACATATACACATATGCATACAGACATACATAAACAGACATACTGAAATACATACACACGCACACTGACATACATACAGATAGACAGACCCATAGTGACATACATACACAGACAGATACATACGGACAAATACATACACACACACACATACATACTGAAACACATACATACAAACACACACACATAGATACTGAAATACGTACATACACACAGACATACAGATAGACACATACTGATATACATACACACAGACATACTGAAATACATACACACGCACACTGACATACATACATACAGATAGACAGACACATAGTGACATACATACGGACAAATACATACACACACATACATACTGGCATACTGAAACATACATACAAACACACACACATACATAGATACTGAAATACGTACATACACACAGACATACAGATAGACACATACTGATATACATACACACAGACAGACACAGACATAGATACATATACACATCTGCATACAGACATACATACACAGACATACTGAAATACATACACACGCACACTGACATACATACATACAGATAGACAGACACATAGTGACATACATACGGACAAAAACATACACACACATACATACTGGCATACTGAAACATACATACATACAAACACACACACATACATACTAAAATACATACACATACATAGATTCTGAAATACGTACATACACACAGACATACAGATAGACACATACTGACATACATACACACAGACATACATGCAAACACATACATACACATACTGACATGCATACATACAGATACACACACAAACACATACTGACATACATACACTCAAACACACAGACACAGACAGATACCTACTGCATACATACGCACACAGACATACATAATGACATACTGAAATACATGCATACAAATACTGTCATACATACACATACATACATACTGAAATACATACTGACATACATACAGATAGACACATACTGACATACACACAGACATACAAACACATGCATACAGGCATACGTACAGACACATACTGACATACATACACACAGAGATACATACATACACACACACACAGACGTACTGAAATAAATACATACATGCATACATACAAACACACACACACACTGACATGCATACATACTGAAATACATACACACATAGACATACATACTGAAATACATACACAGAGACAGACAGACATAAAACACATACTGACATACATAAAAACACACACACAGATATACAGATAGACACATACTGACATACATACAAACACATACACAGACATACTAAAATACATACACAGAGACAAATATAATTACAAACACATACTGAGATACAAACAAACACAGACAGACATACACACAGACATACTTACAGGCATACATACATACATACAGATAGACACATACTGACATACATACAAACACATACACACACAGACATACTGAAATACATACACAGAGACAAACATACATACAAACACATTCTGACATACATGCATGCATGCATACATACATACACACAGCTAATTTTTCTTACTTTTTTTGCAGGAGGATGGCTGTGGCTGATGGTAGTCGGCGTGGCTCTTCCCTCTTCGCAGCCTGGCTGTGCCTCTCTTCCCTCCTGCGTGGAGGGAGCTGGGAGGAAGTGACGGCCACTTCCTCCCAGCACTACTTTGCGGCTGCAAATTTTTAAAGGGGCCCGGTCGCGCTATTGCATGGCCGCAGCGCTGACCTGGCCACGGGCCGTAGTTTGAGGACCCCTGATCTAGATCATGGGTCGTCAACCTGGTCCCTACTGCCCACTAATGGGCGTTTCAGGATTCTAGGTGGTTCTGCAGCAAAACAAACTGAATCCTCCTTCCATTGAGAGAATGGGCGGGAGTGCACAGGCGCGCATGAATGCACATGAGAACAAGAGAACGTGTACATGTGCACGAGAACGTGCCAACGCGAGTGTAACGCGTGGGAAGGGGAGTAGTGGGAGCTGATGCACTATAGCAGGGACAGGCAGAAGCGGAGCAGAGCACTTGTAAAATAGGAGAAAGAAAAGTTATAGGCAGGACAAGGAGAGAATTGTTGTTGGCTAATAATAATAAGTGGGCAAACTAGCCCAGCCTTACTTTTGTACATTGCCCTAAGGAAGGTAAAAGAAAAGCATAAAAAAAGGAGATAAAATGGAAAAGATCAAAAAATTAAATTAAGAAAGGGAAGAAAAATAGAAAAAAGGGGATAAAATAAAGGAGGAGAAAGCAGTGTTTAGAGTGGCTCATATTTTGGCAAGTTAAGTTTTGTTATCTTATAAAATAAAAGAAAGAAAGAAGGAGAGAATAAAGAGAAAGGGAAAAGGAGACCCCTGATATAGTGATATAATATAAGGAAGGTAAAGAAGAAGGCGGCAGGAAAAGTAGCAAAAAAAATGGGAATTTCTTTTTATGGTGACACGTAATACAAATTGGCAGCTAATACAGCTTTGTATTTGGTGTTTGTAATAAAAGGGGGAAGATGGGGGGGTGAGGGGGAGAGAAGCACTATGTGGAGTGCAGATCAAAACATGGTAAAAGTAAAAGTAGTTGTTAAATTGTGCAACAAATTTAGAACCCACGTCTGAAAAAAAAGGAATATGCTCGTGGCTATTTACCAGAGTATCTGAAGACACTTGCGCTAAAAAGTTTGAGTTGTTGCAGCATTGGTGGGCGGTAAGGAAATTTTACCATCAAGAAAGATGCATTAGTGGGCGGTAGGTAGAAAAAGATTGACTACCCCTGATCTAGATAGGTTATTCAAGATCAAGAAGAGGATACATCTAAAATAAAGAACTCTCCACTCAAGGCAGATGTTACTACTGAAAATGGCATTCAATGATCCAATCAAGTAGTAGCTTTTGTACTAGAAGATAAAAAGAAAAAACACATTCTAATCTTAGATTGACAGAAAACCATGTAGGGATCAAAGGTAAACATAAGTAATGGCAGAGGCGTAGCGTGGGGGGTGCAGGGGGGGCCGGCCGCACCGGGCGCAACATCTGGGGGGGCACGCTCAGGGGCGGCCCCCCCATGCTGCAGCCGCCCGAGCGCTCTGTAGAGAGCCTCAGGCAGCTGCAGCTGTGCCCGGGCGGTGCGTCCATGAGGGCGGACCGCACCGCCCGGGCGCAACCTGAGGAGAGGGGCTGACAGGAGGGAAACGCTCAGCGCTCCCTCCTGTCACTCCCTCTGTAGTAGCGTGGCCGAGCCCTGCAGCATGCTGGTCCGACGGGTACAGGGAGCATCTGTCTCCTGTACCCGGCCGGACTAACAGGAAGTGCACACTCAGTGTGCACTTCCTGTTAGTCCGGCCATGTACAGGAAACAAAAGCAACCTGTACCCGCGGACCATCATGCTGCAGGGCTCGGCCACGCTACAACAAAAAGGGGGAGGAGAAAGAAATTGGGAGGAAGGAGGGAGAAAGAAATTGGGATAGGGAGAGAAGAAATTGTCAGGGAGGAGAAAAGGGTTGGGAGAGAAAGAGGTAGGATGGGAGGGGGAAGAAAGGGGGGGGAGAAGAAGAAATTGGGGGGAGGGGGGAGAAGAAGAAATTGGGAGGGGGGGAGAAGAAGAAATTGGTAGGGGAGGGGGAGAAGAAGAAATTGGTAGGGGAGGGGGGAGAAGAAGAAATTGGTGGGGGGGAGAAGAAATTGACGGGGGGTGAGAGTTACAGGGGAGGAAGGGGCAATGAGAGTGGGAAGGGGGAGGGGAGAAGAGAGTGACAAGGGAGGGAGAGGGGGGAGAAGAGAGTAACAAGGGAGGGGGGAGAGATTGACATCCATCACACACACATGCAATGCACCCCTTGCACACAGAAAAACACACAATGCATTACACACACAGACACACACACACAAACAATGTAACCCTTACACACAATGCATCCCTTACACACACAGAAACACACAATGCATTCCTTACACACACTCAATGCACCCCTTACACACACTCAATGCACACACTGCATCCTGTACATACACAGAAACACACCTTGCAGCCCTTACACATACAAACACAGATTCACACAATGCATTCCTTACACACATATCAGGACATCCCCTACACACTCCACCCCCTGTGAACAAACTCATTGGTGGAACATGAAGGTGGACCCTGGGACCCAGACCTTGAGCTGTGTAAAGGGCCCCCCAAAAATGGAGCTGCTTCCCGTTCTCCTAGTATATTGATTTTTGTGACCACAGTTACAAACAGCCTCCAGAGAGCCTGTTCTACACCAGACCAGTGGAGCCAGACTGCAGCTAGAGCCCATCATCATCCTCATCTCGTTGTAAGTAGGCAATCTAGTATATTATTTGTGGCACTAATCTCTAATTTACCTCACATTAAAGAAACACTATTCCGTTGTTGAAAAATTTGCGCTAATTAAAAGCAGGCAAATTTAAATTAATCTGTATATTATATACAGATTGATATCTTGCACTTCTATTAAAGAATTACAATTAGAGGTACAGGATTGAGGAAGTTGGCTCCATCTAGCCCAGTCTTGGATCATCTCCAGGGTATGGTTCCATTTTGATGTTTAGTTTTTGTTCTTGATATTTTTTGTCGTTTACGATGGTTGTGAGACGACATATAATAGCATGGCCCATGCTAGGTTACTACATTTGTATATTTGTATTCATAGACCTGCTGAAAATGTGGAGAATGTGTGTAATGCATGTTCGCACTCAATAAAGGGTTGGAAAATAAACTTGTATTTAGATGCATTTTACTTTAATTACATAAGTATTTTCATAACAAACAATACATGTGCTTGGGGGGTAAGGGTTTCTTTAACTAATCTAGTGGAAGAGACTCGAGTGCTAAAATCCACGGGTTAGGGGGCGCAAATTACTTGCCTTGCCCCGGGTGCTGACAACCCACGCTACGCCACTGAGTAATGGGAATACAAAAATGCATTCCTAGCACTAAAGGGTCCCTCTGTCGTCCTTCCCTCCTGGTGGCAAGTAAATGGTTAAATAATGGAACTATACCAATTTTAGTGAGAGGTGGAGAAAGAGAAGAAGATAGAGTACGGATGAGATGCGATGGAATTGGATCTAGGGAGCAGGTGGTGGGGCGGGAGGACTGGAGCAGAGCAGAAACTTTTTCCAATGTAGCGGGTGTGAATGAACATAGAACAGCAGAGGGAGTGAAGTTAGGGGAAGTATTATAAGGGGAAGAAGAAAGATGAGATATCTCTTCTCTGATTGTAGAGATCTTGTCAGTGAAGCGAGTTGCAAACTTTGAGGTGGTCAAGTTAGTAGGTGGAGGAGGAACAGCTGGGCGAAGAAGAGAGTTAAATGTGTGAAATAGTTGTTTGGGTTCGCGGGAGAGTGTGGTTATGAGAGTATTGAAGTAATTACCTTTTGCAGAGGAAAGAGCCAAGCTGTATGAGCTCAGCATAAATTTATAGTGGAGAAAGTCAGATGCACAGTGAGACTTTCTCCAACAGTGTTCAGCAGTTCTGGAGAATTTTGGAGGTATCGAGTGAGCTTGGTGTGCCAGGGTTGTTGTTGGTGGGGCCTGCGGCATTTACATGTACAAGGTGCCATGATGTCTAGTTGAGAGGAGAGGGTGGAATTGTAGAAGGAGGTTGCAGAACTAGGACAGGTGAGGTTTGAGATAGGTAAAAGGAGAGTTTGGAGATTAGTGGAGAAATGCTCTAGGTCAAGACATTGGAGGTTTCTGTGAGAGTGATGTTCAGATGATGGTGTCAATTGGGTCTTAGGTATGCCAATGTCAAAAGTCAGCAGATTGATGGATAAGGCCGCTTGTGACAGTGTTCTGCCTTAGGCCAATAATCAGGTCAATCCAGGATTAGATTGTGGAATAACAGGGTGCAGGTTGGGTATCTGTTGGCAGTTGGATGTAGTAGGAAGCCCTCCTGTAATTTGCAATGAGATAAAGTGTCCGCAGCTGAATTGTTGTAACCTGATACATGTTCACAGACCAGAAAAATTGGTAGGTGGCTGCTAACCAAGTCAACCAGCAAACTTCATGATGGTCAAGGATGATGACCGACCATTATTATTTTGCAAGCTGCCATGTTGTCTGTATAACATTTAACAGCCATACCTGACCAAACGGTTTACCCAATGTAAAGGCTGCTGCTACTATGGCGTAAATTTCAAATAAAACTGATGTTTCCCGAAAGGAGGGTCATTCCATTGTTTCTTTTGGCCAATAGTCCCTTAACCAAAGGTCGTTATAAATTGCAACGAATCCAGTGTTAGCAGCTGCGTCACTCCAAAAACTGGGGATTGGTCTGACACTGGAGGAATAAACATCGAGATTCTATTCCAGTGTGCGAGGAAAAATCTTGGCACATGGACAGATCTGCCTTAGCTGGAGGATCTAGACAAATAATACTGTCATCTGAGAGGCCTGGTAGGAGGCATAGCACTCTGGATATGAATGATCTATCCTGTAGAATAATATGCATCGCCAAGTTCAAGAACCCCAGTAAAGATTGTAGAACCTTGTGCGTACAAACTCCTAAATTCAGGAATTTGTCTAACTTCGCGAATACGATGGAGTTTATCCTCAGGAAAACAGGACTTTATTAAATTAGATTCTAGTACGATCCCTAGAAAAACAAGTCTAGTGGTGGGTTCAATGGTCTTGTCGGGTGAAAGTGGAGCACCAAGTGTAGAAAAAAGTGCTGTTGTGCTATTTAAGCTCAGAGGTGTATTAACTATCTTCCACCAATAGAAAATCATCCAAATAATATATAACAGTGGTACACCTGGCTATGTTGAGGAGAAGCCAGCACAGTCTCTGCAAAGATTTTGAAAATTTTTGGGCTACTTTTAGCGCCAAAAGGGAGTCTTGTAGCAAAATAATATTTTTCTCTCCACTTAATACCATGAATATGCCATAAAGAGGGATGAATGGGTAGCATATCGGTTTTACTTAACCGCTCGGCTCTACAAGTGTTTAAGATTGGCTGTATGGCATTATCCACAGTAGCGTAGTGTAGAGAAAACTCAGAGGTTAGAATAAGTGATTTCAAGCTTGGCGTGGATGACGAACGAGGAGCCGATAAGTCAATGGTTATATGTTTTTTTTTTATTGGAGTATTTGCTAATCGTGATGCCAGTGGGGTTTAGTATGCCAAGATGAAAAAGGAGGGGAGGAGAGTGGACCTATCATGAAACCATTGTGAACTTCTTTGTCAATAAGGGTGTCAACCGTGAGAGGGTCGTTGGAAGTTGATAGTAGGTTGGGGCATTCTATTGTGCCTATGGGGAGTGCCACGATCCCGTAAACCCTGTGAAAACCAGTGAATGATTTATTCCACCAAGTGAGAAGGGTGCGATTTTAAGTAGTGACAGCTTGTTTATATTTACTTCGATTAGTCATTGTCTGGGATTTAATTTTGAAGAGCACATGGATCTGGCATAAAGAATATTGAACAAATGTGCAACAATCTGCAGGTTCTGAAACTACATATTCCTACATTAAATTTGTTGCAGATTTGTGCCTTGTCCAGGAATACGACAGGCCGCCCAAGTTTATCTTTCAAACCTCGTTGGTCTGGCTTGTCAGAGAAAACTGGGTTAGTTGTGTAAGTGGACGGGTCTGCTTCGGAAGGGCATAAATTAGTGGAGTGGGATGTGGATGAACATTAGTCCCTGGCCTTGTCTTATAGTTAGGATAACCTTATGCCTATCCCACGCATGCTTAAACATCTTTAACCTCTACCACTTCAGCTGGAAGGCTATTCCATGCATCCACTACCCTCTCAGTAACATAATACTTACTATTTTTAAACCTTTGTCCCTCTAATTTAAGACTATGTCCTCTTGTTGTGGTAGTTTTTCTTCTTTTAAATATAGTCTCCTCCTTTACTGTGTTGATTCCCTTTATGTATTTAAATGTTTCTATCATATCCCCCGTCTTGTCTTTCCTCCAAGCTATACATGTTAAGATCCTTTAACCTTTCCTGGTAAGTTTTATCCCGCAATCCATGAACCAGGTTAGTAGCCCTTCTCTGAACTCTCTCTAAGGTATCAATATCCTTCTGAAGATACGGTCAAAGCTAATGACAATTTCCATACCGGGAGTCGAACCAGGGCCGCCTGGGTGAAATCCAGGAATCCTAACCGCTAGACCACTGCTAAGTTACCATAATTGTATGTTGTTTTCTACTAGATCTTGAGAAGCAATTAATAGAGACACCAAATTAACTGCTTTCCCATCTAAAATAATCTTACTGAGAGCAGGGGGGCAGGAAATCAGGTGTGCGGGGATAATGGCATGAGTGGAGGAGATAGTTGGGGGAAAGAGAGGGGTACTACCCTGCGTGCTGGGAGGTGCGGATGCCTTGGTTGTAACTGGTGGTGGGTTATTTGGATCTGTGCAGATATTTTCCAATTTTGTAACGCTCTCATTGATTGACTGCAGAGAGGTTAAGATAGTATCCAAAGTTCCTTGACTGTTCGCAGAACTGTCCGAGCTGTACCCCTGCCTAGGATCTCTTGGATATTTGAGAGCAGCCTAAAAAGTTCAGCCTTCCTTGCTGCGGCAGGGAAGGGGGATACCCCTACGGCGCAACTCATCTGAGATCCTGGGGAAGTTCCAAGACCTTAGTGATCCTGGTTTGAAAGGTTCTTGAAATTTAGTAGGGGTACCATGCATGACAGGTGTGCTAGGCCTAGCAGGAGTGCTGGGGGGGATGACTCTTTGCCCAGATTGGCTTCCTGTGACATAGTGTAAAAAAAAAAAATACAGATTAACAAGTTTCCTATGTTTGTAGAACGGACTTGCTAACTAGTGCCGAAACGAAAAAACTAACTACCCTGTGACAGATGAGGCCCTGCTAGTTGCCAAGCGGCAGAGGAGAGGCTCGATCTATGATTTGGACCATGGGGCTCGAGCCACTGAATGTTGTGGTGGGGTGTTGACTTCTCGGTGACATTAAAAGATTCTAAAAGGTGTGGCTGTGACAGGTGAGGCCCCAACTATAAACCCAAAAGGTGGGTGATGTGAGGCTCCACCTATGATGTGGGTCGATTGGGCGAAACCTCCATGTTGATGTGGGGAGTTGGCCTCGCGGGATTAAGCTAAGGCCAACACCTGACCCTATCCAGACAGTTCGCTAACCCTAAACGAGGACTTGATAAGAAAAACCACAAATTGTGAATTCTTGAAAAACAAGAGGTATTAGAGGAGATCTAGAAAAGTAAAATAAGCATAATCTAACTGCTATAGTGGGGGAGTTTAATTAAGCAGTACAGACAATTCTATTATGTGACAGATTTCCAAGAACCAAAATGGAAGGATAGAGTGATAGGACCTACATATTGTCACGTCCCCAGTGCCTCCATATAGCGTGGCCGCATCCGATCGATGCGGTAACGCTGTTAATAATAATAAAAAAATCAGCTTGCCATTCAGCACCCTCGTAGAGCGATCCCCGACCGGTGCGGCGTTCTAATGAACACTGACCGCTGTGGTCCCAAGCAACTATGCAGCCCCACCTCCGTCCTCAACAAAGATGGCGCCAATGTGCGTACATTTTGGGGTCAAAGGCTATGTATAACCAATCATAGCCTTAGGAGGGTTATTTAGACTCAAAATAGCATTTGGTCAGTGCCCTGTCGTGGTTTCCACTAGTTGGTTAACAGCGAGTGCGTTCCAATTCTAGTTCTTTTTGGTATTTGACTTTGGCTTGTATTTTGACTTCCCCGTATTTCTGGTATCTTTGACTTTTGGCTTGTTTCCCCATTGTTTCTCTTTCTGTGTCCCTGACCTTGGCTAGTATTTTGACCATTCTTTATTTACGTTAAGTCCGGCCATTTTAAGGCCCGGTACACGTTGTCCTTGTTCATTGTGTATTACACAGTTGTGCATCTTGGGTCATGACACATATATAAAAATATAACTAGATATGTACCAGACAAAGTTGAACTACATGCATAAGGATAAAACCTATTGTAATTCCAGGTGGATAGTATCACCAATATCAGGAGAAACAAAGGAAAACCTAAATAATGACTATAAACGTGATTTCACAGAACCAAGAGGAGGAGGACACCGTATCCATTCGTATGATGCAAGATTAGTGGATAATTGAGACATGAATGTATTATGGATTGATCGTGTTGTGCCGTGGCCTAATGAGACGAGGCAAGGCAAATAATCAAACCCTCATTCTCTAGGACTCCCTTTTTTTTGGATGTAATGTGGGGCGTAGTGAGGCCGAGCTTAGTATTTGAGAACCAAGTATAAGTGATATGAAAGTACAGAACTTAAAATACCTTGAAAATACAGGAGATAAATAAACAAACAGGAGATCCAGGATTAGAAAGGTTAGTTGATTCTTGCAATATCTGAAATTAATGGATGAAACACAGGAATGTTGATATGATTGCGTAAACCATTAAAGTGTTCTGTATGGACCCAGAACTGCAGAAAAAGCGCGAACGCAACCATTCCCGCCTGTTACCTGAAGGCGTTTGCGAGACTTCTTAGGTAGCAATCTCTATGTTTGGCGAAATTTGTGGGAAAAACCCAGTGAACAGTACTGTGAGAGAACTCAAAGGAGAGCTGAAATTGGCGGGAGAATCGAATGAAGGCCGGATCCCGAAATGCAGGTATTCAAGGAAACGGATTAACTGAACGGCACGGCAACAGTTAACAGGGGGCGTGGGTTTTATACTGGAAATGCAACTCCTCCCATAACTACAGGCCTTTAAACATATGAAATAAGGAGGCTGCACTCACCTGATCATGCATAAAAGGGGTGCTGCTCGGGCCAATTCATACAATACAAAGATCCAGCAATGTCAAGGTTCACAGATTTTATTAGTTTTGTTTTTTTAAACACCTAATCTAGGCAAAAATAATGGGGATCTAGTTACATTATATGATCATACATAGCATTAGCCTGCCACAATGTCAATATACCCCATCTTTAGCAGGTTCAAAGGACCTTATATTTCCCCCCCAAAAAAATGTACTTGGGCTTATTTTTGGGTGATGTCTTATTTCGGGGCAGAAGCATGTGTGGCAGGTCAACATTTGGGGGAATTCCCCCAAACATAGACCAGTTCACTATGGCATGGAATCCCCCGCATCTAGGTTTGGGGAAACTTTCCCGAACATAGATTAGCTTACTCGTGAATGGAATCCCGCAAATCTAACCCAAACATATTTTAGCGAACTAGCGACTAGGGCTTATTTTCGAGGTAGGCTAGGGCTTATCTTTGAGGGATGTCATATTTTCGGGGAAACAGTGTATTTTGCCTCGATTAGGTGTTTTAAAATAAAACTAATAAAATCTCTGAGTGTTGAAGTTGATGCTTAGTGGATAAGTGAGTGTGCTAGATCTTGTGTATTGTATAAATTGTCGCCTGCAACACCCCATTTGTGCATGTTTATGTGAGTGCAGTCCCATGGTTGTAAAATAAATGTGTGTGAATTTATTTCCTGGCTAATCATGGCAGCATATACATCATGGGTTCGCGCCACACATTAGAGCCAATAGAACAGGAAAAACACTCAATCCTTTAAAAGACCACCAATTTCTAAGATCCCAGTCTTCTTCCTGTCCTACAGCCCTTAGGGAGGGAGTTACTACCTGCCTACAAGCTACGTTGCTTCTATTTTTCATCTTCGTGTTCTTCTTGTATTTATATTAATAAGGATTGCTTTTGTTTAATATTGCTAAATTTATTGTTCCTAATTTGCCAGGGGGAGACTGCCCGGGCTGTCAGGTAGTACACCAGAAGCAGATCGCCACTGAGGTATGTCGCGCGGATCTCCTGGGGCTCAAAGCGGTTATGACCTTCTCTGTGTTCAATTTATTGAGAGAGAAACAAAAGTTGTTTAACTCCTAAATGGCAGAGGATTCAGCAGTTAAACTGTGGGGCATGATCTATACACAAAAAAAGTGCTTTATTAAGCAAAAAATAAAATTCAAAAAATTGTGACTACAGTGCCCCTTTAATAAAAGGAAGTAAATTGTCCCCAAACCAACTCACATTGTACGGAAGTAACACTTACATGCCACCGCCACCTAGGTTTGGTCAGCGAGAGAAAGCAATGACCCAAACTATGAAACTGCAAGCCTGTGTCCCCCTGCCAAAGCACCATACCTTTACTCAGGCCAAGACCAATAATTCTGATCATTTATCTTGTGACTCACAGTTATGTGGGTTTGGCCACCTTATCCCTGAAGGTCATGTCTTCTTTGACAACTGCCAAATTAGCTTCTCTTAGGACTTTTTTAATTTAAGCAAATATCTCATGCATCTGTCATGTACCCTGTGGTTTCATGTGATAGACCTCTGTACTGCTTTTATGAACTTCTGGATATACATATAATGTTCAGCAGCCTTGTTGAGAATCATGGGAATCATATTCCACAACAGCTGGTGTGCTAAATGTTCACTGTCATTGTACTAAATCTGCAAGGCTCGAGCGTCATCAAAAACGAGTGACATCTACAATGTCCATTTCTCCACTTGCTGGAGGAGGACATCCAGTGCTGCAGTAGAGACTCACATATTTGCTTTAACTTGTAGCATATATCTATCTGTAATATAAATATTTTCACAGCGCATACGTAATTTTCTCAGTATGCATTTAGGACTTCTCTTCAACACACCACAAAAAAAAGTCTGATACTGGAAACAAAGATTTGGAGAAGGGGGTTAATCATCAATATGCCAATGATAGCAAGTTTTCTCAAACGTCAAAATTGCATTCCATTAGATCTTCTGCTATTGTTTCCTTCTGTGATTCGGCTGGTAAGTAGACAAACTCAGTAAGTATTGTTCGATGTGTAATGCAGTAAGCAGCCAACAAGGGAAGCTTGACATAGTTGAACAGCTGAATGCAAAGCTTACACTTATCACATATGGATTGGCAGTTCTAAATCTTAATATACATTTAGAAAAATGAGAACATGATAGCAGGCATTTAAACTATACAGTCATTTTAAGTCTACTTGTTTTATCACCGTCTGCTAACAGGCAGTTCAGCAAGTTCATACTTTTGGTGATTGGAAGACACCTCATACATGGTGATTAAAACAAATTTAAATGTAACCAGAACAAATGAAGACACAGACATCTTTTTTTTCTCTCTCTTTTAATAGTGACTTTACTGCAAAAAATCATTAAAAATTTCCTGAACAAATGTTATCTTTGTACCAGCGGCAACTGTCCCTTCCCACCCTCCCACTTATACCTAAAACATAACCCTCCCACCTGTACTTTCACCCACCCAGTGCGTGCCTGGAATTCAGACTTTACTTCTAAGGCTGAAAAATAGTGATTAAAACATTTATTCCCCCGCCCCCGAGGTTCTTTGGTTCAACAATAAAAAAAAAAAGAAAAGAAAATAATACACACAGAAAAAAAAAAAATACACAAGACCACACAAATATTACAAATAAAAATAAAATAAAAACCTTTTTAAAACGTGGCAGATTTTTTTAAATTTGACTGCATGGTTTTAAAAAGGTAGACCAATGTAAAGAAAAAAAAATAGATTAAAATTGTTGCTGAGGTAAATTCGGGGCTGTAAAATGGGCCTACCAAACTATAAAATGATAATGAAGAATATTTGTCCAGTGTATAACACCATCTGTGAAGTATGTATTCCTTGGACAAACTAAATCCATTTCTTTCTTCACGCTTGCTCAGCAGGCCTTATCACAGTTTCAGACCCCTTTTAATATATAAAATTCAGTATTTATTTTCTCAGTGATAGAGAAATGATTTCTGAGGTATGTCAATAAAGCACCAGTTACTCAAACACATTCCTCACGAATAGTAAGAAAGAAAAGAATGTGTTTCCTAAAGACTGCAGCCGGTACAAGACAGATACTTATCCTGGGAAGAATAAGAACAACTGTACCGGAAACATTTTCAAGTTCTATTGGAAACTCAAAAAGTTTAATTTTTGATTTTGAGAAACTGGTGGTGCAGGTACTTCTACAGAATAAAAAATATATATATATCATTACAAATATTGGGAGAACAAAAATATTTGCAGTTGTTTGTGTCCCTCGTGTTAAAAGTTAGGTTGCATGCTAGAGTTCTAAGGAAAATAAAAATATATACGAGTGTTATCTTTAACGAAAACCTGCCGGTCAGCATTAGTATTACATTTCAAGAACTGACATCAAAGCAATGCTATGTCTCAACCTATTCTTAATGAAAAGGGGAATTAATCTTCAAGCAAAAACGAAGCTGGCTTTATAACCAAAACAATCCATTGCTTCCATGTCAGGAGTTTAAAAAAGAAGTTGCAAGAAGAACACACGGCTTACTGAATACCTAGACAGAAAGCTTGCATGCAACAAGTTTTGGGTTTCTTTGGGATATCTCTAACTGTGAACTCTAGACTTACACTAACATAACCTGAAACTACATTGTGGACTGAGGAGAGCAAGAAGAGAGGTATCAAGACTGGGTGCATCAGAGCTAAAGGTAACTTACTTGCCCAATTGATACCTCTCCCTGTCAAATTGCCATTGATCCATTGATATCTTAAATTGGCCCCCTTCTGGACTTAACATCAAGCCACTATCCTATGAATAAGGACAGAGGAAAGTGTCAACTTATAAAGGATGCTCTTTTGCCTATCCTGGAGGTAAGCAAATCACAATAAATCAATGTTTAAGGCATGGGGTCAATCTGCCAGGTTTGTTATGGGTAATTCCAAAGAATTCCTACTCTCCATTCCCACTTTGTTTTATTTTTATAAACACCATTAAAAGTAATGGTTTAAAATTAAACACAAAGAAAATAATTAAAAAATAATAAAACTTCACAAAAATGATTGAAGATGCCCTTTAGGCAACAGGATTGTCATTAACGATGGAGTCTGTGAGAATGCGTTATCAACAGCGCTGTGATTACTCTGCCCCCGCTTTCCCAATCCACTAAATAATTTTATCCTACACTGCCAACTGGGTTATATGCTTTCTCATGTTTTGGAAATCTAGCAAAACATATTTCAAGTACAGAAAAAAAAGTAAAGATTTAAATTTTCTCTTAAATTGTGATCATAAAACAATCTGGATGTCTACGTTATTTGAGGCTTTGCGTTGTATATATTGAGGTTTCAAAGAAAACAGCAAGGACTATAATGTACGGTAGAAAAATAAAAATGAATGTTAAATAAAAAGCGCATTTATAAATACAACTGTTATAAATGAAATTAGATTCCTGAGTGTTAGAACAAACTAACAGAGGGAAGAGAAACAATATGTTGCTGTCATTTCGGGTTCTATCATGGTGTTGCAGGATCCCTCTCTCAGCAATTTGTCATGTTTACCAGCACCAAGGGATAATCAAATTTGATCCAACATACTCCAAATGTATAAGCTAGTCTGTCATTACGAATATGACAAAATGAAATTGCAAAGTAAATGCACTATAGGGTGATATATTTTGCCATTTCCTTTACGAAAAAGAGTTCCCAGGCAACCATGTTTAGTCAAATATTTTATAAAGCCTAGGATGTGACAAATGTTAAGCTTGGATAATCTTTGTAGCACTCCCCAATTAAGGTAAACAGAATGCCCACTCCCTTCAGACATAAAATTAGTGCGTGGTGTGCTGCTTTAAATATTACTTTGTACTACCAGTATGTAAAAATGACATAGCACAACAACTAAAAGCTTCATTTAGCAACCTATAGTATGCATCACGAAGAGCACAAGTTCTCAGCTATGCAACATGACCCTCCCCCACTTGAGTGCCAGCCGTAACAAAGGTTAAAATGTAGGGTGAGAGATGTAAGTATAATGGCAGAGGCCTGAACGACATTGTCATAAGTGACGTTAAGTGTAAAAACGGAAACCGATCCCAGAGCGGAACTGAACCGATTCAATTATTTTATCAGACACAATCTAGAAGATAAAATAGTGAGGTAAGGGGACTACATCTCTTAAAGTGTCAAACAACAACACATCACATCAGAGTATACCAGGAGTTAATAGAACATGTTCACTCTTAATGACAGAGGTCATCTTAAAATCTGCCTTCTGATATAGGATAGCACTAAGTTAAAACTTGTAGCAGTCTTTGCGATTTCTCCTACCAAAAAAAAAAAAAAAGTATTATTCTAAGCACTTCTTGGGATTGTGCGACAGGAGAGAGAGGTACCTGGTTCTGTAAGTCAAGGGTAGACAATACCAGGACTAGTAGAAATGTCCTCTCCATGCCCCTCACATATAGAGCCTATCACCAGAGGATGGTCCCAATCCTTCATTCTGATCCCCCTTATGAGAGACTCCAATGCATCACCCAGGGTAAAAGATGAGCCTCTTCTGCTAACAGAATAGTAAACTGAAAACAGCAAGAGGGTCAGAGACAGGGCAGAGGTACACTGTGCATACAATGTTCCCGAAATGCCATACAGCAGGAAAGAGCTGGTGCTCCGTGGAAAGGTAAAAATGGGGCCCCCCATGCCAGGCCACCATTGTGTCACCACACAAATCCTGCTTATCAATGAAGTTGTGTAATGCCATAAGAAAACATGAGGTAAACTGGTTGTGTAACCTTTCCTTTAAGGTGAGGTAATCTGAGTTGATGTCTTCCTGCAAGCTGAGGTAGGTACGGTTGTGTAACGCTTTCTTGCGGAGGAGGTAAGTAGTTTCAAGGTCATTCCCTCCCAAGCATGGGGGTTATGTTCAGAGGGACCAGCTGGTGGAAGGTTCAGCACCCGGTGTGCCCCGTGAGGAAGTGGGGCTTTGCGAGGCTTGAGAGGTGTTGCTACTGCTGCCACTCCCACCGCTCTGCCCAGTGTACCCCGCAATTAAGGGAACTGGTTTTTGAGCATATAAAATGCCTAGAAGAGAAAATTAATACATTTGAAAAACAACAACATGTCAAGCACAAGAATGTCAATGTAGAAACACAGAAAACACAATCAACAGTATTATAGACTCATGATTGAGGATACAAGGGGCACTCCATTGATCATAATAACTATAGTGCATTTGCGCTCTTAGGGCCTAAAGCCCAGACTCAACTTAGCGAATGTGAATTCTTACATGACCCACCTTACTTTGGATAGCAATATAGCCTGGGATAGCTGGACTAACTCCTATTGCTTAGTCTGGGACTGTCATCCTTACTACAACACGTACCAAGTGTTTGCATAATTCCCCCTCCCCCATAGGTTTGTATGAAAACGAGACACAGGTTTCAAACCAAGAAATAACAAGATTGGGATACATTGGCTATCTTAGAGTGTGAACTCACACAATGCTCTGTAGAATGTTTTCATGATTCCAGGTATAGTGCGATAATTTATTTTCAAACACTAGTGAGTCGATAAATAAGACCTCCTCTCCACCCCCCCCAAGTTATAAGAATCCTAATATTCCTGACTCAGAAAATGAACTGACCTGTGTACATTGTTCCATTAATTTCAATGGACATATTGATGCTGCCGGTGCCCAGGTTGAGAGCTCCGTCTTGCCGATCCTGTGCTGCTAGGGAGAAGAGAGAAGTTATATGTATGTACTAAGAGCATGACATTGTATATGAAACAGGAAGGAAAGAGGGAATATGAGAGATCTAGAAAATGGGTGGTGTGTCTAATACACCATAAACTATAATTTAAGTGATATGATTTGAACTTAGGCTACAATAAGTCACCAACCCCCCCTCCCCCCAAAAAAACAGCGCTATCCATCCTTTCTGCATCTCACCTTTACCATTTATCTTGAGTTTCATCGGGATCTGCCGTGCCATGTTCAACAGGTTGTGCTGGAAGGCCTGCTGCATGAGCCTCTGCTGTTCTTCTCCAGACACCTTTGAAAGCCGTTTCTCCAGTGGCTCGCCTGAGTCCAATCTCTCCTTCAGATGATCCAGTGACGAGGTCCGTACTGTAGTCTGCTGTGTGCCCACAGGCCCTGGGAGAGACATGCGGCTTGCCATCAAACCCGCAGGACTGTCACCTGCTGGGAAATGCAGAACAAACAGTTATCACGCTTAATAAACAGTTCGTTAGGGGGGGGGAGGGGGTGTATGTGTGCGAGATGCATACACAGATTACATAAACACACAACAGTGTCAGGATGTGAAGTGTAACTTTCAATGGAAAACAAATTGCCATGCTTGCCAAATATGGAGGGACACAAATTTATGAATGTGATAGTGTAGAGAAAATGGCAGTCTAAGCACCATAAATCACTACTGGGAGCTATAGTGATTAGCAGGTCCCCTGCTGCCAATAAATTTATAAATAAATATATACATAGTTAATACAATGTTAAACAAAAATCTGCACACCTGTCAAGCCATAAGACTTGCTTTTCCCACAGGAATCACAAATTCGCAGTGATGTTACTACTGCAAAGGATTCTGGGTGGGCATATGCAAATTCGTTCAACAAAGAATCACATTTTTGCCTCATTCCATTTTAAACATGGATTCCTTTGAGTCTGTGTTTGCTGTATACAACAGCTTTGAAACACAACTTGGGAAACGATGCTAAGCCACTGAACCAAAATATTATAAATATAAATATATATATATATATATAAAATATATACATACATATACACACACACACACATATTTCATCCTGATGAATGTTTGGGTTGCAAACTGAAACATCGATCTTTTACTATGGACATTAAAAGTTAAGTTTTACTTTACATATTGGGAGTTCTGAGAGTGCTATCTTTACGCTATCTGTACATATTTTGCTAACAAGCACTGGGCAACGACACCAGTAAGCTGGAGTGGAAATCTATTTTTTCTGTATATATACATACATACATATATAGTGGATTTAAAAAAAAATCCCTATTTAGTAAATATACCCCAATGAAAACAAGCATGCATTTAATTATGCATTTTTGGCTATACATAACAGCTAGCAAAATATTTTCTAAACATTTTGCAACCCTCCCCTCCTGAGGAAGGCAGGTGCTCAGAGCAATTGCTGTCTCATGAGTTTAGCTCCAGAGAACTAACCAAACCAGCAAGTAACAGGACTTGTTTAAATGCAGATTTTGTAAATAAACCTTGTTACACACCCTGGTTGTCACTTTTTGTAAAATGAACAAAAACAAAAAGGACACACTTAACACATAAACCACTTGAACAAGCGAACGTGCATTAGGTGTTTCAAGTCAAACGACAAAAATTAATTGGCTAAGAGTTCAACAAAATGACTACAAAAGGAAAAGTCATCTTGGAACGAATTGCTCTTTCATTAAAGAAAGTGGAGTCTCGTTTTGCACTAGAAGTGTACAGTAACACTTCCAAACTCCCACCATGATAAATACAGCCATGCACCAACGCATTTCGGTCTTTGCAGTATGTAGTGAGGGACTGCTTGGAGGAGGTAGACTCAATCTTCTGGTTAATATGCCATTAACTAAATGGGCTTGTGGTTCTAAAAACCTCCAGTGTTTTACACACTACAATATTGCTATGTTATTTGGAAATCCTTGGAAACCTGTACTATCATCTATTTCATTTTACCATAATCTGTCAAATTACATTGTTTTTCGTACTCCTACATGCACTGTTAGATTTTACAAGAAATGCTTGTTATCTGCTTAAGAGTCTGGACTACACCGTTCTTTAAATTTTAAAGCAATGGACTTCAGCAACCACAACACTATCATTACACACTATGACAACATGTAGGTGAAGCAGATAAACATGAAAAGAAAATTCTCTGGCTTTGGGAGTATTGTGAACTAGATTTTCAATTATATTCCATTACAAAGTGGGGGATACATGCAGAGTTATTTACTAAAGTGAGAATTCAAAGTGAATTTGAAATTAGAGGCCAGATTAGCAATAGGCTATTTTGACCTTAAATGTAGTACTTACTTTGAATTCGCCTTTAAGTCTCAAAGTGAATAACCCTAAATAGTTTTTTTTCAGTGGTTGTTAAAGGATCACTATAGTGTCTGGAAAACAAACCCGTTTTCCTGACACTATGTCATCCTTGGGTGACCCTCAGCCTCAGGGTCCCACTGCCATGACGCTGAAGGGGTTAAAACCACTTCAGCAGCTTACCTTAAACCAGCGCTGGGCTCCCTCGGCGCTGGTGACCTCTCCTCCCCCACCAACGTCAGCTCCCGAGTGAAGCGAAATGCAAAATAAGCAGCAAGAACCACATGAGTAGCAAGAGCCGCGCACGCATTCTAACAGTCCAAAGGAAAGTATTTGGATTAACCTTGCTGTGTTTTCATGTGGAGGGTTAAAACCTGAGGGACCTGGCACCCAGACCACTTCATTGAGCTGAAGTGGTCTGGGTGACTATAGTGCCTCTTTAATGCCTGGACCAGAAATGTTTCACATTTGCACATGTCAATTAGCATTACACAGACAATGAGACACAACTCATGCATTTATCTTTACACACACACTTTTAAACATAGTTGTGCACAATTAATTAAATTACAAAATTAAATATGGGCGTGCATTTGCTCTGCAAGTACAGATAAACTATAAGAATTAAATTGTGACACCCCACCGCACAGACCTTTCTTTAACGCAGTCACTGGTGAAATGCGAGCACTTGGGTGCACACCCAACATTGGTAGGGGGATTTTGGGGGTGCCCAGATAAGTCGGGGCCCCTGATGGGGTTGGAGAGTAGCTAAAAGAGGAGGAGCCATAGCTTGGACGTCTGCCTTCCCGACGGTTCCCATCAATGGCAGCTTGCAACTCGGCTGGAGAACTGAGAGATTTCTTTTCACACTCGTACAAATAAAGGTATTTCATGTATCTGCATGGCAAGAGAGAAAACAAACAGAACATTTAATAAAATGAAGAGCAGGCAGGCACATTAGTCATACAATCACTTATAACTTGTGTTCATTTTTTACCTTTTTCACATGAAGCTATGCTTTCTTTAAATATATAGTCAAGATTAAGCAGTCCTAGCACACTCAAGGTAAACAGCATCGGAGACGAAATGAAAACACTGTTTCGGTCTCTCCTACTCATCCTATGCTTTTTCTGTGTTTACTGACATGTGCAAGGACTTCTCACGCGAATGTAAAAAGCTGAGCTTATAACATCAATGGACGGGGGACAAAATGGAGGTTATTCGTTCCAGCATACAGGTAAATACATTGTGTGTGGGTTTGCACTTTTCTTTTACAAATATTGGTTAAACAACATTAATCAGTTAAAAATATTCAAAATCTTGGGACATGATGGTTCACCTTGAAATCAGACTAGGACAAACCTTATGAGAAAGGAAGGCCATGGATACTAAAAGATGTACTTGCAAAAGCCTACATTTACTGTAAAAGACCTTTTAATTGGCTTTTACACAGGTCTGACTCTAGAAGCTAACAAATATTTGTCCACTTACCTTAAGTGATGGCACAGAGTAATGGGGATAACCACAAGGAAGGGCGAGCTATGTGAGGTGCAAATAGAGAATAATGGAAACAAACCTATCTTGTGTGTACACAAGAGCTTAGAATGAGCTACTGTGAGCTCAGAATAACTGAAAGGATATACGGAGACTGGTAGGCCAGTGTGCATAGGACACCTGTAGGTGGCGCACTGCTCACTATGCACACAATTAATTGAGCATGAACAACAGTTGTGAGAAGGGCATTGTCCACCTTTAAGATCATTTTATTGCAATGAACCCCCTTCCTCCAAGAAAACTGCATACAGTAAGAGAACTTTAACATGTTCCCACCAGGACAGCTTAGTTGACTAACACACAGATAAAAACGTTTGTTATTTTTGTATTGGATTCAAAAATACTCTAATTTTAGACATGGCGGTTGCTTTACGCAGGGCACTGTCTTGGTTTGTAATATCAACTTGTATCTTTGAAAAGCTACGGCAGGCTTCATACTGTATGCTTCACATGAAATTTTAAGATCATGAAACTTGAAATATAAGATTTCTATATCCCGATAGAGTATGTTCTGATAGCCATTAGTAAATTGTGACAGTATATACTCACTGGGTCCGTAGCGTGAAGGCTGCACTGGTGATAGAGGTTGGTAGGTTCAAGCCCTTTGTGATTTCTCTCCAAATCTTCTTGTTTATGACTTCCACAAGTCCCCCCTTTTCAGTAACCAACTTGTACAGCATGTAAAGATCCAATAACTGCTTCGCCATTATGGGTATACGACTAATTGGGGTGCCTGAGTAAGGGACATAAAACAAGGATTATTAGGCAGAAAATTAAACTGAATAGAGAAACGAAAAAATATATAGGTACGTGAGAGTTCTGGGCAGTGACGAATTATTTTTGTCTGTACGTTCAGAATATATACCCTGCAATGCTCAGCAAGCCATTCAGCAGCCTGAGCATGATGGGAAAGGAGGTTTAATGACTGAATGAGCATCATGGTTAATGCAGTCCTCAATAGCAGCTTAGCCACCACTGCGGTAGGGAAATTTACACATAAGCTTACAATATCTGACTGAACAGTAGGGATCGACCGATTATCGTTTGGCCGATATTACGGATTTTGTCAAATATCGGTATCTGCCACTGATAATAATACCAATATTGCCGATAATGTGAGAGGCAACGGTGGCCCAATGCACGCAGGGCTGGACCGTCAATAGGGCGGCCACCTTAGGGTGTACCAGCACGGCGGGGCACAACAATCGAGTGACCAGCAGGAAGGAAGCGCACAGCACTCCCTCTACCACTCACTCAGTGGAGTGACCGAGCGGACAGTGGTACAGGAGCTTCAGTTTCCTGTACCCAGCCGGACTGACAGGAAGTGCTTACTCACCGTGGTCTGCTCCGCTTGGTCACGTTACAAGAGAGCTAATGAGGCACACCAGGGAGGGAAGAGGAACACAAGGGGGTGACACAAAAGGGCAGGGAGGTAGAGTAACACTAAAGGGGAGGGGTAAATGTACAGAATATTATCGGCTATCGGGCTGAAAATTCACAGTTTATCGGTATCGTCTAATAAAAAAAAAAAAAGTTTTAAAAATCAATATCGGTCAAGTTCTAATGAACAGTAAACCTGTTTAATGACAGACAGCTCGAAAGCTGTGAAACTGGGTATGGGGTTGAAGGAGAACATAGTCATTAAGCGGGGGAAATTTTTTTTTAAACTTTAATCACTTTTGCTTCACTTTAAAAAAAAAAAAAAAATTTCTTCAAGGAGGGGCAGGGTATTTTTTCTGACAATGCCAACTTTTAAAACTCAGCTGCATTCATCTCTAAAGCCTTTATTTTTACACACATACAAAAAAAAAGTATCGTTGTGAAAATAGCAACAGGACCTGCTTTATGCAAGCCATTCTGGTATTTAATGAACAGATCATCAAAAAAAGGTCTGGGAGTGAAAGCAGATAACCATCGGGAAAATCTGAAAGCAAATGATGGATATCCCCCAAAGTTCTTTTTTGGAAAGCTACAGTTAATTTTAAGAGCGTGAGAACATCACACTGAAGGTTTAACTGTAGTAAAGATGTAGATTTCGGTTCTTTTGATCCTATGTGCAGTGCTGAGTACACAAGCAGCATCATGCCACACAACACCTAGTGACTCCAAACCACAGCTGTGACTGTCACACAGCTCCCCTCCCCCCCAACTAGCCCCAGGTCTGATGATGATAAAGAAGACTAGCAGACAGGAGGGAGTCCCATGTGACCCTCCCCCAACCTATGCCTCCGATCTTCATCATAGGAATTAACTGCTGTCACCTCTGTGATGGATGACTGTCACAGGACACTCCCTG
The DNA here is from genome assembly GCA_933207985.1 of Pelobates cultripes. Lineage (NCBI taxonomy): Eukaryota > Metazoa > Chordata > Amphibia > Anura > Pelobatidae > Pelobates > Pelobates cultripes. The sequence continues at coordinate 47,421,655 of OW240914.1, forward strand.
TGATTAGTGTCACTAGGGTCAGATAGCTACATTTCACAAGGGACTTCTGGGGGCTTCAGAGAATGTGATAGCAATAAAGCGAGGGCGACATATATAATGAAGGTAAGTGAGGAAGATATGTTTTACACACATTCACATTAGGAATACGTACAAACGGACTGCACAAGAATAATAAATTGTATTCCCCATTATTGAATTAAAGAGCTGTACAAGATGCGTGAGAAATGAACTCAGTCTATGGAGGCAATGCATCAAGCTCACATGTTAACGTTACATAAAGAGTGCGTGCAGACAGGGCAGGACTTTTGGTTTTAAAGAAACGTCTTACTCGGATGAGCCCAATTTTACCGTGAAATCTTATCGCTTTAGCTCCTTACAGAGGGGGTAAAAAAAAAAGATCAAATAGAACGGAGAGAAAGGAAACAGGTGCTCTCCTGTAAATAGCCATTTAAAGAATATGGCAGTCTCACCAATAATAAAAACCTGGCTATTTATAAGAAGAAAAAAAAAAACACACACTAAAAAAAAATAAAGTATGTATTTCTAGCGACCTTACCACCAACGGCCCACATATGACTAACATATGTCAATACTTTTCACCTACGTGGAGGAAGGGTGCTAGTTTAGGGATCATGACAAGATGAATGTCTCAGCCATGGATTGGGCAAGATTGTGGATTTATTCACATACAGCAGCAGATCCAAGGTGGGCTTAACATCGGTGTTTTAATGCACGAGTCAATTATCCCAAAATGCACTGAAATGCATTCCAAAGGTTTCTATGGCCCTATGTCTTATTTAATTTACAGGAAGGAAATCAAACTTGAGATGTATATCATTGCCATTAGGAACTAATGGGCTCATTAATCATGCTCTAAATGACAGATTACAGCCCCCCACCCCTTTCTACCAACTTCTTCTCTCCCACTCATTCTGCCCTTCTCCCCTGGTATCTATCACCTCCCCCAGCACAATCTGCTTCCTCAATAAATGATAGTGACAGGCTTATCAGATTTCAAGAGTTGGGGGTGGGGGGCTATAAGACCAGATTTAGATTGAAATGAACAAAGGATCCCTCTGTTCTACAAACACACCTATAAAAGGGTCTGCCCTTTTAGAATCTCCACACCACTTTTAGCGGACAGCTGTAACATCAACCAAAAAATAAATACAACACCTCTGTGATTTCCTGGGCAGATAAATTACTGTGTTTGTCTTTCGCTATTTGCATTCAAAAGCAAGGTCAATAGGACGACAAATAAAATGTCTAACAATATCAGGATCCCAATGATTAGCACCGAAACATTAGGTCTATTCATATTCAAAATAGTAACTTGATTATTTGCTAAAGAGAGAATACAAAGAAAATTTAATGTGAGTTTTAAAGTTAAGGTCAAAATATCCGAAATTAAAAAAAAAAAAAAAATTATTCTAAGTTGGCTAGCTATGCTTTCAGTTCAGGTACTCCTGCCTGAATTTTGACATTTACTTTGAATTCTCACGGTGGTAAATAACCCTGTGAGATGTACTGAAACTGAGTAATACTGGACAAAACAAAAAAATATCACACTTGTTTATATTGGAGTGTTTACCAACTTGGCTGCTTTGGCCTAAATCCTTAAAACAGCCACTTTTAAAGGATTTTTCCATATTTCACAAAGACCCCTGAAACTAACAGATCCGATGCAGGGTGGCCACTGGATGCAGGGGAACTGCCCCCTCACAGTCACACTATGTTTAAACAGATGTCCTCTTAGCCTTCTGTCGTTTTAGTTGCCAGGAGGCACGTCAGTGTTATACAATTGCGCATGCAAGAGTGCAACATTGAGTTCTATGGAGGACCCTGCGAGACAGAGCCTCCTTTGCCAAATTATCCTTCCTAGACAGAGCCCAAATCCCACAGCTATTTCTGGCTAATGGGTTCAGGCATGCCACCTTTTGTCAACCTCAGGTTTTTACCATAATCCCTACTTTGTCTTTTGGTATCTTTGGATTGCGCAGTCTTGGTCATTATTTAATAAAGACTATTGTGCGCGAGGGAGTGGGGAGTTATAGTGCCAGGAATACAGCTTTGTATTCCTGGCAGTATAGTATCCCTTTAAATACTAAAAAAATAACTGATCCGCTTTATCAATAATTAAGTATTCTGTAAATAGATACCAATAATTTATATATTCTTCTAGTTTCACATCTTTATTTGTATACGATTAAATCTTCAGTTTAGAGCAAACAAAGGTCAAGGTTTGCAGACTCCTAGTTGATATTTGACAACTCCTATAATCATCTTCTGGGAAAACTAAGGTAGGGAATTATTGTAAAATGAGATGTATACTTAATTGCATATATCCTATTGAAATCATGTTAATAGGTCACTAACGTAATGTGAACTGTCCAGACCAAGGCATGGATTTTGGCCATAAGTAAACTAGAAAAGAATATTAGCCAGAAAAACCCCCAATATAAATAAATAGATTGTTTACCAATTATATACATAAAAAAATAAAATAAAAAGGGTTGGGATAACTCCTAAATGTAAATATCAGATGCTACAGGAAAGCCTGCAGCTTTGGAAAATGCAATGCCTCTTCCTGCTAAGTTTTGATTTGCCTAATCTGACACTGGAGGCAGCATTGCCCTAGCAGGCAATGAACAGAGCAGGGCAGGACAACGTCTAAAGTAAGCACTCTCCATAACGGCTGTAACCCCCTGATGATGGCCCGGCTGCTGTTATGACTGTGCTCCACAGCCAACCATGGTCGTCTTATCGGTTTAGTATTCCTAAGCAGTGATAAGGGGAGAGGGGGACGATGATTGGCTGTGGAAGGAAGAGATATCAGCAGCTCAGCTCATACACTGATCTTTAATTTGCCAAGCATGTGGATAAAGTAAAAAACTGAAAAATAGGATGAATAAGTGAATGAAAAAGAAGAAGGAAAAAAGAAAGATAGTGCCAGGTGAAAAAGAAGTTGCGAGCGAGAGAGAAAAACTCCCAAAATGGCTATTATTGCCGCATGTGTTCAATCAACGACAGCAAAACTTTATGGGATATGCACTGGGTTCCCAATAAAACTACCTGAATTGGCTGCAAATCCTGCTACATGCTGATGTCATTAGTAATGAGTTGGATCTTGGTTATTTGCATAATTATACTAAAAACACCCACTCAAATAACTTTTTGAGCATCCTGCAGGGACTTAAGTCAAAAGATAAACTAAGCTGCCATGGAGACTTTTATAAGAGGCATTCAACTCAAATTTATAGCGTAGTCTGTACACAGTACTACTCCACCCCCAAGTGTTGTGTTGATTGAGGTCAGTCGTTAGAGGGACACTTCATTGTGAAAATAACCTTCCCTAGAATCAAACACTGTATTCATTCACCAGCCCAAACAGGCCACAGTGAGATCATCAAGCCTGAATATCTTCTTGAGAAGCATCAAGGACATTTTGTACTCGTGTGGCCATCTCCACACAGTGATAATCCAATGCTTTTCAAGTGAGAGTATTTAATCCAATGCTTTTCCGTGAGAAACATTCACTTCTGCTTTGAAACATAATGTAAAGCAAATGAAACAGGGAACCTTCCCAGCTGTCAGTCAGGTGTAACTAAAGTGAATTATAAAACTGATTACTTTTCATGAACTTCAAGCTGAAATGGTTCAGGTGTCTGGAGTGTCTCTTTAAGCTTTATAAGACCTGATAACATTGGATAGAAGTGCAGCCACATACACAAAATTAAATAATATAGAATTTCATAATTGGCCTTCCACCCAGGAGAAAATTGGTATTTTAATGAGGTAATTTACAGGTGCAGAGTGTCTCAAAATCTGATCTTGGCCAAGTGTTTGCTTTTTCATACAAAACAGCCCCTATCACTACTCACCTTTTTTCTGCATGAACACGAAAAGATCGTCCAGGAATTCTTTACGTTTTGGGTCACTGTCCAGTTCATAAAGCTGAAAAAGAAATCTTTATGTAAGTGGAAAGTTGTTAAACAGTTAAGTTACATTATGCGTCTGATTGCTAATCAGTAGAATAACAGTCATACACTTTAAGGACCACTATAGTGCCAGGAAAACAAGCTTGTTTTCCTGGCACTACAGTATTTATAGGTCCCCCCTATCCTCATGGGACCCCTCCCACCGGGCTCTAAGGGGAGGAAGGGGTTAAATGCTTACCTTTCTCCAGCGCCGGGCTCCCTCAGCGCTGGGGACTCTCCTCCCTCTTCCGCTGAATGCGCGGCAATAGCCGCACGCACATTAAGTGAGTCCATAGGAAAGCGTTCTCAATGTTTTCCTATGGATGCTGGCGTCTTCTCACTGTGATTAACCCATATGTAAACACTGGATTAACCCATATGTAAACATAGCAGTTTCTTTGAAACTGCTATATTTACAGCAGGCAGGGTTAAACCTAGATGGACCTGGCGCCCAGACCACTTCATTAAGTGGTCCTTTAAGTAGGCTGAAAAAAATAAAAAATAATAATCTAAGCACCAAAGCAACTTTAGCCCAAAGAAGCAGTTTTAGTGTATAGATCTCGCCCCTGCAGTCTCACTGCTCAACATACTACTCTATGCAATATAAATAAAATGAAAGGTTATGACAGGAAAACAGGCGCTCCTTGCACCAGAGCCTGTTATGATGCTTGGCAGATCCCAATAACGACATTCATATATATTGCATAACAAATACTTAAATGAATCACCATCCCCTGTGAATATAAAAAAGGAATATATACCTCCTGTCCATTTTTAAAGCAACTCTGTTCTATGGCCAAACAGATCAGCCAATTTGCTATGTTTTAAACTGTTGTTGCATGTTGAATTTCAGAGATGGGGTATCTTGTAATTGCAAAAAGCAAGTCTAATGACCATTTAAAACAAGTTATTAAATTATAGCACCCCCCATACAGTGTGACTATGCCTCACGAATACTCCAGCATGTACCTTCTGGGCAGGCTTGGTAGCTGTGAGTAGTTAGAGTAGGTGAAGCACAAAATACCAATATATATATATATATATGTATGTATTTTGTGCTTCACCTACTTACATACAGACACACATACACACACACACACATATATATACCTGAATGGTGAGTACTTTTCCAATTAATCAACCAATGGTTTTGCTATATAAATTAACTTTTATGTGTGTATATTGTATTGTATGATCCCGAGGAAAGCCACAGAAGGAGGCTGAAACGTTGATCGGAGTTTTTATGAATTTACAATAAAGATATCGTTTTAACTTTAAAAAAAAACGTGAGTGCAAGCCAGTTTGTTTCTTTCTATCTATCTATCTATATATACACACACATACATATACATATATATACATATACATACACACATACATATAAATAAAAGTACTCAAAACTGTCCTTGAGTACAAAACTATACTGCTTCCCTGTGAGGCTCCATATCAACCACCACCCCTCTCGTTTTTCTAATTGTCTGACATATTTACGATTTCATATAAGTGAGGTACACTTAAGGTAATCCTGCTCGTCCTGCTCGTCCAGGACAGTACATGTCACAGAGACGAAAGCTGAAATTAGCATTTAGATTGAATTAGAAAAAAAATAGAAAAGTAGTTACAATTGGTAGAAGCCAACATTTTGTTTCAGAATTAGATTGACAATAACAAAATGTTTCTAATTTAAGGAATCTGAAGAATGTGAACCTGCTGCATTTACTATAAAAAAAAAAAAAACACCAAAAAAATAGAGGATGACAGCTGATGTGTTTAAACGAGTAATGCTGCCACAATAAAGATAGAATTGAAACTGCTAATGTGAAAGAGTAAACTTCCACATTAGCAATAGGCAGAGTAATGATGCAGTAGTGAGCATGCTTAGAAAGTTCCTCTTAGAAGAAAAAACAAAACAAAAACCAATGTATGCACAAAGAGGGTGGCATCCCATAATAATGTTACACAGTGACCTCCTATACATTCACAACTCACACTTAAACCAGTAAAAAACTATTAAAGCAGTTGTTCGTACCTTTGCAAAGTCCCTTGATGCCTCCCTGCTGCGGCCATCCAGGTCATCACCCCACTGAGCATTTTCCTGGTAAGAAATACAAGAGTAGAATGTTAGAATCCTGAAGCTTGCAGAAAAAAGGGTCATTTAAAAAAAAAAAAAAAAAAGTGCTTTAAATAAGTGGCAGGCGCTTGCCCAGAGTCTTGTCCGCAATGCGAAGCCCCTGACTTGGAAGGGGCAACAACATGCAGTACCTGCAGATACGAAGATCTTTTTCCTAAACCCCCAAAGAAAACCTACATGCAGTTCTTTGTGTGTTTTATTTGGGTGCATATTTACTACACCAGGGCTTAAAATTTCCACTCACCACTACCATTACCAAGTGAGAATTTTGCACTAAGACCCCTGGTGAGGATGCTATGGCGTGCTTTTTACTAGGATTCTCAGTAAAAATAGATTGTATCCTTTGGTTTTATAACACTTGTCAATAAACAATATTATAGATAACCAATCAAGGGCTTGTGTACATTATCAAAATGTTAGCGTTACTATCCTACATTTATAGAATGTACAGATTTCTAAAATTAAATGGTGCTTTTATGACCTTAAAGTGTTACACCAAGCACCATGACCACTTCAGTTAAATAGTGAAAAAACTCTATGGGCAGAGTTTTGTTTTGAAATGCTGTACCCACTGAAATTAATCCCTTGGCTGCTGGCGGTGCAATTCCCCCTCCAGCAGCATCCAAGGTATGTCAGTCAACCTGGAACTAGGGTTTCAAGCAGGCTAATGTCAATTCTGTACAACGGTCATTGCACAGTATGTCAGTCACTGTCTGAGATTGTTCAAATGACACTCTCAGACATTGAACAATGACCACTATGGCTTACAGCAAACATGTCAAATTCAAAGGCTAGCAAGGGCCAAATAAACAAGGTTTAACTTTATGTGGGCCGCAAAAAATAAATAAAAATGTTTACCCCCTCTACTAAATCCCATCCGCCCCTCATTTACTAAATCCCCGCCCCTCCCCTCGTCTGTCACTAGACCACCGGCGTACATCACCATCCAATGGAACTCAGGTAAGGGAGCAAAACCCTTTCTAAATGGGAACCGGGCCAGTGTAGCGGTCATGATGCTTGAAGTAACCCACTAAGGCTATAATATGATTAGTGTGGCACATGGTATATTGAGTGGTCAAAGAGAAATTATAAAGAGACACTGTAAAAACCTAACCAGACAGACAAGAGAGGCACTTTCCTGGTGGCTGACTTTTGGTCTGGGAACAAAGCCTTGCAGACAAAGACAAACATGCACCAAAGTGACAGCAAGAGGAAAGTATGAAAAAATAAATATTTCCAAAAAAAGTTCCAAAGGTCGTAATTATCCTATTTCCAGGAGAGAGATGGATTTGGTAAAAACGCCTGTGTTTGAGATTGCAGGAACACTCCTGGGCTGGCTTAAACCAATGCCAAAGAAGTTATAGGAACTGGAGTCAGTGGGCGCAGTCTTATCGTAAGAGGTTAAAGCAATATCTAACGGTTTCATTTTGAAGTTGTAGTGCTGGGCACTTAGCAGCAATGCTCCCCTGCCACAAATATACATATGCTTATCACATTTACCTGGCTGCTAAGGCATCAAACGAGGCAAAACGGATTTAACTTTAAGTCTACCCTACTGTATGAATAACACTTATCGTGCATCAAATCCTAGGACTTATTAACACAGAATTGAAAAAAAAAAACAAGAAGTTTTCCAGCTCTAGGAGTATAATCTAAATTTTTAGTAGCCAACTTTCAGTTAGGTGACAAACTACAGTGTATACAAAAAGTAGAGAATTAAGCAAGCAAGTGAAAGGAACAAGCAGGATTAAAAGTGTTAGTGAAAACAGGACAGGGAAAGAAACGCAGGATCATTTACTGAACTCCAAACTACAGTGAAATCAAATCCAAATGGCCAAACTGGATGAAAAATAGCCAGGTAGCGACTATAGCAAAGTTGAAGAATTTTTCCAGATAAGCTAAATTTAGCTTTTATAATTTAGTTTCCTAGAATTCAAAGCTTAACTTGTCCCAATAATCTTGTGGGCTATTTTTATTATTTTTTTTTTATATATCTATGTTAAGTTTTAGCCCATGGCCCAAATGCACATACATATTTGTTTTATTTAGTCTGTCTGCTACATACATTGGAAATAAAAACGTGCCAAATCATGCTCCCCACAATACAAATGAACCAACTCAATCTCAACACTTACCCAAGGATTAATACCAGAACCTCAACTGTGTGCAAGTCTACCTACTGTCCTGCCAACACTGCGGGGGGTCACTGTGTGTAAGGTCCAGTGAGCATGTTTAAGTATTCCTTTTACAAAGTTTTAGCTATTTTGAGTATCTACTACCATATAGTATGTGATGTAAAGATGCCATGCACAGAGGAAGGATGATGGCACTCTTAAAAGACACCAAGGTCTGTGCTGTTGGGACCAAGCACGTGTTGAAATACACAAGTGTTCTCTGCATCATTTATCATATTGTATTTGGGAATGGCAACAAAGGAAAAAAACAAGGTGGAACATAGCCGCAGGAAACATGGGTGCTAGAGGATATATGCCTGCTGGGGAGGGGAGAATGGCACGTCTGGAAATGAGATATGGTTGGCTGGGGAGACAGGGGAAAATGGCTGGAGGGGAAATGTCAAACGAACACACTGTACAAAAACATTTCCAAGAATTTGCCAACAATTGCAATAAGGGTCAATGTACTTCACAGTGCACAAACAGTGCACTCAGAATTACGGGTGAATGAGAAATAATTGCAATACACAAATATATTTTGAAAAGGCTATTTAATACATTTGCTCAGAATCCAGGTAAGCTCTCAATTAAGGTTTGATATTAGCATGTTTGAGAAAATTACAGTGACCGATACAACCCATTTTCCATAGGATCCCTTTCTAATTACGAACCTGAACACAATTTACATGGTGACACACAGCCTGTGAATGTGGCTCACCTACCACACTATGGGTCCCTGCACCCCCACTCGTCATATCTGTCCTGCCACTGGTTAATAATGATGTAATAAACATGGAACGCAGGAACCTGGCATTATGGGAAAACGTGTAATATGCATGGTTGAGCGGGAAGAGATGGCAGTGCGTGTGCCCATGATGCCACACAAATGCCAGACTAGCCATGCCTCAGACTGTAGTCTTCAAATTGAAATATTTAGCAGTGCAGCTCCTGCTGTCACTATGCCTACACAGTGAGTGACAAGTATGACAATCTAGCACACAAAGCAATTCTGGCTAGGCTGGTAACTTTCCACTCCTGGCTAGTAACCTTCAGATAGTTTACACACGTTTGTATAAGAATAAACATGATGTGTGTATGTGTGTGAGATGTGATTATATATATATATATATGGAAGAGGCAAAAAAATATGCCTACAAAATTCAAAGTTTGGAGAATAAAAAAAAAAAAAAAAAAAAAAAAAGAAATTAGACCTGTGCTGCAGAAACTCCACACTGTAGTCCCAACACTGTATATACAACAACCAATAAGCAAACAAGAGTCCTGCACACCCAGATGCTACCACAGTTTATTTGAGTACAAACTTAATGCAGCAAACGTTCCGGGCAGCAGCCCTTTCTCAATGCTGATGTAGGACATTAGCATTGAGAAAGGGCTGCTGCCCGAAACATTTGCTGTGTAAACTTTGTCCTCAAATAAAGTGTGGTAGCATCTGGGTGTGCAGGACTCTTGTTTGCTTATTGGTTGTTCAACAATGATGTAGGCCTTAGGTCATAATTAAAAGCCTGCTTTCGGATTGTTGCCCTCTCTAAATGTGCTGTATACTAGACACTGTGATATACCAGGGAAGACGTCATGCTAATATAGCATGTTCAGATATCAAACTGCAAGCGAAATGACAAAACAAAAACAACCCAACCCCCACTCCAGTCTCCCAACCTGTTAAACATGTGTAACATTACACGTGGCTCACAATAAATCAAGATCAAGAGAGTAAAAAGACAGCATCTATGCATGGAAAGCACTACATTAAGACAACATTTTTGGTGCTAGCAGCTTCCCAATAAACTGCCTGAAAACGGTCTGACAAAACTGGGAGATTGCACCCAGTGACTCTTGGCTGAACACTGCTTTTATAAACTACTCACTGAGCCTGTGCAGACAGCTCCCAACACTATCATCACTAGCTAATGTGATAAAAACACAACGTAGACTGTGTAACACTACTGTAATGCAAAACCATCAACCAACAAAGAAAGAGTGTGTGTGTGTGTGTGTGTGTGTACACATATAAATGGTAATGTGATGAGAGTAGATAAACACAGCAGTATATTATTTCCATTATAACTTACACAGTAAAGAGGGAATAGTTACAATGTAATAATTTGATTATTCATAGCTGTGGATAGGGAAATACAGGCTCATTTGTGTGGTGATTTTCTGATACGTAATATGTGTGTGTGTGTGTATATATATATATACACACACACACTGTAGTAGAAAAAATGCATCATATATACACAAAACTAGTATTGAATTAAAAGTAATTTCAACATATTTCGAGAGGACTCTTCGACCTTTGTGGGGCAAGCTGTTTGTAGTGATTCCCCCTTCCTGTTCTAGGTACGTTTTATCTGGTCACCATATTAAACACTGCATATAAAGCCACGTTTCACTGAAGAAATGGGAGAGAGTCCTCTTAAAACGTTCTTCCTACATTAAGAGTAGTAACTTCATTCATGCTAAACAAGTAACAATTCTCTATGGAAACACACTAAATAATTCTGGCAAAACTTTGTCCAAGAATGATATTGTTTTGCTTTGTAAACATGCAGAGGTTATTGCACTATATACCACATTTATCAAACATGCTTCTTTAAATAATTTAAAGGGATTCTCTCAGAGGAACGGATGTGTTTATATCAAAACCATGTGTGTGCACTGAATATGTCACCATGTCTCCCAGGAGCAAAGTGTAGGAAATACTGTACTTGGCTACTGGAAACCTCTTATCTGGAGACCGTCAGACATAAAATAAGCATCATTGTGGACTTAGATTGATTTTAATTTTTTTGTAGTGCCCATATTAGATAACCTCACAAAGATTGGCAATAAAAAGAATCAATAGTCCTGAAAATCACAATTGTTTTTGTGAACTATAGACACTTTTTCCAATCTGCTCTGACCCCCTTTGTCCTGTAGTGAAATATTGCTAGTCTCCGGTGACAATGGCTACTATGCTGACTTCACCCACAATCTCATCCAACCCAGTGTTTCTCATAGAGATGCACTAGATGGAAAAGCGATGCACTCCTCCAATCAAATGATGCCATAAAGTATGTTATTGAGATGGAAGTGCTTCTAGCGGCTTTTAGCATTACTTTACATTAAAGAGTTAAAAGTGCAGGACAATTGCACCCAGATCACTTCATTGAAATAAAGTGGACTGAGGGATACGTTATCAAGGGAATAGATGAACTTGCTTGATTAGATTTGTGACCAATACTGATTTTTTTTTCCCACAAATGATTTAACCCCTTAAGGACCGGCCTGTTTTTGCAATGTTGCACGATGTAAGGACCAGAGCAGTTTTACACTTTTGTGGTGTTTGTGTTTAGCTGTAATTTTCCTCTCTCTCATTTACGGTTCCCATACAAGTTATATATTGGGTTTTTTCAGGACACGAAGGGCTTTCTTTACATACCATTATTTGTATCATGTCATATATTTTATTTAAAAAAATAAATAAAATATGGTGAAAAACTGGAAAAAAAACAAAAAAACATGTTTTTGGACTTTTACTTGAAAAATCTTTTACTTATCTACAAAAGCTAATGAAAAAAAACTGCTAATTAGATTTAAAATTCTGTCCCGTGTTTAAAAACACCCAGTGTTTACATGCTTTGCTTTTTTTTTGCAAGTTATAGGCCTATAAATACAAGTAGGAAATTGCTGTTTCAATATATATATATTTTCAAATTTATCAATAGTGACATTGTAACACCGTTATCTGTCATAAATCCCCGAATCACACCTCACATGTACATATTTTTTATAGTAGACAACCCAGGGTATTCAAAATGGGGTATGTCCAGTCTTTTTTAGTAGCCACCTAGTCACAACACTGGCCAAAGTTAGCATTTATACACAAATATAAATGCTAACTTTGGCCAGTGTTTGTGACTAATTGGCTACTAAAAAAGGCTGAACTTACACCATTTGCAATACCTTGGGTTGTCTTCTTTTGCAAATGATATGCCATCATGGAGCTAATTCTCATTCCTGGGCTACCATACGCCCTCAAAGGCAACCTAACCAATCTGGCAAATTTCAATAAAAACAAAAATATATATAAAAAAATTCAAGCCTTATATTTGACCCTGTAACTTTCACAAACACTATAAAACATGTGGGGTACTGTTATACTCAGGAGACTTCGCTGAACACAAATATTTGTGTATCAGAACAGTAAAATGTATCACAGCAATAATATCAGTGAAAGTGCCTTTTGTGTGTGAAAAATGCAAAAAACGTCACTTTCACTGACAATATCATCGCTGTGATATGTTTTACTGTTTTGAAACACTAATATTTGTGTTCAGCAAAGTCTCCCAAGTAAAACAGTTCCCCCCCATGTACAGGTTTTAGGGTGTCATAGAAAGTTACAGGGTTAAACACAGTGCTAGCAAATTAAATTCTCTGGACTTTCGGCCTGGGTTGGCAGGCAGGTCCCTCAAATTGCAATCATTAAAATTACTTAATTAGGTAAAAATATTACATAAATATGCATGTAGAATTTTAATATATATACATATTTATATATTTGACATCTACGTGTATATTTATGAAATTATTTATGTAATTATGTACATGGACATATGTATATTTCGTATTTTTACTTATTTATACATAGATATATATATATCATTACATTCTAAGTGTATTTTGATATAAATATATATATATTCATATCAAAATACTGTTAGAATAAAATGACATATATATAATTTTTTTAATAAATTTTTACTTTTTATTTATTTTTATTAACATTTATAATTTATTATATATATATATATATATATATATATATATATATATATATATATATATATATATATGTGTGTGTGTGTGTAATTTAAATTAAAAGTGTATTTTTATATTAATATACGTATATATGAATATAAAAATACACTTAATATGACATATATGAGATATATACACACACACACACACATATACATACATATATACACACACACACAAATTATTTTTTACACGGATTGCTTTATTTTTTAACTTTTTTTCAGATTTTCTACTTGCAGGGTGACTGCCTGTCAGTACAGACAGTCCCCCTGCAGGCAGATACACAGGCACCTATTGCGGCCACGTGATCGAGTGATCACGTGGCCGTGGGGTCCTGATCTGCTGAGGGGAGACTGCCCGGGCAGACAGGCAGTCCCCCTGGACCAGGAGGAGCGCTGATCACCGCCGGGGGACAGACGGCGATCAGGTAAATAGCCCTAGACCGTTATGACGATTCAGGACAGTCATCGGTCCCCAAGCGGATTTTTCTGAAAACGGTCCTGAACCGGCATCGGTCGTCAAGGGGTTAAAGCAGATTGTGCAGTGTTGAGATATTCTACACATACAGAAAGTTATAGAAACATTCCATAGAATGATTCATAAAACATACAGTGATAAGCCACAACATTAAAACGACTGACAGGTGAAGTGAATAACAGATTACATCGCCAAAATGGCACGTTATCGGTGGGATATATTAGAAAGCAAGTGTACAGTAAGCTCTTTAATTTCATGTGATGGAAGCAGAGAAAATGGGCAAGCAAAAAGATCTGAGTGACTTTGACAAGAGCCAAATAGTGGGGAGCAAAGGCTAGCCTGTCTGGTCCAATCACACAGAAGAGAAAGTGTAGTTAAAATTGCTGAAAAACCTAATGCTGGCCATGAAAAGCAGTTTGCCGCAGATCGGTCAGCTGCAGAGTGCTCATGATGACCCTTGTGCACTGCCAAAAGTGCCTTCTATGGGGACATTAGCATAAAGACTGAACCATGAAGAAATGAAGATTGTTTACCTGGGGAAGAGTTGTAGCAGGATGACATATGGGAAGAAGGCAGGCCAGTGGAGACCGTATTATGCACTGAGCAATGTTCTGCTGGGAAACCTTGGGTCCTGGCATTCACGTGGATGTTACTCTGATACGTACCACCTATCTAGAAATTCATGACAACATTCTTCAGTCATGGCAGTGGCCTATTTCAGCCGGACAATACTTTGCCACACTGCAAAAATTGTTCAGAAATGGTTTGAGGAACATGAAAGAGTACACGGTGATGCCTTGGCCTCCAAATTCACCCGATCTCAAACTGATTGAGTACCGTATATCCTCAAGTATAAGCCGAGTTTTCCAGCACATTTTTTGTGCTGAAAACCCCCCACTCGGCTTATACTCGAGTCAAGGTCTGTATTATGGCAATTTGCATTGCCATAATACAGACCAGGACCGCCGGGCTCATTACAAGCACGGCGGTCCTGTTGGTGGCTGACAGTGAGCTGTTACTTACCTTCCTGTCAGCTCCCTTCTCCTCCGTGCAGCTCCTTTGTCAGCTCCGTTCTGCTTACAGCGGGTCTCGCGGGACTTGCACTGTGAGCAGAACGGTGCTGACAGAGGAGCTGCAGGAAGGTAAGTAACAGCTCACTAACAGCCCCCGAACCACCAGGGATTCAGTATTATTATTTTAATATTTTATTGTAATATTATTTTAATATTATATTATTTTAATATTTTATTATATTATTATTATTTTAATATTTGCATTATTTAAAAAAAAAAAAAATGTTTTTTGTCCCTCCTGCTTGTTGCCTGGCCAGGGAGGGGGGACAAAAAAAACATTTTAAAAAAAATAATACAAATATTAAAATAATAATATAATAAAATAATAATATTAAAATAATATAATATTAAAATTAAAATAAAAATGCCCTCCCCTCACCCAGTTTACACACACTGCACAAACACACACTGCATTCATTATATACACACACTGCATTCATTATATACACACACACACACAAACACACACTCTGCATTCATTATATACACACACACACAAACACACACTCTGCATTCATTATATACACACACACAAACACACACTCTGCATTCATTATATACACACACACACAAACACACACTCTGCATTCATTATATACACACACACACAAACACACTCTGCATTCATTCTATACACACACACAAACACACACTCTGCATTCATTCTATACACACACTGTAAATAAATATTAAATTAATGTAATTTTATTGAGATCTAATTTTATTTAGAAATTTACCAGTAGCTGCTGCATTTCCCACCCTAGGCTTATACTCGAGTCAATAAGTTTGCCCAGTTTTTTGTGGTAAAATTAGGGGTCTCGACTTATATTCGGGACGACTTATACTCGAGTATATACGGTATTTGCGTGAACAAATCCTATCCATGGAGGCCCCACCTCACAGTTTACAGGACTTAAAGGGTCTGCTGCTAATGTCTTGGTGCCAGATATCACATGACACATTCGGAGGTTTTGTAGAGTCCATGCCTTAATACATCAGAGCTGTTTTGGCAACATGATTGGGACCTACATAACTTCTAGCCAGTGGTTTTAATGTTTTGGCTGATCAGTGTATAGAGGAAGGAGAAGAACAAACAAACGTAAGAATACCACTACCAGGAGACACAAGTCAGCATTGTCACAGGACTTACTGTTCAGGGAAAAAGACACGCTATGTAGCACAGAATGTCAGACTTAGACAGTTACATCACAGGGAATACCTTAAACCAATACGAGCAGTGTAAGCCAGCTTCAATTAACGCTGCATGGCCACTTTTATGGAATGGACAGTTCTTAATTTCCCCCATTACAGTAAACAACACTGAAGCACTCACTATGATGAATAATTTAATAGAAGGGGGTAAATAAAACATATTTTCTTCCGCAGCACTATTGTGCTCCAGGAAACTGCTGAGAAATGACGCTTGACTGCACATCCGTTCGGCATTTCTTCTAAATTGCTGCACACAAACATGCTCCCTGTCCTTATGGCTCCTGTGCCCATAGAGCTGAATGCTCGGTTGTACTAGGGCAGCGAGGTACACAATATAAATAAACTGGAGACCCCATAGTTGACTTTTAGTTAGGGTTGTGTGAATATCTCAGATACGACAATACGGCTTTATTGAAAAAAATAAATGCTGTTAATGGTTTGAAAACAATTGTTTAGTCCTCCAGGCTACCCATTGACATCCAGCAACGTGTTCAGTAAACAAGGGCAACTGCAAAAGCTACATCTTTCTTTTCTACAATAATAATGCAACACTCTTTTTTGGCCAAACAAACTAATTTTCCTGTGACAAACACATACTATTCTTGTCCTTTTCTCTACCAATCTGCTAATTTGAATATATAAAAAAAAAAGCAACCAAAAAATAAAATAAAAAAATATGAATAAAAAAAAACCACAAACAGAACACATCTTGATTGAAAACAACTCTGAGAAATCCCTGAGGAGGTACAGGGGAAACACCTGGTGCAAGGCACATTCATTTAAGTGTATGTACATGCATTAAACTACAATGTCTATAATGAGTTTCAACAAGATCAGCTGCAAAAAAATTTTTAAACTAAACTTTATTATACCTTTCGCATTGGTGGATTTATTTAAATCAAATCAGAGTAAACAGACACATGATAAATCTTGTTGCTTGTGTACATAATGCAGTGGCATTACTAGACCATTAAAACCATGGTTAAAGGACCACTATAGTGCCAGGAAAACAAACTAGTTTTCCTGGCACTATAGTGTTAATAGGTCCCCCCCACCCTCATGGCCCCCCTCCCGCCGGGCTAAAGGGGGAGGAAGGGGTTAATCCCTTACCTTTCTCCAGCGCCGGGGACTCTCCTCCTCCTTCGAACGTCATTGGCTGAATGCGCATGCGCGGCAGGAGCCGCACGTGCATTCAGACAGTTGCTTTCCTATGGACGCTGGCATCTTCTCACTGTGAAAATCACAGTGAGAAGTGCGGAAGCACCTCTAGCGGCTGTCAATGATACAGCCACTAGAGGCTGGTTAACCCATATGTAAACATAACAGTTTCTCTGAAACGATGTTTACAGCAGGCAGGGTTAACCCTAGATGGACCTGGCAACTAGACCACTTCATTAAACTGATGTGGTCTGGGTGCCTATAGTGGTCTTTTAATAAAACACCAGTGAGGTTGAGGAAGGTTAAAGGAACACTATAGGGTCAGGAACACAAACATATATTCATGACCCTATAGTGTTAAAACCACCATGGTCCCCTCTTGCCTCCCTAAATTTAGTAAAATCTTACTTGTATTCAAGTCTGCAGCTGCTGGCTCTGCCCCTGTCTGCCTCAGATATGCCTGTTGTCTGCTGACATCATCAGAAGTGGTGGTTTGAGCGAATAATAGTGCTTCCCCATAGGATTGGCTGAGACTGTCAAGGAGGCAGATCAGGGGCAGAGCCAACACAAGTCAAACACAGTCCTGTCCAATCAGCATCTCCTCATGGAGATGAATTGAATCAATGCTTCTCTATGAGGAAAGTTCAGTGTCTGCATGCAGGGGGAGGAGACACTGAATGGCATTGCTGCACATTCTGCAGCAATGCCCCAGGAAGCACTTCTAGCAGCCATCAAAGGAGTGGCCAGTGGAGTTATCACTAGGCTGCAATGTAAACAATACAGTGTTTACAGCAAAAGGCCTGAAGGGAATGATTCTACTCACCAGAACAAATGCAATAAGCTGTAGTTGTTCTGGTGACTCTGGTGTCCCTTCAAGGACTGTGTGGGGAATAAGAATTAAAAGTTCCTTACAGGTTAAATCCCCTCTAATCCCAAGCTCCCCTAAAACTACACTGTGGGATACACAGCTACTCTTTGGAATAGAGTGTCAGTCGAAGCTCCCCACGCTGGTTTTTATGCCACACTCCAACGCTAGCGGACCTAAACGCATATGTGCGCTCAGGGCCAATAAGTGGAGGGCTTTAATAATTTCAAAAGTAAATCAGTTAAGTGGAAGGAGGCGGGGAGCACAAAGAGTGGAAACACTATGCAAGGAAGAAGCTCATTACATCTGTAATATAAGTGGTCATGGTGGTTGGAATAGGCATCAGCTTGACATTCCAGCTAGAAGTCATTTTTGACCATTCTTCTACCTGTATTTTCTCCAGGGTTGCGCTTGTGGACTAAAATTATAAATAGTGTCACAGATTTTCAACAGGATTGAAATTAGCATTTGCCACGTCCAGTGTAGTAGATTCGCATTTTGGTTCTTGAGCTATTCCAAAGTTGCGCCTTAAATTATTTTGAACATTCTCCCAAAATGTCAGCTTTTTTAGAATTAAAGATCCTCCATAGTATTGCATTGTATTTTTCTCCGCTCATTCTTTCTTCAATTCTAACAAGATTCCAAGTCCCTGCTGATCAAAAGTAGAGATGAGATTTTATTGTATCAGAGCACTGCCACAGGTTACCGCTGCACCACTCTGAGGCAATGCCCGGCACCAAGCAGAACGAGCGGTTAGTGCCGGGCATTTTTTAAAAAAATTTTCTTTGCAACAAACTGAAAATTCCCTCTTGACCCCAAAATAGAAGTCTGATTGCTCCTTTGATCAAGAAGCGGTTATCCCACATATTAAAAATGATATCCCTTAAGTTTTTTGCAGGTATCCAGTTGCTGTTTTAATATATATATACACAGAGTGATAAAACCACCTGTTGAAGCAGATAATTCCACATCCTTATTGTTCTTACTGTAAAAAAAAAAAAATAGCAGTAGATCCATTTCTTCTAGTCTAAATGCATGACCTTGTGTCCTATGTAAAGTCCTGTTTATAAATATAGATTTTCAGACAATGGTTTGTATTGGCCTCGAATATATTTGTATAATGCCATCATATTGCCTCTGAGGCATTTTTATAAATGACAATGTACAATAAATAGTGTTAGGTTTTCCTATGAATGAGCAACGTCAAGGCTGAGCATGTGCAAAGCTGCTGTACAAGCTTTAATGGAAAGCTCTGAGGGAGCTCATAACGTCATTTATAAGTTGTATGACCCAGCCATGCCATACAAGATCTTGTAAAAATTCAAGAAGTTATGGGTTTCCTTTGATGTCCAAAGGCATGTAAATTGTTCCTGCAATTCTAGTTGCTGTAGCTATTAACAGGTTGAAGGGAGACATGACCACAGAGCATTTAATTGCATTTAATTGCCAGGCATCAATGACCAAAATGACAATGCAGTCCAAAGACTCAAAGCATTTATTACAACATTCACACCACAGCAGTGTAGACCCACTAAAGAAACTCAGCCAGGAGAACATAACTCATGTTCCTAAATGGGGACATACACTAACAAATAAAAACCAAGTAGTCACAAGCTACAAAAGAAAACAAGCAAACACAATCCAAACCAAAAAAGGCCAAAAGAACAAAGACTTAGAGAGTTACTCCAAGCACCATTAGCACTTCAGTGTTTTGTTATGGCCACGGAACTTGAAGTGTGCATGTGCAGCATTTCAGCATTCGAAGGCGAACGCCATTCAAAAGGTGGCCTCCACCTCCGGCAGCATCGTTAGAAGCCCAGAAGGAATTTGAAACTCTCTTATATGTATTTCCTCCATAGACCCCAATGTTGTGCTGTTGTACTCTCATACACGAAGAGAAGATAGAAAGATGGGGCTCCCACAAAGGACATGTTCAAGTTAGTAATCTCTCCTTTACCTAAGGAGCCTGACCCAGCATAGAGGGACATCGGTGTTGGATTCAGGTAAGTGACAAAAGGGTTCTGCACTGCAGGAGGACAGTATAGTGCTTGGAATACACGTTTGTATTTCTAGCCTATAGTTTTTCCCTTTAAGCCTTATGACTTAACAGCTAGAGTGTAAGCTCACAAGAGCACTCCATCCTTCTCTACCAGTATAAAGATATGTATATGCCGATCTTCATTTTTTATGAAGCCCTGGTTAATTGAAAAGTGCTGCAGTATTCATGAGATCTCAAAACAAAATAAGAATTGAAAAATTCTTAAAATTCAGCTACTTTAGCCTACGAGAAAAATGACAAAAAAAAAAAAAAAAGACAATTTTATGGTCCATTCTTAAATGGTTGATTAGTTAATAGCATGAGCAGTCCCGACGTACCCAAACACAGAGTATAATATACTACGCAGAAGCTATGTGCAACACAGGAAGTTGTAAACTTATTTGAGCATATCCCTCACTACTGCCTCTTCATACAAGTAAGATTTACCTTTATGTATTAACTTGCACAAATGTTATACATGGTGTACAGCGCTGCTGTTTATGTTGGCACTTTATAAACCATACCCCTATTGTTAATTATCAGGATTTAAATAGCGCCAACTTATTCCGTAGCGCTTTCCAATATTATAAAGGGGGAATTTAACAGAATATGAGACAATTACAAAATGTTTAAGGAACAATAGGTTGATTAGGACCTTGCTAAAAGGAGCTTACAATCTAGACGTCAACACAGCCAATACATTCTAGTATCGTATCAGGAATCTTCACCCAGATGCAAACCTTTTAAAGGCTCTTTTAGAGCTATTAAATGAGGATCCTCATTATATCTTTAAGATGCTGCTGAGCTTGGGAAGGGATAAGCATTAAATTGCAGCTTGTAATCCCCTTTTAGCTAAAGTCGCAGTCAATGGACTGCAGTCTCAATAATGCCCATTTTCCACATTCACTCTACTCCCCCCTTTACTTCCCTCCAGCCATTAACTAACATGTTTTATTAGCCTGGTAAGGAATGAGAGGGGGAGGGGATATTGCAGGGACCAGCTTTTGGATTTGTTTACTGCCTCAAGGAGACTGAAAAGCAACCCTTGCATTCCATATATGGCTTGATACTTGCATAGTATACAAGCCAGAATGGTCATTATCTTTTATGTCACAAACACAAGAAGGCCTTTTTAAATGCACAAAAATAATCTGAAAAAATGCTTCACAAATAAAGAGCCAACATTGATCTAGAATCCCTTGGTCCTTCCTTACATGTCATAAGTAACGCAGGAAGAATTATTTAAATAAATTTTAAAAAAAAAAAATGTAAAAAATATTCTGCGCTTTCACAGGTTGCCCCTCTCCAAATAACTGGTGCACAACTGAAATGTTGCCGTGGTACTTAGAGCGCTGTAACAGAGGAGCCTGTTCAGTGATGGCAGCAGGTAACAGTAAAACTGGAAATGTTTAAACATGTAATTGCAAGCATGTCACATGATGAATAAAAAAATTATAGCCAATTTTGTATGTCAATAAAAACATCCAAATGTCACAGTTGACATGCTAGATATTTTTCCCCAATTAATTCCAAGCTCATTCTTTACTAGTACTGAATGCTATGAACCGGCAGCAGCACCCCAAACTAATCTTCACACAACTTGCACATCCCTGTTAAAAAGAAAACCCGTAACAATGAGTCAAAATGTTTAAAAGACATTTAAAATGTCTACTACAGTGTGTATACCCCCACCCCCACCCCCTCCCCGCGGCAGCTAGAATGTAGCTCTGCACCTTGGGAGCCTCTTGGGCTCCTATACAGTAAAAGGATGGGGTGCAGTCTCAGACTGAGGTGATGAATAGTGCCCCAGCAGAGAAATGCTCCCTTCCACACAAATACAGAGCTGGAAGAAGGGTAGGTTATTTTATTCTTGGGGTTTAAATAGTCAGAGTGGATTTATCAACTGGGAAAGGTTTTCAACTCACCTTCACAGAAAATGTATATTCCTGATTTTTTAAGATATATTTTGCCTCCATGTCAAACTGCAGCCCATTATTTGCTTCACTCCCCAAAGACACAGCATTTTGTCTAGTATTTCACATATAATGAGCACTTGAATACCAGTTACTTCTGCATAACCAGGTCTGATGACTGGTTCATTCACTGAACTCTGGTCAGAGGAAATGTGTGCACAAATACATGCCTTGACAGCATATATGAGCAGGCCCCACAGAAATGCTTTAGGCAGTTGAATTCAGGATTGAATTCACAATATTGTGAAAATGTCACATAGCATGTAAGCCTGATTGGCTAGGACTCCACTAGAAAGTGTCACAGAGACTATACCAGGACTATTATAAAAGCCATGAACTGAAATGCAAAGCATGGTTCATTGAAATAATAAAAATTTAATTAATATTCCTTTGAGAAGCAACCCAACATCACTGCTGCAAGATCCCAATCAAGCATCAGCTCGCTATCACTAACCATCTAACCATGCAAATGAGGAAACAATGCACCTTTCAGGGATTCATTAAAAAGAGACGGAATACACTTTACTGGTGAACACTATATTAGTGTGAAGGACAGGTTATTCCTTGAAGGAACATTCGAGGTACGAACATATCTGAAAGGAACACTATGTTAGGAAGAGAAATATGTATTCCTGACAAATAACAGATATATATATATATATACATATATACACACATATACATACATACACATATATATACACACACACACACACACATATATATATATATATATACATATATACACACATATACATACAATATATATACACACACACACACACACATATATACACACACATATATAAATATACATATATACATATACCCTCACTTACTTGATTCCAGTGTAAAGATCCCTCTGTGCTGAATCGCTCTCCGCCTCCTCTGATGTCACGTCTGTGGGGGTACAGAATATGCATGTGCGGCAAGTACCTCAGGAGCATTAGTCCTTCCACATAGGAAAGGCTAGGAAATACCTCCGGTGGCTTTCTGGGAGACAGCCACTAGAGGCAGTCTAAACCCTGCAACGTAAACATTTCTCTGAAACTGCAGAGTGTTACATTGCAGGGACACTACACCCAGACCACTTCAATGAGAAAAAGTGGTCTGAATTTCTATAGTGTCCCTTTCAGGCGCATTTGACCGGTTTTGGACTGTACATGCTGCATTTTCTCCACATTCAACTGGACTTTGCACATAAGACAAAGTATTCCCTATTTTTTTTTACTACGAAAAAATTCCAATGCAGTCTGAGTCACATGAGAATTCCATAAAAATGCTGTCTTTATAAATTACCGAAATATATCACGTGAGAGAGCGACTTTAAAATACCATGACTACATCATTGATTTGAAGTGGTAATGGTGCCTAGTCTGCATGTGCAGCGTTTCACTTTGAAACGCTACACGTTCATAGATTAACTACTTGTCTACTGCAGCATCATTAGCCAGGCCAGAACCAACCTACTGGAACAGAGGTAAGTTTGATCTTAAACATTTAAGTTGTACTGGTGTTCAGCACATCCCTTTAAGATTTGGTTGTTAACACAACATTCTATAGAAGAAGAAAAAAAAATAACTATGCGATTGGCATAGTATCCTGGGTTGTGTTAAGGTATGTAATTCACAAGAGTTATTGCAGATTCCCTAGAATGTTATATCTGGAAGTTGTTTATTAAGTGCTTAACCAAACGTATTACACCTATAACTAATAGAGCTATTACAACACTTGTGTAGACAACACCATTTAAACATTCATTTGTACACTAAAGAGGTTGTGTCTTTTCAACTGACAATAATTTCAATTTAAAGTTCTTATGATCAATTGTAAATCCAATCCATCCATGGTATTACAGATTTTTATAAATGTGATAATAAATGTAGGAAGAGGAGAGCAGTGGATTTATAGGATACTTATGTCCTCCAAATGGGACAGTCTTGAGGCAGCTGAAGACATTCTTTATGTATAGTAGTGTATAGGGAGGAAGGAGGGAGTGTTAGACGTTTATCGCAATTAGAAGGCGAATACACAGCTGGGATTACCACCAAACCACCTGGTCTATCTGCTTAAAAAGGATCTCAGATGTCTGATGATCTCCCATCCCCCAATCTTTACAGAACCATTTTGTCATTAAGTGGCAAAGTTACGGTAGCACAAAAGGTAAGATGAGCACAGGATTTCAAGCAGATCCATCACCTGAAATACGATGTTACTTTACACAAGAAGGCCTGCAAAATCTGTCTACATGGCACCAACACACAAAACAAAAAATTGCAGTCTACAAGTATTAAAACAAAACTACCAACAAGTAACAACTTCAGTTTCTCTCTAAAAAAAAAATAAACTGCTTGATATGTGCCATAGTGTCTCCTGGTAAAGACTACTATAATAATTGTTAAACTAAACACTAATTTTTTTTAATATACTTGTTAAAGATATGAATGCTGGCAGAAATGTCATTGCTATAAAATTTTTATCAGAATTAAAAAAAAAAAAAAAAGCCAAAGATGACACTGCTGTGTCTCAGGTGTGAATCGAAATAGGGAAGTGTAGTTTTATAATGATCTCTGATACAGTACTCTTGATTTCTATACCAAAGTATCTACAAGAGAGCCAAATTAATAGCCAAATACACCTTACACCATTTTTTTTGCTACTGACCCTCATGAGCTAAATGACTCAATCACGACCTGTAACTGCTATACATTCCATTGTTGTTACAGTGTGGAAAGAATCCATGACATGCATCTTACAAACTAAACTGTTACCAACATGACAGTTGCCTTTTAATTTGGAAAATCTCTGTAAGTAGTCAATATATAATTTATTAAAGGAATAAATGGCAAAGGTAATTGCTTAAGGTGATATTCATCCAACACTTTCTTCCTATTCAATGCTTCTGTCACCAGGTTGGTGGGTGCTACAATAACCTAGCATCCCCTTGTACTCGATTGGCCCTGCCGGGAACACACATCTGCCCCATAAGGCAGACACACTGGCTGCACTTTCAGCACATTCAATATATGAACGTAGTGACGATCATTCCTATATTCCTCTAGCACTACCATATATTTAGTTATGATGGACAGCGCTCCGGTCACTCAATGAACTCCTTGCTTGAATTACTAAAACACTGCTCATCAGTATTGTTATGCAATACTGATGAGCTGAGTTTTAGTAATTCAATTATATACAATACTGATGTGCAGAGTTTAAGTAATTCAAGCAGGGAGTTCATTGAGTGACAGGAGCGAGCATGAGAACCTTAGCTGTGGTTTTCATGCTTTCCATCATAACTAAATATACGTTAGTGCTAAAGGAATGAACATCACTACGTTCATATATTGAATGTGCTGAAAGTGTGTGTGTGTGTGTGTGTATATATACATACACCCACAAATCCAGAACTATTCAGCTCCTCTGCACGGTGCTTTTAGAATTTATAAACCTCGGCAATACAGGCATATAAATCCCACAATCTCCTGCAGATCATCAGACCTGCCAGATGCATTTACTATAACAGACTGCATATGTCTTCAAATATTTAAATGGGTAATTCTGCATGCGCGGACACACACAATAGCTTTCATGCATCGAGCCACCCTTTGTTAAATGTCTTGAAGTACCCCTATGTCAGCCCTGCTTACACAATAACTGTAGCTAATCAGTCTTTTCACAAGCTAGGTTCACTCCTGACTGGGGTCAGAGGTTAGGTGAACCTTTTTGTTTCCTTGCATTTCCTACAAATGTTTCCCCTTTACACAAAGACAAAACACAATTCAAATAAAAACTCCTGTGATATCTTCATATCTCTACATGCACCCAGAAAGTCTCGGGTTAGAACAGACCTCTTAAAAAGGATTGTGCATTTGTTATAGACACAAAAGGCTTAGCTTTGGTTTACACAGCCCATCAATCAACACTGAAGACAAGCCGAAATTGGTATTACAAATTAAAGGGTATGCCGATAAAGGAAAAAAAATAAAATAAAAGATAATTTAAAAGTTAATGAACTCAGAAAGAGGAAAATTATTTTGCCACAGCCTTCTGACAGAGTTAGATATTCTCAGAACAGAGGTGAGTGCAGACTATTTAAACATTAAAAACCATACTAAACACTGGAATGTGTGTATTTGCTGTATTGTTTTAGAATCTTCAGAAGTGATATAGACAATGATGATGTGCTTACATTTCTATGGGAGCATCTCTCATACACCTGGTAAGGCTTTATGGGAACAGCAATAGTTTCTGGGAATTTTGGTTTAGCTGAAGATGACAGCTGAATGTACAAGTCACATTAAACCCTAGTGTGCACACGTCCCAAGTGTCCCAATTTGGAGACCTAACCTTTTTTCTATCCTAATGTCTCTTTTCTTTGAGCTCCATATTGTTGTGTGACTTTAACAGAGCTCCACAGCAATAATACTCACAGTAATGTGTCAACTACAATAAATGTGTTTAGAAATCAGTCTTTGTAAATAAGATACAATGGTCTTGTTTTAAATTACATTTTAGTTGCATAGTTTTAGGTTAACCAAATGTTGCAGAATAGCTCTACCCTGTGCCACACCCCCACCCGTAAAATTAAAGTGCCCCACTTTGTTCATTTGAAGTGTTGGAAGGTATGCTAATAGTGATGATCAAAGATGTGTGCTTTAAAATTTTAAATCAAGAAATATATGGAGATCCACATTTAAAAATAAAAAATAAAAATACTGGTATATGGTTCTGAGAACATACATTGTAATAACTGAAGTGAATTAAAAAATGACTAGTTCAATATAACAGTGTGCTAAATTGGAGATTTTCCCCAAACATTTCCATACAAGTGTTTTGGCTTCAATCATGTAATTCACTACCAGTTCACTGTTTAGAGCGTAAACCCCAATGGGTAAAGAACACTCTCAAACTAAAATTTTAGGATGTTTTCTGGTTAATCTACATTATGCTAGCTCTATTAAAAAGATTTAAAAAAAAAATAAAAAATAAAAGATACCTGCGCTCTCTCCCAAATCCCTATGTATATTTAAACAAATGGAGGTTATTTAGTTACTCCAATGGCCATTAGAGGGAATGCCCTCTGGGAGTTTGAGCGCAGGACTTATTTTTTTTGTATTTGGATTCTATTAAAAAGATACTTAAATAGATTCCCATCTTACAGATGCCTGTAAATAGCTATCAAGCACCTGCAAAACCATCATGGGTGCAATAACAAAAAACAAACAGATAAGATGTCATGGGTTATTTAGCACAACTACAACCTTAAAAGCAGTCAACAATACAGAATGGTGAAACATCTGCTCCAGCAAATTAAATCCGTATATTTTTTATAAAGCAGAAGTAATTGGTGAACACTAGCGATACATTGCATCACAGATGCCCAAAGGAAAGATCACCAAATGTTGTAGAACTACAACTCCCATGATGCTTTGCATGCCTTTAGCATGGCAAAGCAGGATTTAAGCTGTAGTTTTAAAACACATGGGGTTCTACCTTTTGGACACTCCTGCATTACATGAAATAAACAGAGAGCAAGTCAGCCTCTGAACTCGGCATGCATTTCATTAGCTCAGCAACAGAAAGACAACACAGAAGGCAAATAAGCCACTATCATATCTTTGGGACAGACCTCTAGACTCGGACTTTCTATAAGCCAAGCAAATAAAAATGTTTAAAATCGAGCTCTACAAATGCTTGTAGCCATTAATATAGAAAAATACTTTTTAAAAATGTAAAAAAAGGATTCAAACTTAGACAGTGAGAATACACCCCTACAATTTGAAAAATGAATTTTACGTGCAATGGTATAAGAAAGGACATCGCAAAACAAACTTTTTTTTTTTATTCTTCATTTTTGTTGTGCAATTGCATATCACAAGTGTTTGAGATGCCACAACAGCTCTCTCAGTTAGTTAAACATATAACATAGGTAGTCAGTTGGCATTAGAAGACAGTGCACAGGTTTTTTTTTTTTTTTGGTTTTTTTTAAAATGAATTGTACATGTTACAACAATCCAGCTAGATCTAGCATTGTATCGCCATAGACCCAAATAAGGTGAGGGGTTACGTGTAGATATCTTGGCTTTTAACATCACGTTCAGTTCTTGGTTGGTGTATCATGAACGCTTGCTTAGTGTAAGTGGGTCCTACCTAGTGGTGGCTATGGCTATAAAGATTTGTACCACACTACTCGCTATTGTGGCCCTGGCTAAGGCATGGTGTCTGGGTGTGTTTTGCGTGACAAAACAAGCTCTTCCACTGAGATTAAAAGGAGGTATTTAATTACTTGGACCAAGAGGGGAAATCTATGTATCAATGCTTTAGTAAACCTTCTTCTACTGAAAGAGAGACATTCTCAGATATTGTGACTGGGCAGAGAGGGGGGTCACGTTTGCCAAGACAGTCTTAGTGGAATGCAGTATCTCTAGTGGCAGATAAACACCATTAGAAAATAAACAGCATTACCTTTGCATGGCAAACTTCTTTCTAACAGTTTTTACTTGACCTGTTTGAGCATTATAACACTGACATATGGGGATGCTATGGGGGCTGAATGTTAGCTGTGTCTTAGTCTTATAAGCCTTGGAAAAGCATTTCACATCAACCTGCAACCAGTTTACCAAGAACAGACACTAGACTCCGATTAGAATTCCCTGCACTAAAAACGCAGGAGACTTGTGACAACCTTCGACAGTTTTTTTTTCTCAATTGATCCCAAGAGCCGATAGTTACATTCTTCAATTTAAAGGGATTCACATGAGAAGAGAGAGAAAAATAAAGTAGAAATAACCAATATATCATCGCTATTATTATTGCCATCAATTGTACTTCAATAGAGTTTCTAATTGACAGATGATAGTCCCTTACATATGAAAAAATTCTACATGTATATTTTCTCGGTTTTAAAGGTTCATAATATTTCAACAGACACGAGACTTTGAAGGGGTTTAAATCTGCTCCTTAAAGGAACACTATAGTGTTAGGAATACAAATATGTATTCCTAGCACTATAGAGCCCTAGTCACCTAAACGCTGAATATGGCCCCTTCCGCAGTGAATAAATGGTTAACCATTTATTTGATTACCTTAATCCAGCGCTGGGGATCTCTCCTCCTCCATCGACGTCAGCTCCCGAGTGGAGCCGAATGCGCATGCACGGCCAGAGGCGAGCTCCTCAAACCTGCCCATAGGAAAGCCTAAATGCTTTCCTATGGGGATTTTATTTTACGCTGAAGGTCCGTGAGGACGTCCAGCATCAAATAAAAGCTATTTACTCTGTGTAAATCACAGAGGCGCCTCTAGTGGCTGACAGTTTTCTGAAACTGCTATGTTTTCAGCTGCAGGGTTAAAACTAGGGTGACCTGGCACTTAGACCACTTCATTGAGCTGAAGTGGTCTGAGTGCCAATAGCGGTCCTTTAAGAAGGGCACTACAAAGAGCCACAAGTGTCCTGGTTGCCATCTCCAATAAAGTGGTTTGACAGGGCACCCCTACTGCTTTCAGTCTTCCTATATTGTTAAAGCGGATGTTCGGATTACAAATTAGCTGTGTCATCAAGTTTGTAAAAGTTTGCAGACCATTTATTTGCTGAGTGTGTCATCTGATGTTCTCAGCCAATAAATGAGACTTGGACAAAACTGACGCAGCTTAAATGGAACACACACACGGGTATTAAAATAATCCACAAGACCTTACCTTAAGCAGACCCGAAGTACTTCTTCAGCTCGTGACAAACTGCTCACTCAGCGAAAGCTGGTGATCAACTAATTCAACCATGTAATAGGACTCACACAACATTCAGCATGCTTGCTATTCAAATCCACCAGTTGCCTGTCTGACAGCACTCTAGTAGGCATGGAAATTGTAAAACGTAAACTGTGCTATTTTATTAAGAATTGCACTGTCATTCGCAAGGCTGCAGGGGCAGAGTCAATAACCAAGAAATGTAATTAAGAGAAAGTGATTTTGATGCTTAGAGTGGGTCCCTTTAACTGAAAGCAGTCATTCATTTCATTTAACGAAAGGATTTACCTGTGGGACACGTCTTATGATGTAGAGCTCTTTGTTAATATACTGTGTAAATGTCCCCTTGTATGCACAGCAGAATGCTGCAATCTACCAAATATCACACTTTCCAGATATTAGATTATAGACCCTAAAGGTAGAGGTGATCAAAAGGTAGATCACCAGATTTTTTAGAACTACAATTCCCATGATGCTTTGCATGCCTTTATAATGACAAAGCATAATGGAATCTGCGGTTTTAAAAACATCTGGGTATCTACCGTTGGGGCATCCCTGCCTTAAAGAATGTATGCCAACATGGAAAGCCATGCTTTTTTGTTTTTGTTTTGGAAGCTACATAAAGGTGTGTATTTGTTAAATGACTAGGTCAATCCAATTCAGAAGACAATTTTTAAATAACATAGATCATCCTTAAAGGGACACTCCCCAAAACAACTTAAATGCATTTGATAGATTTTGGCCTCATTAATATGCTATATTTTTTGCATGCTTTTTCTGGAGTCATTGAAGGCAGGGTTACAAGTGTTGATGGATGCAGCATTCCAGTGGAATGGTAAGATGACAGTTTTGCAAGGATGGAAATGATGGTGTCCACAGACTCCAGGCAGCTTTACCCGGTCAATGAATCTACAGCGTCCCTTTAAATTCTGAGGATGTCATTTTCATTTATTAAGGGTGGTGTTCTTTGCATTTAAATCTAGTGTTATTTTAGCCTGAAAGTGTAGGCCAGGTATAAATGGCGTATATAAATGTGATAAAATCCCAAATCTATAATCACCCTACCACGGCCACCATTATTGATTTATCAACTAGGAATGAGTGGAACAGATATTCTGCAAATAGTCACAGAGCTGAAAAATCCATTTTAATAGGAACACGTCTTAAAGAGCATAGAGAATCATGCCGGCACAATATAAGCATGGATGTTCTTGAACACAATTATGGCATCACAAGCGATAGACTGACATATTTCAACCCTCTAATACGCCCCAAAAAACGACGGAATGGTAAGATGATGCCTCAACAAGTGAAAGGAGAGGCTCCTAATTTGTGGAGCCTGAGTGGGACTCTTCGCTGCTTTCCCGAGGATTAGCAGCAGTAGCAGGAACGTTTGTAGTGTTTTTTGCAGTGGTTATGGTGATCTGAATCTATGGACACAAACCAAAGCTCGCAGCCTAGCACAGCTGTCCTAGGTTGGATTGGTTTGTACAGATAATGTGGAAGTGTAATTTCTGCCAATATGGTCTGATACTTTCCCATGAATACACCTGTGGCAGGGGTTTGTAGGATATCTAGCTCACCCAACAACCACAACTCTAGATCTGATGAGAAGAACTGCCGATTAAGGTGAAAACAGTCGCACTATACACAGCATTCTATTAAACTGGTGGTCACACATCAGCACAGCTGTGGCTGGAGGGGTGGGTACATCACAGGTCCGCACTTACCCAGTCAAATGGATTCTGGGCCACAAATGCGGAAGTGAAGGACTGAAAGCAGTAGTTTTATAGCATTTGTGACTTTTGAAAAACACTGCAATTAAAGGGCACAGGGGACACCATAACTTGTACAAAAAGCATTGATGTAGTGTTAAGATTGTGTTGTCCATAAATATAGTGTTATTAGACAGGCTACTAAACCCAAGATAACTAGCCATACAAGAATATTGCCCTAAAATCCACTTGATGTCTTCCCCACTGCCTTCTAGAGTTTATTTATTGTAATTAACTTTTAAATCAGCACGGTCTTGTTTTATTATTTTCTTTCACTTATCAATATACTAGAGGCATAAGGAAATGAAAATACTATTCCCCATGCACTCCAGACCACTAAAGCACTTTAACTTGCTGATTTATGTGTAAAAAAAGAGTATGTAGTTTTTTTTTCATTTTACAAAAAGTGTAGATATCAATAGAAATTGGCAGTTTTATAAATTATCCTGGATACACCATTTAGCTTGCAAGCAGACAATCGGTCCTGTGACTTCCTGGTTTGGTTAGCTCAGTGGAGCTAAACGCAAGAGACAGACAATTGCCCAGAGTGCCTGCCTTGCAAATACGTCTCACTGAGCTGCATTTGGGAAGTCTGGGCGTGGTTAGAAGGAGAAGGCTTGCAAAGGTAGCAGGCAAGAGAACTGCAGCTTTTGCAAGCTGTTTTTCAAGTCATTAACAGGGTGAAAAATTGCATAATTAAATGCATCCATGTTTTTATTGGAGATTAATCGATGAAACAGTGATTTTTTTTAAATTTGAATATTTCATTTCTAATATTGATTTAATATTTTGGCACTGGAGTGTGTCGCTTTAGGCTTTGCCTAGTACCAAATGTTGTCAAAGATCATCAGTCCCTACTTTCTTATGTAGAATGAAAAATACGGTATAAAAATATAAAAAAATTAAAAATGGGAGAAATATTGGGACAAATCATCTCAATGAAGTGATCCAGATGCAGTGCCCCCATGTTCGCTTAACACTTTCAGACACCAGAGGTGCACTGACTGACTAAAACTATCAATGCTTTCCTATAGGAAAGTTAGAATGCATGTGCAGAATTCGCAGCACATGTACATTTGGTCCCAATTGCTTCTCTATGAGGAGAATTAGATTGGAGCACGCTGAAAGAGGTGATGGCACTTGGGAAGGACAGGTAAATAGTGCCAAGAGAGGCTTGGCACTGGAACAATGTGAGTAAATCTTTATTCAAAGATTGTAACCTGAAAAATGAGCTACATTTAACAAATCTTTGCAATATTAGTATTTTTAAAGAATTAATCAAAGTAACATGACTACTTCAGTGATGTTCTGCCCTGACTAATGTCAATTCTGTGAAAAACTGGAGTTAGACACCGGCACGCATACTGTCCTGGCGTCATGCCCTATGTCGCCGATGTTCTCCCCGCAGTCGGTCCTCCTTCACAATCAAACAAGGGGAATGACATCAGGCAAGGTGGTTCGGGCTGTTGTCTCAACTAGGAAAAGATTTAAGCACTTTTTTTTGGCGTAGGGGGAAAGGAGCAGACAAGCAAAGAAGGGATTACTATACCCAAAAACAGTGTTTTATGAACTGGTGATATATGCAAACCTAATGGAGGTTTTCAACAATAAATAATAAAACCGCTCCAAACCTTAAAGGAAAAACACTGGGCACCATACTAACTCTGCATTGAAATTAAATTGTTTTGATGCCAAGAGGCCCGTGGTGCTTGCGAATCTTAAGGAGTTTAACCGTCCTAAAACGGTTTAATCCCACAGTCTGTTCCACTGTCGAACCTCCCTGCCCTTCCATTTCGCTCAAAATAGGGAAGCTGTAAGGCTTCTGCAGAATCGGGCAGCGGAGACGCTGATTGGCTTAGAGCAGGCAGCTGACACTTCGCTAATCTGTGACCCCCAAATCATACAACTGGCTTGAAGAAAAACATTCTTTTTTCAAGCCAGTTTTATGAATGGGGAATAACTGACTGGATGAGAGCATCAGCTAACTACTCTGAGCCAATCAGCAGCGCCACTGCCCAATTCTTCAAGAGCATTCCTGTTTACTGACTTTTAGATAAAAGGACAGAGGCAGGGAGATTCGGTCCTGGAACACAGACATTGGTAGTAACCGTTTGAGTTTAACCCCTTAAGGCGAGTCAGTGCTAGAGACCTACTGGAACCATAACAATTAACTTATTATGGTGCTTAAACCGATCCTTTAATAAACAAATTAATACTTAAAGGTAACACATCTAAACATGCATATACCGTCATATTTTCCAATGGAAGAGCCGGCCATTTTCCATTAACTCATTTACTTTTACTGGGAGAGGCTATAGGGGTTGGAGTTAAATAGGCGGCTTTCAAATGAACTCAGATTTACAGTAACGCTGTGCAGCTTCCGTCTAATTTGTTTTGAAAACTAAGCATTAAATAAATGAAGTCCACCCTATAGAGAACCTACCAAGCATAGGTAGCTGTAACCAAGTCTACACATTGCACTCAACAGGTGTGGGTGCCCACGGCACCTCTTTAAAAACAAAAAAAACTGATAACCGCAAAACAACATGTGTAAGATATAAAAGAGACAGCTTACTAGATTTCCCTACGGCAGTGATGATTTGCCTATGGCACTACAGCTGTTGTGGAATTAATTTTCAATGATTCAAAGTGAGAACACAGCAGCATTTTACGGTTTACATATTGAACAAGAATTTTAAATCGTCATTTGTAAAAATAAAATGACAAATAAAAAAAAAATTACATTGCCATTAGTATTTTCTGAATCATTACACATTTTCACCCAGACAGTTGGAAAGATTTATAATAAGGGTTAGGCAAGGTGAATTGTATCTTGGCAGTTTTGGAGAGCCATCTTTAACAAATTGGTTAAATAACATATTAATGATGGGTCAGTGCAGAAAGAGAGAGAGAAAAAAAAAAAAGAAACGAGCTGCTGTGGTCAGGGTTAATTTACGATTTGTTTGCAGGCCCCAAGAGAAGCGGAAGCGAGCACCATTAGCAAAAAAAAACAAAAACCTGATTATAGAAGGAATGTCATACAGTGGCCAGTTGGTCAGGCTAAACTGGTCTTTCAATTGTTTTAATGAGGGGGGTGCATAGCCAACATGTTGCAGCCTGTGTCGGAGGAGGAGTTAGGACAGTTGGCAGTCAGTATTAACCCTATTGAAACCTGAATTAGCCTTGCATAGCAACAGTCTATCCTGACCCCAAGGGAATCATTAATAATGCATATCAACTAATGGGTGGCAAAAAATAAAAGGGGAAATGTACAAGCATATCTGACAAAGAAACAATAAAACCTTATTAGGGGGAGGGAGGACACCTTATGGAGAAAATTTCAATGAGATTACAAACTGTCTAACATGCACAAAGATCCACTTATCAGACTTGTGCACAATGCATTTCAGTTGGTTTGAACAAATTCCTTTTAATCTACGCACGAACAAACCGATCCGCTTGGGTTTTACCCAAGGAGACAGGCAGATTGGCTGATCTGGTGTAGATTGAATGGCATTTGATTAATTCGAATCAGCTAAAACACATTTGTGCACAAGTCTAACATCAATACGATCACCAGAATGATATCCAAAATAGAGTCAAGAGTTTTGGTATAGTTTTAAAGTATCGAACCAAATTAAAAAAAATAAAAAAAATAAAAGAAACCTGTACTGATGCCTCAAGTCAGTTACACAAAGCTCCTTAACCTTTACTGTTGGCATATGAAAATGTTTATTTCAGAAATAGATAGGTTGATTTATCAGTTACGGACTTAAATTCGACACAAATTTGCCCAGCCGTGTACAATCCCATCACAAGCAAGTCATTATACAACGAGGAATAATTCTATAAAAATTGTGTATGTTAGTTATCGGTGTTGAACAATTTTGTTAGTTTTATTAAAAACACCTAATCTAGGCAAAAATTAATGGGGGTTTAGTTACATTATATGATCATACATTGCATAAGCCTGCCACAACGTCATATATACACACACATAGAGCGCTGCAGAATTTGTCGGCACTATATGTGAGAGCGAGAGAGAGAGAGAGAAACTTGTTGCTTTAAGGTGATATACTGTAGAATTTATGCTGCTTACAATGACCCTGTTAGGAACACCAAAGTGCACATTTATATAGAATTATACATTTACAAAATTACCCAACAGAAAGATAGGGGTTTGCTGTTGTGCATGCTAAGATATCATTTAGCGATCAGAAAGGTTTAACTTAATTTAAAGCAAAACCATTAAAAATAACCTTTCATTTCTAACAGTAGAGTCTTTAAAACCCCATATAGATTATCGGTCTTCACAGTGCCCCCCCAAAAAATAAAACTACACAGCGCTAATCCAGAGGGTCCATTGCTGCAGCTATACTCCACAGCAGCCAGCCTGCATTTTTTCTCTCTCCCAATCAATTCAATGTTTATCATCAAAAAACAATGTGAGGCAATCTGCATGCTAAACCTGCAATGTATCTTATAGAAAAGTACTAAAACCAACCAAACATGACATCTACATTAAGCTACAGCAAAAATTATAAAGGAAAAGCAGCATTATAAATTATTTTTTTTATAATGTGAGCAAAAGTCAACAAATAAAGCACTTCAGCTCCAACGGTTTGGAGTTACTTCAATAATGTGATTGAAGACAGATCCATACTGGCATTCTGTGCCTAAATAAATGCCTAAAATACTCAAAATGTCGCTACTATATCCACCTACAGATACAGATTGTGACATTTATGTGTAGTGTAAAATTAGGCAAACCAATAGTTCCGTACAATGATCACTGTAAAAAGAGGCATAGAACACAATCAAAGCCAGCTGCTGAAAACACTGGTTGGACATTGATCAGTGCAACCGGTTCTCACAGCAATCCCACGTGTGAAAATGTAGCCAGGTAAACTGGTGCTGTCCTACGACAATGTGAAAGGTAACCAGTAAATAATAATAAAGTATTTAACCTTTCCTGGATCAGGATCAAAGTCAAATAAAGAGATGATAACACTAAACACATCTTACATTTTAAATAGCTTTGTAGCATGTGTTCTCTTATTAAATAAAAGGTTTGTGTGTTGAAAGACAGTGGCACACAATCCATAATATACTAACGCTATATTACTACTATATAGTATAAGATATATTATAAAAGACCTTTTGCACTATGTTTGCAGAAATCTATTAGCCAGATGCCTCCACAGGGAATCTCACCACAAACGGCTGTCTGGAGTGTTACAACTAAGGTGACAGGTCATTTCCTGTACTGACAAAGGAGCTACATCCATATAATGATGGCCTTTTTATTTGTGGTTGACTAGAAGGGGCACACTAGTTTGCACAGGGGATACGTACACTACTATGTACTGGGTCACTTTCCAAATGAACAGACCTCTCATTATACAAAACGTGAGGAAAGCAAATGTTACAAATAATGATGTGCGTGCATGATTGTATAACAAATTGATTACTTTAACTGACATGGAAACAGTTATAAGGCAGATATTCTTAGAATTTGAGGCAAATATGTTTACGTAACATTGCACAACACACAAGAAAAAGTGAAATATTTAAAAGATAATAAGCAACACAAAGTTGTGCATGGCAGCAAACTAGCAGATCATAAAGAAACATTTAGGGACTTAATCGGTAAGGCAGGAGAATTAAAGTAACTGATAATTCTAGTTCAAAACACTAGAGTTTGAAAATGATCTGAGAAACTTTTCGAATTTACCAATGTTGCCATAAAATTTCCAAACATTCTCAAGAACTTTCAGTCTAGAATATATCCTGGAGTGTACTGGAAATTGTCCGCAACAGTACACATACATTGAGAGATGTAAATCATCTTTTACCAGTCTGTCACAAGTATACAAAAGAAAAACAAATGTGACACTTGTGAATTTCAGCCTTATTTTTTAATTAAAATATATATATAAATTTCTGGAAATTTATTACAAGCACAAGACAGGACAACTTCCAACCTAACTGAAAAATATCAGCCTACATCACATATTAACATGGATTAACACAGACCTGAATTTGAAATCTGTATTTTACACATGTACACACACTCACACAATATACAGATATACATTTACTGCTGTGCGTGTCCTGCTTTTCCCCACAGACATATGCAGTAATAACGAGGACCATTTAAACAAATTCACCATGAAGAATGGGTCTACTGTCATGGCCCCATTTCAAAACGTTGCATCATGTCTAAGATCTGACCCCCAACTGCTTTAACAGGAGACTAGGAACTGCCTTGAAATATCATGTTCACTTCCTGGTCATGTCAGCATGTCACAGTAAACCAGAGATTTTGCAGCATAAGTGAGACTTGTACGGTGTCCATTCTATTTAAAATAAAGTTATTATTTTGCACTCATTTTCAACAAGTTACTTTTATCATGAATTAAAAATGTTGTGCCAAAACCCGCCATGGACTGTTCCTGAAAGGATGAAACAGAAGGATAGAAATGTATCTGACTGCTGCATCAGATGAACCAAGTTGCTCTTGGAAGAGTTTAATTTAAATGTGAACAGTCCTGGATTCGTGCCATGTGGGGGGCTATTATTGACTCACACTTTCAGTATGGTGCAACACAAGTTATATGAAGAACACTGCACAACCAGCATGACATGTTTGGTCCACAAGTAAAACAGCTGCCTATGTTGGCTTGAGGTAGTATAACAAGCACAGAGCTATAAAACACATGTGCAGGTCTTTTTCATCATGTGAGAAGTAAATATCTTTAGATGTTGCAGCTCATACCCCCCTAACCATTATATCAAAGGGTAAACATTTTTGCACGTGCCCATTTCAAGGAAACATGGTATTCATGTCTGGGAATGTTTTCTCAAGAGAAAACGGAATTCACAAGTTTAACACAGAATGGATTACACATTTATATGCAATAATACACATCAAGAGAGACTTAAAAGACATTCTGGGATAAACAGGACTCTTTTAAACATTTTATAAACACAACAAAACTCAATGGGTAAATCACACTATACCGGTTTTCCCCTTACCCCTTATTAAGAGTTGAACCTGATCCCCCTTTTCTGAAGATACATATATTGCAGCTATGTAAGGCAAATATCAAAAAGAGTAAGTCAGGTATTAAAAAACAATTGTCCATGTAGGTGCTTAGAGCAGATCCGCTGGCCTGGGTATAGCCCACCTTTTTAAAAACCAGACAGTCAATTTATGTAAACTTTCAGTGGTAGTACATGGAAGGGTTTGCCCAGAATAGTGTTGCATTTAAATTTCTCTTGTGCCTGAAACTTGCCATGCTGCATTAAGAACACGCACAGTGGGCACGCTTTGTTGTACTTTTAGTCATATGAGGTCGCTTGTCTTCTATGCCCACTTAGAGTGTTCTAAACTTAGTATGGCAAGTGTGGAATAGGTACTTTACCCTACATAAAAACCTTTCAGGTAATGCGCTACCACTGAGATGTTTAACAAAAGTTTACATGGAAAACTGGACTGGCTGGTAAATAGAAAGCCAATAGACCCAACAAGAACACTTTTTTCCCCTACCATATCTTTTGTGTTTAATACATGCTTAACTCTTTACCATTTGCCTTATGCCAATTCAATATATTTCTCTGTCTGATGCCTCTGTGTTAGAATCACTGTGAACGGTTTTAATATAGTGCTTCACTTTTCAGAATAGGCAGAATAGATATAGCACCATTTGTCTTTTGCAGGGGCAGGCAACCTTCAGCCGACCAGATATCTTGGACTACATCTCACAGAATGCTGTTACAGCCATGATGCTGGCAAAGTACAGTGGTACCTCAGTTTACAAATTTAATGCATTCTCCGGGACGTTTTGTATTGCGAAAAATTTGTAAACCAAAACGTGGTTTCCCATAGGAATGCATTGAAAACCAATTAATCCAATCCCGGAGGTCAGAAGAAAGTCAAATTGAGCTGGCATGGAAACCAACCCACAATGCATAACGCACAGTGAAAGGCATGCAAACGATGAAGCTCAGCTCCCTACCTTTCCACCGCTTAAGAAATGCACCACAAAAGTTCCAAAAAGTCCCAAAACTGCTGCAAAAAAAATTCCTGAATGGCTCCAAAACATGATGCAAAAACCGCTCCAACAGCTCCACACTCGGTGCTACCCACAGACTCCAGCATGCACGGAGGCAGCGCTATAAACCTCCCAGGGCAATGCATCCTGGGGAAACTTGCTTTGTATTGTGAAAAAAAAATAATCGTAAACCAAAGCATCATTTTCAATAGATTTTCATTTGTAAACCGAAAAAGTCAACCAAGGCATTTGTAAACCGAGGTACCACTGTATCAGGGGAGAGGTAGTCCACGGCATCTGGACTGCCTACCAGTAACCTATAGTGTTATATGTGTTTGGCATTTGCAGTGCCAGCTTACTGTTTGGTGGGCATCCTATAAGGTAAACAGCAACTAGTTAATACTTTTTTTCTGTGAGCACTATAAAGACCTAATTTTACTTTGT
This sequence comes from Pelobates cultripes, assembly GCA_933207985.1. Taxonomy (NCBI): domain Eukaryota; kingdom Metazoa; phylum Chordata; class Amphibia; order Anura; family Pelobatidae; genus Pelobates; species Pelobates cultripes. Next base: position 47,461,576 of record OW240914.1, read on the forward strand.
ATTTTATAAATAACACTAGAAAAGAAACATGCAAGATTTAAAGAAAATATATATATTTTTTTTTAAATCAATAATGCAGCTACTCTTACTCCACAGGTAAGAATTAGCAAGCATTTTGCAAGCTATGAAGTTTCTCATTCTTGTCTATGAGCTTATTCCATAAATGCCTGGCTATCAAGAGGGTATGTGTTATGCAGATCAGCCCCCAGCAGCAGCTCCATTTATCAAACCTGATCAATGCAACAGCTAAATAACTTGAAAGCAGACACTGCAATCAGTTTATTGACAACCACATTCCAATTTGGTGAATGGGATTGAGCATAGCACTTGTCATGCTACAGCATAAAGCTTTTTCTGTAGAAACGGTGTGGAAACAGAAAACCTATGCCAAGAGAATATTACCTACAGGATGTAAAAAAAGAAACTAATGAAATATTTTGAGAGATATATATATTTTAATGCTTGCAGATGCTTAAACCCATTACCAACAAATTTCTTCAGGAAGGCCAACAGTTGGTGAATCTAACAAAGTAACGTCAATGAGCCAGGGGAGGAGGGGAGGGACACAACACTACTATATGGACCCACTGCATTTTATTGATGCTTTGTCTATTCAGTAAACAATGAATTGTAGTGAATTGAAAATAGCAGAATTGGGAAATCTGGCACTGAAATTTCAATCCACTGTTTAGCAAACAAATATATAGTGAGGTTAATGAATTTATGGGATTTCATTGCCTTTGTCCCAAATTCAGAAAAAAAAATATTATTGTGCTCATGATCTACAAATATTTTTCTACACAAAAACTCACGTGTGGAAACATATCATGTATATTGCTCTAGGAATGAATATCCAAGAATGAACCTCACCTCCGTATATTTAAATTTTTCTGGAAATAGTTTGATAACTGATAAAAATAAATGTAAAAGAGATTGTTTTGTATCTGTTTTTGTAATTGTTTCCAGAGCAATTACAACTCGTAACCGATTACTAATTAAGTATTCCAATACAACCTTTTAGTAAACAAGTAAACCTAGTATCAAGAGAGCCCTACCAAATAAAACCGTAACATCATAGATAGACACACACTGTTTTTTTAATGAATGGTAAAAAAAAAAGATTTTATTTGACTACACAGAAAGATTGTATCAGCGCTGTTAAAATATTATTTTTCCAATGCAGATGTGCATTGAATTGGGGATTATACTGTATAAGTTGTCTTGTGAAACTTCATACAATTTGAGCAAAAAAAAAAATTTAGGATGATAGGGAGGGGGGAGGAGAGAGAAAGTAAAAAATTATAAATAAAAAAAAATATTCAAAGAGCTTGATCTAACAGTGTGTAGTGACAGGTCTGCCCCTCCAGATATGTTTAAAGCGTGCACCTGCAAACAGTCAACTGAAACTTAGATCTGATCTTTAGCCAAAAGGTGACAGAGAAAGTGGGAAAGAAATTCTTGCCTTTTAATTTTTAAGCAATACAGAACAAGATACTCTACCAGGGAAGTATACTCTGTCAATATGCTACTTCAGCGCCTCACATGTCCAGTATGGCCATAAGCTATGATTCTGGGCAGCACTGAGCAAAGATGATGCGAAGGTGTCACACAGGACCATGGACTGTGCTCTCCAAGGTCAGCTCAAGTTTTATGGACCACCCAAGGTAAGGGCCATGGGGTGTTTTGGCTGCACTTTTCTTAAGAAGAGATGGATTAATGGTATTTGAAGTAGAAGAACAAATTCAGGACAGGAAATGGAATATGTAGACTGCAGGTGAATATAACAATACCAGCATTATGAACCTGATCCAACCCAACAACCTCATCATCCAGGTTTGCTGTAAATATGTTGTATGTGGAAAAGGCCCAGGGTTGGTATAGCTCCGTGCAAGTAGATCATTATAGATGCTTACTATGTGCATTCTAAAGACTTGGTTTCTGGTGCTCCAAAAGTTGTATGGGAAGAGTTATGGTTATAAAACACCTAATGGCACATAATTATTATACATGCAATGTTTGCATTACACCAACAAAATGTCTACCTCTTTCCAAATTTACCTACAGCAAGTAATGGCAAAACCTGATGCGAACATGCATACCTACATTCTGCAAGCTCATACCCACTAAAGACCCTATGGCCAATACAACAGTAATTGGCAATCATGATATAACCGTCTTCTTCTAACCCAATCCTGCCACAAATAGAACAAATTCTGCTTTAGAATACCAGATTTGAACTCTCATCCTACATCACAATAAACGTCATATTGCAGCAATTAAATTAAGACTGATCTCAGATTTAAAATGGTCAGGACACTTTAGAGCTAGAAAATGTTGGCTTACCTGTTTAATGTGTTCTTCCACATTCTGCTTGAGGTGTTTAGATGGAGAAGGGTTGGAGTCTTCTTCAAGAGGTTCCTCCTTCACAGTTCTAGGTGGCTGACTAGGGGTCCCCTGTGGATTAGGGATGCCAATTCTCTGTTGCTCTCTCTGAGCCTGTAGATACTTCTGTGCCAGACTAGAACTCTGAGCCATTCTTCCTTCCTCCTCCTCCTCAAAGGATTCCCCCATGTCACTCTCATCCTCTTCCATTTCTTCTTCTTCATCTGGGTCACTGGTACTTGGAGCAAGGCCTGCAGGAAGGCGGATTCTATTAGATGAGACTGTTGCAGGACCTGGCAAGGATTTCATGGCATGTTGGGCTGCCAGTTGTTGTGTATAGAGGCGATGAGTTTCTCTGATTTGCCTCTCACGCTCCTGCATGCTGCGAGCAGCTTGCTGTTGCTGCTTTTGGAGTTGCTCCATGACAGCCTCCAGTTTCATGCCCTGTTTGGGGAGCATTTGAGAACTACCAGAGAGTGCCGGATTTAATCCACCAGGGATTAGTGAGGGCTGAAAGAAAATCATAAAAAGGTAAAACCATTTAAGCATGAGAGAGTATCTAAATGTTGCCGGTAGCAAATCATTTCATCAACCTTAAAATAAAAAGGCCTAAAATAGGATGCACACTCAGTAGACTCTCTTGGTATCATATTTATCTATACATCTATTTACAGACATATTTCTTCATTTAAGACTCTTGTAAATAAATTATATATTAGAGAGATGTATGCATGATAGATATATACACATTCTCCATATAGAAGCTATGGATATTATTCTGCTCAAAGTAGATCTATATTAGAGAAAATATAATTTTAAATATAATTTCCCTTGCAATGCAAAGAATGTTCGTTAATTTGTCAAACCCTAGAAGAAAGGGTATAACTGGATATCCTAGATGTCCACCAAGATAAAAGACAAATAAACTAGACTTATACAATTAGCATCAACAGAATTCTCTTTAATCATGTAAATGCCAGAAGGCAAAAACAGCCATTACAAAGCAATAAAGTACAGTCAGACCTAAAATGGTAACTAAAACAATAGGGATGGGGTTAAAAATTACCATGCTAATTATGCATGTAAAACACACGTCAACATTTGGCTTTTAAATTATTTCAAAGAAAGTCATATGTGCAAAACAATACACTGCACTAATACACAAATTTGAAAGCAAATCAAATTAGGTTAAACGATTCATAATGCAGTCAATTAATTATACTTTCATCACACTGTATGTAAAAGGAATTTTGATTGCAAATAAAAACAGCTTATAGATTGCGTTAAAATATTTTTAACTAGTAGCCCGCTTATCTTACAAGGCAAAAAAAAGTATTTACCGGTTAAAAAAAATAAAATAAAAATTATGTGTCACTATCTCTTTTAAACCTTTTTACACAACCCAAACACACCTTTTATTTACAAAACACTCTTAGATCAAGGGAGGCCCACTCATTTTTTAAAATAAATTAAAAGACCAGTTTGCCATGTCATGAAAGCTAAATCTTTACACCTGTTTGTTGCTCAGGACAGTCAGCTTCATATTATTTATATAGAGCCAACATATTTCACAGAGGGACACACAACACAGGCATTTTTTAAATGTGTGGTATGTAAAATGTAATGCATTAAACATTATATAGAAAATATCTATATTTTTTTTTCACATGAAATAACACCACTTTACACCAAGCTTTTAAAACCAATGTAATTTTTTTCTCTAAACAAAAAACAAAACCAAAATGCACTGTAGTCATTTTGGATATAGCAAGAGCAACACAAATAATGTATGTATGTTAATACATATTTTAGGAGACTAGATAATACACTACTTTGAATAAAGAAAATACACTTTATGGTATATGAAATATGTTTTGCATTACTGAAACATGAATGCCTTTTGCAGAGAGCATTAAATGATGACATTACACAAAATATGTGGAATCTGAAAAGTGCATTTACTACTTCATGGTAAAGGTTACATACCATAAACACACTAAGCATATTAGTGTAGTACCATGAATTGTTTACCAATGAACTCCCCCCCCCCGAAAAAAAGGTTCAAAGAGCGGAGTTAAGATTTTTTTCTCCCAAAATTAAAAGTTTTAAGAATTAACACAAAGCCCTTTTGCACAATAACAGAAAGGTTATTTACTAAAGTATTACATGTCAGGGAATCAAAGCAAATTACATTTATTATGCCAAAACAACCAAACCTGAAAACATAGATGACTTTCCAATTTTATTCATTAAAGTGCGAATTGTAATGAATTGAATTCATTGTAATGAATTGAAAGTCAAATTACAAAAGGCTAAAACATGCTGACTTCTGAGAAAAACAAAATAGATACATCTTCAAATCAGCAATAGTTACAGCTCATCTATTTGAGTGTAAATGTCGTCATGTGTGCTCAATTCTCTACAAGTCGCAGTTTAGCGCTTTGGAGAATGTTTCTAGATCGACTACTTTGGCCTCAATGACTGACTTCTACTAGAATTTTCGCAAGTTTAGTAAATAACCCTGTGGATGTATAAAACCTGACAGGTAGATGGTATAATTTTTAATATGAGAGAATGACTCCCCTTGGAGGGTTAGATCCTGACCACATAGGGAATATAATTAATTTATAGAGAGCAGGCGATGTGTCCATTCAGGCAATATACAGGCAGCAATGTACAAGGAGCACTCTATGCAGTAAATAAGCAGGATTAGAGGTTGCTGGGAGGGTGCTTTACAGAGAGGAGGGGATGTGTCCATTCAGGCCATGTACAGGCGGCACTGTACAGGCGGCACTGTACAGGCAGCCATGTACCGGCACCAATGTACCAGTACTGTACAGGCAGCCATGTACCGGCACTGTACCAGCACTGTACAAGCACTAACGTACCAGCACTGTACAGGGAGCACTGTACCGGCAGCCATGTACAGGGAGCACTGTACCAGCAGCACTGTACCGGCAGCCACGTACCAGCAGCACTGTACCGGCAGCCACGTACCAGCAGCACTGTACCGGCAGCACTGTACCGGCAGCCACGTACCAGCAGCACTGTACCGGCACTGTACAGGGAGCCATGTACCAGCACTGTACCGGGAGCCATGTACCAGCACTGTACCGGGAGCCATGTACCAGCACTGTACCGGGAGCCATGTACCAGCACTGTACCGGGAGCCATGTACCAGCACTGTACAGGGAGCCATGTACCAGCACTGTGCAGGGAGCCATGTACCAGCACTGTGCAGGGAGCCATGTACCAGCACTGTGCAGGGAGCCATGTACCAGCACTGTGCAGGGAGCCATGTACCAGCACTGTGCAGGGAGCCATGTACCAGCACTGTGCAGGGAGCCATGTACCAGCACTGTGCAGGGAGCCATGTACCAGCACTGTGCAGGGAGCCATGTACCAGCACTGTGCAGGGAGCCATGTACCAGCACTGTGCAGGGAGCCATGTACCAGCACTGTGCAGGGAGCCATGTACCAGCACTGTGCAGGGAGCCATGTACCAGCACTGTGCAGGGAGCCATGTGCCATGTGCACCATGTACCAGCACTGTAGCAGGGAGCCATGTACCAGCACTGCACTGTGCAGGGAGCCATGTACCAGCACTGTGTGAGCCATGTACCAGCACGCACTGTGCCGGGAGCCATGTACCAGCACTGCCGGGAGCCATGTACCAGCACTGTGCCGGGAGCCATGTACCAGCACTGTGCAGGGAGCCATGTACCAGCACTGTGCAGGGAGCCATGTACCAGCACTGTGCAGGGAGCCATGTACCAGCACTGTGCAGGGAGCCATGTACCAGCACTGTGCAGGGAGCCATGTACCAGCACTGTGCAGGGAGCCATGTACCAGCACTGTGCAGGGAGCCATGTACCAGCACTGTGCAGGGAGCCATGTACCAGCACTGTGCAGGGAGCCATGTACCAGCACTGTGCAGGGAGCCATGTACCAGCACTGTGCAGGGAGCCATGTACCAGCACTGTGCAGGGAGCCATGTACCAGCACTGTACAGGGAACCATGTACCAGCACTGTACCAGCACTGTGCAGGGAGCCATGTACCAGCACTGTACAGGGAGCCATGTACCAGCACTGTACAGGGAGCCATGTACCAGCACTGTACAGGGAGCCATGTACCAGCACTGTACCAGCACTGTGCAGGGAGCCATGTACCAGCACTGTACAGGGAGCCATGTACCAGCACTGTACAGGGAGCACTGTATGCAGTAATTAATGAGGATTAAAGGTTGCTGGGAGGGTGCTATACAGAGGAGGCTGTTTGTGTGCGGGTTATGGGGTGTGGGTGTCCAGGTCCGGCCCCCCATGCAGTGAGTGGGCTCGCTGAGTGTCCGGGGGGCTGTGAGGGAGTATTCACTCAGTGAGCCCGGCTCTCAGTGAAACCCCCCCCTCCCCCCAGATCCCCCCGCGGGCGCACACAGGGTCCCCCCCGCCTCACCATGGAGTCTCTCCCGCAGCCGGCCTTCTCCACCATCCCGTCGGGTAGCAGGCCTCTCGGCACCGCGCTCTCCTGTCAGCCCTCCGCCGCTGGCCGCGGCCTTCCCCTCCGTTTCCGTCTCAGCACAGCCTGCAGGCTCCCCTAGGCCCCGCCCGAATGCTCGAGCGCCGGCGCGGTGACGTCATGGCGCACACCCAACCTAACGGCAGCACGTCCACCCACAGCGAGCGAGAGGGGGCGGGGCGTGCGCTGTGTGTCCGCCATCTTTGCCCTCCCCGTCCTTCTCGTTGGGTGACGCGCTGGGAGCTGAGTCTCGCGTGGAGTCGGACGCTGACTACGCAGGCCACGCTATTCACGAAACAGGTCGTACGACATTTCCTCCACGTAAACACGATTCGCGATGCTTCATCAGACAAGCTTCGAGCGCAGAGCCGCGGGTATCAGACTAAGGCCGGCAAAGCATCACGGGAGTTGTAGTTTTAAGACACATGTCTTAAAGGGACACGCCTAGCAGCAGTGGTTATGGTGTCTGATAAGAAATCAAACATTAGCAAATTACTTTAATTTTTACACTGGGGGAGGAGGGGGGGGTTCACCTAGGCACCATAACCACTGCATCGTGTTCTGCCAGGGATATTGGATATAGTGTGAATTATTGAGCATTGACCGCTGGTTACCAAAATCCCACAGCGAGAAGCAGCGTGTTTACATTAACTGTCTGCGTTAACGCGCAGCTATCGCCTCTCTGGAATTTACGATAACCCGGGACATATTTGAAAACGAGAGAAATCTCAATGTATCCATCCTGGTAAAATATTTTATAAATAAATAAAATAAATAAATATCGAATACAAGTTTTAAAAAAAAAAATCCCATCTATTACATTGGTTGTTTTTTTTTTCGTCACATGATGGTATGTGTTTCTTATCATTTTATATTAAAAGTGTTTATCAGATGGCATCGCAATGCAGTTCAGATAAGGCGAAGCCCGGGCAAACATTGAAATGTATGTTTTGTGTATGCTGACTGCCGGGTGCGAAGGACGAAGCTTATAAAAATCAAGATGGAGGCGCCTAGTTGCAGAATAAAGAGGAGTGGATTTCTACATTTCATTTTCTGTTTTTCATACCTCACAAATACCAATTTGTTAAACATAAGAATGAGTAATGTAATATTAATTCTAGGAAGTGACAGTTCCCCTTTAAAACTCATTTTACAGAGCTCCCTACAATGCAATTCACAGAAATGGGATGTGTGTTTGAGGTTTCGGTTTGTTTGTTGTTGTTTTTTTTTTTTTTATCTGTAAAACAAGTAATAGAGGAGGCAAGCACCAGGTGTTCCCAACCCCCTCAGCATCTGTCTTATCATCCCCCTATCCTCATTATCCTACCGGCAATGATTCTAATTAATATTTTAAACAACATGCCCCCTTCTGCTTGCCTCTAGTAGTGGAGAAAGGTGTAACTCTTGCCACTTTACTGTTTTAGGTACCTGGCAGATAAACAGTGTGTGGAGTATAGACATTTTGTGTACATGTATTCCCTCTGCACTCAAGCCATGTGGAGCAGACATCTGATCCCAGGAAATCCATCTGTCTGTAAAATTGTGAACTAGTTAGGAATGGTTGCAGTCAAATATGTTTTATGATTTTATGCAATGTTTGCATTTTACAATACATTTTATACTGCTGCCAAGAAGATATCGATGAAGAGGTTTGTATATGTTGTATTCTGTAAAACTCTTGCTTCATCAAATCTCCTGATGCCCACTGACGTTTTTTAGCTCTAGTTTTTTAGTTTTTTTATAACACACAGGGACACTTATCATCCTCACCCTCGCAGTGTCCTGCAAGTAATCCATTGCTGGGTGGGCTTACCTGCAGGAGATACTAATATTCCAAATTCACATGTATCTATGGTAGCTCAAAGACACATTCTGGCCATAATGACAACTTCATTGCAATTAATTTGTTATGGTGTGCAGAGGTTCTGGGCGACCTCCTACCTTATTGGGTTAAGCCTTCAATATGAACCCCAAAACTCTGGCAGCCAATGTTTAATCACTGTGCTCCTCCACTTCCTTTGAAGATCCGAGGTTTCACTGGGCGCCGTTGATTGACTGAGAGTAGCTCTCCATTCAGAAAAATTAGTAAAAAAAATGTACACCATATTTCACTCACTTTCTTGAATGTAGAACTAGTGACAGGCTGATAGCATTAGCGGACGCTCTCAGCCTATCAGCAGTGCCCAGTTGATTGAAGCCTAGGACTCTCAGATGAAGTGTAGTGGCAGAGAAATCAGGCGCTGCTTCTGACTTTGAGGTTAAACTGTTCGCACATGGTAAGACATGGCATTGTTATGGTGCCTGGAGTGGTCATCATGTTCAAGAAGAAAATAAATTACTAGTTAAGTTTTAGAATACCAGCATATTTAGAATGCTGTAAGTCAAGGCTCAAAATGTAGGCTTGGTGAGTTGAAATTTACTCCTTTTAAGTATTCCATGGCCCCTCCATGCTTGCCGTGGTGAGTAACTTTGGCTAGTAGCGTAGGACTTGAAATTTCAAGACCTGCTGTAAGTGCAGGTCAATATTAGTGTAAACCAACATTATCAATCAACTTTGAACAGCATAAAAGCAAGATATGTACCATTTTTATCTGTGATAAACTATTATTTTAAGTAATGCATTGAGGAATAAAAACTCTTTCTACTTCTGCTTTACGATCCACACTATTAATTGTTATAATTTTCAGTTGCCGATGCTGGTTTGCATTACAACAGGATCTTAAACCTAAATTCCATTACCGGTTTCTTCGGCTTAACTGTTGTTGACCTTTGAGTATATGTTTCAAGCAATGCGTGCAATCCACACAATGCCTAACCAATGTATACAATACCTGCCTGCTTCTGGCAAAGTGGGAAATGTAAACATTGTTTTATACAATTCATTGGCATTCTACACCCTGTCCCGACAGGCTTAGTAAATGGGTGAAATGCTTGATGTAGGAAAAGGAAGCCATGATTCAGATGCCCAAAAAAGGATTTTGGCCAATGGGGGATAGGGCTAAATAAATAAAACAGCAGCAGAGAAGGGGGTGGAGGAGAAATAGAACAAACACTCACAAATGGGAGAGGACTGAGCAATAAGAAATGTAGGGTGAACAAAGAGAAAATGGGATGTGACAATATTAGGGGAGCCAGAAACAAGACGCGCAGAGAGGAATAGTACAAGGTTGGAAAAGAGAGGAAGACCTGAAAAGAAAGTTAAGAAGGTCTAGAAAAAGGGATAGGAAACTTGCACTACATCTCCTATAATGCCCTTATAGACAATGCTGGCAAAGCATCATGGGAGATGTAGTCCATGATAGCAGCAATGTCAAAGGTTACCTACCCTTGGTCTAGAACGAGAAGTGGAAAGGAAGATACTAAAATGGATGGAGCAAGAGGCATAAGTGTGAAATGAGGTGTAGCTTCTTAGATTTGTCATAGGCCCAAAATGATCATGGCTGCCCCTTGTGTATTGAACAGTGCAACCCTAGGGAATGTTGGGGTGAATATGCATCTTTGTAGAGAACGTTGAATTCAAAGGATGTAACTCCTACTGCTACATTGCATACAGTATGACATACTAGTACCGGACATAGGATTGAAGTAAAAGGGTTCAGCAATTCTGGTTTGAATAGATTTGCAAAAGTGAAAAAAATTTAAAGGATTGCTTATTGATTGTAATTTGTGGAAGTGGGTGGGGGGGGGGAAGAGAATAATGCCATAATGCCTTTGATTTCAATAATAATTTAGGAAACCTCCCAAAAGGAGAACACATAGTGTATTTTTATCCTGAATAAACAACATTTTGGTACCGGAAATAGAACGAGTACTAAAACATATTGATGTCACAGAAGATCCCCAGGTAAATGTCACAAATAAAAAAAGCATTTCGGGATAAATTATATTTTCTGTACACAGAAAACTTTTATAGGGAGGTGGGCAGGGGGGTGTAAAGCCTTTAATTTTATTCGAGGCAGGTTAGTTTATATAATGTACAGAGGCACAGTATTAATAAACATTACCACAACATGCAGTATATGTGTACATCAATCAGATACACAAAAGTCTAATGTAGCCATTTAACAAGCAAAGGAAGATTTTTTTTTTAAAAGAAACCTAACATCATATAGGAGCATTATGAGACCTCTTGAGGGAACAAGAACCTACGGAGTCAACTTAATTGTGTAGTTAATAAGTGAGACATCGCAAATGTGTTTAGTGAATAGGTGTCCACTACAGCTTCATGGATTGGTTTTCAGGGAGGTGTAGAGAACACAGAGCCATGAAATGAAACAAGTGTTTAACTTCTTAGGGTCCGGCCTTCCTAGAAATAGTAGGATTTAAAACCGCTTAGGACAACACATTTGGTGCAAGCAGGGTTAAATCCCTGCTCACACCAGGGAGATCCAATCAATACCTGAGGCATGCTCTGTCAGCTGGGGCCAAGTTTAGTGGACCTGAACAGACTAATGAAATCAAAGTGAGTGCTGCACACAGCCCTTTTAAATGACTACGATTAAACGATCACATTCAGCCATTGTGATCCTCTGTGAGGGTCTGAAAAGACCTCGATCTAGTCTTCCTCCCTGCTTACAGCAGGGGTGCCTAAAAGGCGTTCAAAGCATCAATGAAGTTGTAGTTCTACAACATCTGGGGATCTACCTTTTGGGCACCACTGGCTTACAGTCATCAACGCTGGACTGTGACAACTGTCATTGGCAAGAAATGGCATAGATCTGCATCATGAGAGAGAGATCTCCATCCCATGCTGCCATTGCACAGCACAGAGTAAATCCTTAGTGCCACCAGCTAAAGGAAAGGACTGGTAAAGGGTTAGAGTATGGTCACACTGGTCAGGATGGTGACATCCATAGTATCAGTTCACTAAATAACATCTATAGGAAGTTAGGGAAAGTGCATGTCAGAATTATGGCACATTTGTTATTTGACCCGACCCTCAAACACCTGACATGGAATATTTTGGGGGGGTCTGCTTTCTACAAATATATACTTTTGTGTAGCAGGTTTAGATTCTCTGATTGCGATGAAAGTTGTAATTTCAGGTTTACTTTAAAAACACATAACTTGAGGGGGGTTCTAACCAACCTAGTCGTAATATCTGAAAGCTCCTCCATAAATCATCTAATTCCTGCCAAATATCGCAATTTTTAGAACCCATCCAGTTCTAAAAATCCTCCAGCCTGCTTCTCCAAATGGCCAGCATCGATAGATGCCTTTCTTTCATACACCGAAACAGCCAAAGTTAAGTCTGGACCTACCTCATGCTGACAATCCCGGGACTGGAGGCACTCCTCAATGGTTATGCTGGGGGGGTCTGCCGGGAGCAATACCTCATGCATCACTTACCCCACCGGACCACATGGCAGCCATGGGAGGCCGTTCTCAGAAACTGAACTCTGCGGCATACGTTAGGGACATAGAAGCTATGCTCCAGATGCCTGCGCAGCCCAAGCCACCACGGCAATAGCACCAGATGCCCAGACTGGACTTCTCCAGTCTCTTGAGCCATCTGATGATGCAGTTCCCGCTACTAAAACAACTTGAAAGTCCTGCTGGCTGATATTCACAGGTTATGGGCTGCCGATCTGACGCTCTTAAAAACGGCCATCCAGGCCGTTGCAGACCGAGTACAGCCTCTGAAGAAGAGATCAAGCCACCAAAAAAAAATTCATAGATGTCAGGACCGACATCACTTACCCTAGATGACCCACAGTTTCGCAACCATATTAAAATACGTGGCACCCCTGCTGCGATCTCAGCTGAAAAGCTCCCACATTATTTTCCAAGGCTACTTGCACCCATTTTACCCCATACAGTTGCGAAACAAATGGCCATTGATGGAGTCTACAGCATAAACAGTGCTGCAAAATCATCACCTGCAATGTTCTGGGACATTATGCTTTGTTTCCAGTTTTCTAATGGCAAAAACCAAGCCATGATGCCCCACAGGACCTTCCATCTCACTCACCTATAAAGCCATCCCAGCATCCTCGTGCCAGACATGTGGTCTCTGACCCTTACACAGCTCCCCTCTACCCGGCAGAGAAGAGCGCAACGGCTCATCTCCAGAAAGATTGCAAACGGGCCTGCTTCAAAGCCAAGAAGGACAAGCCATGGACTGCCGGATAGGAGAGTAACCGCACACACTGCAAACCAACTCCAAATTTAATGTTTTTGTATGTATACATATAAGGTATCCAAAGAAAACTCAATCAGTCGTTTCCAAAAATATAAGTATAAAAAGCTTTGGAGGAAAGTGAAAAGCTATTGTTGAAGAAACTACACAGCACAAATATAATGTTTTTGTATTAGTTGTGAAGTTGAGCAATTGATCCTTTACAGGTTAAGCTTGGCCTTGGTCAGTGGAGAGAGATATGACGGGAGCTCCGTCACAGCAGATATATGGTGTTTTCGGTAAAATCGTTGCCTAGCGATTTTATGTTGTACGTCTTGAAATTTAATGGCCATTGGAGTGATACTAAAAAATCTCAAGTTATTTAAATGTGCATAGGGATTCGGGATAGCACACAAGCTACTTTATTTTCATTTTATGTATTGGTGCTGATGTGCACTATAGTCATTATTACAGCTTAGTATTAGTGGGAGTTTGAGCGCAGGGTTTAATTTTGTTTGTAAATGTGCATAGGGAATTTGAATAACGTTTCTCTTTGGTTTTAGTCTACATAGAATATCTTATGTAGTCTATGAAATATCTGTGGATAGAATGGGGGAGAAGTAGAAATCCTCTGTGCCAGTATGGCCATTCAAGCTAATGCTGCCTAGGTGTACGTTACCTTGGTCCCCACCATTGCCCTCTAAATCCTCTCCTATTTCAGTACTCCAAATATTGGTCAATTTAAAGGCCTATGAAGCACTTCAGCTAAACCCAGTTTAAACTAAATTGAGGTGGTTACAGAAATTCTATGGAGAACTTTTAGTGAAATCACATGAATGATATCTTCTAGGAAAAACATATTGACCACAGCTTTGGGGTGACCCACTGTGAAGGCTGCCTGTGCATTCTCAAATTGTGTTTTATCATTCCAATTAGCTAAAGGTATGGTCAACGTCTTCTCTACCAAATGCAATGTTTTTGTAAACAGTTTATGGATGTTCTTGAATATAACACTTAGAGAGACACAATGGAACTCTACATGCAGGAATTCCAAATCAGTAAAGGTCCGCTGGGTCCAGGGACACAATCTTTACATAGTTACATCAAGTGAAGGTGAGAATATGTCAACGTTTATCTTGAGGAAGACACAGAATCTAACCAGTAAATCTACTGCATATTTCACACGAACATACCTCCCAACAAACCTGTATCTGGCAGTTCTGTCCCGACCGTGTTGAGCAGTATGCCTAAATGTATAATGGACAATTATTTGAAATGCCCAAGGAATGCTCTCTGGCTTTCAAATAGTGCATTAAGGGTTGGACAGTTTTAAATTGCTACCTATAGTCAGTATGTTATTGAATGTCCAGTTAATATGCAATGTGGGGCAAATAATTATAATATATTAAGGTTGGTAAAAACAAATAGTGTAAAAATTCTAGTCACTATTTTTGCAAGCAGTGCTATCTGGAGTAGACTTTGGCATTCGTTTTTGAACTCACCCATTGCCAGAAAATGCGGGCCCCGCGATACTTACTGGGTGCCTTAAATAATAATGGTGGGAACAGTTGTCCCACCCAGAAGCCCACCCATTAGCAGTTGTTGGGGGCTAATACAAATTAGGCTCCCATATAAAATACCCTACCTACCTCCTTACCCTAATAATAGTGATAAGGGAGGGGCAATAACCTACCTGTAAAATTAATACTGAGCCTCTGGCTGCCTACTGTTTTGTAGCCATGCCCTTACTCGTGGCACGGCTGGTTGGGGCTGGAAGGAGAATTTAACCTCTCTTACTTACTAATACTAAGTATTTTTTGCTTAACATTTGCAAAGTTGTCTGACAGGAAGTGCTTTTCATAATTTTGTTTTTTCAGCTTCTTAGAAAATAGCTCCCTAATCCTTGTGGGTTCGTCATAAGGATACCAAAAAAGAAAAACTATCTACAAGTCCTAACTTGGTACCCTTAAATATGGCAATCCCAAAAGGGTACAAGTTTAGGAAGAAGCAGCCCCAGCACAAATTGGAAATTTCAAAACAAAAATAATGGCAAACCTTTGTCCGAAAACAAATGAACAAACGGATGAAATTTGGTTTGGCCGAAACAATTTTTTTCCCGTCCATATGTATTTGGACGAAACAAAATTTTTGGCAGCGCTCAATTTTAATCTAAACATTTACAGATCTCACTGTAAACTGCATCTTTCATTTCAGCTGGAACCACTGAGCCTCCAATGCTAAACCTAGCCTCACAATCTAATAATCAAAATACATTTTACATTCAGTGTGATAAGGAGGCACACGCAGGCAGCATGACTCATGGATAATATAATACATTAATATACTACTCAATAATTTGCCGGAATTCAAAGAGAATTTTCAGATTTTAGACCAAAATGAAGAGGCTGGGCTTGACTGCTATAATGAAAGCACGCAGTGGTCCAGACCTCCAGAGACAACTGCTTTATTTACTGCCATGACAATCTCAAAGTTTATTTTTATATATTGGTGATTACTGGGTCTCTAAAGGAAGAAATCTCTCAAGGTGCATGATGACTAATTTGGGGAAACCTCCGAGAGCTCCTGTGAGCAATATTCTACAACTCCAAAATGGCAGCCTTCTTAAGCACACAGATTGGAAAGGCAGCTGCTGCCCTGTTTGCCAAGGTAGCGACCCCCTGAGTGTTACAGATGACACCCTTCACTTCAAAGCCATGAGATTCCTTTAGAACAGGCTAGTCCTTTGAGTGTTTTTTTTTCTCCATCCTTTTATCATAAGATAGTCAGAACCTGCAAATGGATTGGGGCAATGTGATTCACCTCAAAGGTTACGTTTGGCAACGCATCTAGGCAGCTAAATGCCTTTATTTAATTAGCAAGAGTTCCTACCTAGCTCTCATTATCATTGGAGGTCCAGTAGAAAGTCATAGGGAATAAACAGAAAAAGAAACAAATGCCATTCTACCTGTGTATGATTTACTGAGAAGACTGTAGATTAAAAAGTAACTTTTAATAAATAAATCTAAAATAAGAATATAAAAAAGAAAAATAATATGAACAGCAGGAGTAAATGGAGACTATACAGCGAGTAAAACTCTGTGACTACTTATATAAGCTGTAAAAGTGTATACATAATAACACTAATGCTGAAGCAATACTGTTTAGCTACAATATAACATCAGTGTATTCCCAAGTAATAGAAGTGATACTGTATTATATATCACTAATAGCTGTAGCAAAAAGGGGGGTGGAGATAAGACAACTGCTAAACCAGTGCTGTCAATAGTTCAGCTAAGACAGATTTCTGACAGACGGCGATTAGCCAGTTAAATATCACAAAAGCTGCCTAGATCATAGCAGCATTTTGATAATAAATTAAAGCTTGCTGTCAAGCAGTAAAGTGTAAAATAAGGGGTTGCTGACCTGGCTCTGTTTTTTTCCTGCAAGATACCTAGCAGTATATTCTAGTGTAACAATAGCTGCCTGCACTGAATGATGTTAACTTATGCTTGACCACAGTGGAGCACAAAGTAGTAGCTCACCTGTGAAGGACTGCTGACAGGCAGCAGTTAACTGGTTAAAAATCACACAAGTTGCCTAAATGCTAGCTGCATCTAAATAATAGGTCAAAGTATAAAGAGAGGGTTTACAAACAGTTTTGAACAGGTTGCCTAGGTAGTAGAAAATATACAGACAGTAACAGAGGAAGGCATATAGAATAAAGATTACTAAGTCTTGTGCCTTCGAGGGCACCCCTTAATAAAATGCCTGGTCTTATCAATCTACCCCCATACACATAATAAAGGAAAAAGAAAGAGAAATAAAGTATGTACAGAGTACACAGAATTAGTGTTAAGAGTCTCCAATATGCACTCCTGAAATGCTGGACATAAATGAACTTGATGTCGGTAATTTAGCAATAGATAAGCAGAGAGAGTTAGATGCCGACACCAATAATGTGTCAGTAAGTGTCCAGTAAAAAGTGTTCCAGTAGAAAGTGTACCACCAAGTATAGCAAGGGTGGAGGTATCTACCATGTGCAAAAGGCGACAGACATTTCGCTTGTGTTTGGCTTGCAACTTCAGTACAAGTCTTGGAGCTGGTACCACATGTTATATTGGTGGCCACTTAGTCCACATTATCTTGTAGACGACAATTCCAAGAGAAGGATGTTCAACTCGTCTTCTACAGTGAGAGAAAAAAAAAGTATTTGATCCCCTGCTGATTTTGAACGTTTGCCCAATGACAACGAAATGATCAGTCTATAATTTTAATGGTAGGTATATTTTAACAGTGAGAGATAGAATAACAAAAAAAAAAAAAATCCAGAAAAACGCATGTCAAAAAAGTTATAAATTGATTTGCATGTCAATGAGTGAAATAAGTATTTGATCCCCTATCAATTAGCAAGATTTCTGGCTTCTGGGTGTCTTTTATATAGGTAATAAACTGAGATTAGGAGCACTCTCTCTAATCTCAGCTCGTGATCTGTATAAAAGACACCTGTCCACAGAAGCAATCAATCAGATTCCAAACTCTCCACCATGGCCAAGACCAAAGAGCTGTCCAAGGATGTGAGGGACAAGATTGTAGACCTACACAAGGCTGGAATGGGCTACAAGATCATCGCCAAGCAGCTTGGTAAGAAGGTGATAACGGTGTGATTATTCGCAAACAGAAGAAACACAAAATAACTGTCAGTCTCCCTCGGTCTGGTACCCCACGCAAGATCTCACCTCGTGGAGTTTCAATGATCATGAGAACGGTGAGGAATCAGCCCAGAACTACACGGGAGGAACTTGTTAATAATTTCAAGGCAGCAGAGACCACATTCAGCAAGAAAACTATTGGTAACACACTACAAATGAAGAACTGAAATCCTGCAGCGCCCGCAAGGTTTCCCTGCTCAAGAAAGCACATGTACAGGCCCGTCTGAAGTTTGCCAATGAACATCTGAATGATTCAGAGGCGAACTGGGTGAAAGTATTGTGGTCAGATGAGACCAAAATTGAGCTCTTTCGCATCAACTAAACTCGCCGTGTTTGGAAGAGGAGGAATGCTGCCTGTGACCCCAAGAACACCATCCTTACCGTCACACATGGAGGTGGAAACATTATGCTTTGGGGGTGTTTTTTCTTGCTAAGGGGACAACTTAGCAACCGCACCACATCAAAAGGGACGATGGACGGGGCCATGTACCGTCAAATCTTGGGTGAGAACCTCCTTCTCTCAGCCAGTGCTTTAAAAATGTGTCGTGTATGGGTATTCCAGCATGACAATGACCCAAAACACACAGCCAAGGCAACAAAGGAGTGGCTCAAGAAGAAGCACACTAAGGTCCTAGAGTGGCCTAGCCAGTATCCAGACCTTAATACCATAGAAAATCTGTGGAGGGAGCTGAAGGTTCGAGTTGCCAAATGTCAGCCTTGAAACCTTAAAGGAATTCTCCAGTGCCAGGAAAACATATTTGTTTTCCTGGCACTAGAGGACCCTGGAGTGCCCTTCTCCCTCCCACCCCAAGTTACTGAAGGGGTTAAAACTTTGACTTACCGGAGTCCAGCACCGATGTCTCTTGGCGCTGGTCAGGCTCCACCAACTCTCCTCCCCCGCCGATGTCAGACATAACGTGAGGACGTCCAGCGTTGCTTAAAACACTTTTCATGTTCTAAGAACACCGAAGTCCCTCTAGTGGCTGTCTGGTAGACAGACACTAGAGGACTTAACCCTGCAAGGTAAATATTGCAGTTTATGAAAACTGCAATAATTACTCTTGCAGGGTTAAAGGTAGTGGGAGTTGGCACCCAGACCACTCCACTTGGCAGAAGTGGTCTGGGTGCCTAGAGTATCCATTTAATGACTTGGAGAGGGTCTGCAAAGAGAAGTGGCACAAAATCCCTCCTGAGATGTGTGCAAACCTGGTGGCCAACTACAAGAAACGTCTGACCTCTGTAATTGCCAACAAGGGTCAAATACTTTTTTCACTCATTGACATGCAAATCAATTTATATGTTTTTTGACATGCGTTTTTCTGGATTTTTTTGTTTTGTTATTCTGTCTCTCACTGTTAAAATACACCTACCATTAAAATTATAGACTGATCATTTCTTTGTCAGTGGACAAACGTTCAAAATTAGCAGGGGATCAAATACTCCCCCCCACCCCCCCACTGTATCTCTCGGTGATGGGCAATCATAGGTTGACGCTGAGTACAAGTTAGATCAGGTATCTTTGCCTACAAGAATTTGACAGTTTATTCTTATTGTTCCGCCTTAATGTCTTAGCTATGCATTCCTTTATCACTCTGAACAATTCCTACCCAACCCATGTCTGTTAGATCAGTAGCGTTTGGACAATCACAAGGTTGCAACGCAACTTATCTAAATCAGAAAGGTGGTTTTGTTTATTGCTCTCCAGCCAGCCATTGCCAGTCGGGTTGGATGGAATTGATATTGATAATAGAGAAGTGCAAATCACACTTTAAAGGCATTTAAAGGCAGAGCAGCCCTCGGAGGGGTGTGGCCCAAGAGGGTGCATGTTGTGTCATCACCAATTACATTCATGCCTTTGGGCACATTTGTTTAATACCTCTCAGGGCAGTCCAGGTGTAGTGTGGGGCTGATAGGTGATGTGTGTGTGTGGGGGAGTCAATAGGTGATGTTGTGTGAGGGCGGGATAAGAGATCTAGAGTGTGGAAGGGGGAATTGGGGCTGCAAAGTATGAGAAGGGGACATGGGGCTGCATGGCATGAGAAGGGACATGGGGCTGCATGGCATGAGAAGGGACATTGGGCTGCAGAGTGTTGAGAAGGGACAAGGGGCTGCAGGGTGTGAGAGGGGACATGGGGCTGCAGAGTTTTGAGAAGGGACATGGGGCTGGTCATTATATTTGCCGCAGGGTGAGAGATGGTGTCATGGGGTTGCTGTGTGAGAGGGGGCAGGGGCTGCTGGGTGAGAGGTGAAGAGGGGGGACCTGGTGGGAGTGCTGGGTAGCGGGACAGAGGTTTCTAGGTTAGAGGGGGAAATAGAGGATGCAGGGTATGATAGGGAGAGACAGGGTATAAGAGGGGGAGACAGGGGATGCTGGGTATAGGAGGGGGAGACAGGGGATGTTGGCTATAAGAGGGGACATGGGGCTGCAAGCTGAGAGGGGAAGACAGGGTTGCTGGGTGGGTGGACAGAGGCTGCTGGGTCGGAGGGGGAGAGAAGGGATGCAGAGTATAAGAGGGGGAGACAGGGGATGCTGGGTGAGAGGGGAAGACTGGCTATGCTAGGTGAGAGGGGAAAACAGATAGTGCTGGGTGACAGGGGAGCAGGGGCTGCAGGGTAATAGGGGGGCAGGGGCTGCAAGGTAATAGGTGGGCAGGGGCTGCAGTGCGAGAGGGGAAGACAAGGGATGCAGGGTGAGCGAGAAAGACAGGGGATGCAGGGTGAGAGGTGGACAGGTGCTGCAGAGTGAGAGGGGAAGACAGGGGATGCAGGGTGTGAGTGGGGACATGGGGCTTCTGGGTGAGAGAGGAGCAGTTGCTGCCCGGTGTAAAAGAGGAAGGGGCAGGGACTGCTGGGTGAGGATGGGGGACATGGGGCAAAAAAAAAAAACCAAACAACAACTTACATACTCCATCCCTCTTCCTTACCTTGACCCCTGGCAGGAGAGGATGCTGGGGAGAAATTCTTTTGGTCCAGTGGAAGAAGCATCTGGTCTGCACCCCTTGACAGGTGTAGACCAAGTGTGCAGGGCCTGCGCTGTACATCAGTGTGCAGGCTGGTGAGAGAGATCTTTGATCTCCCACCGCACAGAGCTCCCTTTATGGGCAGGAGGCCAGGCAGCACCAGCCCTAAAAGGGCCAAAAGGGGAGATCTTTTGATCTCCCCTGTCAGCCTCAGCCCATGGCCATCTCGGCCCACCGGGAGTTTGCACAATGGCCAGTCTGTGCCTGGGTGCCAGTAAGAGCCACATTCTTTGTCAAAGCACCCCAAAATAATCTGACCAAAAAACTGTGGAATAGTGCCCATAGTCTCTCTCTGCACCATAACCACTGTACTAAGCTTTAGTGGTTATGGTACTTAGGCTGCTCCTTAACAAATTGTAACCACGTTTATGTATATCTAAAATTATATGGTTACCAATAACTTGTATATTTGCCTACGTCACAGTCCCAAATAATATTCTGAAGCGAATATTATGTTGCAATGCTTTAAGCCTGATATTGACCACCAAATGCACTCCCCTGCAATAAAAATAAAATTCTAGCTATGGGGTCCTTTGATGCTAAAAATCTGTATATGTAACGTCTGTTAAGGGCTGGAAATTGTATATGAAATAATGTATGCAAGCTTGCTGCCATCCAGTGGTCATTGCAGAGTTAACAAGAATAAAGGCGGACAACATTCAATACATCTTAGTTAAAGGAACACTCCAGGCATCCAGACCACTTCTGCCCAAGTGTAATTATTGCAGTTTTCATAAACTGCAATATTTACCGTGCAGGGTTAACTCCTCCTCTAGTGGCTGTCTACTAGAACAGGGTGAAGAGCCAGCTAACGATCCGCCATCTTTTTGCCCCCTGCATTCCGTTCCTCCTCTGGAAGGAAGCGGATTTAGGGGATTCGGAATGCCAGTGTGCATTGGATGGTGATATTGCTATTGTTGATATGTTACCCTTGTGTAGGGACAGCTCTACTAATCACTACCTGCCCACCTTTCAACGTATATCATGCTTCTCCAGCTGCAAGTTCTCAGCCTTTAGTTCCACATTTTTTTTTACATGTTACCAGGAACTACAATTATTCTTTCATTTGCCCTGGCCATCAACTCCTAATCCCCCCCTGCTGCCTCTTATCTCACTCTCCACCTCTAGATTGTAAGCTCATGGGCTATCTAATGAAGTACTGTGTATGGAAAAACCTCAGTGGCTAACTCTCAACTTATGCATACAGCCCTCTTTACCCTTTCTATTGGTCTGTTTAGATTGTTCTGTATTTTTCCTTTCCTGGCTAATCATGGCAGCATTTAACATATGGGTAGCTCCTCCCTCCAGCCAATAGGACAGGAATACTAATTAAAGACGTCAATTATCCCCGAGGTATAAGAGATCCCAGAATGCTAGGTTCCTCAGTCTTTTTTCCTGTCCTCCTAAGCCAGACAAGACACTTTGTATTTATTACAATTATTAATTTTTATTTTATGCTCACCTGGCTATGTATTTCAGCCTATTAATCCCTTAGAGGTCAGCCTCCCTCTATAGGAAGACCAGGCACATGCAACCCACCTCTTGGTAGCTGGGGACCCCTGGTAGCCAGAGGAGTTAGTGTTTCCTCCGGCATTCTTTGGAATCCTGCTGCTATGCCTGTCCCTGCAGGTGAAAACTCTTCATTCTGACGCCAGAATTCCATTCCGAGGTTCAGGACGCCCGCACATGCGCAGAGGTAAGAAGTCGCGAGTAGCCCTTACTTCGCCACTAACAAAAATGGCGGCTTTGGGTGCTCGCGGCTGATCGCGCATGCGCGATTAAAGGTACAGCACGTCCTTTGTATTTAAAGGGGAAAAAAGTGTGTTTTTTTCCCCGCAAAATTCAAATCTTTCAAGGAGATACAATCTGCTCTCTGGGAAACAAGCCCTCTTAATCTGCAGGTATGCATTTAAAATGAATTTCCTTTTTAATATCTTTTTGTTCTCTTGGAGGGTTTTTCTCTTAGAGCATTTTTCTTTTTCCTCTTTTTAGCCTAAAAATTTTATTTTTCAAGGATGGATCACTCTCCCACTTCAGCTAAGTCAGCGACCATAGGTCATAGGTGAGCATTATATTCTGTAATTTTCCACATAATTGTCCAAATAAAAAGAGTGCATTAGAGGGTACAGTCTCTTGACTTCTGTAATTACAGCCCTCAAGACCGGACAGGCCCTAGATCTCCTTCCAGGAGAAGGGATAAACCTGCTGCCTGCGTTGGATGTGGATCCAGGCCCTTGGACAATTGCAGACTGTGCAAAAAATGTCTTGCTAGAGCGGCAGGTGAAGCTGATTTCCAGCAACAACCACAAGCATCCACCTCAGCCCAGGATATAGCCTCGTGGATTAAGCAGGCTGTGGCAGAAGGTATTGCTGAATCACAAAAAGGCAAACGTCCCAGATGTGAATATCCCCAGGTGAATATTGATTCTTCAGATGAAGATTTCGTACAGGATTCAGGTTCAGTAGACCTTGAACCGATGTCTTCTAGTGATGAAGAATACTCCTGCCCCCTTAACTTAGCAATAGAGCGTTTGATCTCTTCGGTGAGAAGAACACTAGAACTACCTGAAGAGGTGTTGGAAACCTCAGCAGCGGACAAACACTTTGGGGACCTCAGTAAAAGAAAACCACCTTTTCCGGTACACAGGTCCATCAAGGATCTCATAAGTAATGAATGGAAGACTCCAGAAAAGAGACTTTCACTGCAGAACCGTCTGCCTAAGTTCTACCCCATCCGTGAAGAGGACTCCAGGCTTTGGACTTTCAATCCGACGGTTGATGCCTCAGTTATCAAGGTAGCCAAACGTTCTATCCTCCCGATAGACTGCAATGCTTCCCTGAGAGATCCTATGGAGAAACGAATAGATGCAGACATTTCTAAATGTTTCTTGGCAGCTGGTACAGGATGTCACCCAGCGGTCTCTATTTCAGCTATGTGCAGAGCTATGAGAGTATGGATCCTGGACATAGAGGAAGATTTAGACAAAGGTGTCAAAAGGCAACATATTGCTGATTCCCTAAGGGAAGTTAGTCTGGGCAGTGAATGGCTCTTAGAAGCCTCTACGGATATAATTAAGATTATGTCAAAGGTTATGGCTTTCTCAGTTGCAGCCAGACGTGCCTTATGGCTCAGATCGTGGGGGGCTGATATGGCCTCAAAGCATAACTTATGTTCCCTTCCTTTTTTGGGATAATTATTATTTGGAAAACCTCTTGAAGATGCCATTAAAAGAGCCCTGGATGTCAAGCAGGTCCTGCTTCCACAGGATAGACGTCCAAGAAGACCTCCACTGGAACGTCGCTCTTATAGAGAACACCCTTCATATAGAGACAGTAAGGCTTATAGACCAGGCCGTGAATACTACAGACCTACCTCTTGGAGAAGTGGTCAAACCAGCAAGTCCACCAGAGGTAAAACTAATACCTCTTCCTTTCTTCCTTCCAAGCGGTTCTGAAGGTTACTACGCCCAAACACCTTTGGTAGGAGGAAGACTTTTACATTTCCAAAGGGTTTGGGCAGAGATCCCAGACAATTGGGTGAGATCTATAATTACGGAGGGCTACTCTCTAGAATTTATGGACATTCCCCGAGCAAGATTCATAAGGACCAGCGTTCCCTTGGATTCGATAAAAAGAGACGCTCTGATCCAGTACACTGGAGATCTCATACGACAACAGGTGATTGTTCCTGTTCCAGTAAGTCAAAGGTTTCAGGGTTTCTACTCCCCTCTATTTCTGGTCAAGAAACCCGGAGGAAAATGGAGACCCATTCTGGATTTGCATCTACTCAATATCCATTTGAGAATAAAAAAATTCAGGATGGAATCTCTTCGCTCTATCATACCGGCAGTTCACCAAGGAAATTGGCTAATCTCAGTAGATCCGAAAGACGCTTACTTCCATGTCCCGATAGCCCTTCATCACCAGAGGTTCCTCAGATTTTGTATAGACGATCAACATTTCCATTTCCAGGCCTTACCGTTCGGAATCAGTACAGCACCAAGGACCTTCTCAAAGATACTGGTGACAGATTGCATTGCTCAGAAAGAAGGGAATAAAAATATTCCATTACCTAGACGATATCCTGGTAGTTGCTCAAACATACAAGGATTTACTGAATCATCGACTAATGGTACTCAGGACACTAGAGCGCTTTGGCTGGCTAATCAACTACCAGAAGACTCAACTTCGGCCTGCCAGAAGGCTGGTATTCCTGGGAGCACAATTCGACACAGCTTCGGCAGTAGTGTAGTCCCACGACAGAAAACTAAACATATATTCACGCATTCGAGAATTTCAGATCCAAGAAGTAACTACAGCAAGAAGGACTATGAAAATCTTGGGTTCCCTTTCCTCCACAATCGGCCTAGTGAGATGGGCTCAGTGGAACCTCCGCCCTTTGCACGAATACTTCCTGCAGACGTTCGACTCGACCTCCCAGAAATGGGAGATGAAGATGTCCATTCCGGATCATATAAAAAGATTCCTCAACTGGTGGCTTTCCTGGGAAAACCTATCCAAAGGTTTCCCTCTGAAGGAGGTGGACTGGATGATCATCACCACGGATGCCAGTCAAGATGGTTGGGGTGCACATCTGAAGGACCACTTTGTCCAGGAACTATGGCCCCTGCACACAAGACAACTTCCTTCCAATATAAGGGAGTTAAGAGCAGCCTTTTTGGCTTTTCTACAGTTCAAATATCTCATTCAGCATCAATGGGTGAAACGGAGAATAGACAACAGGGCGGCAGTAGCATACATCAACCATCAGGGTGGTATCAGGAGCGGCGCACTAATGAAGGAAATCAAGCCAATCATGATTTGTGCTCAAAGGAATGTAGCCGGTCTCTCGGCCTTATACCTTCCTGGGAAGGAGAATATGATTGCGGATTTCCTGAGCAGACATCAAGTGAAAGAGACGGAGTGGAAACTATCCAGCTTGATCTTCCAACAACTAGTAAGGATGTGGGGTCTCCCACAGGTGGATTTAATGGCCACTGCTCAGAATACTCATCTTCCATGCTTCATGTCAAGGAGATTTCACCCACTGGCATATGCCCAGGACGCCCTTTCATCAAGATGGCCATTTCAGCTGGCATATGTGTTCCCTCCGATCAAGCTAATTCCCGCCCTTCTGAATAAAATCTCCAAGGAACGATGCAGGATAATAGCCATCATCCCGTTCTGGCCACATCGTCCATGGTTTCCCCTCCTGAAAGGTCTGTTGATAGAGGATCCATGGGAACTTCCAGTCTTCTGGGACCTTCTCTCTCAGGGCCCTCTAGTACACCCAGAACCACACAAACTGCGTCTTCATGCATGGCTCTTGAAAGGCAATCCTTAAGCGAGCAGAGGTTTCCTGATGAAGTTGTTTCCACCTTGCTACGTTCCAGGAAGACTTCTACCTCTACTACATACTATAAGATATGGGGGGCCTTCGCAGAATGGCTTCATATTGATGTGATGAATTTAAAGTCACCTTCTGTTTTCCAGGTTTTAGGATTCTTACAGGCTGGATTAGATAGAGGCCTGAGTCTGAACACACTCAAGGTCCATTGTTCCGCTATCTCTGCCATGTCAGGTATCAGATGGGCGGAAGAACCCATGGTAATCCGCTTTATGAAGGCAGTTCTTAGGATTCGACCACCGATCAGAGTCTACAAGTGTCCCTGGGATCTACCTTTAGTCTTATAGGCCTTGATGGAGCAACCTTTCGAACCATTGAACGATATCCCTATGTTATCCCTGATGCAAAAGACTCTTCTTCTATTAGCCTTAGTTTCAGCTAGAAGGATGGAGGACATTAGAGGTCTCTCAGTAGAAGAACCGTATACCACTTTCTACCATGACAAGGTAATTCTCCGTCCCAGACCAGAATTTCAACCTAAAGTGGTCTCTCCTCTTCACATAAATCAAGAAATTATTCTTCCAGTCTACTTTCAAAATCCGTCAAACGAGATGGAAGAAAAGTTTCACATGCTGGACCTTAAGAGGTGCCTTTTGGTATACATCCAACGAACTAAACCTTGGAGGAAGTCTCCCCAACTATTTATTGTCCCTTGGGGCTCCCGTAAGGGTGAAGCAGCCTCTGTTTCTACCCTCCGTTCCTGGACAGTTTCCGCTATTTCGAGAGCGTATAAGGTCCGAGGTATTCCAGTTCCAAAAGGTATAAGGGCACACTCTACCAGATCGATTGCCACTTCATGGGCTGCAGTCTGGAGTATCACCAGAGAGCATTTGCGAAGCAGCTAATTGGTCTTCTATAAGGACGTTTATTAGTCATTACAAACTTGACATTTCTTCAGATCCTCACCTGCAATTTGGTCTTACGGTTCTGAATTCTTGTTCTTCTCAAAGCAAATAAATATTTCTGAGCATCTATTCCCTCCCTGTGGTATTTACTGCTTGGGTATTCCCCATATGTTAAATGCTGCCATGATTAGCCAGGAAAGAGGAAAATTTATTCATACTTACCGTAATTTTCTTTTCCTGGCTATTATTCATGGCAGCATTTGGGTTTCCCACCCATTTATTATGTTGGATCAGCTTGCTACTAGACTGAGGAACCTAGCATTCTGGGATCTCTTATACCTCAGGGATAATTTAAGTCTTTAATTAGTATTCCTGTCCTATTGGCTGGAGGGAGGAGCTACCCATATGTTAAATGCTGCCATGAATAATAGCCAGGAAAAGAAAATTACGGTAAGTATGAATAAATTTTCCTCTTTATTGTACTGCGCTCTATAAATACTAGCAATAAACAAAAAACGTTACAACCGTGGTCAATATCAAATTCTATTTTTTTAAAGCAGTCTAAGTCCTAGCCACATTGGTCCCTGGAACGCTGAGGACCTGTTGGCACAGCGCCAACAAAAAAAAAAACATGCTTTTGTAAAGTCATTACGGAGTAAGCAGAGGGAGATACCTTACTGGGAGTGGGAGTAGTAGTGAGGAGGGGGATCTCTGATTCTCTGAAAAGGCCAGCTTACAGTGCTAAGACTGCAGGGTATGCTATAGCCACCAGAACCACTACATTAAGCTGTAGTGATTATGGTGACTACAGTGTCCGTTTAAGATACAACTACCTGCGCTTTATAAGTATCAATGGAAATAGACTATAAGCCATCGCCATCAAGTTATGATTATTTCACAGACTTTTGCAGAATTAATTCTACACTGCCGCAAAAGCACTTGTAACAGATGTTTTAATATATATATATATATATATATATATATTTTATCCAACATAAATCAATGAAGACAATGGCCAAATAGACATCATTCATATCCCCACATTTTAGTTGTAATTCATTTAGTGGGTGAAGTCAGAGCTATCTGTAATGGCGTAAGGACAAAAAGAATAAATAATCTGCTGCAGATCATG
>OW240914.1:47489805-47914805 GCA_933207985.1 Pelobates cultripes
GAGCCATGTACCAGCACTGTACCGGGAGCCATGTACCAGCACTGTACCGGGAGCCATGTACCAGCACTGTACAGGGAGCCATGTACCAGCACTGTACAGGGAGCCATGTACCAGCACTGTACAGGGAGCCATGTACCAGCACTGTACAGGGAGCCATGTACCAGCACTGTACAGGGAGCACTGTATGCAGTAATTAATGAGGATTAAAGGTTGCTGGGAGGGTGCTATACAGAGGAGGCTGTTTGTGTGCGGGTTATGGGGTGTGGGTGTCCAGGTCCGGCCCCCCATGCAGTGAGTGGGCTCGCTGAGTGTCCGGGGGGCTGTGAGGGAGTATTCACTCAGTGAGCCCGGCTCTCAGTGAGCCCCCCCTCCCCCCAGATCCCCCCGCGGGCGCACACAGGGTCCCCCCCGCCTCACCATGGAGTCTCTCCCGCAGCCGGCCTTCTCCACCATCCCGTCGGGTAGCAGGCCTCTCGGCACCGCGCTCTCCTGTCAGCCCTCCGCCGCTGGCCGCGGCCTTCCCCTCCGTTTCCGTCTCAGCACAGCCTGCAGGCTCCCCTAGGCCCCGCCCGAATGCTCGAGCGCCGGCGCGGTGACGTCATGGCGCACACCCAACCTAACGGCAGCACGTCCACCCACAGCGAGCGAGAGGGGGCGGGGCGTGCGCTGTGTGTCCGCCATCTTTGCCCTCCCCGTCCTTCTCGTTGGGTGACGCGCTGGGAGCTGAGTCTCGCGTGGAGTCGGACGCTGACTACGCAGGCCACGCTATTCACGAAACAGGTCGTACGACATTTCCTCCACGTAAACACGATTCGCGATGCTTCATCAGACAAGCTTCGAGCGCAGAGCCGCGGGTATGAGACTAAGGCCGGCAAAGCATCACGGGAGTTGTAGTTTTACAGACACATGTCTTAAAGGGACACGCCTAGCAGCAGTGGTTATGGTGTCTGATAAGAAATCAAACATTAGAAATTACTTTAATTTTTACACTGGGGGAGGAGGGGGGGGGGGGTTCACCTAGGCACCATAACCACTGCATCGTGTTCTGCCAGGGATATTGGATATAGTGTGAATTATTGAGCATTGACCGCTGGTTACCAAAATCCCACAGCGAGAAGCAGCGTGTTTACATTAACTGTCTGCGTTAACGCGCAGCTATCGCCTCTCTGGAATTTACGATAACCCGGGACATACTTGAAAACGAGAGAAATCTCAATGTATCCATCCTGGTAAAATATTTTATAAATAAAATAAATAAATATCGAATACAAGTTTTAAAAAAAAATCCCATCTATTACATTGGTTGTTTTTTTTTTTCTTCACATGATGGTATGTGTTTCTTATCATTTTATATTAAAAGTGTGGCATCAGATGGCATCGCAATGCAGTTCAGATAAGGCGAAGCCCGGGCAAACATTGAAATGTATGTTTTGTGTATGCTGACTGCCGGGTGCGAAGGACGAAGCTTATAAAAATCAAGACGGAGGCGCCTAGTTGCAGAATAAAGAGGAGTGGATTTCTACATTTCATTTTCTGTTTTTCATACCTCACAAATACCAATTTGTTAAACATAAGAATGAGTAATGTAATATTAATTCTAGGAAGTGACAGTTCCCCTTTAAAACTCATTTCACAGAGCTCCCTACAATGCAATTCACAGAAATGGGATGTGTGTTTGAGGTTTCGGTTTGTTTGTTGTTGTTTTTTTTTTTTATCTGTAAAACAAGTAATAGAGGAGGCAAGCACCAGGTGTTCCCAACCCCCTCAGCATCTGTCTTATCATCCCCCTATCCTCATTATCCTACCGGCAATGATTCTAATTAATATTTTAAACAACATGCCCCCTTCTGCTTGCCTCTAGTAGTGGAGAAAGGTGTAACTCTTGCCACTTTACTGTTTTAGGTACCTGGCAGATAAACAGTGTGTGGAGTATAGACATTTTGTGTACATGTATTCCCTCTGCACTCAAGCCATGTGGAGCAGACATCTGATCCCAGGAAATCCATCTGTCTGTAAAATTGTGAACTAGTTAGGAATGGTTGCAGTCAAATATGTTTTATGATTTTATGCAATGTTTGCATTTTACAATACATTTTATACTGCTGCCAAGAAGATATCGATGAAGAGGTTTGTATATGTTGTATTCTGTAAAACTCTTGCTTCATCAAATCTCCTGATGCCCACTGACGTTTTTTAGCTCGTTTTTTAGTTTTTTTATAACACACAGGGACACTTATCATCCTCACCCTCGCAGTGTCCTGCAAGTAATCCATTGCTGGGTGGGCTTACCTGCAGGAGATACTAATATTCCAAATTCACATGTATCTATGGTAGCTCAAAGACACATTCTGGCCATAATGACAACTTCATTGCAATTAATTTGTTATGGTGTGCAGAGGTTCTGGGCGACCTCCTACCTTATTGGGTTAAGCCTTCAATATGAACCCCAAAACTCTGGCAGCCAATGTTTAATCACTGTGCTCCTCCACTTCCTTTGAAGATCCGAGGTTTCACTGGGCGCCGTTGATTGACTGAGAGTAGCTCTCCATTCAGAAAAATTAGTAAAAAAAATGTACACCATATTTCACTCACTTTCCTGAATGTAGAACTAGTGACAGGCTGATAGCATTAGCGGACGCTCTCAGCCTATCAGGAGTGCCCAGTTGATTGAAGCCTAGGACTCTCAGATGAAGTGTAGTGGCAGAGAAATCAGGCGCTGCTTCTGACTTTGAGGTTAAACTGTTCGCACATGGTAAGACATGGCATTGTTATGGTGCCTGGAGTGGTCATCATGTTCAAGAAGAAAATAAATTACTAGTTAAGTTTTAGAATACCAGAATATTTAGAATGCTGTAAGTCAAGGCTCAAAATGTAGGCTTGGTGAGTTGAAATTTACTCCTTTTAAGTATTCCATGGTCCCTCCATGCTTGCCGTGGTGAGTAACTTTGGCTAGTAGCGTAGGACTTGAAATTTCAAGACCTGCTGTAAGTGCAGGTCAATATTAGTGTAAACCAACATTATCAATCAACTTTGAACAGCATAAAAGCAAGATATGTACCATTTTTATCTGTGATAAACTATTATTTTAAGTAATGCATTGAGGAATAAAAACTCTTTCTACTTCTGCTTTACGATCCACACTATTAATTGTTATAATTTTCAGTTGCCGATGCTGGTTTGCATTACAACAGGATCTTAAACCTAAATTCCATTACCGGTTTCTTCGGCTTAACTGTTGTTGACCTTTGAGTATATGTTTCAAGCAATGCGTGCAATCCACACAATGCCTAACCGATGTATACAATACCTGCCTGCTTCTGGCAAAGTGGGAAATGTAAACATTGTTTTATACAATTCATTGGCATTCTACACCCTGTCCCGACAGGCTTAGTAAATGGGTGAAATGCTTGATGTAGGAAAAGGAAGCCATGATTCAGATGCCCAAAAAAGGATTTTGGCCAATGGGGGATAGGGCTAAATAAATAAAACAGCAGCAGAGAAGGGGGTGGAGGAGAAATAGAACAAACACTCACAAATGGGAGAGGACTGAGCAAGAAGAAATGTACGGTGAACAAAGAGAAAATGGGATGTGACAATATTAGGGGAGCCAGAAACAAGACGCGCAGAGAGGAATAGTACAAGGTTGGAAAAGAGAGGAAGACATGAAAAGAAAGTTAAGAAGGTCTAGAAAAAGGGATAGGCAACTTGCACTACATCTCCTATAATGCCCTTATAGACAATGCTGGCAAAGCATCATGGGAGATGTAGTCCATGATAGCAGCAATGTCAAAGGTTACCTACCCTTGGTCTAGAACGAGAAGTGGAAAGGAAGATACTAAAATGGATGGAGCAAGGGGCATAAGTGTGAAATGAGGTGTAGCTTCTTAGATTTGTCATAGGCCCAAAATGATCATGGCTGCCCCTTGTGTATTGAACAGTGCAACCCTAGGGAATGTTGGGGTGAATATGCATCTTTGTAGAGAACGTTGAATTCAAAGGATGTAACTCCTACTGCTACATTGCATACAGTATGACATACTAGTACCGGACATAGGATTGAAGTAAAAGGGTTCAGCAATTCTGGTTTGAATAGATTTGCAAAAGTGAAAAAAATTTAAAGGATTGCTTATTGATTGTAATTTGTGGAAGTGGGTGGGGGGGGGGAAGAGAATAATGCCATAATGCCTTTGATTTCAATAATAATTTAGGAAACCTCCCAAAAGGAGAACACATAGTGTATTTTTATCCTGAATAAACAACATTTTGGTACCGGAAATAGAACGAGTACTAAAACATATTGATGTCACAGAAGATCCCCAGGTAAATGTCACAAATAAAAAAAGCATTTCGGGATAAATTATATTTTCTGTACACAGAAAACTTTTATAGGGAGGTGGGCAGGGGGGTGTAAAGCCTTTAATTTTATTCGAGGCAGGTTAGTTTATATAATGTACAGAGGCACAGTATTAATAAACATTACCACAACATGCAGTATATGTGTACATCAATCAGATACACAAAAGTCTAATGTAGCCATTTAACAAGCAAAGGAAGATTTTTTTTTTAAAAGAAACCTAACATCATATAGGAGCATTATGAGACCTCTTGAGGGAACAAGAACCTACGGAGTCAACTTAATTGTGTAGTTAATAAGTGAGACATCGCAAATGTGTTTAGTGAATAGGTGTCCAATACAGCTTCATGGATTGGTTTTCAGGGAGGTGTAGAGAACACAGAGCCATGAAATGAAACAAGTGTTTAACTTCTTAGGGTCCGGCCTTCCTAGAAATAGTAGGATTTAAAGCCGCTTAGGACAACACATTTGGTGCAAGCAGGGTTAAATCCCTGCTCACACCAGGGAGATCCAATCAATACCTGAGGCATGCTCTGTCAGCTGGGGCCAAGTTTAGTGGACCTGAACAGACTAATGAAATCAAAGTGAGTGCTGCACACAGCCCTTTTAAATGACTACGATTAAACGATCACATTCAGCCATTGTGATCCTCTGTGAGAGTCTGAAAAGACCTCGATCTAGTCTTCCTCCCTGCTTACAGCAGGGGTGCCTAAAAGGCGTTCAAAGCATCAATGAAGTTGTAGTTCTACAACATCTGGGGATCTACCTTTTGGGCACCACTGGCTTACAGTCATCAACGCTGGACTGTGACAACTGTCATTGGCAAGAAATGGCATAGATCTGCATCATGAGAGAGAGATCTCCATCCCATGCTGCCATTGCACAGCACAGAGTAAATCCTTAGTGCCACCAGCTAAAGGAAAGGACTGGTAAAGGGTTAGAGTATGGTCACACTGGTCAGGATGGTGACATCCATAGTATCAGTTCACTAAATAACATCTATAGGAAGTTAGGGAAAGTGCATGTCAGAATTATGGCACATTTGTTATTTGACCCGACCCTCAAACACCTGACATGGAATATTTTGGGGGGGTCTGCTTTCTACAAATATATACTTTTGTGTAGCAGGTTTAGATTCTCTGATTGCGATGAAAGTTGTAATTTCAGGTTTACTTTAAAAACACATAACTTGAGGGGGGTTCTAACCAACCTAGTCGTAATATCTGAAAGCTCCTCCATAAATCATCTAATTCCTGCCAAATATCCCATCCAGTTCTAAAAATACTCCAGCCTGCTTCTCCAAATGGCCAGCATCGATAGATGCCTTTCTTTCATACACCGAAACAGCCAAAGTTAAGTCTGGACCTACCTCATGCTGACAATCCCGGGACTGGAGGCACTCCTCAATGGTTATGCTGGGGGGTCTGCCGGGAGCAATACCTCATGCATCACTTACCCCACCGGACCACATGGCAGCCATGGGAGGCCGTTCTCAGAAACTGAACTCTGCGGCATACGTTAGGGACATAGAAGCTATGCTCCAGATGCCTGTGCAGCCCAAGCCACCTCGGCAATAGCACCAGATGCCCAGACTGGACTTCTCCAGTCTCTTGAGCCATCTGATGATGCAGTTCCCGCTACTAAAACAACTTGAAAGTCCTGCTGGCTGATATTCACAGGTTATGGGCTGCCGATCTGACGCTCTTAAAAACGGCCATCCAGGCCGTTGCAGACCGAGTACAGCCTCTGAAGAAGAGATCAAGCCACCAAAAAAAAATTCATAGATGTCAGGACCGACATCACTTACCCTAGATGACCCACAGTTTCGCAACCATATTAAAATACGTGGCACCCCTGCTGCGATCTCAGCTGAAAAGCTCCCACATTATTTTCCAAGGCTACTTGCACCCATTTTACCCCATACAGTTGCGAAACAAATGGCCATTGATGGAGTCTACAGCATAAACAGTGCTGCAAAATCATCACCTGCAATGTTCTGGGACATTATGCTTTGTTTCCAGTTTTCTAATGGCAAAAACCAAGCCATGATGCCCCACAGGACCTTCCATCTCACTCACCTATAAAGCCATCCCAGCATCCTCGTGCCAGACATGTGGTCTCTGACCCTTACACAGCTCCCCTCTACCCGGCAGAGAAGAGCGCAACGGCTCATCTCCAGAAAGGTTGCAAACGGGCCTGCTTCAAAGCCAAGAAGGACAAGCCATGGACTGCCGGATAGGAGAGTAACCGCACACACTGCAAACCAACTCCAAATTTAATGTTTTTGTATGTATACATATAAGGTATCCAAAGAAAACTCAATCAGTCGTTTCCAAAAATATAAGTATAAAAAGCTTTGGAGGAAAGTGAAAAGCTATTGTTGAAGAAACTACACAGCACAAATATAATGTTTTTGTATTAGTTGTGAAGTTGAGCAATTGATCCTTTACAGGTTAAGCTTGGCCTTGGTCAGTGGAGAGAGATATGACGGGAGCTCCGTCACAGCAGATATATGGTGTTTTCGGTAAAATCGTTGCCTAGCGATTTTATGTTGTACGTCTTGAAATTTAATGGCCATTGGAGTGATACTAAAAAATCTCAAGTTATTTAAATGTGCATAGGGATTCGGGATAGCACACAAGCTACTTTATTTTCATTTTATGTATTGGTGCTGATGTGCACTATAGTCATTATTACAGCTTAGTATTAGTCTTTGGTTTTAGTCTACATAGAATATCTTATGTAGTCTATGAAATATCTGTGGATAGAATGGGGGAGAAGTAGAAATCCTCTGTGCCAGTATGGCCATTCAAGCTAATGCTGCCTAGGTGTACGTTACCTTGGTCCCCACCATTGCCCTCTAAATCCTCTCCTATTTCAGTACTCCAAATATTGGTCAATTTAAAGGCCTATGAAGCACTTCAGCTAAACCCAGTTTAAACTAAATTGAGGTGGTTACAGAAATTCTATGGAGAACTTTTAGTGAAATCACATGAATGATATCTTCTAGGAAAAACATATTGACCACAGCTTTGGGGTGACCCACTGTGAAGGCTGCCTGTGCATTCTCAAATTGTGTTTTATCATTCCAATTAGCTAAAGGTATGGTCAACGTCTTCTCTACCAAATGCAATGTTTTTGTAAACAGTTTATGGATGTTCTTGAATATAACACTTAGAGAGACACAATGGAACTCTACATGCAGGAATTCCAAATCAGTAAAGGTCCGCTGTGTCCAGGGACACAATCTTTACATAGTTACATCAAGTGAAGGTGAGAATATGTCAACGTTTATCTTGAGGAAGACACAGAATCTAACCAGTAAATCTACTGCATATTTCACACGAACATACCTCCCAACAAACCTGTATCTGGCAGTTCTGTCCCGACCGTGTTGAGCAGTATGCCTAAATGTATAATGGACAATTATTTGAAATGCCCAAGGAATGCTCTCTGGCTTTCAAATAGTGCATTTAGGGTTGGACAGTTTTAAATTGCTACCTATAGTCAGTATGTTATTGAATGTCCAGTTAATATGCAATGTGGGGCAAATAATTATAATATATTAAGGTTGGTAAAAACAAATAGTGTAAAAATTCTAGTCACTATTTTTGCAAGCAGTGCTATCTGGAGTAGACTTTGGCATTCGTTTTTGAACTCACCCATTGCCAGAAAATGGGGGCCCCGCGATACTTACTGGGTGCCTTAAATAATAATGGTGGGAACAGTTGTCCCACCCAGAAGCCCACCCATTAGCAGTTGTTGGGGGCTAATACAAATTAGGCTCCCATATAAAATACCCTACCTACCTCCTTACCCTAATAATAGTGATAAGGGAGGGGCAATAACCTACCTGTAAAATTAATACTGAGCCTCTGGCTGCCTACTGTTTTGTAGCCATGCCCTTACTCGTGGCACGGCTGGTTGGGGCTGGAAGGAGAATTTAACCTCTCTTACTTACTAATACTAAGTATTTTTTGCTTAACATTTGCAAAGTTGTCTGACAGGAAGTGCTTTTCATAATTTTGTTTTTTCAGCTTCTTAGAAAATAGCTCCCTAATCCTTGTGGGTTCGTCATAAGGATACCAAAAAAGAAAAACTATCTACAAGTCCTAACTTGGTACCCTTAAATATGGCAATCCCAAAAGGGTACAAGTTTAGGAAGAAGCAGCCCCAGCACAAATTGGAAATTTCAAAACAAAAATAATGGCAAACCTTTGTCCGAAAACAAATGAACAAACGGATGAAATTTGGTTTGGCCGAAACAATTTTTTTCCCGTCCATATGTATTTGGACGAAACAAAATTTTTGGCAGCGCTCAATTTTAATCTAAACATTTACAGATCTCACTGTAAACTGCATCTTTCATTTCAGCTGGAACCACTGAGCCTCCAATGCTAAACCTAGCCTCACAATCTAATAATCAAAATACATTTTACATTCAGTGTGATAAGGAGGCACACGCAGGCAGCATGACTCATGGATAATATAATACATTAATATACTACTCAATAATTTGCCGGAATTCAAAGAGAATTTTCAGATTTTAGACCAAAATGAAGAGGCTGGGCTTGACTGCTATAATGAAAGCACGCAGTGGTCCAGACCTCCAGAGACAATTGCTTTATTTACTGCCATGACAATCTCAAAGTTTATTTTTATATATTGGTGATTACTGGGTCTCTAAAGGAAGAAATCTCTCAAGGTGCATGATTACTAATTTGGGGAAACCTCCGAGAGCTCCTGTGAGCAATATTCTACCACTCCAAAATGGCAGCCTTCTTAAGCACACAGATTGGAAAGGCAGCTGCTGCCCTGTTTGCCAAGGTAGCGACCCCCTGAGTGTTACAGATGACACCCTTTACTTCAAAGCCATGAGATTCCTTTAGAACAGGCTAGTCCTTTGAGTGTTTTTTTTTCTCCATCCTTTTATCATAAGATAGTCAGAACCTGCAAATGGATTGGGGCAATGTGATTCACCTCAAAGGTTACGTTTGGCAACG
Organism: Pelobates cultripes; assembly: GCA_933207985.1. Classification (NCBI taxonomy): domain Eukaryota; kingdom Metazoa; phylum Chordata; class Amphibia; order Anura; family Pelobatidae; genus Pelobates; species Pelobates cultripes. The sequence goes on from OW240914.1 coordinate 47,499,163, forward strand.
CATCTAGGCAGCTAAATGCCTTTATTTAATTGGCAAGAGTTCCTACCTAGCTCTCATTATCATTGGAGGTCCAGTAGAAAGTGTACCACCAAGTATAGCAAGGGTGGAGGTATCTACCATGTGCAAAAGACGACAGACATTTCGCTTGTGTTTGGCTTGCAACTTCAGTACAAGTCTTGGAGCTGGTACCACATGTTATATTGGTGGCCACTTAGCCCACATTATCTTGTAGACGACAATTCCAAGAGAAGGATGTTCAACTCGTCTTCTACAGTGAGAGAAAAAAAAAGTATTTGATCCCCTGCTGATTTTGAACGTTTGCCCAATGACAACGAAATGATCAGTCTATAATTTTAATGGTAGGTATATTTTAACAGTGAGAGATAGAATAACAAAAAAAAAAAAAATCCAGAAAAACGCATGTCAAAAAAGTTATAAATTGATTTGCATGTCAATGAGTGAAATAAGTATTTGATCCCCTATCAATTAGCAAGATTTCTGGCTTCTGGGTGTCTTTTATATAGGTAATAAACTGAGATTAGGAGCACTCTCTCTAATCTCAGCTCGTGATCTGTATAAAAGACACCTGTCCACAAAAGCAATCAATCAGATTCCAAACTCTCCACCATGGCCAAGACCAAAGAGCTGTCCAAGGATGTGAGGGACAAGATTGTAGACCTACACAAGGCTGGAATGGGCTACAAGATCATCGCCAAGCAGCTTGGTAAGAAGGTGATAACGGTGTGATTATTCGCAAACAGAAGAAACACAAAATAACTGTCAGTCTCCCTCGGTCTGGTGCCCCACGCAAGATCTCACCTCGTGGAGTTTCAATGATCATGAGAATGGTGAGGAATCAGCCCAGAACTACACGGGAGGAACTTGTTAATAATTTCAAGGCAGCAGAGACCACATTCAGCAAGAAAACAATTGGTAACACACTACAAATGAAGAACTGAAATCCTGCAGCGCCCGCAAGGTTTCCCTGCTCAAGAAAGCACATGTACAGGCCCGTCTGAAGTTTGCCAATGAACATCTGAATGATTCAGAGGCGAACTGGGTGAAAGTATTGTGGTCAGATGAGACCAAAATTGAGCTCTTTCGCATTAACTAAACTCGCCGTGTTTGGAGGAGGAGGAATGCTGCCTGTGACCCCAAGAACACCATCCTTACCGTCACACATGGAGGTGGAAACATTATGCTTTGGGGGTGTTTTTTCTTGCTAAGGGGACAACTTAGCAACTGCACCACATCAAAAGGGACGATGGACGGGGCCATGTACCGTCAAATCTTGGGTGAGAACCTCCTTCTCTCAGCCAGTGCTTTAAAAATGTGTCGTGTATGGGTATTCCAGCATGACAATGACCCAAAACACACAGCCAAGGCAACAAAGGAGTGGCTGAAGAAGAAGCACACTAAGGTCCTAGAGTGGCCTAGCCAGTATCCAGACCTTAATCCCATAGAAAATCTGTGGAGGGAGCTGAAGGTTCGAGTTGCCAAATGTCAGCCTTGAAACCTTAAAGGAATTCTCCAGTGCCAGGAAAACATATTTGTTTTCCTGGCACTACAGGACCCTGGAGTGCCCTTCTCCCTCCCACCCCAAGTTACTGAAGGGGTTAAAACCTTGACTTACCCGAGTCCAGCACCAACTCTCCTCCCCCGCCGATGTCAGACATAACGTGAGGACGTCCAGCGTTGCTTAAAACACTTTTCATGTTCTAAGAACACCGAAGTCCCTCTAGTGGCTGTCTGGTAGACAGACACTAGAGGACTTAACCCTGCAAGGTAAATATTGCAGTTTATGAAAACTGCAATAATTACTCTTGCAGGGTTAAAGGTAGTGGGAGTTGGCACCCAGACCACTCCACTTGGCAGAAGTGGTCTGGGTGCCTAGAGCATCCATTTAATGACTTGGAGAGGGTCTGCAAAGAGAAGTGGCACAAAATCCCTCCTGAGATGTGTGCAAACCTGGTGGCCAACTACAAGAAACGTCTGACCTCTGTAATTGCCAACAAGGGTCAAATACTTTTTTCACTCATTGACATGCAAATCAATTTATATGTTTTTTGACATGCGTTTTTCTGGATTTTTTTGTTTTGTTATTCTGTCTCTCACTGTTAAAATACACCTACCATTAAAATTATAGACTGATCATTTCTTTGTCAGTGGACAAACGTTCAAAATTAGCAGGGGATCAAATACTCCCCCCCACCCCCCCACTGTATCTCTCGGTGAGGGGCAATCATAGGTTGACTCTGAGTACAAGTTAGATCAGGTATCTTTGCCTACAAGAATTTGACAATTTATTCTTATTGTTCCGCCTTAATGTCTTAGCTATGCATTCCTTTATCACTCTGAACAATTCCTACCCAACCCATGTCTGTTAGATCAGTAGCGTTTGGACAATCACAAGGTTGCAACGCAACTTATCTAAATCAGAAAGGTGGTTTTGTTTATTGCTCTCCAGCCAGCCATTGCCAGTCGGGTTGGATGGAATTGATATTGATAATAGAGAATTGCAAATCACACTTTAAAGGCATTTAAAGGCAGAGCAGCCCTCGGAGGGGTGTGGCCCAAGAGGGTGCATGTTGTGTCATCACCAATTACATTCATGCCTTTGGGCACATTCGTTTAATACCTCTCAGGGCAGTCCAGGTGTAGTGTGGGGCTGATAGGTGATGTGTGTGTGAGGGGGAGTCAATAGGTGATGTTGTGTGAGGGCGGGATAAGAGATCTAGAGTGTGGAAGGGGGAATTGGGGCTGCAAAGTATGAGAAGGGGACATGGGGCTGCATGGCATGAGAAGGGACATGGGGCTGCATGGCATGAGAAGGGACATGGGGCTGCATGGCATGAGAAGGGACATTGGGCTGCAGAGTGTTGAGAAGGGACAAGGGGCTGCAGGGTGTGAGAGGGGACATGGGGCTGCAGAGTTTTGAGAAGGGACTTGGGGCTGGTCATTATATTTGCCGCAGGGTGAGAGATGGTGTCGTGGGGTTGCTGTGTGAGAGGGGGCAGGGGCTGCTGGGTGAGAGGTGAAGAGGGGGGACCTGGTGGGAGTGCTGGGTAGCGGGACAGAGGTTTCTAGGTTAGAGGGGGAAATAGAGGATGCAGGGTATGATAGGGAGAGACAGGGGATGCTGGGTATAGGAGGGGGAGACAGGGGATGTTGGCTATAAGAGGGGACATGGGGCTGCAAGCTGAGAGGGGAAGACAGGGTTGCTGGGTGGGTGGACAGAGGCTGCTGGGTCGGAGGGGGAGAGAGGGGATGCAGAGTATAAGAGGGGGAGACAGGGGATGCTGGGTGAGAGGGGAAGACTGGCTATGCTAGGTGAGAGGGGAAAACAGATAGTGCTGGGTGACAGGGGAGCAGGGGCTGCAGGGTAATAGGTGGGCAGGGGCTGCAAGGTAATAGGTGGGCAGGGGCTGCAGTGCGAGAGGGGAAGACAAGGGATGCAGGGTGAGCGAGAAAGACAGGGGATGCAGGGTGAGAGGTGGACAGGTGCTGCAGAGTGAGAGGGGAAGACAGGGGATGCAGGGTGTGAGTGGGGACATGGGGCTTCTGGGTGAGAGAGGAGCAGTTGCTGCCCGGTGTAAAAGAGGAAGGGGCAGGGACTGCTGGGTGAGGATGGGGGACATGGGGCAAAAAAAAAACCAAACAACAACTTACATACTCCATCCCTCTTCCTTACCTTGACCCCTGGAAGGAGAGGATGCTGGGGAGGAATTCTTTTGGTCCAGTGGAAGAAGCATCTGGTCTGCACCCCTTGACAGGTGTAGACCAAGTGTGCAGGGCCTGCGCTGTACATCAGTGTGCAGGCTGGTGAGAGAGATCTTTGATCTCCCACTGCACAGAGCTCCCTTTATGGGCAGGAGGCCAGGCAGCACCAGCCCTAAAAGGGCCAAACGGGGAGATCTTTTGATCTCCCCTGTCAGCCTCAGCCCATGGCCATCTCGGCCCACCGGGAGTTTGCACAATGGCCAGTCTGTGCCTGGGTGCCAGTAAGAGCCACATTCTTTGTCAAAGCACCCCAAAATAATCTGACCAAAAAACTGTGGAATAGTGCCCATAGTCTCTCTCTGCACCATAACCACTGTACTAAGCTTTAGTGGTTATGGTACTTAGGCTGCTCCTTAACAAATTGTAACCACGTTTATGTATATCTAAAATTATATGGTTACCAATAACTTGTATATTTGCCTACGTCACAGTCCCAAATAATATTCTGAAGCGAATATTATGTTGCAATGCTTTAAGCCTGATATTGACCACCAAATGCACTCCCCTGCAATAAAAATAAAATTCTAGCTATGTGGTCCTTTGATGCTAAAAATCTGTATATGTAACGTCTGTTAAGGGCTGGAAATTGTATATGAAATAATGTATGCAAGCTTGCTGCCCTCCAGTGGTCATTGCAGAGTTAACAAGAATAAAGGCGGACAACATTCAATACATCTTAGTTAAAGGAACACTCCAGGCACCCAGACCACTTCTGCCCAAGTGTAATTATTGCAGTTTTCATAAACTGCAATATTTACCGTGCAGGGTTAACTCCTCCTCTAGTGGCTGTCTACTAGAACAGGGTGAAGAGCCAGCTAACGATCCGCCATCTTCTTGCCCCCTGCATTCCGTTCCTCCTCTGGAAGGAAGCGGATTTAGGGGATTCGGAATGCCAGTGTGCATTGGATGGTGATATTGCTATTGTTGATATGTTACCCTTGTGTAGGGACAGCTCTACTAATCACTACCTGCCCACCTTTCAACGTATATCATGCTTCTCCAGCTGCAAGTTCTCAGCCTTTAGTTCCACATTTTTTTTTTACATGTTACCAGGAACTACAATTATTCTTTCATTTGCCCTGGCCATCAACTCCTAATCCCCCCCCTGCTGCCTCTTATCTCACTCTCCACCTCTAGATTGTAAGCTCATGGGCTATCTAATGAAGTACTGTGTATGGAAAAACCTCAGTGGCTAACTCTCAACTTATGCATACAGCCCTCTTTACCCTTTCTATTGGTCTGTTTAGATTGTTCTGTATTTTTCCTTTCCTGGCTAATCATGGCAGCATTTAACATATGGGTAGCTCCTCCCTCCAGCCAATAGGACAGGAATACTAATTAAAGACGTCAATTATCCCCGAGGTATAAGAGATCCCAGAATGCTAGGTTCCTCAGTCTTTTTTCCTGTCCTCCTAAGCCAGACAAGACACTTTGTATTTATTACAATTATTAATTTTTATTTTATGCTCACCTGGCTATGTATTTCAGCCTATTAATCCCTTAGAGGTCAGCCTCCCTCTATAGGAAGACCAGGCACATGCAACCCACCTCTTGGTAGCTGGGGACCCCTGGTAGCCAGAGGAGTTAGTGTTTCCTCCGGCATTCTTTGGAATCCTGCTGCTATGCCTGTCCCTGCAGGTGAAAACTCTTCATTCTGACGCCAGAATTCCATTCCGAGGTTCAGGACGCCCGCACATGCGCAGAGGTAAGAGGTCGCGAGTAGCCCTTACTTCGCCACTAACAAAAATGGCGGCTTTGGGTGCTCGCGGCTGATCGTGCATGCGCGATTAAAGGTACAGCACGTCCTTTGTATTTAAAGGGGAAAAAAGTGCGTTTTTCCCCCCGCAAAATTCAAATCTTTCAAGGAGATACAATCTGCTCTCTGGGAAACAAGCCCTCTTACTCTGCAGGTATGCATTTAAAATGAATTTCCTTTTTAATATCTTTTTGTTCTCTTGGAGGGTTTTTCTCTTAGAGCATTTTTCTTTTTCCTCTTTTTAGCCTAAAAATTGTGTTTTTCAAGGATGGATCACTCTCCCACTTCAGCTAAGTCAGCGACCATAGGTCATAGGTGAGCATTATATTTTGTAATTTTCCACATAATTGTCCAAATAAAAAGAGTGCATTAGAGGGTACAGTCTCTTGACTTCTGTAATTACAGCCCTCAAGACCGGACAGGCCCTAGATCTCCTTCCAGGAGAAGGGATAAACCTGCTGCCTGCGTTGGATGTGGATCCAGGCCCTTGGACAATTGCAGACTGTGCAAAAAATGTCTTGCTAGAGCGGCAGGTGAAGCTGATTTCCAGCAACAACCACAAGCATCCACCTCAGCCCAGGATATAGCCTTGTGGATTAAGCAGGCTGTGGCAGAAGGTATTGCTGAATCACAAAAAGGCAAACGTCCCAGATGTGAATATCCCCAGGTGAATATTGATTCTTCAGATGAAGATTTCGGACAGGATTCAGGTTCAGTAGACCTTGAACCGATGTCTTCTAGTGATGAAGAATACTCCTGCCCCCTTAACTTAGCAATAGAGCGTTTGATCTCTTTGGTGAGAAGAACACTAGAACTACCTGAAGAGGTGTTGGAAACCTCAGCAGCGGACAAACACTTTGGGGACCTCAGTAAAAGAAAACCTTCTTTTCCGGTACACAGGTCCATCAAGGATCTCATAAGTAATGAATGGAAGACTCCAGAAAAGAGACTTTCACTGCAGAACCGTCTGCCTAAGTTCTACCCCATCCGTGAAGAGGACTCCAGGCTTTGGACTTTCAATCCGACGGTTGATGCCTCAGTTATCAAGGTAGCCAAACGTTCTATCCTCCCGATAGACTGCAATGCTTCCCTGAGAGATCCTATGGAGAAACGAATAGATGCAGACATTTCTAAATGTTTCTTGGCAGCTGGTACAGGATGTCACCCAGCGGTCTCTATTTCAGCTATGTGCAGAGCTATGAGAGTATGGATCCTGGACATAGAGGAAAATTTAGACAAAGGTGTCAAAAGGCAACATATTGCTGATTCCCTAAGGGAAGTTAGTCTGGGCAGTGAATGGCTCTTAGAAGCCTCTACGGATATAATTAAGATTATGTCAAAGGTTATGGCTTTCTCAGTTGCAGCCAGACGTGCCTTATGGCTCAGATCGTGGGGGGCTGATATGGCCTCAAAGCATAACTTATGTTCCCTTCCTTTTTTGGGATAATTATTATTTGGAAAACCTCTTGAAGATGCCATTAAAAGAGCCCTGGATGTCAAGCAGGTCCTGCTTCCACAGGATAGACGTCCAAGAAGACCTCCACTGGAACGTCGCTCTTATAGAGAACACCCTTCATATAGAGACAGTAAGGCTTATAGACCAGGCCGTGAATACTACAGACCTACCTCTTGGAGAAGTGGTCAAACCAGCAAGTCCACCAGAGGTAAAACTAATACCTCTTCCTTTCTTCCTTCCAAGCGGTTCTGAAGGTTACTACGCCCAAACACCTTTGGTAGGAGGAAGACTTTTACATTTCCAAAGGGTTTGGGCAGAGATCCCAGACAATTGGGTGAGATCTATAATTACGGAGGGCTACTCTCTAGAATTTATGGACATTCCCCGAGCAAGATTCATAAGGACCAGCGTTCCCTTGGATTCGATAAAAAGAGACGCTCTGATCCAGTACACTGGAGATCTCATACGACAACAGGTGATTGTTCCTGTTCCAGTAAGTCAAAGGTTTCAGGGTTTCTACTCCCCTCTATTTCTGGTCAAGAAACCCAGAGGAAAATGGAGACCCATTCTGGATTTGCATCTACTCAATATCCATTTGAGAATAAAAAAATTCAGGATGGAATCTCTTCGCTCTATCATACCGGCAGTTCACCAAGGAAATTGGCTAATCTCAGTAGATCCGAAAGACGCTTACTTCCATGTCCCGATAGCCCTTCATCACCAGAGGTTCCTCAGATTTTGTATAGACGATCAACATTTCCATTTCCAGGCCTTACCGTTCGGAATCAGTACAGCACCAAGGACCTTCTCAAAGATACTGGTGACAGATTGCATTGCTCAGAAAGAAGGGAATAAAAATATTCCATTACCTAGACGATATCCTGGTAGTTGCTCAAACATACAAGGATTTACTGAATCATCGACTAATGGTACTCAGGACACTAGAGCGCTTTGGCTGGCTAATCAACTACCAGAAGACTCAACTTCGGCCTGCCAGAAGGCTGGTATTCCTGGGAGCACAATTCGACACAGCTTCGGCAGTAGTGTCTCTGTCCCACGACAGAAAACTAAACATATATTCACGCATTCGAGAATTTCAGATCCAAGAAGTAACTACAGCAAGAAGGACTATGAAAATCTTAGGTTCCCTTTCCTCCACAATCGGCCTAATGAGATGGGCTCAGTGGAACCTTCCGCCCTTTGCACGAATACTTCCTGCAGACGTTCGACTCAACCTCCCAGAAATGGGAGATGAAGATGTCCATTCCGGATCATATAAAAAGATCCCTCAACTGGTGGCTTTCCTGGGAAAACCTATCCAAAGGTTTCCCTCTGAAGGAGGTGGACTAGATGATCATCACCACGGATGCCAGTCAAGATGGTTGGGGTGCACATCTGAAGGACCACTTTGTCCAGGAACTATGGCCACTGCACACAAGACAACTTCCTTCCAATATAAGGGAGTTAAGAGCAGCCTTTTTGGCTTTTCTACAGTTCAAATATCTCATTCAGTATCAATGGGTGAAACTGAGAATAGACAACAGGGCGGCAGTAGCATACATCAACCATCAGGGTGGTATCAGGAGCGGCGCACTAATGAAGGAAATCAAGCCAATCATGATTTGTACTCAAAGGAATGTAGCCGGTCTCTCGGCCTTATACCTTCCTGGGAAGGAGAATATGATTGCGGATTTCCTGAGCAGACATCAAGTGAAAGAGACGGAGTGGAAACTATCCAGCTTGATCTTCCAACAACTACTAAGGATGTGGGGTCTCCCACAGGTGGATTTAATGGCCACTGCTCAGAATACTCATCTTCCATGCTTCATGTCAAGGAGATTTCACCCACTGGCATATGCCCAGGACGCCCTTTCATCAAGATGGCCATTTCAGCTGGCATATGTGTTCCCGCCGATCAAGCTAATTCCCGCCCTTCTGAAGAAAATCTCCAAGGAACGATGCAGGATAATAGCCATCATCCCGTTCTGGCCACATCGTCCATGGTTTCCCCTCCTGAAAGGTCTGTTGATAGAGGATCCATGGGAACTTCCAGTCTTCTGGGACCTTCTCTCTCAGGGCCCTCTAGTACACCCAGAACCACACAAACTGCGTCTTCATGCATGGCTCTTGAAAGGCAATCCTTAAGCGAGCAGAGGTTTCCTGATGAAGTTGTTTCCACCTTGCTACGTTCCAGGAAGACTTCTACCTCTACTACATACTATAAGATATGGGGGGCCTTCGCAGAATGGCTTCATATTGATGTGATGAATTTAAAGTCACCTTCTGTTTTCCAGGTTTTAGGATTCTTACAGGCTGGATTAGATAGAGGCCTGAGTCTGAACACACTCAAGGTCCATTGTTCCGCTATCTCTGCCATGTCAGGTATCAGATGGGCGGAAGAACCCATGGTAATCCGCTTTATGAAGGCAGTTCTTAGGATTCGACCACCGATCAGAGTCTACAAGTGTCCCTGGGATCTACCTTTAGTCTTATAGGCCTTGATGGAGCAACCTTTCGAACCATTGAACGATATCCCTATGTTATCCCTGATGCAAAAGACTCTTCTTCTATTAGCCTTAGTTTCAGCTAGAAGGATGGAGGACATTAGAGGTCTCTCAGTAGAAGAACCGTATACCACTTTCTACCATGACAAGGTAATTCTCCGTCCCAGACCAGAATTTCAACCTAAAGTGGTCTCTCCTCTTCACATAAATCAAGAAATTATTCTTCCAGTCTACTTTCAAAATCCGTCAAACGAGATGGAAGAAAAGTTTCACATGCTGGACCTTAAGAGGTGCCTTTTGGTATACATCCAACGAACTAAACCTTGGAGGAAGTCTCCCCAACTATTTATTGTCCCTTGGGGCTCCCGTAAGGGTGAAGCAGCCTCTGTTTCTACCCTCCGTTCCTGGACAGTTTCAGCTATTTCAAGAGCGTATAAGGTCCGAGGTGTTCCAGTTCCAAAAGGTATAAGGGCACACTCTACCAGATCGATTGCCACTTCATGGGCTGCAGTCTGGAGTATCACCAGAGAGCATTTGCGAAGCAGCTAATTGGTCTTCTATAAGGACGTTTATTAGTCATTACAAACTTGACATTTCTTCAGATCCTCACCTGCAATTTGGTCTTTCGGTTCTGAATTCTTGTTCTTCTCAAAGCAAATAAATATTTCTGAGCATCTATTCCCTCCCTGTGGTATTTACTGCTTGGGTATTCCCCATATGTTAAATGCTGCCATGATTAGCCAGGAAAGAGGAAAATTTATTCATACTTACCGTAATTTTCTTTTCCTGGCTATTATTCATGGCAGCATTTGGGTTTCCCACCCATTTATTATGTCGGATCAGCTTGCTACTAGACTGAGGAACCTAGCATTCTGGGATCTCTTATACCTCAGGGATAATTTAAGTCTTTAATTAGTATTCCTGTCCTATTGGCTGGAGGGAGGAGCTACCCATATGTTAAATGCTGCCATGAATAATAGCCAGGAAAAGAAAATTACGGTAAGTATGAATAAATTTTCCTCTTTATTGTACTGCGCTCTATAAATACTAGCAATAAACAAAAAACGTTACAACCGTGGTCAATATCAAATTCTATTTTTTTAAAGCAGTCTAAGTCCTAGCCACATTGGTCCCTGGAACGCTGAGGACCTGTTGGCACAGCGCCAACAAAAAAAAAAACATGCTTTTGTAAAGTCATTACGGAGTAAGCAGAGGGAGATACCTTACTGGGAGTGGGAGTAGTAGTGAGGAGGGGGATCTCTGATTCTCTGAAAAGGCCAGCTTACAGTGCTAAGACTGCAGGGTATGCTATAGCCACCAGAACCACTACATTAAGCTGTAGTGATTATGGTGACTACAGTGTCCGTTTAAGATACAACTACCTGCGCTTTATAAGTATCAATGGAAATGGACTATAAGCCATCGCCATCAAGTTATGATTATTTCACAGACTTTTGCAGAATTAATTCTACACTGCCGCAAAAGCACTTGTAACAGATGTTTTAAAATATATATATATATATATTTTATCCAACATAAATCAATGAAGACAATGGCCAAATAGACATCATTCATATCCCCACATTTTAGTTGTAATTCATTTAGTGGGTGAAGTCAGAGCTATCTGTAATGGCGTAAGGACAAAAAGAATAAATAATCTGCTGCAGATCATGTCACGGTCAGTGATGAACACGCTTTCTTGAACACGTGGTGCTGATCTGGGCACTGATTTTTAAGGATATTATGGAACATGAAGAGAGCTCAAACAGGTTACAAAATTAAGCGAAATATTAGTTGTAAAAAAAAAAAAAATAGTACAAAAATAATGTTTTTAAAAAGTTCTATTCAAGTCTTCACACAAACAAAAAACGGACGCCTTTGTTCCTGGGATGCATGGAGGACAGCCTCCTTCCAACAAACTATGGAACCTAAACACCTGGAAAGTACTCAAAAGGACTCTGCTCACATGCCTGAGGTCCTGCCACTACTCTAACAGACGCAGTCTACCCAAGCACCAAGGATTTGGACCAACTGGATGCAGTATCGACGCAAAACTCGTCAAAGTACACCGGCTCGGAACTTTGCCGAGGCTGCTCAAACCTTTAACTAAACGATGACGGACACCATACAAAGAATCAGGATGCTCTTTGGACAGTGGGTAGTGTCACGGCAAGGGTGCATAATTCTTTATTGCACTTTGGAATATTGTCCTTTAATGTAATTTGTGTAGTGCATAGATGACCTGCCTGCCTGGTAGAGGTGGTACTGTCAATGTCAAAAGGTGTTAATTTGATTGTAAGAAGGTTCACAAGGTTTATAGCCTTATTTCCTCTTCGAAGCTGGGACACCCACAGAAGGGGTAATGTAAATTGCATAGGAATGTGAAAATGGAAAGATGGATCCTGTGATTAATCAAAGGCTCTGCAAGGTGTGAGATTCTACACTCGAACAGCCTGAATGTCTGGCTTCAACCATATGGCCTGTACTTCTTAATTGATGAGTTAATCATCAAAAACATTAATATTTACCCACAGAATACTAATTAAGCCTCATTTTAGCAGTTAAAGGAATTGGCGGGGAGGGGAGCAGGCCTTGAAGTGCCAATGGCACGTGTTTATTGGGACTGGGGAGCGGGAAAGGGCTTCAGAGATGTGAGGGTAGATGAGAATATCCCTGCAAATGTATTACTTGGTATTGACTTTTGTACATTGTTATACCAGTATGTGCCGGAAAGCAATGTGTGTTATAAACCCAAGCCTGTGCGGAGGGCAGTATGTAAAAGTGTACATAGACTACCTTGCTGTGAGAGAGTGAGGGGGTGGCGGGGGGGGTGTCTGCAATATCATGTGAGAGTGTGCCAAGACAAAGTTGCTGGGAGGGCAGAATGAGCATGTGTGCCAGGTTTTGCCAAAACCAGAGTTGTCTGTGGTACAAGGTGAAAGTTTGCCAGGGCAACTTTGCTGGGAGGAAGAGCAGAATGTGTTTCAATCTGTGCCTAACCAAGGGGTGTCCGTGGAAACATGTGAAAATGTATGCAGGCAATTGTGCTGGAAGGGTGTGGGGGGAAGGGCAGAATGATCATGCATGCCAGTCTGTGTCAGAACTATAAATGCCATGTGGGAATGGGAAAAAAAAACTTCACGGGGAAGTAGTGCAGGATGAGCGTGTATGACTATCTGTGTCAGAGCCAGGGTTGTTTAAGATGCCATGTAAAAGCACAAGTGGATTAACTCATTGAGAGTCATGGCAGGATAAGTTGGTAGGTTCACCTGTGTCTCAGACAGGAGTGGGTCGGGGGCCAGATTCAGGAGAGTTTGAGGGTCTTTGTGGGAATGTGAGAGGATGGCCTGGCTGGGAGAGAAAAGTATGTGAGTATGTGCAACATTCTGTGCCTACCCAAGGGGTTTCAAAGGTGTCCTGTGAAAATGTACAGGAAAACCCTTTGTGCGAGAGGGGGCTGAATGAATATATATGTTCCAAAATATGCCTGAAGCAAATGTATCTGATGTGCTGTGTGAAAATGTAGAGAGACAGCATTGCTGGAAGAGAGAGCGGAGTGTGTTTGGGCTTTACTCTGCGCCAGACTCAACCATTTCCCAAGGTTCTGAATGTGTGAGGATATGGAGTGAAAGTGAGGGAGAGACAGAGGTTCCATCTGTAGAAAGGGAGGCCCATCCACAGTCTGCCCAAAGTGAAGGGCGGGGACAGACTCAACTTGTGGGTCCAGGGAGGATGTCTGCAGGGGAGAATAATGTAGGGGAAACCTGGAACCTTGTCAGCTTATCACCATCTCACATCCCGCATACACCCCAGCCAGCTCAGGAGCAGGAGTCTGTAGCTATGCCACTCTCTGATTCTGAGCCAAAGGTTCAGAGTAAGATAGTGCGACGAGCCCAGCAGACAGGCCCCAAAATATAAGAGATGATGGGTGTTGACACAGCGCAAGTACCCTGGGAGTGTTCTGTGTCTCATTTTTTGTGTGCTTACAGAGGAGTACTGCAGAAATCTGTTGTTTTTTTTCCTCCTTAGAGCTACTACCTGGGCGCAGTGGGTGTGGCCTGAGAGATGTGACTAGAGAGCAGTGGGAAATGGGAACCGGCAAATCAGGCATGTTTGTTGTGGATATGGCTGTGACATAGCTTAGAGACTAAAGGCAAGCCTTTTGGGGGGAGGTAGGCTAAAACGAGGTCTAACCCATCTATGCATAAACAGTGTATGAAAAAGATGAGTATGATGTGGAGGCAAAAAAAAAAAAAGAACAATTGTTGATACACAAGGTTGAGGAATAGGAGCCTCTTCCCACTGCGTCTCTTATTTGCGGGAGGTGTCACAGCAAGGGTGCATAATTTATCGCACTTTGGAATATTGTTTTTTAATGTAATTTGTGTAGTGCATAGATGACCTGCCTGCCTGGTAGAGGTGGTATTGTCAATGTCAAAAGGTGTTAATTTGATTGTATGGAAGGTCAGAAGGTTTATAACCTTAATTCCTCTTCAAAGCTGGGGCCCCCACAGAGGTCAGATGACAAAAGGGGTATTGTAAATTGCATAGGAGTGTGAAAAGGGAAAGATAGAACCTGTGATTAATCAAAGGTTCTGCAAGGTGTGAGATTCTACACTTGAAGAGCCTGAATGGCTTCAGCCATATGACCTGTACTTGGCAATGGATGAGTCAATCTCTTTAAAATGTTAATGACCATTAGCATTGTTCCAGTATCATATGCAAAAGAAAAAACATTACTGTTTACCCACAGAATAATAATTAAGCCTCATTTTTGTTATATTTGGAATGTGACAAGCGCCATCTTCTAAACAAGCCCAAACATGTTTGGCATAATTTAACCATAGTGGAAGGGATTTTAATGTCTGCTATATTGGGTCGCAAGTAAGGCATATAACACATCTATGGAATAGAAAAATAATTCGTAAAAGCAAATAATTATTTATGTGGATGGTATATAAGAGAAGATAGAACCAAATGTTTCCATTTGGATTGATGTAGGTCTGGACACAAGGGGGTGGTCACTTAGTGTCTCTATAGCTACACCTTAACTCCACCTCTGGGTGAGGCGTTGAAATCCACAGGGTATATCTCTAATGATACTGAAATGTGCATGGTACTTTCTTGAGGGGCCTGAACCTAATTCTAAGTGAGTCACCATCTTTCCTACCAGAGACCCCTGGGGCAGAAGTTTTACTTTGAAGAGTTGAGTAAATGATTAGGACTTTGTTATTTTATTCCTTTTGTTTTTAATCTGTTGTTAATGTAACTAATTTTGATTGTCATCTATATTTTTGTATGCACTTTGACTATTTTTTGCGCATAATAAATATTTCTTTATTAAGTTCTGTCTTTGTCTGATCACATTACCTGAAGAGACTAATTAGTATTTTGCAATTACATTGTGCTAAGTTACATTTGGTGTTTTTTTTTTTTTTTTTAGTAAGGTACCTGGGGGACCAAGGCACCCCATTTATAAATTGTCGTGGTGGTAGCAGCTCTAAAATTAAATTATTAAGTGTGAGTGGTGTTAAGAGGGTTTTTATCATGATTTCCAGTCTAGTGCAGACAAATAGTGAGCTTTAACCCTTTTACCACCACAACAACTACGTCACGCACACTCTTGAAGTAGGGTGCGTTTGTGACATGTAGCGTAAGCGGTGAGCTATGCGGGGAATGTATGTGTTGTGGAGCATCAGAATGGAGGAAAGGTTTGGGGCTCTAATGCCCTGGCACTCCATGTCTAGAGAAGATACAGTGGGTGGGAGATTTCATCGCTCCCAATCTGATCTTATTAACTCTCTTCAGTCCCGACCGTGTGGCACAGGGGAGGGAACTATATTTTGTTATGCTGATCACCCCCGGCAGGGTGAATACAGATTCAAGATAGATAATTCGTGTACAGTAAAAATGTACTTGTTTCATCCTCCAAGAGGTTTCGGTTAATGTTTGGGTGAATGGCTATAAACTCTGATGGTATCCTGTGGAAAAGGAAGGTCGAACAAGGTACTCAGTCTAAGCACAGGTTCTCAGTCATGGCAGGATTATACAAATATGTACAGGGATTGTACAAATTATGGCATGTTCATTAACAAAACTGTACAAATGACATGTATCCCATCAACTGAAATTTGAGGAAAGGGTTTGTTATAGTAAAAACAATATGGAATTCATATGGAATTCTCTGCCTAAATATATTGCTTTAATAGATATTTAAAAAAAAAAAAAAAACACCACAGGGTACTTTGGGGTAAATTCATTAGTTTTGGCACAATAATGTTTTGTGTTTTTTTTTTTAAACAGTCTCTCGTCAACAGCAGAAGCAGATGAAGGGAAAAGTGGTACTTGATGGATGTGAGTCTTAAGATTGCATATCTGTGGGATTTGTTCATATTTCTGCTAGGATAATGTCCAATGATTGCAAATAGCAAAGCCTGCCAATCGCAGAGGGCCTGCCTTGGTTAAAATGAGAGCAAAGCTGAGATTACTTCATCGTGTGCTTTCAGATGGCAATTTAAATTTTAAGTATTTTATTTTTTCAGAGAAAATGCAGTGTTTCCATTACAGCCTCGTGATAACTTTACCGGACACTCATCAGATGATTGCTAGAAGTGCTTCCTGGGGCAATGCCATTGAGTGTCTCCTCCCTCTACATGGAGAGACTGAACTTTACTCATAGCGATGCATTGATTCAATACACCTCTATGATGGTGATTGACCAGGGCTGTGTTTGGCTTGTGCAGGCTCTGCCAATCCTATGGGGAAGCATTGTGATTGGATCAGAACATCACATCTGATGTCAGCCAAGGCGGCAGATCCGGGGCAGAGCCAGAAGCTGCAGACTTGAATACAAGTAAGATTTTACTATATTTAGGGAGGCAAAGGAAAGTCATGTGGGCTAGATGGTGGTTTTAAACTATATAGTGTCAGGAATACATTTGTGTTCCTAACCCTACAGTGTTCCTTTAACTATTTGGACTTTACTTTGGTTGGTTTCTGCTCATTGGTTCATGTGGATCATGGCTTTTGCTTTGACTTAAAAACTTGTGGTTAAACATTGCTTCACAGTGAGCTCTTTTTAAAAAAGCCTCTTTGAGGAGGGCGGAGCCAAGCAGTGAAACAGGCCAGATGCCATATCTGGCAGCTCCTGAAAATACAAACACAATCAGCTCGATATCGCAAAAACTAAATGCCATCCAGGCACAAAACCAGGGAGACCTTTCCACATCACCCGATGCCCTTCCGGTATACCCCAAGGCAGGCCAAGCCGGGAAGTAAAGTTCGGGCCTACTACACGCCGAGCAGCCGCGGCCTGGAGTACCTGCTGGGCGGAGTACTGGGAGTACGAAAGCAGCGAGATGGGACGCAGATCACAAAGATCCCAACAAGGTACTGCCACAGCACAGCCTGACATAGGCACCCTATTCCAACGGCAGGCACCTGCCAAAATGGCAGCCGAACAAGGCCCAGACCTCCCACACACGGCTACCCCAGAGATCAAACCTCCCAGGGAGTCACAAAAGGGACCATGCAACCTAAACAAACCATGCTGCCCAAACCCACACCCCAGCAGGGAACCACAGATCCGGCTACCAAGCAGGACCTGCAGCAACTGCAAACCATGCTGCAGGACATACAACGCCTGCTGGCAGCAGACTTACCTGCGCTCAAAACAAGCATGCAACAGATCACGGACAAAGTTGTCAATACAGAGGGTGAAGTTAGAATGATCAAGGGAGAAATCTCCACGCTGAAGGAGTACTTCCTCCAGCTGCAACACAGCCACCAACTCCTGACAGTACAAGTGGCAGCACAAGAGGATAAAAACCGACGCAATCACATTAAAATCAGAGGCATACCCTTCTCAGTAAACAAAGAGGACCTACCGCACTATATTAGGAGACTCAAGCAGTCACTACTGCCACCCGCAATGGCAAGGAAGCTCCCATTTGCAGGAATATACCGCTTACCAACGCCTCCCAGAGCCGCCACCACGCTTGGAGATGTCATCGTCCGCTGTGTCCTACCCCAAGACAAGAGGCACGTCATGAATGCGATCAAAGGCAAGACTCCACTGGATTTCGAAGACTCCCAACTAACCTATCAGGACTTAACCAAAACCACTCTCCAATGGAGAAAAATCACTCAGTGAACTCACCAGTCAGCGGCGTACAGCAGGGATACCATACCGCTGGGGTAACCCACGCTCCTTACTAGTCACCCACAAAGAGACCACACACAAACTCTCCTTGGGGACTGAAGCACCCGCACTTCTAACGAAGCTGGGCCTACCGAACAAACCCGACCAAAACACCGCCCAAGCCTGGAACCCAGCAACCACGGAAATATTAATTCCACGAAGGCAGAGACTGGACACACAGGCCACCTGACAGATGGGGGAGTCTCCTACCCCTGCCTGTTCAAAGGCGATACAAAATGTTCATGTTATAAAATGCCTATATACCTTTTACCGCAAACACATACTTGTTAATGTTACACAAGTTACGACGCTAGTTTAATGCTTACTATAAGAGCCTGCTAGAGAAGGCGCTGACACACAATACCGCGTCCACAGAACACGTATCACGGCGCAAGACGGAACACACACCCCCGACACCCCTAGGTTAGGGCTACCACCCCTCATGAGTAGTCTCTATTGAGCTCAAGCCAACTACACCTCTACCGAGAGGTAGAGCATACTGAAGACTTACTCACAGGACTCCACAACCAGCATTGCAACCTCTACCAAACCCATACTGACCTAAGCAAGGAACCAGAACCACGACCAGCCCGATGATAACACTCACACCGGGCCAGAACGCTGCAACACGACCCAGGTAACAAAACCACAATCTCATACGTTAGCTGCACATATTCTAGACCTTACTCACCACCTAGGATTATCTGCTTGTTATAACTAAAAGAAAAATTTGTGCTAAGCTCTGACACATGTATTGTATAATCATTGTTGAAATCTGTTAATACCTGCGATTATGCATATGGTAAACCTATTGTGGGTTTGCAGCACGCAAAAAAAAAAAAAAAAGGCCCGAGTTAAACACATTAGTGTTTTTAGGTCTTTAGATTTAGTTTAAACAAAGATAATTAAACCAGTTTTCCTTACCTGGACTTTCCTGATTTTATCACTAAAGATTGTATCTAGAGGAGCCACACTTTTTAACTCTTTGGTGGTGAGGAAACCACCTACACTACACAGGATTGAGCAAAAGTCTAAATTTCCTGCTTTCCTTTTAATTTTGCTTTTACACCAGCAAAACAGATCACCATGTTCTGTTTTTATTTTCATTGTATGTAATTGGTAAATATCTGTAACACTGCAATTCAGAGGGAAATACCTGTGAATGTTCGACACCCTTGACCGTGACCTACCATCTAGAAGAAACCAAGCTGAGTGAGATATCCACAGGGGGGTGATAATACCGCCTAGGCGCACATATCTGGAGCTGAACATAAGCTCCAGAAAATTGATACCAGAAGGTGCCGTTTCCCTGTACCCTTTCCTAACCTATACCTAGTTATAGCCGGAGAGAATAAACTCTGGATTGGGAAGTACCAGCTGTCATACCCGTATCTAAAAAGCGCTCTGAACCTCACCATTGCATGGCAATATGCAGTTGGTTATTCTAACTATGTAGGACATCTCCCGGTTAACTATAGGTCCTCACGGGCCAGATTATGTTAACAGCAAGGATTATTATTGGTTGCTAAAGAGGTTAATGCCCCATTACAGACACTCAAAATATACACCAAACATTGCTACATTCATTACTTAAATGAGAAATACAGGAAATGTACATTACACAGGTAAGAAACAGTAACGCTCTGATAAAACAAACGTGTATTTCTTAAAACTGCAGGAAAAAAAAAAAAATCCAACTTTGCCACAGACTTCAAATCTTTTGCAAAAAAAGAAATAGCTACATAACAGAAATATACTTTACATCTTTATACAGATACTTATGAGAGGTGAGGCAGAAGGGAGACTTTCACAACATCTCCCATCCACCCCAGGTTCAAGAGTGCGTTTGAGTTAAATCCATATACAATCGGTTTTGTTTACAACAAAGAAATACAAAAAAAAAAAAAATATTGGAAAACTTCCAAAAAAGGGTTAAATACATTTTCTTTCCCGTTTTGTAAATTCAACATAAGAAATTTTGATGCACCTACTGAGAGATGCAAGTCATTGAAAACTGATGTTATTTATAAAAAAAAAAAAAAAAAAAAAAAAAAAAAAAATTTTTTTTTACACATATAATTCTCATAATCTCTGTATGAGAGGTGTTAGACTGTCTTGCATATCTTTAAAGTGATTTGAAGATCTGCAGCACTATCTTATAGGGAAAATATGGAACCGAACTGAAACGATAAAATGACTGTCACATAGTCCCTTTGCGTGAAAGGGAAACTAGACATTGTAATTGAAAGCAGCATAAAGGTTTAAACTATTCAGTCAGAGGACCAGTGTCTTGTTATGAGCCCAGCTTGCTGCTGGGAATTGAGGATTTTGCGCTCTGTGTAATCCTCTATTTTGATCTGCAATCTGAACACATTAGAAAGATTTAGCCCTGGATAAAACGAGGTATTGCCACTTGAATGATCGCTTTAACCTGCTGCAGGCGCGATACTGCATTATTAAGGGACGTGGGCACGCATTATTTGTAACGCATTCTTTACATTATTTACGTGGCCTGTAGATGCCTGTATTACAGTGCACGACAAGCCTTCATCCTAACAGAATAAGACGATATTATTAGGAGCAATTTTTGATTGCTGCGCTTTCAAGGTTTTTTGCTGCTTAACAATGGAAAGGAGTGATTTCTTTCCCTTTAAAAAACAAACAAACTTTTCTTTTTTATATTGACATGCAAATACCCAATGTGCTAAGCATATTTCTTTTTAAGAAAATGGATCTAGTTGTCAACAAATAAACTGGTAGCAGTGCTGGCACTGTTATAATATTACTAGTGTATGAATGTATGTCTGTGTATATACTTCTCTATACACGCATACATCAATATACTTACACATTGAGGTAAATACACCTGATATCTGTAATTTCAGGACCAGCGTGGGGTGAACAATTAGTGGTTAAACAGATCTAAGATGCAGATGTGAAGTATTTTTACCATTCTTCTATTTTATTTTTTTTTTAATTTTTTTTTTAAGATTAGTGTCTTATAAAAGAATGTATCAGGGCTTATTATATACATTATACACAGATATGGGCTGGCATGGGCAGGGGGATTTCAGCCATGGCGGCACGACTTCATAATCAACCCAATTTACTGCAGTACTCCGTGTGAAAATGGGAGGGACGGTAAAAGCAGTTTAAAACTATGTCAGACCGGTCTGGTTAAAAGAATAAAATGGATGCTTAACATGGGAAAGTACAGAGATTCACAAGTAATATCTGTACTGGCAAAATGAGCAGCAGAACTTTATAAAACACAATAGACAGCACACAAGTTGAACTGAACATCTTCGTTGAGAGAACCCATCTTCCACCAATCAGTGTACTTCAATCCTCAGGATCACTGGTCAGCAAAAGGCTGGTCAAGGATCATGGGAGCTGGTGCATAAAAGCAGTTGAAAAAAAAAAAAATTAAAAAAATATTCTAGGTCAACTTTGTGTCACGAGAAGCTCTGGTCACCGATATTTACCCGGGGGTGCATTTTTGGCCCTTACCGTCCCTAGGTTAAAATTATGGTCTACCTACCTCCGGAAAAGTCCAGGTGCCACGGTAGGAAAGGAAAATGATGAAATGCATGAAACTAACAGTTCCAAACAGTCACTCTCAAATAACTGACAAACACAAAACTCCCCAATCCCACATACAAAACCCTGTGGAGAAGTGACAGTTTATAGGATAAACTATCCCAAGTTTGACTCCTAATATCTGGAAGAGTCATAAAGCCTGAGCATGTGTCAAGAAGACAGTCCACAGACCAAGTGGATATTGTAGATGGAGTGCACTAACAAATCGACAAAAACAAATTAATCATTCTGTAACTTGCAAAACAACATTAGAACTAGAAGAAGTCATTTGCCAAAGAGCGCCATGTCCCTTTGCCCAAAGTTATTTTTTATTTTTTTTTCTCTTTTAAATGAGGTTTGTGGTTTAATCTCCAACTCTTTGTGAAAATAAAAATTCCAAGGCTATTCCTAATGGCCCCCATGTCTTCAGGAGGCAATGTTGAATAAATACAGCCCAGGTTTCCATAGAGTCAGAGAGGGGACAACCGAATGTCACAAAGGCCAACGGTTGGTTTCTTCTATCCAGGTTGAGAGTGGGGATGCCACAAGGGCTTGGCAGAAACCGATGGTTGTAGAAAACACACATTGCCATTCGACTCTCATTCTCGGTGTGTCTTGTGATCCGGTCACAGGACTGTGTAGGTAGGGACCTCCGATGAAATTATTTCCTGCCAGAGAACACGTAGATGCATTAAAGATAAAGTATTCTACTGCAGCAAGGTAAATGCACAGACATGTACACTGTTTAAGGGTACAGTAATGGGTGAGGAATGCTATGGACTTACTCTATCAGTCCTTGCACAACTAGAAAACACTGCTCCACTTGCCCTTGCCTAAAAATGCTGTATGGTTTCCATGCTTGAGCAATAGCACACGGACCAAGACACATTAATTAATGCTTCATTGTGGATTGCATGCTTAATCTTTATCTAGGTTGCAGGTTGCAGAACTGAACTCCAATGAACCAGGATAAATGGATGAAAAAGAGTCAGGTTCAATCATTTATAAATCAGAAAAAAATAAATAGGGAGAGCTAATAAAACACATGGACATGAAAAGAGGGATAAAAATGATGATGATGATAGAGAAGAGGGAATGGAGAGGCTGACTTACCACTCTCACCTCCTGGGGGGTGGGTACAGTGATGGAGCTGAGCCTTGCTGACTTGCCACAATCGCTGTAGATGACAAACCTGTAAAGGAACAACCACAAGGTATACTATTGTTAATCATGAGACAATTACACAAATTAAAGGCACAGAGAAGCTTTACTCTAAAATTACAGCCTACCTCAAATGATACAGAAACACCAATGTGTTGGGGTGAAATACACAATATTATTTCCCCCTCATTTTTCACATTTTCTGTAGCAGGAAGATTCCTCCCAAATCGACACTAGTATGTCACACGTACTACAGACAAGATAATAAAAACCATACATAGGGTAATAACACAAGGCACTATGTGAAGGTCTATGACGACGTTTGCCCTCACAAAAGAAATAAAAAGTGGCATATCATTCACTCCACGGTTACAGCCACAGGGAAATCGTAAACTCCATCAGGGGTTGCGTTTTGTGTATCTGGCATGGACTTCTTCAGAAGTAACTCCAGCAGGCCGTGCCGGGCGGACAAAACGCAACCCCTAATGGAGTTTTGGGGTTCCCTATGGGTGTAACCATACAGTGGGTGATATGTTGCTTTTTCTTATTTTTCATGTTAATGCATACAGCACCACAGGCTTTCACACACAGTCTTTTGTTATTACCCTGTGAATGTTTTATTATCTTGTCCATAAAACTTGCGTTACAGAGAAACTTTAACCTGATCAGAAATTCGGAGGTGGACACATTTTAATACTATAAGATTTTGTTAAAAGATACACACTAAAGAGGACAGGCCTCCCAGAAACGTGTGAAAACCTCTAGAATTTGTATTGGAAAAACATAACATTTATAAAGGCAACCAAGATCTATTTTTCAGCCCCTACAAAGTGTACATCAATATCATTAATGTTCGCAGTCCACTGTTCTGCCCAACACATGCCATTGTCAGGACAAGGAGTCCCCAACTAAACTTTTTCTTGTAGACACCGAGGAAATTAATCAATGGCTTTTTATTCTAGTTCATCTCTGGAGCGAGGAATTCTGTCTACCTTCTCCGTAGGCTACTATCGGGCCATGCTTTTCAGTCACCCAGTCACCCAGTTTAAATTTTTAGTAAATCCTCTTTGGGTTTGATTTACAACTAAAAGCAAGGTGTGGAAAAAAAACAACTTGAAAACAGAGCTAAATGAAGAGGCACTGCAATTACTATGGGTCCCTAAAGGTAAAATACCCTCAAGACTCTACACTCACTGGGTCATAGTAAATGCACCCATACACCCAATGATAATACACCTCTTAAATGAAATGAAAGGTGCAATCAAATGAGCATGAAACGACCGTACAGATAGACATCTGCTTGCGTACAGTGACACCATAGGCAGTTTCCATAAAATTGTGACCCCAACATATCAGAGTAATTGGTTAAATATATACTATGGCAAATGGACACCTGATGAAAATTCTGCAGGGACTATTGTGCAGGTAGATGGGGATCTACCTTTGGCAGAGTGGGCATGTTAAAGCAAAAAGAAACAACTGACAGAGATAAAACACAGGAGATAAAAATAAGTAAAAATTTATAAAACCCAAGAATGATAGAATGCATTAAACATAATTTAAGCACTTTCTAAATACAAGAATTGAATAGGCTATTTAATACAATCTACGGGCTAAAAGGGGGATTATATTATGACAGAAGCAAGAAAAATTTGACGGATACTATTCAATTATGGATCTGGAAAATACTCTACAATTTACCAAAACAGTTTAAAACTAGTCATTTCTGAAAGCACACTAGCACAGGCAGAACAAAGGCCAGCTGTTGGATTGTAATTCCCATCATATTCGGCAAGCCTTCGTTGTAATGGAGGTTATGGTAGTTTTATACACAGTGGGGGGCCTGCAGCAATCTGTGCTAAAGTACTATTCCGAGACAGATTTTGGAGACAACATATGTTTAATTTGCATTACGCTGGAAGACACAGCGAGAACAATGAGAGCCGCTCGCTGCAGATTGAAATCTTAAAACTAGAGGGCCTGCTGTGCAGCTGCTGTAAGACACAGCAAGTGGCCAAGAGTGCAAGGAAAACTCACTCCAGCATAATGAGATAAATGGCACATTCCAGATTACTGTGTAGCAATTTATGGAAACATTAGCAGCTCCTCGGTTAGTTTTATAGGCCACTATCGCATAAAGAGGCACTTAGCGTAGCTTTATATTGCATCCAGTTTAACAGAAAAATCCGGTTTCATTTATTGCGATAAGAAGCAGCAAGGGACAGGGAATGTCCATCTTACCTGGGCCATATGGCAGCTGGTATTGTGCAGGAAGCAGGGAGTAGCCAAGGTGGTGATGGTGGTGATGAGAGGACATTAAACGTTGGGAGGGTGAAGTGCGGGGTCTTTCTGAATTCCTGTCCCCACCCCTGTCTGGGGCTCCCATACTGCTACAGCCAGGGCCCCCTCCTGAACCACCAGGTACACTGCATCCTCCTCGATCCCGGTCGTGGGGAGATTTATCAGAAATCTGTATACATAAATCAAGTATAATGGATTTATAGCAATGTACCTAGAAGTAATTTGCTGGTTACATCTCTTACACAGGTGTTGTTCTAGTGCCAACAGAATTGTGGGTTAAAGGGACGCTTAGTGGCACCAATACAACTGCATAACAGATTTAGGACTCCACAACATGCAGTGTGCATAGGGTATAGGAAGTATACCGCCAATGTGTACAAAAGCAGAGCTTACTGATAGCTCTATACACTGTATGTGTATCTATTTCTCCAAATAATATTAAGACTTAGTCATCCTTTTTTCACCTAGTTACCTTAAATATTAGGCCACATCTGAGGATTTCTCGAGGCACTACACCCTACAATCTACGCACTCCCCCTACTTCTGACAAAATAAGTAAGACTCTGGTTTGGGTTGTTTCATCTGCCGTCCACACCACTCTACTAACGCTAGAAACCCACCTGCCTTTACTCCATAACATCATTTATATTTCCATGCTCAAATATTGTTTTGCACTATTACAGCATAAGCCTGTCCCCTTAGTCACGCATTCCAACTACCAACATACATATTTCATTACCTGCTGTATGTACATAGATAAACCACTAAGAGCATGGAGAGAGTAGGACAAGCTAGTTCCAGGAGAAGGAGCAGACACCAAAGGAAGACATCCAAGAACATATCTACAGGTCTGCCTCTCTTGTCCCTATTTAAGCTTTCATGCAGAAGTCTACTACAGTGTTTCCACAGCCGGTGTGGTCTGTGTCCTGAGCTATGGAAGTGCCATTAGAAGACCTGTGCAGGGAAGAAGTCTAAATTGAAGCTGGCTGTTCTGTTTATAATCAGTACTGCTCACAAACTGAAATACCTGTAATCATAGGACATTACCCATCTGCCTGAAGTGCCCCCCTGGGACCTGTTCCAACATACGTATTCTATAAATCCCAACCACTAACTTCTTTAACTGGTTCACTGGGAAGTCCATCTGGAATGAACTGTTTAAGCTTACCGTAGGAGACTTGCTCTTGTAATGGCTTGCGTGCTGCTGCAGAATGTCCAGAGCTTTAGATTCAGATGTGGGTTTACAGCTGACGCTTGGACTAGCTCGAGACTTCTCAGACTCGTCGCTGCCTGTGACTTTGTTACCATAAGGGGAAAAAGAGTAACTGGAGGGGAGATAGGAACCTAGATTGGAAGATAAGAGAGCATTCAGAAAACACTTATTTCAAGATTGTTTATGAAACTTATTTATTTATATTTTTTTAGTCGAGATTAATAATATAGTGCAAAGGCAATACAAACTAGAAAAGATGTGAAACTAAGACATCAATATAAATGTAATAAAAAACATAAATCTAGAGTGGAACACGTCAAAGGGACAATTTAGGCACCCAGACTGCTTCAGCTCATTGAAGTGGTCTGGGTGCTGTGTCCCTTTTGCACGGAGTGCTGCAATGGAAAACACTGCCGTTCCAGAGAACTGCAATGTTTACATTACAGATCTAAGTCTGCCCTCTGTGGCTGTCCATCAGATAGCCACTAGAGGGCTTCCGGAAACCAAACAGAATTTTGGTCCGTTATCGGACACTGGACGTCCTCACGCTCTGCATGAGGACCTCTAGCGTTAGATTTTTCCACATAGGAAAGCATTGATTCAAATGCTTGTGCATTAGATCCTGCTCGCCGCAAGACTGAGGAGGGTGCGGAGCTTCGAAGGAGATCGGTGCTGTCTACCAGACGGCCACTAGAGGGCTTCCTGAATTGAAACAGACCTTTGGTCCATTATCTGACGCTGGACGTCCTCATGCTCTGCATATACAAATATTTGATGTTACATGAAAGCTCCGTTTCTACTGAACAAAATGATATATGATAAGTGTGGGTGCACATAATATGAAAGATGTGAATTACGCCTGAACAGACATATAGCGCAAATTCAAGTTTTTTTTTAAGTTTTGATCACAGCTTGTACAACTGCCTCAGTCCTTAACGGGTTAAAGACAAAGTACCCTATTATTATGTATTATACACACATATACACACGCACACACAGAGACTAGAACAGAATATTCGTAGTCATTTATTACATACAGCCATGAATTAAAAAAAAAAAGTCTGAACTGTGATCTAACCAAGTCACCTCTTTTGACCAGAACTTTGGTTGAACTTGGAAAGGTCTGCAGATGTGTTTGGAATTAGCCTAGAGCAACCTTAGTGCATCAACATTCTTCACTGATTATATATTCCGTGGGTCTGTACTATATTGCAATACTAAAATTCAGTTACCTGAGTAGTTCTGCATCATGACTGCAGGCATCCCGCGGTAGCTTGGATGGCTGGGGTCATAGGCCTGACTGTAGGCATAACCGTGGAGATAAGGGATGTATGACTGATGTTGAGTAAGAGGTGATGACACTGGTACATGAGTACTAGTGCGTGGATCCTTGGGGAGTACTCTAGGATCCTCCGCTGCTGGTGGTCCCTTCACATCCCCACTTGCCCCTTCTTTGCCTTCTTCCTTGGATGAAGCTTCTTTACTTCTGCTGCGCTCCTCCTTCACTTTCCGCTCTTCCTTCCACCGCTCTTCTTCCGCAACTTTCATGGTATCTGGGTACTTGGGATAAACATATGTCCACATGCGAGAATCTGCCTCCTGCTGGGCATTTATGACAAAGAAACAGAATTAACCTCAATGCAACAATGTCATCGTCAAGTTTTCAGTATGAAACATCTTAGGAGATGCGAATAGGAATTCACATTTCCATAAAAAATGCAGCCACAATACACAGATATATACCATCACAATTCATACCAGTACTAAACCAAACTCATATGCGGGTTACGGATTAACCCATACAACAGTTTCTTTACTCTCCTCACATTATTTCTATATGTTTAGCCTAGTTGCCAGCCTTCGCCTGTTCTTGTTTTGCACAGTAGTTTCAAGGGAAGAACTGTGCTAAATTTTTCTCATAGAAAGACAAGCATGGCAATTACCTCCCAGCTTCCTGCTATATCATTTTGATTTCACTGATATTGTATTCTTTTTGAAAGGCAGCTTCAACTCTGAAATCTATGCATTCTTTTAGACTAGTTAAATATGGGAATACATACCCAGAGCACCCTATTTTAATCTGGGGAGAATAATAAAAAATAAAAAAAAGTATATGGATTCATTTAACAATACAAATAATAATTAAAAAAACAGCAACATATTCCATAACTACTGTTTTAATATTTAACATCTTATTGTCCACATAGCAGAGCCTTCTGACCATTCTAAAGCTTAGAGCAACTAAATAGCTTTACAAGTGATTTGATACTTACAGGTCTGTACCACAAGCCAGGATCCAAACCAGTCTGACGGTTACACTCCCCACTAGGTTTGGGCTCAGTGGATTCTTTTCCTGAATGTCCACCTGTCTCAGAAACTTTTGTTTTCAGTCCCTCAGTTTGTTGAACAGACATCTTTGTGGAGTCCTCCAGTTTGGGGATAATCACGGATTTGCTTGAATCAGGCCCAGGTCCTAAATCCTTAGGTTTGGAACCTGATTTTCCCAAGTCTGTTAGGCTTGGAGCCTTGGTTAGTGTTGGGGGCACTGAAGACTTGTGCTTCCACTCTTCCTTGAGAGATGCCTCCCTATCTCTCATGGCCATTTCTGCTTTCTTCTCCATATTACGCTGTTGCTGCTGTTGCTGCTGTTGCTGCTGCTGTTGCTCAAGATTCTGCCTTTGCTTTTGATGCTCCTCATACTGCTGTCTGTATGCCGGATTGGTGCTTAGTAAGTGAGCATGGTAACCTTGTTCACTGTAGCCATAGGGAGGAACATAGGCATACTGATTGTAATAGAGAGACTGCATGTACATGTTGGGGCGTTGTTGAATCACAGAAGGCTGCTGGCTTGTGCTGCACAATTCTGGCTTTTTCTCTTCAGGGGGTTCAGCTTTCATTTTTACTTCTGTAACCTCCAAATCCTCTTCCTTCTTGACTTTAAGAGTCTGGTTTTCAGGTGTAGCCTGAACAGTGGGATTAATGGTCCCAGGACTGGAATGCGCATAGTTGGGAGAGTAGTAAGTTTCAAAGCTCTGGTAATATGGTGACTCTTTACTCTGTGGTTGAGGTGGGAAAAGGGACTTTTTGGCACTTTCCTTTACCAGCTGTTCCGGATCCTTTACTTTAGTGCTATCCAATTTACCTTCTCCATCCTCCCCTGCATCAGAAATGTCAGAGTAGGCTGGACTGTTTGTTTTAGCAGAGGTCCCTTCAGCTCCATTTTGAGTTACAACATGTAGAGGAGTCATGGGCTGCCCAGGACTGGGGTTCTCTATTCGGCTTGATGTACCCCCTCCTCCAATGGATGGGCTAGGAGCATTGTCAGTGAAACTATAAATTTTGTCAGCCTCTGCTTTTATGCTAGCCAAACGGCTTTGATGTGATTCAGAACCGTTAATCAATCCATCAACTTTCACAGAAGAATCCCCCCCTGCTTCCCCATAAGGGCTTTTCCCTTCTTCTGGACGACCAGGCTTAATAGAGCTTCCAGATGTATCCTCATCTCTGTTCTCCTTTTTCTTCTTATCCTTCTTTTTCTTGTCTCTAGATGGAGTTAGTGCTGGATTGATGCTGGACGGTTCTCCCATTACAGTGGGTTTTGGCTGAATAGGTTTGAGTTGGGGACTGGTAGGCATTGCTTGCACAACTGTTGTGGTGAGTCCAGTTGATGAACCAGGACTAGAAGCAGTGAATGTGGTGGCCTGTATAGTATACATCTGTTGTGGTAATATAGCCGGTGCAATAGCACGGGCAGACTTTACACTCTTCGAAGAAGTCAACTTCTCCTGCTTACTACTACTGTTTCCCTTCTTGATGGAATCTTTATCTGTTAGCCTCTTTTCCTGAGACTCAAAGCCATCATTGCTGGTGTCATCTGCTGCTAGAGTTCCATCCTCAGAGCCATCATTAGAAAGTGCCCCTGGGTCCATATCACCTTCGGTACCAATTTTCTTTTTGCACACCATCTTTCCACCAAATTTAGCAGAATGAGGTGGGCTTTGTGGCTCAAGTAAACGAGCTTTAGGTGTGGCAGAACGGGCAGGCGAGAGGGAACCTTTTTGGGAAGCAAAGGCACCATTGCAACTTCCCATATCTAGGTGAAGATGGGGCTCCTCCCCACACTCACTATCTCCATCTGCCTCTGGCTTACTGTCATCATCTGTGTGTGCATGAGCCTGATGGTACTTCAGGCCATTTATGTGCTTGTACTTTTTGTTGCAATTAGGGTGGGGACAGTCTATTAGAATGGGAGAAGAGCAGTTTCTATCCATTGTAGTGGCCTCCACTTTGATAGTGCTCAGTGGAACTGTTAAAGGCAGTGACACAGACACTGGTGCAGAGGAGGAGCCCAATGAATTGGTACGAGCACGTTTGCTCCCTTTAGAATCTTCTGAGCTAGAAGTCAGTTCAAGATCAGAAGGAGGTTTGCTCTTGCGTTTGCTAGCAGAAGATGGGCTTGCTTTAATGTCCTCTGTGCTGCCACATGGCGGGGGGCGGTGCTCGCCTGAGTTCTGACTACCCCGTCTTCCTTTGTTGTTGGCTCCAGCACGTGTCTTGCTACTGCTGCTACTGCTGCTGCTAGCTCCTTTGTTCTCAGGGGCTGGTGCAGCTTCAGCGATGGGGGCATTGCTGCTTGGTCGCATACGTTTGCCCCTCCCCCGTCCATTCCGCATCTCCAAGTCACTGGTGGGAGAGTCGCAGAATCTGGAGGGGAAGGGATCAAGAAGACATAGTGAGCACTCATAACAAACAAAAAAAACAAAAAACAAAAAAAAAAAAAGAACATTTTCTCAATATTTATACTTGAGAAGAGTAATTTTGATATAAGCTAAATCCATGTGTCTGCAAGAAATCAGTATACTAACCTTGGGGGAGCCCAGTCATGCCTTGTGCAGTCTAGCAGCGTGCCAACATAGGTCTTGTTCCTCCAAGTCACGTTGACAACCAGCATTCCTACAAGAAGAGACAGCGTCAACCATTACCATACATGGATAGCAAATACGCTAGTAAAAAGGCTTAACATAGCAAGGATAAAGAGGATACTCTAAGCTCCCAAACAACTTTAGCTTATTAATGCAATTGTGGTGTATAGATTATGCCCCTACAGTCTCACTACTCGATTATCTGCCATTTAGGAGTTAAATATTTTTTTGTTTATGAAGTCTAGGTCACACATCCCCTGAATGGGACTCATAGTTCACATGACCGAAAAGGTTTTGTTTTCAATCAGATCTTGCAGCGCATTTACATTTAAAAAATTTTTTTTTAAATCTACTGCTCTGTAATTTGAACGTTAATCACACACAGGAGGCTTCTATGGCTCTAGAAGGCTTTTAACAGAGCAGGATATATGAAAGACTGCAATAAGGATGTTTAAAAATTAGATCTCACTTTACAGGAAGTGTGTAGGGAGACTATGCAAGTAAAATGTTGGAAGGTGTGGCTAGGGCTGCATAAACACATTTATTTAACTCCTGAATGGCAGAGAATTGAGCAGTGAGACTGCAGGGACACGAGCAACACACCAAAATCACTTAAGTTAAGGCTGACTTGGTCTTTAGAGTGTCCCTTTAATAAAAGAAAGATTATTTAATTTTTGTATTTTTATTCTCTGGAATTTCCTTACATTTATATTCCAGCATGGAATTCCAAAACCTCGGATTCTAAAACAAGGAACACATTCACAAGGGTTCAACCTACCAATAAACTAATTGTGTATCTAAACAATCTGCATTGCTGCTGGAACGGATAAGGCAATAATGTTCACTATTCTTTAAATTCTGCATGACATATGCACCCATTTCGTAGACTGCAAATGTGCAAAATATCTTTCTCTGCCAGTGTTTAACCCCTTAATGTCGTCAGGGCGTTCTATGCCGTTCCCATTATAATGGGCTTTAAAGCAGTTATGGCGGCATAGAACGCCCTAACAGCTTTAAGCCCCAGAGCCCTGCAAATACTCACCTCCGCCACGATCCTCTTCTGGTGGACTGCCTGACAGCCCAGGCAGTCCCCCCTCGTCAATTTAGGTCCCCACGGGCCATGTGATCGCTCTGAAAGAGCGTTTACTTTGTCAATATTGCCTAAACTGACTGCTTACAAAAAAAAAAAAAAAAAGTTATTAAAGAAATCCGGGGTAAAAAAATATATCTATCCCATAATAAGTTTTTATATTGACAGCTATATATATATATTAATATCAAAATACACTTATGATGGAGTTACACACACACACACATATATATATATATATATATATATATATATATATATAAAAAATCATCCTCAATATATATATTGTATCATCATCCTCAGAAAGACTGTAGATGGCAGCACTCCCTACTCATTTACTGGAACTGAAGGCGAATTAAGTCCTTATTACAAACAGTGTTAGTTTTGTCTAATTTCCTAAAAACCCTGTTTTCATTGAGAAAAGCCATCACTAAAAACTAAATAGAAATAAAGTGATTATGACAAAAGCTATAATGACATTTTAGTCAAGGAACTAGGAATAAACAAAAAATCTGCTACCAAATGAACACTGCTACATTGCCTGTGGGAGCGATGTAGAAACGAGTGGAGTTACTTTGCCTTTGAATGTGACAATTGTCTAACAAGGGATGCATGTCCCTTTTAACAGAGAACAGCGTTTTGTTTTTTTATATTCAGATAATCTGTACAATGGTATTTTACAGCCAATACGGTTTTTCTTTTTTAACATCTCAGAGTTGCACTTCTGCTTAAAAGAAAAGAATGTTATGTCATATGCAGTTAATACTGGTTTTCATTATTGAGAGATAACTGTTGAATTTTCTATATTCAAATAATGTTTAATTACGTTAATAAAGTAGCAACCTCACCTACTCTTCCTTCTACACACCAATATTACATTATGTCACCACATATATCCATGGAGGATGGAGAGAAGAGACTACTGCGAATACGTACTGAAAGCTGTGTAGGTAGCATAGAGCTTCATTCATAAACTATGCAATTATGGTCATCCTGCTTCTATCAACTAGTGTTAATAGCTTCATTCATGATTTTATGAAGGACACAAGAAAAGTGCTTGCCTTACAGTTTTGGTCAATAGAAGAGTCATGTTGAAAGGACCGCAAGTTACCCACCTTCAATGTTGGCATGAGCAGTGACCTCCCAGGTCATAAAACTTCCCAAACCAGGTCCATGTCACAATAGAATTGCCCAGAAATCCCCGCTACCAACTCACTTTCTTCCATGAGGGGGTTATAGCTAGCTCCTCTGGTGGGTTTGGGGCTTGTCCTGTTCCTGGGGAAACCCTGTTACTTTCTAGGCTTATGTTAAGGCTGCAATAGCTGATCTGGCTAGCATCCTGTAACAAAACTGTGTGGGCTGAGTCCTGCTATGAGCACTTAGTTTGGCCAGCTTTTGTCAAGGATGTTCCTGCCCACTTCCTGCTTAACTTAACTGTACATAAATCACTTTTTAGAGTAGGTTTCTTCTCAGAGTACCCTAGTGTTGTTCATTGTCCACAATAGGAGGATGTGTCTTAAAGTTGAGCACGTGCACTC
Organism: Pelobates cultripes; assembly: GCA_933207985.1. Taxonomy (NCBI): domain Eukaryota; kingdom Metazoa; phylum Chordata; class Amphibia; order Anura; family Pelobatidae; genus Pelobates; species Pelobates cultripes. The sequence continues at coordinate 47,532,663 of OW240914.1, forward strand.
TCTCCTCCCAGAGGTGCTACACTCTTTTAGGTGAGAAAGGATCGACTTGCCGCAGTGCAGGCATCTGAAGTGCTAGATCATACCTCAGTATTTTCCTGTCACAGTCTCTTGTGGCTTCAGTTGATGAGTATGACAAACAAAGACCTGACCTAGAGGCACTGGAACTCTGAAGAAAAGCCAAGAGGTGGATGCACCCTACATATAATGTGGAGCCAGTATTTAACCCCCACAGTGCAACAATAGAGGGAAGAAATTATAGGATCCAAGCATTTTATTCTAGTACGGATGTAAGCATTTTATTCTAGTACAGATCCCTCCCCATTGTCCATTAGGGAAACAACTGAACTTTGGCAAGTAAAGCATCAGACGAGTACCAATGCACCATAACTGATATCACCTACCAAAATATATTACATTTAATCAGAATTATATTGTAACAAACATATCTACGCACAGGCATTATTAAGCATAGAATATTCACACACAGCACATTTCCTGCCAGTGTTCACTGCTTGCATGCATTTCCATCTTACCATCCTCTGTCTCTTGCCACACAATGCCCTCAAGATTAACGCTTGTTCCTGGCTCGCAGGGCCCCAGGCATTCAGGTTCAGTTGCAAGGGCCACGTCACTGGTATTAACACCAACAGAACGTGTGCGCACCATGATCTGTTCACACGGGGAGGAGATGTCATTGTTCACCATTGGGACCAATAAATGGAGAGGCAAGCCAGACGAAGCACACACCGGGGACTCCATCTAAAATGGATGGTGAGGAAAGGGAGGAAAAGATAGGGCCAAGTCGGAAGTACAGAAAGAAGGGTGAGGGGAAAGAGTGATCGAAGGTTAAGTAAAGGAAAAGAAAAGAGAATGGGTGGGAGAAAAGAGGAATAGTTAATATTACAACACAAAACATCTTTAGGAAAATATTAAATTCTTTGCAATTTGTAACATTTTAAGCTTCTTTTCAGGAGCCTGGGCTCCACCTTCAGAAGAGAAGTGAAAAAATTGTAAAAACGGCAAGGATTTAAACCGTAATTACCCAGTGGGAAATGTCCTAGAACAACCACCACTACAGTGTTCTGCAGTGGTTATGGCGTTTGGGGGTGTTGATTTATGTGCTTCAAATTTACAATAAATAAGTAACAAGAAAAAAAAAAAAAAAATACATGTCACCTAAAATTATTTATAACTGCTCAGATTCATTTTATGCATCAAAATTATGATTACAGGGGACAGGGAAAAGAAGCATATTATGCAGACTACAAACATTTTCAGAATTGTAATGTTTATACATGTGTACATTTAAATCTATCAATTTTTGAAATGAAAAAAATCAAATGTAAAATGCAGAGTAAGTGACATCACGGGTAATTAACGCTAGCTGGTCGAGAGAATGCATACTAGAAGATGGAAATAATGACTAGTAAGCAGCAAGAAATGAGTTTCAAACCAAAAAGCAAACCACAAAATGCACCCAATATACAATGTTCTATAGCCATGTCAGCAAATATCATTTAAAACTTCTGTCACCAAAAACTTTCCCAAGCATGGGAACGTTATGGTGCTTGCCTTAGAGCATCACTTTAACCCTTTAAAGATTGAAGAATAAATTTTGCTCTCATTCTTCCATTTAGTAAAGGAATCCTTAAAATATCAGATTGCTATGATGGCACACACACATCATTGGTCCCTAAATGCTGTAGGGGAAAAACTAGTAAATAATAATGAAAATAATGAATAGGAGATTTAGGTAGAATCAGGTTAGATGATAAGTGTGCTGCGGCTGTTAGCATGGCGGTTGGTAAGTACATCAACTTCATCTCATGATGGGTAAGCTGCCTGGGTGATTGGCAGTTGGTAAATATAGACGCTTCTCTCATATGATATGGTATCATGGGAAAGATAGAAAATCAGCAAAGACTGGCATCAAATACCTTTACAGAAAGGAACTAATCAATGCAAATATATAAACCTGTTTGTTGGCTTTATTCAAATATGCCCAATTCTAACATAGTATACTCTGCAAAACCACATTAAAATTATTAGTTGGTTCATTGCTGGAGAAAAAAAAAAAAGAAAGTGAGCAGGTGAGACACTCAGGAATGGATGGATGGGTGAGGAGTGTAAGAAATCTGGTAATAAATGGAAGAGAAATGTGAAATTGTAAGAGACTCACTAATAGATGGAAGAGGAAAATGAGTGTGTGATAGATACACTAACAGGTGGAAGAAGGCAAGACTAGGAGACTCCGGCATTGAAAGAAGAAAACAAAGTTTAAGAGAGCCAGAGATTAGAGCAAGTAGGGTTAGAGCGTGAGAGATGTGGGGATTGAAAAAATGAGAGCTAGACTACATGATTCAGACGATAACATCCCACCATTTTCTTCCTTCTCACCCCAGGTCTCTCACACTATCAGGCTTACAGAGCCAGCTCCTTGAGCCAATGGTCTGAGGCTTCGATCATAAAACTGGGTGAAAAGTATAGTATGTATGTCAGTAATTCTTCCACCATCAGCAGAAGGAGGTGGGCAGTATGTCTTTGCAGGTTTGGCGCTATACCATATATAAATTGTTTAGAACCTTAAAGCAACTCTGTACTGTACACTTTATGTATGCACATGCTCTGAGCCAGGAAGTAGAGGGAGAAGGACTTCATTTTAAAACAGAATTGACATTAGGCATCACGGAACATTGTGAGTCACATGTGCCGGTCTGTAATATAACTAACCCCCAACACAAAAGTGAAAATATTTCTGTATGTGAAGCTTTTCAAGCAGAAAATGCTCTGCATATACATAATCCTACAACCATGACCATTTCTAAAAGCAGAAGTGGCCATGGAGGTTGGAGTAACCCTTTAAACATATCAAAATTTAAAGGGACACTATAGTCACCAGAACAACTACAGCTTATTGTATTTGTTCTGGTGAGTAGAATCATTACTTTCAGGCTTTTTGCAGTAAACACTGTCTTTTCAGAGAAAATGCAGTGTTTACATTACAGCCTAGTGATAACAGCCACTCCTCAGATGGCTACTACAGGTGCTTTCTGGTGCAGTGCTGCAGAGTAAGCAGCACTGCCATTCAGTGTCTCCTTCTCCTGCATGCAGACACTGAACTTCCCTCACAGAGATGATGGATTCAATTCATCTCTATGAGGAGATGCTGATTGGCCAGGGCTGTTTTTGACTTGTGCTGGCTCTGCCCCTGATCTGCCTCCTTCACATTCTCAGCCAATCCTATGAAAAAGCATTGTGATTGGCTCAGTACACCACTTCTGATGATGACAGCAGTCAGATCATGAGCAGAGGCAGCAGCTGCAGGTTTGAATACAAGTAAGATTTTACTATATTTAGGGAAGTAAGATATTAAGTTTTAACACTATGAGGTCAGGAAAACAGATTTGTATTTCTGACTCTATAGTATTCCTTTAAAATAGATGACAGTTTTCCTTAAACAAGAGAAAAAGAAGAAATGTATTTAGCATGAACACAATGGGAATAAACTGAAGAAGCTCCACTAAATAGTAAGGAGAAGTAAAATTAATTTGCATGGCAGACATATATTACACATAAAACTAGTGTTAGTAACAGCCATGTGTGGACTGAGAGGTATAAATAATGTTCTATTCACTGCAGAAAGAATTGGTGTTGCAAACACACTAGGATATACTCGAAGTATGCCCCAGGACAGCAGCAAGGAAGGGAACAAAATCAAAAGACAAGATTCCAAAGCAGTGATGGGGCCACATTAGTTGTTTCCTGGCACTAGAGTTCCCTACAGCCCCCTCCCCCCCCCCTAGAAAATACTAGTGGGTATTTTAATAGTTAGTGATCCCAGTTGAATTCAATAAAAGTTACATTTAAAGGAACACTTGGTGTTGGGTGTTAGGAATACACATTTCTCCTAATAAACTGGAACCTTCAAGAAAAATGAAAATTTAAAATATATATTTCACACACTTATGTGATTGCTAATAACATTTTCATGATATTTCCATGCTTGTTCCATAGGTGCTCTCCAGCTAATTTTGTATCACTAATGTGGCTTCGATGAGAGGCTCTCTGAGTGACCTTTGAAGGTCTCTCCATTTTAAGCCAAACATCTCGAAAAAACAAACAAGCAAACATGAAGCAATGGCACCCATGCACTCCTGGTTATGTTGTTTAAAGTACCTTTTTACCACGCTAATATATATGATACTGCCTTCTGCTTAGCTATTCTGGGCCTCTAGTATCACCCATCCACATGTAGGAGCGGACACAACCAATACTTGAAAAACCTGATTCAGGACTTAGTCCAGTGCATGTGCTGGATTCCATGACAGGCTATAGGAATGCGACACTGCAAGCAATAATGAGTGCTACAACAAAGCCAAATATAGAGCATTTTGGAGTGCATGGACCCATTCAGGAGGCAGAAAAAAGGCATTTTACAAGAGTTTTAACTGGAATTAAAGACAAAAAAAAACCACAAAAAAACAAAACAAAAAAACACATTTTACTTTTGCAGAAACGCTGATAAACCCCAGCATTAAATAAGTGGCAGAATATATTGCAAATGTTTCTCTACATGTTTGTTTGCCATTAAATATAGTATAATTTATTAAGTATGGTTAAACCTAAGTAACAGTATCTCAGCAGTAGGATTGATTTCCAGCACGATCATTTGAGGAATAGTAAGAGGATTCCGGATGCAGAAAACTAGCAAAGGTTAAAAGAGACACTTTACGCATTGTCATGCGTAGGGATTGTGGAGCAAGGATGTTATTGGACAACACCTATTCAGTTTTTGTCAAACCTCTCCTAAAACCCAGGGGCCCTGCTACACCCTCTGAATCTGATATCACTATGATAAATGTGACTTATCAACGTACAAGGCTGCATCACGTGTTCATGCCATGCAATGACTGGCTATGAATTATGGGCTATTTCAAGATTGGGACATGCCAACACTCCATAGGCCCTTTCTGTGGCTTCCAATCATATTGCACAGGGACACCCATTTTACTCTACAATAATTAGAATAAGGCTCAGCGACATTTTGTTTCTGCACAGGCATATACGTCACACAGACCTGTGGCTCAAGTTGGCAACTATAAGCTCCTACTGTATTACAGAATAATCTTACATTTAATTACTTGTGATAATTAAAACTTTGCATAAGTAGTTTAGTTGCTCTGTTTTATAGGAAGAACACTAAAATGCATATTCTTATACAACGGTTATTATCCATATGATATTTGAGTCTGCTAAAAAGCACCTTTTAATCCATTTTACGAATTATCATCCAGTCTCGGGGTTAACATATGTTAAACAATATCTAGCTCTCAGGGGGTTAAATAACCAGGAAACGTGGGTTATGACACTGTATGTGAACATAGAATTAACCAGATCTACTATAGCACATCTTTATGCAAAAGCATGAATCTACTTCTAGAAAAGTACACGTCCGCTGCTTATGCATTAGCATTCATAAATTGATGTGCATGGTAGATGCAGCGACTGAAACACATACAGACATCTTACAGACCCCCCATTGCTTGCATCATCACACCCCAGAATTACCAAGCTGGAAGAGAAGCTGGCTCTTTAGTACTTCCACAAGAACATGATGGGGCGGGAGATGACAAATGTCATTATCACAGTTACCTGGAGGCTGGGAGGATATGTTTTTGCCTGGAGTGGAGGCAGAGGATAGGCCAGCAGAGCCTTATCAACACCTCCAATTAGACAGGGCTTGGGAGCAATGCCGCAGAGAGAAACGAGGAGAAAGGAACTCTCCTATTACACAGGAAGAAACAAAGGAGAGAAAAAAAAAAAAAGACGATGAGCAGAGGAGTGAGGCAAAGGGAAGATTTCTGTCGCTGGCAGACAGCAGAGAGCATACCCAGTGACAAATAAACATTTTATCTTATTGGCTTCCCTTTAACTAGCCTGCCTGTGAAATGATTTCACTAATAGCTCCACCTTAGACATCGTGCTGTAGCCAGGGCATGATAAAACAAAGCACCCAAGTGCCCAGCTCTTAATTCTACACTCCTCCCATATTCAAAACTGAATTCTAAGAGGTAAGCCAGGGGTGATCAACATAGGGTATTGGTAGACCGGGAGAATTTAAACGAAGGAGAGAGGGGGGATAAAAACAGAATTCCAGGCTGTCTAAGTCAAGTGTGCTGGGTTGGTAACTAGCCCCTGGGACAGAAGTACAGATTACTCGGTACATGCAGCATTTAAAGCAGAAACACTGAACACACAACCTCCAACCACAATGACCACTTCTAAAAACATGGTGGTTGAAGTAACCCTTTAAGAACAGAGTCTGTGGTGACCTTTAAGAGAATATAAAGAAGCCCTGCCACAAACTGATTCAACTTGTCTGTGGGTAGGGTTTTAGTGTCCCCACTTCTCCCTCCCTTTTTTTTTTTTTTTTTGGAAATGAACAAACTTACAAATGCAAGCTTTGCTTAAAGGGACACTCCACTGCGCAAATACAAATAAATTAAGTCACTGTTTAGTAGATACACCCCAAATGTAAACAATGATGCATTTAACCCCTTAAGGACACAGCTTCAGAAGCTTGTCTTACGCTTAATGACACAAGCAATTTTTGCATTTTCTTGCTGTATGCGTTCAACTGCAATTTGCATCTCTCTCGTTTATTGCACCGACACATATTATATACTGTTTTTTTAAAGGACATAAAGGGCTTTAATTTGATGTAACATATATATATATAAATGCTTATTTATTATTTAAAAAATACAGAAAAATGCAAAAAAAAGAAAAAATGTGTGTTTTTTGTACAGTTTTTACAATAATAATGTGTGCCTAATTAGTGCAGGTTAAAGAAAGTAATTAAAAATAAATTTATTTAGTTGTTCTGATTTACAAAATATATAATGTGTCTGGGATTTAAAGTTTTTTTTGGTAGTTACAGGTCATAAAGCACAAGGAGTAAAATAAACTTTTAATGTAGAGCGATTTTAGAATTTTGTATGTTTGTCTTGTAAGCTTAATAGCCATAAAAGAAAACAAAATTGCCACACAAAAGTATATATTTATATAAAGTAGACATCACAGGCTATTGTCCTAAGGTTTTTTTGACACTTTCTAAGTAGCCATTTCACCGCCAATCTCTGCTAAATATTGGAGTAAAATTTAGTTTTTTGGAGTTTTTGGCACACAAACTTATAACAAAGAACTTCCCATGTATATTTTGTAAAGTTGGTGTGTGCTATTCCTGTACAAAGTTTTATTTTGTGTTCAGTTACTTCTGCTGAGTACAACGATACCCCCATTGTATGTCTTTGGCACTATTTCGTGAAGCTACAGTGCCATATAGGAGACCTGTCCGTTTCAACATTTACAGTAGAATTTTGAGAGGCGGATTTAATGGGCCTATGCTTCAATTTGGGGTATTATAGCAGTTTGACTGTTCAAAAAAAACCCACAAAGGCCTACCATTTATAAAAGTAGACACTCCAGGGTATCTCATATGGTGCATATTGTGCCTTAACATGCCCCCATTTTTTCACCAATATATGCCAAAGTATGTGGTAAAAAATAATTTTGGGCATTTTTTACATACGGATTACATTTTTGCTGGGTATTTTGTACATTTCATATGTGCCACTAAGTTCAAACCCCCCAAATTATGCTCAGCTAAGTCTTCTGAGTAAAACAATATGCCCAATGTATGACCTAGACACTATTTTGTGAAGTTACACTGCTATAAAAGAGACGTAACAAGTTAAGGTTTTTAAGTGTGAATTTTCATGGAGGGTTTTGATGCGTCCGTGCCCACTTTGGAGCACTTGAGCAGGCTACATATTACAACTACAACATAAAGGCATACCATTTCTTAAAGAACACATCCCAGGGTATTTCAAAAGGCATATTTTGAACCTTAGCGTGGGATAATTTTTCCGCTAGCTTGTACCAAGTGTAATGGTAATAAGCGTTTTTTTGCCTTTTTGACACACAAAGTAAATTTGCGCAGTACATTTTGCAAATCTTATGTGTGCTACGACTGTATAATACTTCATATGTTGCTCAGCTATGTCGGCTGAGTACATCAATACCCCCGTATGTACCTTTGCCAGGTATATGTGGACATCGGAGGGGCACATTTGGGACACAGCCATTCCAGTTCATTTCAAACTTTAAATTTTTACACTGTTCCCATGTCCCATTTTAGAGTATTTTACCAGGCTATATAATCCAAATACCCCATAAAGCCATACCATTTCTTAAAGAAGACATCCCGGGGTAATTCAAAAGGCATATTTTGAACCTTAGCGTGGGATAATTTTTCCGCTAGCTTGTACCAAGTGTAGTGGTAATAAGCATTTTTTCTGCCCTTTTGACACACAAAGTGAGTTTGCGCAGTATATTTTGCAAACCTTATGTGTACTACGACTGTATACTACTTCATATGTTGCTCAGCTATGTCGGCTGAGTACATCAATACCCCCGTATGTACCTTTGCCAGGTTTATGTGGACATTGAAGGGGCACATTTGAGACACAGCCATTCCATTTTTTTTCAAACTTTGAATTTTTACGCTGTGTCCATGTCCCATTTTAGAGTATTTTAAAAGGCTATATAATCCAATTACACCATAAAGGCATACCATTTCTTAAGAAGACATCCCGGGGTAATTCAAAAGGCCTATTTTGAACCTTAGCGTGGGATAATTTTTCCGCTAGCTTGTACCAAGTGTAGTGGTAATAAGCATTTTTCTGCCTTTTTGACATACAAAGTGAGTTTGCACAGTATATTTTGCAAACCTTATGTGTGCTACGACTGTATAATACTTCATATGTTGCTCAGCTATGTCGGCTGAGTACAGCAATACCCCCGTATGTACCTTTGCCAGGTATATGTGGACATTGAAGGGGCACATTTGAGACACAGCCATTCCAGTTTTTTCCAAACTTTGAATTTTTACGCTGTGTCCATGTCCCATTTTAGAGTATTTTACAAGGCTATATCATCCAATTACACCATAAAGGCATATCATTTCTTAAAGAAGACATCCCAGGGTAATTCAAAAGGCATATTTTGAACCTTAGCGTGGGATAATATTTCCGCTAGCTTGTACCAAGTGTAGTGGTAATGAGCATTTTTAAATGTATTTTTTTACTTTGTAAAACTTTTTTTACTTTGTAAAACCCATTTTTAAACTTTTTTTTTTTACTTATTAAATGTTTTACACTATCTTAACTTTTTTTACACTTTTAATTTTTTTTCTAAACTTTTCTTTTACCGTTAACCCCTAACTAGCAGTAAGCAGCACTAACCGTAAATTCCCCATTTTCCCATAACCCCCACCCACCCCAGCTAGCAAAATATTTAATTATAAAATATTTAAATTAATTAATTAAATGGAACCCCTGAGGGTTAAAAAAAATAAATAAAAGTTAATCCTCAGGGGTTAAAAAAATTAGATCACAGTATAATACTGTGATCTGTATTTTGATCACTGTAGGCAGTGATCAGCTGGCAGGGAAGGGGTTAATTTTTATTTAGACTGGGTAAAGGGGGTGGTATTTTTTTTTTTTTTACTTAAACGTTACTAAAACATTTTAAAAAAATTTTTTTTTACCTTTTTAAAGCTTATTTTAAAACTTTTTTTAACGTTAACCCCTAGTTAGCCTAACACCAAATTCCCCAATTCCCCACTAACTTCCACCCATCCCAGCTAGCTAAATATATAATTTTTTAATATTTAAATTAATTAATAAAATAAATTTAACCCCTGAGGGTTAAAAAAAAAATAATTAACCCTCAGGGGTTAAAAAAAAAAAATCAGATGACATTAAAATGTATACCCTGCCAATTGATCACTGTAGTCAGTGATCAATTGGCAGGGAAGGGGTTAATTTTATTAAAACAGGGGCAGGGGGGGTGGGATTTAACTTTAATTTTTTTTTTTTTTACACAGGGAAGCAGATCAGCACTGATCCGTCTCCCTGCACTTCACACAGAACCCGGAAGTGCAGGGAGGCGGAAGGTGAGTATGTGGAGCACATGTGCTCGCTCTGACATGCTGTCAGAGCGAGCACCGGTGCTGGGGCAGCCCGATCGGGTGCTCCCGGTCTGCCTCTAATGCAGAGGCAGACCGGAGCACCGTTAACCCCGCGATTGCCGCGATTGCCGCGATCGCGGCGATCTGGGGTTAACTTAAGAAAATGACGGAAATTTTCCGTCAACGGTCCTTAACTGAAGGACAAGGTTGACGGAAAATTTCCGTCCACGGTCGGGAAGGGGTTAATTCTGTATTTTTTTCATTGGGGATATATCTAAAACACTGCTTGCAAAACTTGACAATCTCTTGTCTGCGGCTTTGCAAGCTCTCCCCCTACTAACCCTGCCCAGACTTTCTGTGGCTGTCCAATTACAGACTTCCCGATACCGCTCAATGAGAAGTCTTTGTAAGTCAGGTGCTCTGAGCAATTACTGCATCTTAAAGTCAGCTGCAACGAGCCAACTAAACCAGGAAATAACACTGCTTGTTGTCTGCTTGAAAGCCAAAAGGGGTGTAACCAGGTCAATTTATAAAAGTGTAAATCTCTATTGAAAAACAAAAAATAAAACACACAAATTTGTTTCGGTGTCTGAAGTCACCCTTTAACAATTTTAGCATGGATAGTAAGAGTTAGATACAGACCTTTCTATCCAAAAATACCCAGATTATTATTATTATTATACACAAATCTGCCATTCACCAGAATTATGCTTGATAATGATATTAAGCATTAGTCTGCAATTAGTACCATTTATCCTTTGACTTACCATTGCATTACAAAGTCTAGGCAAAGAAAGCTTGTTTGTTTCTTTGTTGGCGACCAGCAATTTCCTTGAAAACTGCAACAAGAAATCATGTTTCTTGCAATCTGATTGGCTGCTGTAACATGCCAGTTCCTCCCATCCATTACAACTGCAAAGAAACGAAATTCCTTCTGTAAATCATTCATCATTCAGACTCTCTGAAGTGAGATTGAGTAAAAGATGGAGGCTGCTGGTCTCCCAGGCTATTGATTGCTAATTGCATTTGTGAAAAGATTCTAAATGGGGGACAGCATGTTATAGAGTAATGATTAGAACAGATGGTTAGGCTTTAATAAACTCTTGACATTACGCAGAAGCCATTACTTATGGGAAAATAGATCTTCCAAAATGTGATTTAAGGTGAATGCGGCTACGACATGTCTTCTTAATTAGGGTTTGTGGAACTCTGTGCATTGCTGCCACTGAACGAGATCTGCTATTGGTTGTGGGAGCGAAGACTGATCATACACTACGAACACGTGTGACTCCATGCAGCTTTATGAGCAGGAAAACTCAGGCAATCTGTTTAGCGAAGGGTCAGACCAGTGCAGTTCGAAGCTCACTGAAATGCCCCATGGGAAGGAAAGCTGCAGAATATGTACAAGGAAGAGCCGAGATAACATTATTAAAGCTGGTTCAGCAGGTTTTTGCTTTCTTTTAACGGTAGCAACAAAATAAACATAATACACTGCGTCTCCCTGGGGAACGCCAGATTCAGGGACCTTGGCTTTACAGATTTAGTGATTGTGTGATTTCAGCTTAGTGAAGTTAGTAATTCATGCCCACAGATTGATCAATGACCTCTCTTCACACAGAGAATAAACCACACGTCTTGTCTTGAGAATGTGTGGTTTTAAAACGCAATCTGACATGTGCATAACATGCTAAATAAAGTCAGAAAGTACCTGCCTTTAATACAGCTTCTAAAGTTCATCCCCACCGATACAATCCTCCTAATTCCGCTACAGCACTTGTTATACAGTAAGCACTTCAACAGGCAGGTCTTTAACTCCGCTAATGGACCCAGGCACATGGAACCACCTGGCAATCACCATGATAAAATGAAACGTGTCATTACAAAAATAAAATAGAAATGGCCTAGAGCGCAGTTAATAAAAGCAGTCATTGCATTATGCACCTCTTATGAGAGACTGAGTCAGAGTATAAATCAAACTCACTGCAGGATTCCTCGCGATATTTACCACATTAAGTAGAAATAGATCATAAGAAGATCACTACGGTAGTTAAAACAAGGGTGGTGGGGAAACAACAGATCAAAAGCTAAAGTGGAACTACAACTCGTATAACTCATTGAAAGCCTTAACAGCTCTAGTGGAAGGTGATCTGGTAATCTTTAACGACAACCAACCAAACCTCCCACATTATTTGACAGACTGAACAGCAGACAAACTTTGCTTCAACTGGGGGACTCAAAGCGTCCTTTTCAAGCACAGCGATACACGGTATGATATCAAGCTGGCCATGTGCATTGACCGGATATTCTTCCAGTGAGCTACACGTGGGCTGTTTGTACAGCAATAACACACAATGCCACAAGTATACCGCCTTAAAACGGGCACACCAGGCTGGTTCTGATAAATTAAGCTTAAACCCCTAAACAATTCAGTTTGGAGAAGTGCTTTAGGGCTTAACATAATAACTAATTTTTCTGACTTGATAAAAGTTCAGCGTTAAAGAAAAATCTGCACCTTTCTTAATTGCATTTGTGGCACCCTGTCTGTCAGACAGCCGGGAGCGTATGGTTTCTGAATGCTTTCTGCAACATTGGCAGGTATTGCTTATAACAACGCTGTTCCCTGTATTCGAATATGTCTCTGTGGAATTGCATCAGTACCAAGATGTGGCAAGGGACCATCTTGTTTTTGGGAAAAAAAAGGAGGGTGAGGTTGTCTGAATCTAAACAGACTTTTAAATACTCCTGCACAACAAATACATGTTTTTATTTTTAACGTAGGAGTATTCTATACAGTGCATTAAAGGAATAATGTATTTAACCCCTTAAGGACACATGACATGTGTGACATGTCATTATTCCCTTTTATTCCAGAATTTTGGTCCTTAAGGGGTTAAAGCCATGCAAAAACAAAGTTCCAGCATCTGAAGGGTCAAAAGTTATTAAGCAGTTTGATCAAAACGAGGGATTCATAAAGGCACCCACAGCCATTCCCTGAATCCCTACATTGTAAATGCAAAAGTTACAATATCGATTTTGCCCATACTTGGATGGCATTAACAGTCAGAGAAAATCAGCTGCTGACCACACATATACAAAACTGATACAGCTAACATGGGAGGGTAACTTCTGTATTGGCAATATAGAGAGCAGAAGCGGAGACAAATATCCACGCTTTTTGTAAAACTGATTGAAAATTACATATAGTACTTATGGTGAAAACGACTTCTCCCTTTAAAAGGACAAAGAATTTTAAAACCGAAATTCTTAAAAGGACAAAAGTCAACCCAGACCACTTCATAAAAGTATCCATATCCATGCTGTATCATTGGAGTGGCCTGCACACATGACAGGTTAGGGCTGTGTTGAGGTAAGCTGAAAATGCAATCAAGGGCAGGCTTCAGGCCTACTCAGAAAAAAGTGCATGCAATACAAGAAAACAAAATGTTTGCCAACGATCCTCCACAAAAAAAAAAAGCAATAAGCATGTTTTGTGGTAAATCTTATAGGAGAGAGAAATAAATAAAAATATAAATGGCCGGCTGCCATAGAATCGCACACTGCATGCTTACATTAAGGGGCTGAGGTTATATTTGGCACTGCAATGATAGTCATGTTTCGTCCAGAGTTTTTAACTCCGTGCACCGCCTGGTTCCTTGCCTGTGCCGAACCCGTCTCTCCCTTGTTACTCTGTCTCAGGACAGGACGTGAGGCATGGTTGCCTGCCGACTCCCTGCTCTCCTAGCCAACAACAATAAATCGCTGGATTAAAAAAGCATTAGGGCTGCATTCCAGAGAGGATAAGCACAGATCCTGGAGGTGTGCCCAGCAGCCTAGTGCAGAACCTATTAGGGAAGGGGAAACATTTCCTAGAGGCAAGAGAGCAGCTAACATTTCACACACAACACTGACATTAAGGAGCTCTGAAGGTGTCAGGCATGGCAGGGAGGGGGAAGAGCACAGAATACTACTTCATATCCATTAAGGGATAGAACATACGATCTAAACAAAGCACAACTCAAATGTCAACACAAGATAAAATGCTACAGTGGACACCCAAGGCAGAAACATATGAAACTGATGTAAACCGTAAATGTAAGAAAACCTAGCCCAGCCAAAGTGGCAAGCATTGACATATTAAAAGAATCTATACATGTGTGGCATGCAATTCCATTTATTTATAAAAATTGTACCGAAAAGTTCAGTTCCCCAGCATGCGGTCTCAAATACAGGTCAAAAAATGAAAGATTTAGAGATTACTGTACAGATGACATAGCTAAAAGACACACAAGGGCCCCAGACAGGTACCAACAAAGGACGCTTTCCTTCTGACCTCCCCCGCCGGGTCTGAGGGCGTAGGACACCCAGGATGGGGGCACCGACCGGCCTCATCCCCACACTTGGATAACAAAGAATAGTGCGGGGGGCATAAAATGGACAGTGCCTGCATGCACAGAATTACAGATTATGCACCAATACTGGTACCTGCCAACAACAAGTTCTGGTTCACAAGAAAAAAAATAAAAAAAATTAACATAATACCACAAAAAATAAAATGGGCACAAAGGTGGAAGATTACAAGTTGAACTTAATATTATGAAGGAAATATAGAGCAGTGGTGAGCAGCACAAAAAGCTAATGTTGGTGTTTACATTGTGCTCTATATGGGCGCAGCAAAGACACACTTACAGGCAAATAGCAGCTGATTATAAAGAAGTGATTCAATCACACTGAGACCACAGTCTTTCTGTTCTACAATTGTAGCAGCCAAAGGGAGGGGAGAGAATCACTAAGACCAGTGTGACCCCATTAACAAAAAAGGTGGTATTATGACTCGTTATGGATCTTTCTTTATATTTTGTTGTAATATGACCAGATTTCTCCCTTCCTGAAGACTGAGTTTCTCGCTTGCATAATTTCTTTACAACCACAAATCTGTCACTGTGTTTGTATTTTAAACAAACCCAAAAAAATTATTTATATATATATGCTGATCTCACACAGTTACTGTATCGCTGTAACCACCGCCGGCTGATCTCACACAGTTACTGTATCGCTGTAACCACCGCCGGCTGATCTCACACAGTTACTGTATCGCTGTAACCACCGCCGGCTGATCTCACACAGTTACTGTATCGCTGTAACCACCGCAGGCTGATCTCACACAGTTACTGTATCGCTGTAACCACCGCCGGCTGATCTCACACAGTTACTGTATCGCTGTAACCACCGCCGGCTGATCTCACACAGTTACTGTATCGCTGTAACCACCGCCGGCTGATCTCACACAGTTACTGTATCGCTGTAACCACCGCAGGCTGATCTCACACAGTTACTGTATCGCTGTAACCACCGCCGGCTAATCTCACACAGTTATTGTATCGCTGTAACCACGATACAGTATATTATATATATACATACACACACACACACACACACACACACGCGGTTATTTATTCAATTGTGATTTCACACCATTGTGGGGTCTGAGGGAAAGAATAATTTTTGAGGAGAGCATGCTTAGGAAAAAAAAAAAAATGAATAAAACTAACAAGCCAATATTTAGAAGTAGACCTGAAAAGTGGTGCGGATGAAGGTAGGAAGAAAGAAGTAAAAAATATAAAATACAAAGCTATTTAGTATCGTAGCTTGTAACTTCTCATACATATGACCATAGAATCCCTGCACATCTCTACCTGCTGAATGCAAATCGGTTTTAAGCCAACCACCATTATATTTTGACCCAAGCCAGACATTTAACCAGATTTACTCTTTTACCATCATCTACCATTAATAGCATGTATATTTAGTGGTGAATAGAGCCATTAAATTCTCATCACAACGCTACTTCAGCATAGACCGTGTTTCACAGACAAACACCTTAATGTTAAAGTTAGTTACCTAAATTTGGAATAACCTCACATGCGAGAGTGGAGAATTGACCAAACTGTGAAAGAAAGCTGTAGATCAAGGAAAACAATTAGAGAAGGGAGTAAAGTAAGGAGGCTGAGCAGGAATGGCAGCACAGACAGTGCAGAAAAATCAGGACAAAAGTCAAATGCATGCAATATACAACATCCAGACAGCGAGCCAGGAGCGAACAAGCTGAACAAAAAAACTGAAGTATGGACGATCAAAACAGAGACAGTGAATGGAGAAAACAGCAAAACAAGCAGTGAGGGGGACGCAGTAGAATGACAGAAGGCGCACTGATTAGGAAGGATAGTGCTGCATGGACAGAAGCAGAGTATAAACTGTCCCAGCAGGATGAGGCTGAAACAGATCAAGAAAGGAAAAAAAAAAAATGAAAGATGAGGCACATTAACAATCTAATATGGGAAAAGAGAACTCTGCGAGTCATGGAAACAAGGATACTAGCTGAACCAGCACGATAATTCACACACGAAAGATATGCGGTGCCAAGGACCTCTTTGCTTCTATCAGGGTTATTCACTGAATTTCACACAATTCTTGTGAAATTAAACTATAGCGTTCGAATACAATATGTGTCTTCGAAATACTGTAGTGTCAGAGTCACTGTTTAAGTGACCGCCAGGACCAAGGGTTAAAAAAATAAAAATAAAAAAAGTGAGTTTACTAACCAGTTCTCCCACACCACGCTGCTCTTTTCGCCATCAAACCAGTTCCTTAGCGGAGATGAATCTTTACTATCTCTACCAGTCCAATGATTTCCTATATGCAAACATTGAATGCTAGTGCGCATGCACTGTGCAAATCAGATGGTCTCGTGAGACTGATTAAAATCTACCGTAGTTTAGCAGTAGCGCCTCTAGTGTCGGTCAGAGTAACAGCTACTAGAGCGGGATATACAACCTCTGCAGATGTGCACTACATCTCCCATAATTCTCTTACAACCATAATGCTGGCAAAGCATCAGGGGAGGTGCAGTCCACAACATCTGGTGTGCCGAAGGTTGCCCACCCAAGCTCTAGAGACACTGAAACCTAGAAATGTTAACATTGCTGTTCCTCCACAGTTTTCATTTGTTGGGTTAAAACTACAGGGACACGGCACCCAGACCACTTCACAGTGTCCCTTTAAATCAGAATGGCACAATGTCGACGAAAATAGTCCAGAAAGGGAATTTTTCCTCATCGGCTTTTCTATTCGGATTTATTTTTGCAAAATTCATAGTTTAGTGAATAACACTGAACGCAATGTCTGGCAGTCATTATACAGGGCAATAAGGTACAGCTGTCATTACATAGATCAATTTAAAACAGAAACAACATTACCAGGTTACTCTTTCGAAGTAAAAACCGCCAGCTCATCTCTCGAAGTAACTGTATCTCACACAGTTACTGTATCTCTGTAACCACCGCTGGCTGATCTCACACAGTTACTGTATCTCTGTAACCACCGCCGGCTGATCTCACACAGTTACTGTATCGCTGTAACCACCGCCGGCTGATCTCACACAGTTACTGTATCGCTGTAACCACCACCGGCTGATCTCAAACAGTTACGGTATTGATGTAACCACCGCCGGTGATCTCACACAGTTACTGTCGCTGTAACCACCGCCGGCTGATCTCACACAGTTACTGTATCGCTGTAACCACCGCCGGCTGATCTCACAGTTACTGTATCGCTGTAATAACCGCCGGATGACCTCACACAGTTACTGTATCGCTGTAACCACCGCCGGCTGACCTCACACAGTTACTGTATCGCTGTAATAACCGCCGGCTGACCTCACACAGTTACTGTATCGCTGTAACCACCGCCGGCTGACCTCACACAGTTACTGTATCGCTGTAACCACCGCCGGATGACCTCACACAGTTACTGTATCGCTGTAATAACCGCCGGCTGATCTCACACAGTTACTGTATTGATGTAACAACCGCCGGCTGATCTTACACAGTTACTGTATCGCTGTAACCACCGCCGGCTGATCTCACACAGTTACTGTATCGCTGTAACCACCGCTGGCTGATCTCACACAGTTACTGTATCGCTGTAACCACCGCCGGCTGATCTCACACAGTTACTGTATCGCTGTAACCACCGCCGGCTGATCTCACACAGTTACTGTATCGCTGTAAGACCGCCGGCTGATCTCACACAGTTACTGTATCGCTGTAACCACCGCCGGCTGATCTCACACAGTTACTGTATCGCTGTAACCACCGCCGGCTGATCTCACACAGTTACTGTATCGCTGTAACCACCGGCTGATCTCACACAGTTACTGTATCGCTGTAACCAATGCCGCTGATCTCACACAGTTACTGTATCGCTGTAACCACCGCCGGCTGATCTCACACAGTTACTGTATTGATGTAACCACCGCCGGCTGATCTCACACAGTATCTGCACAGGGAAACTGTCGGAATTCTAACAATTTTCAAATCCTCAGTGACAGTTTAAAACTAAACAAAAATAAAACTGCCTCAAGAACACGTGATGTCAGTAGCCAATCAGAATCTGTTATTTATCATTATCTGCCCATCACTCGGGGGCCTCTGGCTGCTGGGAACCACTCCAACACCTGGTGGTACAATGACCAATAAAATAACAGTGTATCCATCCCGGCACACTGCTACATGGGGGCTATTCTCCACGGGGAAAAGTAACCCTAATGTTGTATCCCCAAACACCACCGCTACCCCAAACACCATCACACAGCACCGCTACCCCAAACACCATCACACACCACCGCTAACGCAACCATCACACAGCACCGCTATCGCAACCATCATCACACAGCACCGCTACCGCAACCACCATCACACAGCACCGCTATCGCAAACACCATCACACAGCACCGCTAACGCAACCACCATCACACAGCACTGCTATCATAAACACCATCACACAGCACCGCTATCCATAAACACCATCACACAGCACCGCTATCCATAAACACCATCACAGCACCGCTATCATAAACACCATAACACAGCACCGCTATCCATAAACACCATCACACAGCACCGCTATCCATAAACACCATCACACAGCACCGCTATCATAAACACCACCACACAGCACAGCTAACGCAAACACCATCACACAGCACCGCTATCATAAACACCATCACACAGCACCGCTACCCCAAACACCATCACACAGCACCGCTACCCCAAACACCATCACACAGCACCGCTATCCCAAACACCATCACACAGCACCGCTCCCAAACACCATCACACAGCACCGCTACCCCAAACACCATCACACAGCACCGCTACCCCAAACACCATCACACAGCGCCGCTACCCCAGACACCATCACACAGCGCCGCTACCCCAGACACCATCACACAGCACCGCTACCCCAGACACCATCACACAGCACCGCTACCATCAACACCATCACACAGCACCGCTATCCATAAACCCCACAGAGAACTGTTACCCCTAAACACCATCACACAGCACTAAATCTCTCCAACAAACACCTACTGGAGTCACATCCAGACACTGTATACATTTGTGCAGTGACAGCTGGCATAAAGAAAGAGCACTGCCAGTTACTATTCAATCCCTGGACGACCTTTTCAGGAAGGTGGAACTTGCACAGTTTTTTTTTAATTTATTTTTTAAAAGACCTTACAAGAACCAAAATGCCTAGACAGTCAATATGCTAGACTAAACCAAGTGTGATAACCCCCTTGCAGAATGAAATTAATACAGTCACATGGTGAGCACATAATTGGAAAGTAGAATCAGGTTATCAGATTACCTCCCAGCATCCCATTGTGCTAAAGAGAGGAAAGAACGATGAACACTAATGGTGCAGCAATTACTGTGTGTGTGTGTGTTATAGAGATATAGATATATATATATAAATAAATATAAATATGTTTTGTCTGTGCTTTGTTATAGTTTACACACACTGTTCTCTAATGCACAGATATTCTACTCCATGCACAGTTTCTCTAATGGCACAATGGTTTTAATAAAAGTCACCATATAAGCTCCTATGGACCACAGTTTGACAATTAATGGAGACTAGGGCCAAACTTCAGAATGAGGTTTAGGAATTCTAGAATTCTACATCAAGATTTTTTTAATTTTTTTTTTTTTTTAAATTCTTTATTTTTCTTGTGCATAGTTTAACAACAAGCGTGTAGAGCCACGACAGCTTCTACAAGCATTTCCATAACATTACAAAGCGTGGCAGGTTAGACGGCACATTTTTTATATTACATGAAAATATCATTCAATTAGACAACCTGATCTGATAACCTGATTCTACTTTCCAATTATGTGCTCACCATGTGACTGTATTAATTTCATTCTGCAAGGGGGTTATCACACTTGGTTTAGTCTAGCATATTGACTGTCTAGGCATTTTGGTTCTTGTAAGGTCTTTTAAAAAATAAATTAAAAAAAAACTGTGCAAGTTCCACCTTCCTGAAAAGGTCGTCCAGGGATTTGTAGTATAACTTGCTAGGCTAGACATGCATAGAACAGAGCTAGTTGCTCTTTACGTGGGCCTTGTTTCGGTCTGTCTGCCGTGGATGTCAGCAGGGGAGCGGCCGTCTCCCTTGCGCCGATCATGCGATTAGGCCATGCAGGAGGAGCGGGTGAGTTGGGCTGCACAGGTCGCTTGTGTGGCACAATCCTGTGCCTCTCCGTGTCACCTTCCGCCTGGTGGCCTTTCTGAGACGATTGTGTCGCTTTTTTATGGCTGAAAACCGATTAAGCAGGAGCTGCACAGGTTAGTGTCATGTCGCTTCAGCGGTTAGGCCCCGCCCCCAATAAGATTTTAAGAACTCAAAAAAAGATATTGCTCTACAGTCGTTTAATCTAAAATACAATAGAAACACCCATTAAAGAATATGACATTCTGAGATATTGGGGAAGATTTATCAACAGAATATTTAAAAGAACTAAAAGTAGGGAAATCACCATGGAAACCAGTGACTCCTGCACCACATTTCACTATATACTGCTTTATAAACCTCCCTAATTGTCAGTAGATTTATTAAAGTTACAACTAGGAAGTGTGTGCTGTCAAACGGTTTTATTTTTTCTGCAGAGAACCTTTCAGTTTTTGTAGCTTTCTGTTAGGGGTAAAAAAAGACCACTAGCAGATATTTGGTCTTGCAACTTCAAAGAAGGGATCTCATTTAATCTCTAACTTATGTCTAAATATATTTAGCACCGAGGGTGGAATGTTACCACGTACAATGTAACCAACATCATTGAGGAGACTGAAATAATTAAACAATTTGTTCAACGCACCCCCAGAAATGTAAGACGTCAGCTGGTGCAGGCATGTCATTAAGCAATACCTTTGAAAGATACATTTATATCAATGTGCAAAACATGGCTCTGTTTGCTTTTATAAGAATGCCACAAAGTGCTTGGCATCGATCGGCATTATATTATCATTGAGCAAACAAAGAACAGCTCAATCACGCAGAGAAAAACATTTCTTTTTTAAAAAAAAAGACATTCATTTTGCACAACTGCAACTATAAACTTATTTTTAAAATATTTTAATGGAGCTGAAAATAGAAAGCCAGTTCACAATTAAGGGCCATTTGCTATTAATAGTGAAATGTAAAGGAGCGTAGCTATGCACACCCAGAAATACAGCAAGAGCCTATACATAGCCCAGGATTTAGAGAAGCTTTTTTTATATCCACTCCTGTTGCTGGATTCCGCGGTTTTACAATGTGTCTGCTGAGCTGGAGCTGTAAATTACATTCTGAACGCATCGAGCCCTGCGAGGCACTTACTCTACAGACTAATGAGAATTGCAGATGTGCTTCACATACCCAGCACGAGCAAGTGCAAATCCTACCACTACAGCATTAATCATATATTCAATAGCTGCGTACAAACTGCAGAAATATTACAATATGGTAGTGTTGATACACAGAAAAGGTTTTAGACAATGTAAAGGCCACAATTCTTTTAGTAGAGCGTCCAAACGTACACTATAGTGTACGGAACCTTATAATTGACCTACATCATTTGATTGCATGCTTTGTGTTCCTCCCAAGATCCCACGTCATAGTGCCCCACCTAATCAGCATTTCACAAGGGAAAAAAGTCAATATCATTAGAGAATAATTCCCAATTAGAGATGGGGAGACCAAAACTATTCAGTTTGACATTCCTGGTTGTGTCCACATCAGGTGTATGAAACGCAAGATTATTGCGACCAAAGGTGGCACTTGGAGGTCTGGTCTTGGAGACCCCCAATGGTACTTTTGGAAGTACGATACAGTCTTACCTGTGGGTGATATTTATTTCATAATTTGTGCCTCTGTTCCTGAAGACGTCTCTCTCTCGCAGGAGCTCTTCTACACCTCACTACATATGGCTGCTGTCAGTTGCCTGGCCCCGTGTTTCGAAACGGTTGCTACCTCAAATAATTCCCTGGCACTTATCCACCATTCTGACGGCAGGATCTCAGACACTTTAAACGGATCTTTTCCCTGCTGATTTTGTGTTGCATGGATATGCAGCATTCCTTAGAAACCAGGAATCAGAGATAAGTGAATCCTGAAGCAAGCAGAATATGTTAAAATTCAAGCTTCTGCATGGTGTTTGCTATAGTCCTCATCATCATTGTCAAATTAGGGCAAATATTGTCACATATGTTGTGGTTAACAAGGACCTTGGATCAGAGATCCCAGATAGATGCATTCAGGGTGATGCACGCGTGGTCAGTGGATATTGAATAGAAAAATTCAAGCATTGCTGCCTGAAAAGGAACTACCAAGAAAGGAGTTTTAAATGAATGTTAGATAAAATGACCTCTCTTGGAAATGGAGTGACCAATCATCATCAACCGGCCATGAAAGCAAAGGCAGAGCTATTGTGAAATAAATGAGGCCATAGAGTGTCACTCAGAACAAGCACAATCAATATATAGAAAGAAGATTTTATTAAAAATGCTATTTTTTATTGTGTGTAACTCCTATCGAAGATATACAAAATGTAGGTAATCAATGAAGGATGAAATATACACTTTTAGACATGCATATATAGATATTTTAAAAGATGTCACTACGAAACTTAATCTCAATGGGGTGAACTCTTTGGAATTTTAAGTGAATCTAAAATTTTAGGCCACAGTAGTTAAACTGGGAAAGAAAACCAAATCTATTCCATGCCACCTCTGTATTTAGTTTGGCCGTGTTAACCTAAAATTTTGCTGTTGTGGACAGTCACCATCTCCGCTAGAGTCATATATCAATACGTGGGGGCTGGAGTTGCACGTCTAAATCTACAGCATTAAAAACATATGGATATCCAAAAATTTATTTAAAACCAAATGTAACAATAATCAATATGGACAGAGTGAGCTTGTAAAACGGTGCAGTATAGGACTTTATCTCTAAATAGCCCTCTCCAGGGATTTACAGTAATGTGTATGTAAATGTACGCAGAACATTAAAGGAAAATGCCCGTTACAAAAATCCCACTCACTATAAGATAATTAGGGGGCACACAAGGCATTTGCCAGTCTTTTTTCAGGCATCAGCTTTTAATTCTTCTTGAAGCTCCTGACAGACAGTTTTATACAGGAACACTCTTCCGCTCCCCAAGGGATCTTTAATACAGGGGGGGGGGGGGACTGAAAAACTGTCTCACACTTTTATTAGTGCGGCTACATGACCGTGGATGACATCTGGCTTTGCTGCCAGCTCTCATCTGTCTCTTTGGCATCTACCCCCTCCCTGTCGTTCTCCTTAGCTGCTGACAAGTGCTGTACGTTGGGTCTGTGGAAATTACCCTTTTACTGGCTTCACGCTCACTATGCTACATCGCACCCGCCCTCGTCTGCCTTGGGTGTATTAAAGAGGCGGGAGAGAGGAGGTAAACGTGGCAGGCGGCCAGGGGTCTGTCAGCAGCTACAAAGTGGGAATGTCAGGCGTTTGTGTGAAGCTGGAGAGGATCCTTTGATGCTGTATCCCTCTAACACAGTGCTCAGACCTCGTGGGAAAAAAAAGACTCTAATGCCTCTGCCTCATTAACTGCTAGAACAACATGGCAGGGAAGGATGCATGCTTGTGCCCATTAGCAGCAGGTTTGGAAAGCGATTCCACTTTGAGCTTCTAATGTATACCGTGTAGATTAAACATGAATATGCTTAAATAAAAGCAGTCACATCTCAAACAAACCAGAAACCACACCGCTCTATATCTGGGAAAGGTCAAAACAATAAGTGTTAATCTTTCCGATGCCATGTTCTTCCACTTCTCACCACATCCACTAGTGAAGGACTAGCCAAAATTTCAGCAGCAGCAGTGCCAAAGCAAGACTTTGAAGTCCTTGGAGAGCCAGCCCTATTTACCTTAAACTGTATGTTGATCTATGGGTGCTTCAGCATATTGTGGTACTCCTCCAATGTACACTGTCAGGGCACATATATGGCTAGACACACACAGAATACTATACCCATACATTAACAATGCAGTTATTGTTATCCACTTATTTTGCTCACCATTTAGCAGCGGTAGTGTGGCTTCCCTGGAGTCCAACAGGGACCGAGAAGACCAGGTAGAGGTAAAGGTCAGGTATCTTGTTTAAGCCAGCTCCGGAGGAGACCCTCAGACCTCCCTAGCATGTCTGGGTCTGGCATCCTTTGTGCCAATGTCATGCTACTGATCCACGGGCTAGTAGAACACTGACAATAGAAACACAATGTGTGGATACGTGAACCAGTTGCTAGCTCTGAATAAAGCAAAGCCAATTTACCTACTGGACTCCCGATCTTGATATTTGAAAACTGATGTCTGCATGTAAAGAGAGATGGGGAGGGGAGGGGGGGAGAATGGGGAGGAACCCATACATTCCCCACATCTGTTGCAGACCTCTGTGCTCCCTGTAAATGGAAGCTACTAGGATAGAAACATGAATTGCTGTTCAAAGATCCTGCGACTTGATGGCGTGATGGAGCTCGTGGCAAAGTAGTAAGTGCATACATGTTACTGGGTACTTCGTACTACTCGGCATGGACAATGCTTACAGGAAATTAGACAACTTTAATAAGTACCAGCTCAGTAATATTATCTGAAGAGTTGTGTTTGTTTTGAAATACCTTCTTAAATTCTCACTGATTAGCCAACAACCTTTCTGTGTTTGTTTTAAATGATAAACATACCAAAAAGAAAAAGAAAAAAAAAAAAAAACGATATATATCTAGAAGACCATACATGGAGATACAAATAAAGCAGCGAGCGCTAACCAATCACAATGTATCCTCGTTTCCAATGACGCTTAAACAACCTGAGAAAGGTCTACGAGAAAGGTCTACAAATCATGGCCATAACTGCAGTGGCAACCGTTAACAACTGCTGCGTATCAATGTAAACATTAAGTACTATTTCCCAATAGATTATATATATATATGCATTCACTGAATACAGATTATTGAGTTTTGATAATAACATACTAGAATTAATTTTACATGAGCAGTTCCCTTCTCTCCCGATTACAAGCATGTAAATAGGCCCTAGTAACAGGAGTGGAGACGTGATCAGAACAAGACTTGGCAACAGCATGTTTGCACATTTCAACAGTGAATAAGACATCAGAGCAAAAGTAATCAAGACTAGGTAAAAAGAATAAGGGAAAAAGAATAGATGCCATTTTGCCCCCTGCATGTGAGCTGCCAGTCACTCATTACTACACAGAGAGTTTATTTATTATTATTATTATTATTATTGCCATTTATATAGCGCCAACAGATTCCGTAGCGCTTTACAATATTTTGAGAGGGGGGATGTAACAATAAATAGGACAATTACAAGAAAACTTACAGGAACAATAGGTTGAAGAGGACCCTGCTCAAACGAGCTTACAGACTATAGGAGGTAGGGTATTCGAAACATTAGGACATGGAATATCAAGTAGGAGTGAAGCAGAGCTGGAGGAGAGAGCAAAGCACTGTCCCATAGGAGAGAGCAGGAGACAGGTATGTAAGGTAGAGATTACTCTGGGAAGCCATAAGCTTTCCTGAAGAGATGGGTTTTAAGGCCCTTCTTAAATGATTGAAGACTAGGGGAGAGTCTGATGGCAGTAGGCAAGCTATTCCATAGGAGAGGAGCCGCCCGCGAGAGGTCCTGCAAGCGCGAGTTGGCCGTACGGGTGCGAGCAGCGGTCAGGAGGTGGTCACGGGCAGAGCGGAGGGTACGAGGAGGGGCATATCTATGGATTAGTGAAGAGATATAAGTGGGGCTAGAATTGTTCAGTGCTTTAAATGTATGGGTTAGCACTTTGAATTGACTCCTATAGCATACAGGGAGCCAATGTAAGGACTGGCAGAGGGGTGAGGTGTGAGAGGACCGACTAGAGAGGAAAATCAGTCTAGCTGCAGCATTCATTACAGACTGTAGCGGGGCAATACGGCTTTTGGGGAGACCAATCAGGAGAGGGTTACAGTAATCCATGCGGGAAATTACTAGAGCATGGACAAGCTCCTTGGTAGCATCTTGCGTAAGAAAGGGGCGAATGCGGGCTATGTTTTTGAGTTGGAACCTACAGGACTTGGCAACAAACTGGATGTGAGACTCAAAGGTGAGACCAGAGTCAAGTATGACGCCAAGACAGCGCGCTTGCAGGGATGGACTTATGTGGATATCACTGACTTGAAGGGAGAGCGAGAGAGGAGGATCAGTATTAGGAGGAGGAAAGACAAGGAGTTCAGTTTTAGAGAGGTTAAGTTTCAGAAAGCGTGAGGACATCCAGTCAGAGATGGAAGAAAGGCAAGCAGTGACACGTTGCAGGACGGCAGGGGAGAGGTCCGGGGAGGAGAGGTATATCTGAGTGTCATCAGCGTACAGGTGGTAGTGGAATCCAAAAGGAGGCAATAAGTTTACCAAGAGAGGCAGTATAAAGAGAAAATAGAAGGGGACCAAGGACAGACCCTTGGGGAACTCCAACCGAGACAGGACGAGGGGAGGGGGTGTCCTTGGAAAAGGAGACACTGAATGAGCGTTGGGAGAGATAGGAGGAAAACCAAGAGAGGACAGAGTCAGGAGCTAGGATACATTGTACTTTCAAGGGATGCGGACATATAACAAAATATTATCTTTGCACAGGTTATGGTTCCCTATATTGTGATGCTTAAAACAGAAGTAGGGCCAGGATTCAGCAGCTTACTTATTTTATGGGTCTGCTATATATTGTTTTATTCTGCCTACGGCTGTTCCTCCCACCCTACTGGCCTCAAATTTAAATGGCTCACTAATTAGAAGGCTTGGAAGAGCGACTTCAAGACACACCTCCAAGCCTTGATTCTCTATGGCAAATTCTCTATGGCAGAATTCTAGGTGCATCGTGGCAAGGGCATTGCATGTTCTTATGGCCCCCCATTCTCCATGAGGAACATTGGAATAAACCTGTGAAGGCATGGGTCCAGGATGACATTATACAAGGAAACAGCGCTGATGAAGACTGAGGTGGATAGAAAGTGAGTAACTGTATTTTCGTTTAGATTACTTCTACTTACAGCTTCAATGAAACAACGTCTTTAACACTTGCATATCCTTACCACCATTAACTGGGAAATTTATTAACTGCATATTCTACATATAACTTGAACCTTTATTTCTTATGTAGAAAATTAATCAAGTTTAACAACTTACCATCTCTGCTTTCACCTTCTTCAATCCACGACTGTCCGTTTCAGGGTCCTCGGGTTCTGTTTTAATCCCTGCCACATTCAGGGAACTACCACTGTCAACCGCCATACCCCCTCCCAACTGTTCCACTGATGCCACCACTGCTTCCTGCATTGAGACTCCTCTACTCCCCACTCCGGAGGCCTGTTGGAGAACTCCAGTAGACTCCTTTTCTCCACCACTCACTGCAACCTCACATTTGTCCTTTTTAGTTTTTCCACTCTCTTTTTTGGAGCTAGATGAGCTGCGGGAGGACTTTCCAGACTTTTCACTACTTTTAGAAGTCACTGTGGATGAGGGTGCTCCAGAATTACCCCCAACCTCTACAGAACGTCCTGCTACTTCCTTTTTACTGGCTTCTCCTACTGGGAATAGTCCAGGGGCCTGGCTGCTCCTGCCTCCATCTTTGCTGCTTTTACTCCGCTTAGATTTAGATTTTGACTCCTTGCTTTGGCCACTTGGCACTGGCGTCACAAACTTAATATTGTCAGGTAGAGTTGCCACTGCATTGGGGGCTGGCAGGCCCACCTCCTTAGAGCCGGACATCTCAAGCTTCTGTTGGTCCTTCTCTAGATCGGCATCCAAATCAATGATCAGATTGCCAACTCCGATGTCCCATTCATCGCCACTATCGTAGGTCTCCACAGAATTTGAGTCCAGACCTTTCCCTCCTGGTGCGCCACTACTCAAGGACATCTTAAGAGAGCCCACCCTCCTGTGGCCTTAAATTGTTCCAGGTTGTGATGCCTCGCCAGCCCCTCTCCAGGTTTCTTGAGGTGCAGGTACACTTTTACAAAAAAAAGGGCACGAGGGAGACGAGATGATCTACAAAAGTGGGGCACTGGGTGGCTGAAGAAACTGCATTTCAACTGTGAAGAGAGAAAACAGGTATAAGCAAACAGACTATGTACAGATGGCATTCATTTGGACTTAACTGGTTTTCGTTCCACTTTAATTTAAGCACTAATGCAAATAAGCATGTCTACATCTTCATTAGCTGTACAAACTTAATGTACTACAATAGCTGGAAGGACAAGAATTGATATATATTGTTACACAAGAGTCAATTACTTCATTGAACAAATTAAAAATATAATCAAATTAAAGTAAGAATGGGTAAAAAGAAGAAACTTTTTTATTTATATTTGCAGTTTTTATTATTCGATTAAGTGATTTTTCCAACATGTTTATAAACACATACTTTAGTTTAATTTTTATTAACATTTATTCAAATGAGCTTTATTAGTGTCATCATAACGGTTACAACATTCTAATATATAGATAATGTGAGAGACACACAGGTCTTACGGAAATACAGATAACAGTATTAGCATTGCTAATAAACCATACATAGTGCTTTAGGTAGAACTCGCAAAGGTCAGCACCCTATGGTCACAGTGGGTATGGTGCATTTGTCCAGTCTAATTGGGCCGTTCTGTAGTATTGCGGCATTTGTCATGAGGTTACCTTATATTATACTGGAGACATAGGTCCCCATAATACTATCCAGGTGTACAGGTGTTTCATCTATAGTATTAACATTGTCTCCTGCGGAGAGCATTAAAGGACCACTATAGGCACCCAGACCGGTCTGGGTGCCAGGTCCAGATAGGACCTTTTTTCTGTAAACATAGCAGTTTCAGAGAAACTGCTATGTTTACCTATGGGTTAATCCAGCCTCTAGTGGCTGACTCCTTGACAGCCGCTAGATGGCTTTGGCGCGTCTCACGGTGATTTTCACAGTGAGAAGACGCTTGCGTCCATAGGAAAGCATTGACAATGCTTTCCTATGGACTGGCTGAATGCGCACGTGGCTCTTGCCGTGCATGCACATTCAGCCGGAGAGGAGGAGGAGAGCTCCCCACCCGGCGCTGGAGAAAGATTTAAGTTTAACTCCTTCTTTTCCATCCAGCCCGGCGGGAGGGGGACTCTCAGTGCACTATAGTGCCAGGAAAACGAGTATGTTTTCCTGGCACTATAGTGGTCTTTTAATCAAGTTTTCAGAAGAAGGTGTTGCAGGTACTGTAGGACACACCTCTCCTATATACTCCTGTTTGGGAAGCATGGACTTGCCATAACAGGTTGAAAGTCCCAGTCCCCAGCACTTTATGTTGACTTTGTGTAAATAAAACATATCCATTCTCTCTCTCCAAACTCAGATTGCCTGTGCAAAGATGCAGCATCAGATCATTCTGGCCGTTTCTTACCTCTCTTCAGACTGCTAATACACAGAGCCTGCCTCTCCTCCCAACTTCACCTTGCAGATACCCCTTTCTCTTAGGCTGAAGGAAAGCAGGAGAGACGTCCAGAGGAGGAATTCCCTAATCATAGTAAAGCCAAGCTAATTTTAGAGAAATCTGGAAATTTTTCTAGTACGATGTATGGATGAGAATTGATTCTCCATCATTTAAGATTAAAAAGTTACTCCAAACACCATGACCACTTCAGTGATTTGAAGCGGTCATGGTGATATTAATCTGTACGTGCAGAATTTTAGCTTGATATAATCACTTTAGTGCCAGATACTAGTTCACAGCCTATAGTCAATTATGTGCTAACATTATGTCGGTCAGCTCGCTGGCGACAGATGTAATGATCTAAGGCAATGGTTCCCAACCCAGTCCTCAAGAACCCCCAGTTGTGTCTAAGGATTTTTTAGAGAAGAAGAAAAAACAAACAAAAAAACAACAAACTTCAATTACACACAGTTACTGGTTTTGTGATTTCTATGCTATTATTGTCCTGGTGGCAGTACAGAAACAGAACTGAAATGAAACATTGACCTCTACGGAATCGAAGTATAAAAAAAGTATTTCTAAACACCAATGGAAGTGGATAATGGTGGAGAGAGCTTCACCCAGCATTAAATTTCTGTTTTGTTCCCCCTCACATGTTTAAAAAAGGCTAGGCCTACTTTCTAATGCCCAGTAGGACATTAGTATTAACATTAAATATATATTAGAAATGGTTAAAGGGTTTAAGTAACTAAGTTGTATTAGTCATGACAAGTACCCTTTGAATCTTATAGTTTGCTCTCAAGTACCCCCTCACCCAACATCCTCAGGCTAACCCCCCTCAACTCAGGAGGAACCTTAATTCTATGTGACCTCTAGCAGCTGTCAGCTAATATTTATTCACAACTGCTATCCATCCCTTCCCTCTCCTTCACTGGCCATCTCCACATATAACACTACCCTCACCTCAGCCTTGAATGCTGCAGCCCCGCTCCAAACATGCACCTCGAAGAGGACAATCCCCCAACCGTGGCATACTAAATCAACACGCTACCTGCAAAGATGCTCCTGGAGGAAGTCTCACACCTAGTCAGACTTTCTCCATTATAGATTCATATTATGTTCATACAGCACAGCCCTTGCCAAACAGTCATACTTTTCCTCTCTCATTAGTTCATGATCCCGCAATCCCACGCGTCTCTTTGACACCTTTAACTCTCTTCTTCGCCCTGCTTTGGCCACCCCTCAAACTAACCTTGTAGCTTTGCATGCTACTTTACCAACATGATTGAACAGCTAAGGAAAGAATTCTCCCCACCTTGCCGTTCTCTTTCTCAACCACACGTGCCTTTCCTACCCTTCAGGCTTTTTCCCCGGCTACTGAACAAGAGGTGGCTGTGCTTCTTTCCTCTCGCCCCACCACTTGCCTGCTTGATCCTGTACTCTCTCTCCCCTTGTCTTGTGCCTTCCTCAACAGCTTTCTCTCTTCTGGCGTTGTCCCTGCTGACCTTCAACATGCCACTGTAGTACTTCTCCTGCAAAAAAATAAATAAATCTCTTGACCCGTCCTCCCCCTCTAACTATTGTCCCATCTCCCTGCTCCCTTTTTCCCTCAAAACTTCTGGAAAGACTTGTCTTTGTCGGTGTGTCTCGCTTCCTCAATTCCAACTCTCTCCTTCACCCTCTTCAATCTGGCTTCTGCGATCTATCCCTGACTGGATGTCCTCCCGCTTTCTGAAACTCAATCTCTCCAAAATGAACTCCTTGTCTTTCCTCCTCCAAATACTGATCCACCTCTTTCGCTCTCGCTTCAAGTTAGTGGCATCCATTAAAGTCCATCCTTGCAAGCGCGCTGTCTTGGCGTCATACTTGACTCACCACCTCCCCTTTGAGCCTCACATCCAGTATGTTGCCAAATCCTGTAGATTCCATATTAAGAACATAGCCCGCATCCGGCCCTTTCTTAAACAAGATGCTACCAAGGAGCTTGTCCATGCTCTAGTAAGTTCCCGCATGGGACAATTGTAACCCTCTCCTGATTGATCTTCCAAAAGCTGTATTGGCCCTCGCCAGACTGATTTTACGCTCTAGTCGGTCCTCTCACACCTTGCCCCTCTGTCAGTCCTTACATTGGCTTCCTGTATCCTATAGGAGTCAATTCAAAGTACTAATCCACACTTACAAAGCATTGAACAATTCTAGCCCCTCATATCTCATCACAGAACTATAGGTATGCCCCTTCTCAGTCTCTCCGCTCTGCCCGTAACCTTCTCCTGTCTGCTGCTCTCACCCGTACAGCCAACTCACGCTTGCAGGACTTCTCATAGGTGGCACACTTCCTATGGAATAGTCTGCCTACCACCAGACTAGTATATAATCATTTAAGAAGTGCCTTAAAACTAATTTCTTTAGGAAAGATTATGGCCTTCCAGAGTAACCGCTACCTTACACACCTGTCTCTTGCGCTCTCTCTCCCCCCCCCTTCCCAGCTCTGCTTCACTCCCACCTTATTTGATGGCTATTTCCTGTCCTAATGTGTTTTACACCCCACCTCCTATAGACTGTAAGCTCGTTTGAGCAGGGCCCCCTTTAACCTGTCGTTCCTGTAAGTTTTCTTGTAACTGTCCTATAGTTAAAACCCTCAATTCCCTGTTTAGTGAATGAATGATAAAGTCTCAGAGGGTGGCAATCTGCATTCAGGATGTTGCACTTGAATAATCCTGTGCAAAGACTGTGTGAGAGATAAAAATAGATTTCTACTAAACAAGTTATCTTCAGCAACAATAAAGATTAGAGGAAAAGCAACAATAGTTCAAAAGCCATTAAGTCAATCTACTTAAACAGCTTCCAAGAATCCAGAGAATGAGGAATGCATTAAACAGGGTTATAGCTGTAATCTTCACAATGAACAATTACCTACTGCCGTGGGTGTTTATAATGCAAAAATAGGCTTTTTAAAATATATAAAGCCAAATATTTAAAGTCCATCAGTCTACAGTGAGAAAGATTATTCAAAAGTGGTAAATATTCAAGACAGATGTCAATCTTCCCAGGATTGGACGTCCCATCAAGGTCACCCAAAGATCAGGCTGTGCAATGATCAGAGAGACTGCAAAAACCCAAGAGTTACATCTCAGACTCTACAAGCCTCAGTTAGCATGTTAAAATTTAAGGTTCACGACAGTACAATTCGAAAAAGACTGAACCAGTATGTTTTGTTTGGAAGGGTGTCCGGGAGAAAGCCTCTTCTCTCTAAAAGGTACATGGCAGCATGGCTTAGGTTTGCAAAGCTGCATCTGAAAAAACCCCAAGACTTCTGGAGCAAAGTCCTATGGACAGATGAGACTAAAGTGGAGATGTTTGGCCATAATGCACAGCGCCAACACCTCATAGCAACTGGCAAGTACAAGTAAAGATTGTACTTTTTTTCCATGACTGTATAACCCCTGCACAAAGAGTTTGCTTTACCTATGGTATCATTATAAATCCACTATGGCATGCCAGCAGACACTCTTAACTAATGAATAAAGGGCAAAGTTGCACAAAATGGATACTGCTAATGAAGAAATACAAATTTGCACTTTAGAATATCACTGCAGATTACAAAGACTGTGGGCAGGTGACAAAGACATGTACGTTTTAAATGGTTGGATGGCTCATGTGACAGCACCAGAGGACCCCAGCACAATGACCATTACTGTGCACTGGGATTATTGCACTTCGAGCACAAATTGTCATATTTCTTTCAGCTTATGGCAATGATCTTATATTTACATAGAGCAAACCCAGATCTTCACTCCTACCCTACTGAAGGAGCTGGACACCTTCAGATGTGAAGACTTTACAAACTGAATTTGGATAAGTCCAAGACAAACATCTAAAGGCTACTAGGGGATTTGGAAACCCCATTTAAATGGTGTCAGAACAAACTGAAATACCTAATCATTTGAATCCCAAGGGACTTAAACCTGCATCAATTTAACAGCTCAACAGCTTTTCAACAGACATGAAAAACTTGACCACCCCTTAATTCTCACTAATCGGCCATATAATCCTTCTCAGCGCTGTACAATGGGTGGACTAACAAACATGTAATTGTAACAAGTTGGACGCTCAGTAACAGAGGGGGTTGAGGGCCCTGCTCAATTATCGCCATTTATAAAGCGCCAACAGATTCCGTAGCGCTTTACAATATTATGAGAGGAGGGATTTAACTATAAATAGGACAATTACAAGAAAACCTACAGAAACAATAGGTTGAAGAGGACCCTGCTCAAACGAGCTTACAGTCTATGACTATACAAGCTAGAGGGAGTGGGGTAAAAAATAAAAAATAAAAACCTATAATGTTTACCCAAGGCATATTTGGCATCTCTGGATGTGTATTCAAGAATGGAACAACTTGTACGTTCCAAGCAGGATGGTGGACTCTGTCTACCTTCTTTGCAAACTATTAAATGGTTGCTCACTTGGCCCGGTTTAATGTCACAACAATGACTCCCACGGGACATGGCCCACACGGGACATGGCCCACACTAGAGCGGGAGATGAAACAAAATCAAATATCTTTGACAGTTTGGTTAAAGGACATGACTGCCAAACTAACTCTTTTATATGAATTATGTATTTTAAATTTTAAACTTTTTCCTCTTTTATACAGATTTTTTTAATATTTAGTTTCCTTTGTGATATTTCTTTTTTGGGGGGGGCAATTGATATTAACCCGTTAAGGACACATGACATGTGTGACATGTCATGATTCCCTTTTATTCCTGAAGTTTGTTCCTTAAGGGGTTAAGTTAAATAAATCTTGCAGGTTTTAGATTATATATAAAGGAATTATTTATATACTCTACCTTTAATTTCTTTTAGTAATCATAAGGATATTTGTAAATGTAGACATTTGAGGAATACCTACCTGTGAGAATACAGATTTTATAAATGTTTTGAATTAATATGTTTTTCCACTGCTATCTTTTTGGTAATATGATGTTACAAATGGACTTCAATAAAATGGCGGTTTTGAAGCCGCCTAACAATATGGAAGATAAGATGAACTCTGATGCCAGCACTAATACACTGACATATATATCGTATAAGGATGAATAAAAACAATCTCCTGGACGATGAAAGATGACAAAAGCGGAACCACGTACCGTAACCGCAAGTGCCGATTAGGGAAAACGTGCCAAATCTAACATTTAAAAAGGGGAGGATAGCAGAATCAAATTTTTGATGAAGGCAATTAGCTGAAACGTGTTAAGTGGACTATGTTTCGTACAAGGTCTTATTTTATTTGTTTGTTAAATAAACCGTGTTTTGATCACCAACATCCTGCATTTAATGTGGTGAAGTACCGGGAAAGCAAAGATTGGCAATATAAATATCAAGACCCAAAAAAGACATCCACTGCATCATCCATTTGAAGTTACTAGTCTGAGCCAGCTTTTTTTAAGTAGCTCAAAATCATGTGAGTTGGACCAGTAGAGAGTGTACATTTATATACTGTGTTTAACTGTATTACCCTATGATTTATTTATTTTTTGTATTTCTAGATACCACTACAACATTGTGGTAATTTATAGATGTACTGAGTGCTCTCACTTTTTAACTATATTTTCACTTTGTGTGTTTTGAGTGAGTCACACAGGACTGGCAACCCCGCATTCGCAGCTGGATTGGAATGTGGTGCCCTGGGATTCCTAGGTAAGGGCTAATATTTATACAGACACTCCTAACTTACCGACCGGGTTCAGTTCCTACGACCTGGTTGTAGAACAAATTGGTCGGTAAGTGAGGAGTTAAGTGATTCCCTGCTCTGCTGCATTCTTCTATGTTCGGGGGAAAAGTCCCTGAACATATACGAACGCAGCAGAGCAGGGAATCCCTCTAATTTCCACGACGGCTCACACTTACAACCCAGCGAGAGAGCTTGTCGTAAGTGCAAGCCGTTGTAAAGCAGATAGGTCGCAAAACGAGGATCACCTATACATCACTTTCACTTGCAGACACTGACTCCTAGTTGCACTTAGTGAGCTTATTCCAGACAGACCACATACCGTTTATAAGTCTCAATGGGAGGAATCACTTCAGATGGAACTGTCAAAGAATGGTCCAAAATGACAACATTGACGCATTTGGATTCACAATGCTTAACTTCAGGGTAGTTCCTCCATCCTCCACTTCAATACCACCCCATTTTTCCCCCTCTTCTCCTCCCCTTTTTGGTCACCATTTAAAATGTCATAGGTTTACTTCTCTGAACGAGTTTTTCCTCAGGCCATAAATTCATAGCTGGCTCCCTGAGCGAAGAATGGTCGCAAGTTTTAATGATGAGACAAATAAGACACCTCTTCACAGTTGTAGAGTCAGTGTATTTTCCAATGATGGGGTGTTCTATGTCTACTTTCAATTTGATGCGTTAGAGAGGAAAGCCCTCCAATGTGTTTTATTGTCAGAAATAAGCTCGAAGCAGGTCGCTGACCTGAATATGGTTTTTTTATTTAGACTGGTCTTTCCAGTGTTCATTTATTATCTATTTATCCTTTGAAAATGTATTGTCTTTCTAGTAGTAAACCGCTTACAAATCAAAATTGTAAAAAAATAATCATAATATCTTCACTGTACTATTCCCCACTTTCAAAACAACTTTAGTTATTTCTTTACTCTATGTATTCAGCACAGCATTGCCTGTTGGCCTTGTAGAAAAGTAAAATGTAGGAAACAGCTGACTCTTTCCAAATTCTCCAACGACTTGTACAAATTCCAGAAAACTCAGTGATTGAATTTACAGATAAAATATCTATGTAATAGAAAACCACCTGATCCAAATGCCAGGAGCAGCACATAACCCGCTTGTTAAATGGTTTCCATGCTGTACGATGGGAGGCGAGATCAGGACAGAGAAGTCATTTATTCTGCACTACGTGTCCTTGAACGCTGTTCTGCTGAGGTAATAGAGTCATAACAAATCCCTGAAGAATGGCATGGATGGACACGGAGGCAAAATGCAAAGCTTACATGCAATGAGGATGCAATGGCTATTTATTTTTTTTACAAAAAGGATAAGTAATATTAAATCTATTGAGCCCGTCATGAAAGCATTTTTATCTATATTCTAGCACTAACCACTCCCCAGACACAGACATTGTTATTCATGAAAGTGAGAATTAAAAGGAAATAATCTCTGGGGGGAGCGATCACTCGGCTGCCCGGCAGTGAAGAGGGTATTCCACGATGCCTTAGAGCGGCTGGAGGTGATCACCATCGCTTCCAGCACTCATTTTGGCCACGGACGTACAGGGTACGTCAACAGTTTTTTGGCTGACGTACCCTGTATGTCCTAGGTCACTAATGGGTTTAAAACAGCTCACCTAGGTAAAAAAACAACGGGGGATATATCATCTTGAAAAAGGCCCTATAGGGGTCGAAACGTCGATCGCTGTAATATATCACTGTAATATATTTTTTTGCACATGTAATTTGCATCTAAGAATAAATTAACCACTTGTTAAGACCTGTGAGTGCACCTTTTATGTATTTTTGAGAGAGATATATATATATATATATATATATATATATATATATATATATATATATATATATATATATATATATATATATATAATGTGTGTGTGTATATATATATATATATATATATATGTGTGTGTGTATATATATGTATTAAGGCAATTTGCCTGCATTTGTGGGAGGTGCTGGTTTTCCACCCCTAGCCTACTTAAGGCACTCCCCTTGCCTGGCTCCTTACCGTTCGAGGTCAGCGTTGAATGACCCTCCCACCACACCACTTTTAACATTTATTTTCCTTTCTATTTCTTTTCCTGGGTGGGCCCTCTTCTTTCTCAGGCCTACCTCATCGTCGGTTTCGGCACACCACAACCGACTTGCTCCTTTTATCATCCTACGCTTATTCATGGTATTTCACACTGTACTATCTTAAGCACCTAACACAAATAAATAAAAAAAAAATATATTATATATATATATATATATATATATACACATATACACATACACACACACACACACACATATATATATACATATACACACATATACAAACACACTATACCAAAACAGTCTGCTCCTGTTTCTTGGAGAACCAAATGTATAGTGCATTGCACCTAATATGCATCTGCCTATATTAAAATGTTATGAATAAAGGCAAGTGAGAGAACCAGTCAAATTACATTTTAATTCAATGGAAGGGTGATTAAAAACTTTGTTTAGGGACAACACAATAGAAAACAATAGACAAAGCAAATGTTCAAATTTATTCTACTGAAACTATCCACATCATGTTATTCTGGACACACACAACGATGGGCAGCAAATGAAACGTCTGACATTTTGTTTTAAAAAATAAATACAATTAAAAAAAAATTAAAAAAAAGGTACAACACAATAAATCACCAGAACAATTAGAGCTTATTGAATTTGTTCTGGTGAGAATCATTACCTTGAGGCTTTTTCCTGTAAACACAATCTTTTCGTTTACATAACAGCCTAGTGATAACTACACTGGCCACTCCTCAGATGGCTGTTAGAGATCCTTCCTGGGTCGTGGCTGCCTAAAATGCATCCAAACATTCAGTATCTCCTCCCTCTGCATGCAGACACTGAACTTTCCTCATAGAGATTCATTGATTCAATTCATCTCAATGGAGGAGATGCTGATTGGCCAGGGCTGTGTTTGAATTGTGCTGGCTCTGCCCCGATCAGCCTCTTTGTCAGTCTCAGCCAATCCTACGGGGAAGCACTGTGATTGAATCAGGCTACCACTTCTAATGATGTCAGCACACTGCTTTTTTTTGTTTTTTGTTTTTCAGGCAAACTACATGCAGATCTACAGCTTCAGGCTTGAATACAGAAAGATTTTGCTATATTTATGGAGGCATGAGGGGCTAGATGGTGATTTTGCTATATTTATGGAGGCATGAGGGGCTACATGTTTGTGTTCCTGACCCAATAGTGATCCTTGAACTTTTAAACTTTTAATTAGCTAGCCTGTTATGCAAAATATTTGTGACAGTTCCGCTTTGATACTGGCTATCAGAACAAGGCTGTTTTACAAGTCAGAGGAGGATAGAGAGCGATCATATGAAAATACAAATCAGGAGCCAGTCACCAAGATCACTTGATGACAAGACTACAAACACATAATGCTCTCTGACAGACCCATGGGGAAAACCCATTCATCAAAGTTCAATACACAGCGATAAGAGGTACTGCTAACCATCTTCCCTTTCTCAGCCCCCAGTCATAGAACTGCTTTCTTAACTTGGTTAGAAACGATTATTGATAACTTCTGTATATCACAAGCCACACATTGGATGATATAATGAAATTCTTCCCCCGTCGAATGTGACAATATCCGCATAAATGTAAAATATGTATAACTGCTGGGAAAAACACCTCGGTGCGAATCCTGATGTGTAGAAGATTGCAGCAATAAAACTCGCTATTCTCTCATTAGTGGAGAACGGGTCCTAGAACGAACTTCTGGCGAGAACGTTCCCTTCCCACCACCTCACATACTTTTACCCAACTAGCCCGGCATCTGTGGGGTAATCATGTAACGAATGCTTATTCATCTACTATTATTACCATATGCCGTGTGTTAACCTTAAAATTTATGAAAATCTATTTACTACAGAAATGTGACCATTTATCTATACAACACCCATGCTAAAGAAGATATTGCTTTATTATATAGACACGCAGCAGAGAAAGCCCAGTAATGTAGGATTTGTGTTATATAAAGACTCACTTTTCTGGAGTGATTTATTCTCTCTCTATTGCCATTATGTCTTGCAGTTAGTCCCCTGAGAGGAGTAAATAGTCCATGGCTCAGACATGGGGACCTGCAGGCTGCTGTATAAGATCAATCAAGGCGGACAGAGGGAGGGGATTAGATAGTCACCAAACACTAATTCTTACAGGTGACCTGCCCTTGCCCCTCTTAATTCCCAAGCCACGAGCAAATCAGAAACTGCAAACTTGTTTTTTCCCCCCCAGCATTCCTTCGGATACTGGCAAGTAAAGATCCATGATTGCAAATATAATGTAAATAGAACTTTTAACACTAGAACGATCCAGCCATATGAGTATCAGAGACCAACAATATTAAAAGGCTAACCATCATTTCTCTGGAAACTACACTAATAAAACATTAAAAATTATAACGCTTACTAAATTGTTTTTGAATGTGATGCTCTGTTTTTGTTTAAATTTATATTTAAAATTTAGCAGCCGATATATTATTAAATCCTGACACAACCAGGGACGCATATTGTATTTGATGAAAAGAAACAAACACTGTTTGTATAAGACTTCATCTATTCCGGTTGTAGTGAGTCAAGTGAAGGTCTGTCAATGTTTTAGTGTTGAGGCAGCCATGTTGAAACAATCGCAATTGTCAAATGCTCAGTGACTGTTACAGATTACAATATATATGAATATTCATACCGAGCTTTGTTATTTACAGTAGAGTAGCTATTAGTCTGGCTACAACCCTGGAAAACATGAAATGAAACATCTAAAAATGTAAGAAATAACATAAAAACTCATTTTTCATGACAGCTCCGTCTAATTAGAACAGAGCTATCATTGGGGTCTCCATGCAGTGAGCACAGTGGGTAGCAGATGGGAATCTGTCAAAATGCATCCGTAGGAAGTTCTTATTTAATGACAATTCGATAGCTATGTGTGGGAGGGGTCAATTCTCTTTTCTTTCCCATAAGATGTAACGAATGTGCTCACCATACGATGTTCATCATCTATGTATAGAGCACAGACAATTTACAAAGCGTTTTATACAGCAAGATACCAGTGTGGAAATGGCAACGTCTGTTTCAATGGGAGATTAAAAACTACTCTAGAACGTGTGCTGGAAAATTCAACAGCAAATGTATAAAGCACGAAATACAGGCACACACCCT
Organism: Pelobates cultripes; assembly: GCA_933207985.1. Lineage (NCBI taxonomy): Eukaryota > Metazoa > Chordata > Amphibia > Anura > Pelobatidae > Pelobates > Pelobates cultripes. The sequence continues at coordinate 47,573,508 of OW240914.1, forward strand.
TCAGTAACGCTCCAATGTCAGCATTCTGTAATACGCAATTTCCATGACACGTGACTTACTGTTCACGCACTGAAAGATGACATCACTATTATTGACCTCTGGTTTGCCAAGCAGTGTCTGATGACATCATTGGCCTGTGGTTTGCAAAGTACTGACTGATGACAAAAAAAAAAAAAAAAAAAATTATATTGACCTCTGGTTTGCCAAGAAATCTCATGACATCACCATGATTGACTTGAGGTTTGCAAAACACTCATGGCATCACCACTAGAGGTCGACCGATTATCAGTCTGGCTGATATTATCGGCCGGTATTCTCGGCAGTGTCATATCGGCCTATAGAGATACAGATATGGCCGATAATGCAGACCAGGACCGCCGGGACCATTACAAGCCCGGTGGTCCTGGGTGCCGGCAGCAAGCGCTTACCTTCCCAGCAGCTCCCCTGTGTAAATCCCGCGGCCGTCAGAGAGGTGGCACGTTACCAAAGCAACGCTCTGCGCGGCACACAAGCTGTGAGATTTAGACAGGGGAGCTGAAGGGAGCTGCTATAAAGTTAAAAGCTTGCTGCGGGCCCCCACTGCACAGTTCATGCAACCAGGGAATACTTTATCCCCCCTCACTGGCCATGTAAGAAGCAGGGAGGGGGGCGGGGGGGGACAAAAAAAAAAAAATTTACAATAGAAAATGAATGAGTACATGGAATAGGAAAGGGAAAATAGGATCATATTTCCACGTAAAATACACGTCTAAAACCAGATTATAAGGATTGTGCATCCAGGATTTAATATTTACAAGCCCCAGGGACACAAGAGGATTCACTAATCTACTGTTGTTGGCTTTCTTTTATCAGTGTTCAAATCCGAAGCACATGAGCTCAAGAAGGAATGCCAGGAAGAAAGCTATTTGATAGCCAGGAAAAAATAAAGGGGCACACCAGACCCCTAAAGCACTTAGCTTATTCAAATGTTTATGTTTTAAGATTTCACTATAAAGTGGCAATTTTATAAATGAAGCTGGTTACTTACAACCCCTGACTGTCAGACAAATGGTCCTGCTACTTCCTGGTTAGGTTAGCTTGGTGGAGCTGCATTGAGAAGTTGGTAAAGAAAGTATAGGCTGGGGAGGAAGGCGAGGGCTTGTAAAGGCAGCAGACAAGAGAAGCTTTTAGATAGAACATTAATGATGAGAAGAAAACACACACACACACTATATATACATATATATATATATACATATATACATATACATATACATACACACACACACACACACACACACACACACACACACACACACACATACACACACATATACACACACATATACACACACATATACACACACAAAATCCTGGTTCTTAATGTGGGAAGTCAAGAGTACCTTTAACCCCTTAAGGACCAAACTTCTGGAATAAAAGAGAATCATGACATGTCATATGTCCTTAAGGGGTTAAAAGAGACAATGTCTAATAGTTTAAGAAAGTAACCCTTGAAAGGATTACAAGTGTCTATACGCCATCAAAACAATATGACCTTTAAATGGTTCATTTCACAAATGTGAAGGTACATCAAGCCACCAATAATGGAAACGCACAACATTAAAGGGACACTGTAGTCACCAGAACTACAGCTTAATGTAGTTTTTGGTGAGTATAAAAGCTCCCTTCATGTATTTTCATGTAAACACTGCCTTTACATTGCCCCTAGGGACACCTCCAAGTGGCCACTCCTCAGATGGCCACTGGAGGGGCTTCCTGGCTAAGTTACACGGTAAGCAGCCCTGCCGTGCAGCATACCATGCTCTGCATGGAGACGCTGAATTTTCCTCATAGAGATGCACTGATTCAATGCATCTCTATGAGGAGGTGCTGATTGGCAAAAACAGGGTTTGGCCCGCCCCCTTGCCAATTGTATCCAATACTTTCCCCATGGGCAATTTTGATGATGTCACCAAGGGGGCTGGGACAGCACCGGCAGACCCATGGAGAGCTGGAAATAAGGCGAGTTTTAACCCATTCTGAGGGGGTTATGGAGGGTGGGGGTGGTTCACTATTGGGTCAGGAATACATATTTGTATAGTGATTCTTTAACTGCTTTAAAAGGTCTTTTTACAGGGCATGTGAGGAATGCAAAAAATAAAAATAAATTAAAAGGTTCTGTTGTCCAGAGTTAAAATATAGTTCAGGATATTAAACTTTGATAAAGCATGAAACTAAAAGTTTATCTAAATATAGATGTTATGGAAACATGCCTGTGCACGACTGGATACTAATCATGCATGAATACGTGCAGTCCTGGGTTTTATCGAAAATGCCTTTGCTTCTGGTTTACACACTACAGTAGTGGCGTGAAAATGGCATGGAGGGTTAAACGAACGACAAATTACAGTGTCTGCACTTGATCGTTAAAGGTAGAAGTTTGGGGGAGGTGGAAATATCCTCCCTCCTGCCGTCCTTTTTATATTATTATGAACACAATGCATTTTAAAAAAAAAATTAAAAAAAAAAAAAAATCTCTCTCTCAACACACACATTCACACTACCCCCTCTAAAGCTTTATTCTCAAGTGCGGTTCCATTCATCACACAGAATGAGTGAAACTGTTCTACAAACTTATAGCAGTTAAACCATGCCCAGCTCAATATTTAGACTCTGCCTTTTCAGTATGTAAGTTGCACATACATGCATACACAAACTTGGCAGCCTGGAACGGAGGGCTCCCCAGGCCTGAGTTATGAGGAGGTAGCTGAGAACTGCAGCAATTTTTATTTTTACAAGTTACTGTAATTCTAAGCTACTCTCAGAACTACGTTTAGGCTTAAGTAAATCTATGCAATTGTTTAAAGTTGCAATGATGCTTAAAAGCAATCCCTTCAAGCCCACATTGCTTACTGTGTTGCCATGCTCAAGGGTTTTTCCGAACAGCTTGTGTAATCTTATTTCCTGTACTGGCATTTAGTCACATTTGGTTTGTAGTGTGCAGAGGTTCCTCTAGATGGAGCCAATACCAACAGCACTGGTTACAAATACCTCTGCTGATGTTTTTGCCCCCAAAGCCCTTTGTGGCAACAGCCAATTCCTAGAAATATAACCTCAAGTTGTACTTTGAGAAGTCCTGCTTTTTTAACAGAAACTCTAGGAATCATGTCTCCATGTGGAAACATGATTTCTCAATTCTCTCTTTCCAAGCAGGACTTCTCAATGTTCAACTGAAGATATGCAGGTGATGCACAATAGTGATATTTCATATACAGGTTGGCCCAAAAGTAGATCATGATATACAGTATAATTTGCATTTTCTTATATGTTTATTACATTTATATATTTGTTAAATACTAATCTCGTAAGTGCTTAAAATGTCTTCCATCAAGGTTGCAACATTCCTCGAACCTGTCCAGTACACTGTGCAACACATGTTTCGTTTGGCATTAATGTCCATAAAGGATTCTGAGACGAGCTGACCAGATGATCTTATCAAGAAGCTCAGGTTTGTTTGAAGTTTTGTTATGTATCTCACAGAATTGCAATGGACGGTGTGGGTCGTCCTTCAGAAGACCATGAAACGGTCTTGGATGGTACAGCTTCTATTTCAATTTAGGCATTAAGCGCTGCAAGGATGTTTTGGTATGGATAGCTGCACATTGTGTGGACTTTTTTGGACAGTTCACAAATGTCAAACGTAGCTATCATCTAATTTTCCTCTATTACAGAAGTCCTAGGATGTCCAGATCTCGGTGCATTAACCATTGCTCTTGTTGTTTCAAATTTATCTCTAATAGGTTAAATAAATTGTCAGACATGTTGGTGAAGTAGTGTCAGATGCTTCTTGCCACACTCTCTGCACCCACTCAGCATTTTTAGTCTTCCAGTATGGCTTTAGAATCCACGGTCTTTGTTCCGGACTAAAGTTCGCTGTCATTCACAATACCAGTAAAGAGAGAGAAAAAAAATATCCCTCCTCTACGCTTGCCAACTGCTACACTGATATTTAAATTCCTGAAATTTAACAGTCACATTTGTGTGTGTTCATGTACCTATATAATATGTTGTGATGAATATAATTGATTCAACTATATACCGGTACCTACTTTTGGGCCAACCAGTATATATGTATACACATACATACATTTGGGCACTTTGCCAGTTTGACATGACAAGTTCTTACCCAGAGAGAGACCAGAAAAAAAAAAAAAAAAAAAAGTTCCTAAATTTCCTTACCATCTCTATTTGTACACCTATTGCTAAACGGACTATGGACCATGTTTAATCACCTGTCCCCTCACATTACTGATCTAAACGGCCCAGCAGTGAGGACATTTGATTAATGGCGTAATAATCTCTGGTGGCGAGTGGATAAGTGGATATCTTGCAAGTAGGTCATGGGTCGATTATTATATCCCCACATCCTGGTTGTCTGGACAGCTAGGAATTGTGGGATTACATTTGCACAGGAGGTTAAAAACATCAGATTATTGAACGTCCACATTAATCCACTGACGTTTTGGCAGCAACAATAAGCGAGTCAGCCCATCAGGCAAGCAGGGAGCCAACCATTTTTTGACACAAAGTTCTAAATCATTTGACAAAATCAGTGGGTACAGCAACTACAGGCTATATGCATCTTAAAGGTATTTAAGTGGGGAGACTTTTAAATGTGTTGTATTGTTTAAAAGTCATAAATGTAATTGTGTTGATAATCTATATACCATCTCTCTGATTCTATTATTGCAACCAAAACCATAGATTAGTATTCAACTGATGGAGTCCTTGCTCATACATGCATGTGCACAAGGCAGTAAGGAATTAATTAACACCCAAAGCAAATGAGTGGAGGTTCAAGCCATTGTTACTTCATTTTACACAGTCTCTCATATACACATTCAAAAACATACAAAGAACCTATGGTAAAGTGTGGGAAGCAATAACACGAATGTCATATTATTGCTCATAGTATTACATTGCGTACATATGCTAAATGTGTCTGTGAAACATTTTTCAAAAATGTACCACAAAGAATTAAATTGCAGCTGGCAAGGGGTTTAGAGACATACCAGATAAAACAAATTATATACATGAGTATATAATTAACATTAGTGCTAATTATATGCATCACCCATATGCCAATTAAGAATAAAGCAAACTATTTAGGAGGCACAAAAATATGTATTTAAGACTCATGGGTGTAGGATACCCCTAACAAAGGCAAAACGCATGCCAATATTTAAAATAAAATGTATATTCTTAATTGTAAATCTAAAAAAAAAAAAAAATATTGTTCAGTCAGCTACACTACTACATAATGGATTATGGTATTTTCTTTGAAGCCTACATTAACAGTAATTTCATGTGCACAGGCTAAAGTTCACAAGCTAAGCCAGGGCTAAATCAAAAGAAAATTACTTTTTCTGGAAAAGTTAAAGGACCACTCCAGCTTAATGAGGTGGTCTGGGTGCCTGGTCCCTCTAGGGTTAAATATATATATATATATATATATATATATATATATATATATATATATATATATATATATATATATATATATATATATATACATATATATATATATACACATATATATATATATATATATACACATACATACATACATACATACATACATACATACATACATACATATATATATATATATATATATATATATATATATACACATACACACACACACACACATACACACACACACACACACATAGCAGTTTCCTAGAAACTGCTATGTTTATAATAGTGTTAATCCAGCCTCTAAAGCCTCTAGTGGCTGTCTCATTGACAGCCACTAGAGGCGTTTGCGTGCTTCTCACGGTGAAAATCACAGTGAGAAGACGCCAGCGTCCATAGGAAAGCATTATGAATACTTTCCTATGAGACCGACTGAATGCGAGCGCAGCTCCTGCGGCGCATGCGCATTCAGCTGAAGAGGAGGATCGGAGAGGAGAGCTCCCCGCCCGGTGCTGGAAAAAAGGTAAGTTTTAACCATTTCCTCTCTCCAGAGCCCAGCGGGAGGGGGGTCCCTGAGGGTGGGGGCTCCCTCAGGGCACTATAGTGCCAGGAAAACGAATATGTTTTCCTGGCACTATAGTGGTCCTTTAAGCAATTCTAAACATATGTGCAACACAGATGCATGCACTATATATTTGTCACTTATTTTTGTGTTGAAAATAAAAATGTATTTAGATTTGTGCAACTGAACATACATTTGCACAAAATATATCTTCACATATAAAGATAACAGAAGTAATATACGGTGAACAGTATTTGTACAACTGCCATAGGTACGCAAGGAGCTGTGTATACCAACAGATTAGATACCTCCAGAGTACCGTCCATTAGGAAGCAGATGGGAGGCACACAGGGACCCACAGGGATAAATTGGTTGACACAACTTTGCAAGTAATACAGAACGAACAACATGTATTCAAGGGGTAAAAGTACTTAAGGGGACACTCCACTGCCCAAGAAAATAAAAATGATATAGATATAAATATATTTATATATTGTATATAATTATATAGACATATGTTGATATATCCCCAATGAAAGAATGCATGCATTTAATTATGTATTGTTTTCTTTGCGAGTATTTTTTATAAATTCATTTAAAAAAATAAATTGCAAAATTGTCTTTTCTGCACTTTTTGTAAGCTCTCCCCTTCTAATCCTGCCCAAACTTTCTCTGCCTGTCCAATCACAGACTTCCAAATGCAGCTCAATGAGAAATCTTTGCAAGGCAGGTGCTCTGAGCAATTGTAGTCTCTTGAGTTTAGCTTCATAGAGTTAAGCAACCAGGAAGTTACAGGATCAGAGTGGTCTGATTTAGAGTCAGGGGGGTTATAACCAGGTTAATTCAAAAAAAGTGTCAATTTCTATCGAAATCGCCACTTTTTGTAAAAATAAATAATAAAAATAAGGACACAGGCAGCAATCTAAAGTGCTTTGTGTGTAAAATGTCCCTGTAAGGCTGTCCTGCAGCTCTGTGCTGGACCTCAAAGTGAGCCACTTGAGGTGAAGAAAAAGTTCAAAGTTGAACTAAAATAATAATGGAGTTACATATTAGGAGAGAGTGGCCCTACGATGAGAAGGAAAGGCTCAAACCACTTTTACCCTGTCTATTCCCCTATTTACTTGGAATATATACAAGTTCTATCACATGCATTCAGGCTGGAACTGGCAGAAAAGGCATTTAAACAGGTAAAAAAATAAATAAATAAATAAGCAACTGCAAAATGTCCATATTATTACAACCAATTCCTTGAACAATTATTGCAAGCAATACGCAATATACAGTTCCTGTTGTCATTCAATATTATTCATATTGTTGTTAGAAATTCCCCAGGGAACTGCAAATTGAAAGCTAACATCTATGTTTTATGTTTCTATGTTAAAATAGTCAAAATGGAAAAGAAAAAGTAAAATAAAATTACAAAAAAAGTGCAGCTAGCCATGTTTACAGCTCGCTGTTTTGATCTTAAATTTGCAATAATCTTATGAACTCCCAACGTGTCATAGTTTAGTCAATCAGCCCACAAATATTAAACACGGCAAGTCCTTAGGACACTATATGCTTTCCTACAAATAGTCGACTTTAGAATCCCTTAAAACCGCATGGAAACTACTCCATTTTAAGTGCTGGAAATTTTAAATACTTTTAAGATTTTAGGTATTAAATCCATACCTGGATTTACCCTCAGTAAGCAGGGGCTAATATTTAGCAGCCCCATGCTGACAAGTGATTAAAGTGAGTGCTTTCACACCTACTGCAAATATAGTGGCCAAACGTCTGGATATGGGCACTCATCTATGACATCACCAGGTGTGGTGGCAGTCGTGGAGATAATCAGAGTCTAAGAGTTCCTGGAAGTACCTCGCAGTAACAGTCTTATTGCACAGCTCAGACAGTGCTGAATAGACACAGAGGAGCTGAAGCTCTGTGACATGGTCAGTAAGCTGAATTTACCATGCTTTAGTAAGGAATGGCACCCACCAATATAGATAGTGGGTCAACACTATGGTGTCACACAGACCAAGGCGACTACCACACCCTACCTCATGAATTGTAGACCACAGAAAAATATCAAGGCACAGACTATTCCAAACCACACGCTTTTATTAAATTTGAACAAGCAACGTATCAGCTCACATAGAAGACCCTCTCAAACCTGCTCCCTAACAGTCTGGCGTTCAGTGAGTCAAAGTGAGTGCTGGGAATCCACTGATTCAAGGGAGATATTTTTCTGGCTATACACAAAAATAAAACCCAAAAACCCATTGCCTGCCATCTGGAATAACAGATGCTAAACATCAGACAATACAAAATTCCACATCCCTGTATTAAAAGGACAGATATAAATAAAACTCTCACTGCAGCTGTCCAATAGTCATGTTGTTAATAGTCATGTTGTCTCGCTCTTGTGAGCTTCTCACAAAACAAGAAACTAGATTGCTATCCAAATTACTGGTTCAAGGTGGACGTCGGCACTGTGATAGCTATATGAATGCATACGGATAATATGTCCACTACAGGCCACCATACTTATCTTCCTTTGAACGACTCGGGGTGCCATGACACACACTGTGGGTGCATGTCTATATAACTTGCACTCTTGACATTTGTGACTCCTCAGTGAGCACAAATTACCAGTCACTATTTTTTGTTTCATTGCTTCCTATTCCTTATACAATTTTGTTTTTATTTAAAGCACAGACATACTATACTACTGTAACTTGTCTCCTTTCAATCTTAATATTGTGTCACTTAACACATACTATTTACTTTCTATTGCATTGGCCTGCAAAACACACACACACACACACACACATATATACACTGTTGCAAGAAAAAGTATGTGAACCCTTTGGAATGATATGGATTTCTGCACAAATTGGTCATAAAATGTGATCTGATCATCATCTAAGTCACAACAATAGACAATCACAGTCTGCTTAAACTAATAACACACAAATAATGAAATGTTGCCATGTTTTTTTATTGAACACACCATGTATATATTCACAGTGCAGGTGGAAAAAGTATGTGAACCCCTAGACTAATGACATCTCCAAGAGCTAATTGGAGTGAGATGTCAGCCAACTGGAGTCCAATCAATGAGATGAGATTGGAGGTGTTGGTTACAGCTGCCCTGCCCTATAAAAAACACACACCAGTTCTGGGTTTGCTTTTCACAAGAAGCATTGCCTGATGTGAATGATGCCTCGCACAAAAGAGCTCTCAGAAGACCTACGATTAAGAATTGTTGACTTGCATAAAGCTGGAAAGGGTTATAAAAGTATCTCCAAAAGCCTTGCTGTTCATCAGTCCACGGTAAGACAAATGGTCTATAAATGGAGAACGTTCAGCACTGCTGCTACTCTCCTTAGGAGTGGCCGTCCTGTAAAGATGACTGCAAGAGCACAGCGCAGACAGCTCAATGAGGTGAAGAAGAATCCTAGAGTGTCAGCTAAATACTTACAAAAGTCAATGGCAAATGCTAACATCCCTGATAGCGAATTTACAATACGTAAAACACACACAAAAAAAAAAAAAGAGAATGAATTTCATGGGAGGATACCACAGAAGAAGCCACTGCTGTCCAAACAAAACATTGCTGCACGTTTACACAAGAGCACCTGGGTGTTTCACAGCAGTACTGGCAAAATATTCTGTGGACAGATGAAACCAAAGTTGAGTTGTTTGGAAGAAACACACAACACTATGTGTGGCGAAACAAAGGCACAGCACACCAACATCAAAACCTCATGCCAACTGTGAAGTATGGTGGTAGGGGCATCATGGTTTGGGGCTGCTTTGCTGCGTCAGGGCCTGGACGGATTGCTATCATCGAAGGAAAAATGAATTCCCAAGTTTATCAAGACATTTTGCAGGAGAACTTAAGGCCATCTGTCTACCAGCTGAAGCTCAACAGAAGATGGGTGTTGCAACAGGACAAGGACCCAAAGCATAGAAGTAAATCAACAACAGAATAGCTTAAACAGAAGAAAATACGCCTTCTGAAGTGGCCCAGTCAGAGTCCTGACCTCAACCCGATTGAGATGCTGTGACATGACCTCAAGAAAGCAATTCACACCAGACATCCCAAGAATATTGCTGAACTGAAACAGTTCTGTAAAGAGGAATGGTCAAGAATTACTCCTGACCGTTGTGCACATCTGATCTGCAACTACAGGAAACGTTTGGTTGAAGTTATTGCTGCCAAAGGAGGTTCAACCAGTTATTAAAGGACCATTATAGTGCCAGGAAAACAATAGTTTTCCTTGCACTATAGTGCCCCCACCCTCAGGGACCCCCTCCCACCCAGCTCTGGAGAGAGGAAAGGGGTTAAAAAAAAACAAACAAACAAAAAAAAAAAAACTTACCTTTCTCCAGCGCCGGGCGGAGAGCTCTCCGCCTCCGATCCTCCTCCTCTCCTCAATTTCGGCTGAATGCGCATGCGCGGCAAGAGTCGCGCGCTCATTCAGCCGGTCTCATAGGAAAGCATTTACAATGCTTTCCTATGGACGCTTGCGTGTTCTCACTGTGATTTTCACAGTGAGAATCACGCAAGCGCCTCTAGCGGTTGTCAATGAGACAGCCACTAGAGGATTTGAGGGCTGGATTAACCCATTTATAAACACAGCAGTTTCTCTGAAACTGCCATGTTTATAAAAAAAATTTTAAAAAAAATGGGTTAACTCTAGCTGGACCTGGCACCCAGACCACTTCATTAAGCTGAAGTGGTCTGGGTGCCTAGAGTGGTCCTTTAAATCCAGGGGTTCACATAAAAAAAAACATGGCAACATTTCATTCTTTGTGTGTTATTAGTTTAAGCAGACTGTGATTGTCTATTGTTGTGACTTAGATGATGATCAGATCACATTTTATGACCAATTTGTGCAGAAATCCCTTTCATTCCAAAGGGTTCACATACTTTTTCTTGCATTTGTATATAAACCCTGTAGATAAGGATCTTTCAGCTTCATAATGCAAATAATGGGCATTTAAAACCAAGCAGAGATACAAAGTGAGAGAACAGATTTCATTACACACAGCCTTCAAAGTAAATAGCCATATAACACAGGGAGATTCCCATAAGCTTTTAAACTGGATTTCCCCCAGGCAGTGCTGTAGTCATATCTAGATGCTGCAGATACTGATGCACACAAGAGAATGGATTAGCACATACATTGCAATTTCACAGTGCTGATCCTCAACCTTTTAATGTTTCATTGTATACACTTTCTGCAAGGTGAATTGGGGATCTCACTGCACCCAGAGTCTTTTATTGTCAGATGAGAGGCATAACATGTTCACAAGCCACTGGGTTCTTTAAGCCTGTCTAGATGGAGAGGCATAAGAGATTGTGACAAATGATTGGGGAAGCAGATTGCATCACAAGACGAAAACCAAAACAAAAAGAATACATTAAAGGAGATTTGCAAGAAACAGCTTAGAGAGTATATTAAACAGCCATAATTGTGAGATCAAACTCATCACATACACATATATACTAGGGATGGAACTGAAACTATTTGCAATCTTACACAAAGCCTTCATTAAATCGTAAAATACAATAATTTCCTTTTCATTTATTCTACCTGGAGAAGTAAAGTAGAGTGATATTGGGGCAGTAAAGATAAATGACTAAGGAAAAACACCTACATTAAAAGGACACAGATTGCAGCCTACCATAGAACCACTTTTAACGTCTACAAGGAAAAACCCAATCCCTTTATCTCTCATAATGTCTGCGGTGTTCACGATACCCCTGTGAATTCCTCTATGGATGAAGAGGGATTTAAAAACTAAATCTCCACCAGACTAGAAAATAGAATCATAGGGGGATTTGAGATTGCAGCACTGACTCACACTTATTTACTTAACAGTGAGTTTCTGTAAACACAAATTGCAAAGGTTAGACCAAAACAGCAAAGTACAAAATTGAAAAATTTGCAAACAGCACTGCAAAATAGAGGACAGACGACATGCTGTCAAAAGCTTTTAAAGTCATTTCAATTACCATAGATAAACACAAACCGCTTAGCGTTAGGGGAATGGACCCCTGCTGACAAGGTTAAAGTATCCCTATAGGGTCAGGAACACAACATGTATTCATGACTCTATAGTGCTAAACCCACCATTTTAGTTGGCTTGCCCTCCCCCTTAACCCCCCAATAAAAGTTTAAAACACACGTTATTTCCAGCGGTGTGCAGGTCCGCTAGCGTTGGCTCCGCCTCTTTGTGACATCAAATTGGATGATTTTTAGCCAGTCCAATGCTTTTCCATAGAGAAAGCATTGGATGGGCTAAAACTGGAACAGTGCGGGCCAAATCAATAAAAAGTATTTGGAAAATGTGTACCTAGGGAGAGGAGCGCTGTAGCATTATAGTCCTTTAGGGACACCCTAGGCACTATAATCACTCTCTCATTAAACTAGTGATGTCTTCCATCCATTCAACGTAAAGCAATTTTGAAATGTTTAATATTGAATAAGGTCTCCAGCCACTTCAAGCCCAGCCCCCAATGCAAATATGGCTAGGGTGGAGATTACATTTTGCCTGGACCATACCAGCAATAAGTGGCTGTGACAGACAGACAGCTAGCAGATTATACTTTCAACGGAACAGTGTCAGGGGAATTCAGGAACTGTAATGAGATAAAAATGTTACTACCTAGAGTGCTAAATTGAGCAGGTGGAGCATTTGAGTAATTCTATAGTAAAAACATTTAAAGTGAACCTTTCAATCATTTTAATGCTAATATTAATAAAATGACTTGCTTTGCTTAAAGGGTGCCTGTCATGGAATCTACAACTATACTCTTTTTAAACTGTATAAAAGTTTCATGCATACATTGTGCTAGGAGCGAAGCCAGCTTTGTCGGCATCACACAGGACGTTGGGGAAGAGTCCACAAACAGAACACTCAATGAAGAGGACCTCCAATCCATCACTGTCATTTCCTCAGCTTTCTGGATATTAAAGAAGAGCAACACCTACAAAACAGAGTAAATGGTGACGCTCAATCGGAGGTACGGTGGGTATATCTAAATATTTCGGAAAACACGATTCTCAATGAGACGTTACGTTTTCAATATAATTGAAGCAGATTCACAGGAAAAAAAAAAAGGAAAAAAAAAACCTAACAAGTTTACTTTCAAATGCATGACAGCGTTGGCCCGGGATCTGCAAAATAATTAAATGATCCAACTTATTTAGCAACTATTTCCAAATGGAAACTGAATGGTGAAACACCACGGTGCTGGCATGGCTAGTGCCCCCATAAAGGCTTTTGTGTAATTCAATGGAAAATTACAGTCCTTACAAATCTACAAACACTGTGAGGAGACAAAGGAACACTACGGTCAGGAAAACAGACATGTATTCCTGACCCTATAGTGTTAAAACCACCATCTATCCCCCTGACTCCCTAAATATAGTAAAATCTTATTTTTATTACAGTCTGCTGCTGCTAGCTCTGCCTCTGATCTGCCTGCTTGGCTGACATTAGAAGTCATAATCTGAGCCAATCACAATGTCTCCCCATAGGATTGGCAGAGACTGTCAAGGAGGCCGATCAGGGGCAGTTGCAGCACAAGTCAAACACAGCCCTGGCCAATCAGCATCTCCTCATAGAGATCCATTGAATCACTGCATCACTATGAGGAAAGTTCAGTGTCTGCATGCAGAGGGTGGCGACACTGAAAGTCAGTTACACTGTGCAGCACTGCTCCAGGAAGCACCTATAGCAGCCATCTGAGGAGTGGCCAGTGGAGGTATCCCTAGGCTGTAATGTAAACACTGCATTTTCTCTGAAAAGACAGTGTTTACTGCAAAAAGCCTGAAGGGAATGATTCTACTCACTAGAAAAAAAATACAATAAGCTGTAGTTGTTCTGGTGACTATTTAGCACAAAGCCCAGTAGAAGGGGGAGTGAGTATGGCAAGCACGGATGTGCATCTTTATGAAAAAGGACACATTTGTAGAAATATTAGACTACTGCAGGTGTGCAATGAATAGTTTTTTTTGTTGTTCTTTTAAAAATCTGTATGAAAAATATACTTAAAAACACAGGGTGAGAACATTAAAGTGTTTTTGTTGGAAAACAGTGCTATAGTTTCATGCAGCACACACACTATCATAGGTTTGCTGCTCATTTAAGATTAGATCTCAAGGAAGGAGAAGGCCTGATATACGTTTATTCTGCACTCAAGGCATAAAGTTACTGGCAGTAATAACTGAATAATGCATGACTACTACAGAATCAACCCAGTGGTGATGTCAGGAGAGAGGTTAATGTGCTAAATCAGCACATTCAATTAGTTCCTCAACCCCTACATTAATCAGAATCAATGCCCCCTCGTCGAGCACTTGTAACTGAAGTCTTACAAGGTGATAATCTCATTTAAAGTATTGATTCTTCAAGAACTTAACAGCCAAATTCTAGTCTAAAAAAATAATAATAAAGAAACATGAAAAAGCAATGCATTAGCAGAAAATGACTGATTTGTCATTAAATACGCACACTCACAGCATGGTTAAAGTGTAACATACACAACACATATGCCCTGTATTCTTAATAATGGTTTCCATTTTAGTTCTATTGATCAATAAACTTGTAATAACATCACTACTTTCCTCCAATCCAATGATGACAGTAACCCCATGTTCTGCACATGGAGCAGGAGTTATAGCCTATAGCACTGTTGGTTGAAGTACTTCACTAAGCAAAACTATCCTTCTCCAGGACGCCTATATGCTGGCTTCATTCAGTGCAGTGTTAAAACAGAAATACACCAGTCACTCCATTTACATTATCCTCAAGCAAGACCGGAGTAATCTCACACCAACTGCAGCTCATACAAAAAGCAGGATAACTGCCTGTAAGAGGGGCCTCCAACTCTCCTCTGTCATTTAACCCACGGCATATAAGTAACTGACAGATGGACAGAGGGACCTTATCCGTAAAGATTAAAGAAACAAGTATATTCATTTGTTAACAATTCTACTAGCGCAACGTATACATTAAATTTTACGTACTTTTATTTTATCCAAAGTTGTGCAAGCCATGAGAGGAGAACATGAAAACAGCTATCCAGTATTTACTTTAAAGGAACACTATAGTGCTGGAATAGCAGATTAGGCCTATACCCCCACCTCCATGGCGGAGATAAACCTTGATGATCACAGTCAATTTGATGCTTTCCCATAGGCAAAACGCAGCACCAATTAGCATCTCCTCAGACATGCATTAAATCAATTAATCTCTATGGGAAGTGTTCAGCATCTCCATGCAGAACACGGGGGGCGCTGAATGTAGGCGTTATAAACACATAGCAGCCCTGTAATAGAGCACCTGTACTGGCCATCTGAGTGGCTGCCACTAGAGGTATTAATAGGCAGTGATGTAAACACTGCCCTTTCTCTGAAAAGGCAGTGTTTACATTAAAAAGCCTGCAGGGATAAGCTATAGACACCAGAACAAATAGTTAAACGGTAGAGATGCTGGTGACATAGTGTCCCTTTAAAGTTGTAAACAAATTACAAAAAAAAAACGAAAACAAAAACTAAGACAGCACTCAGTAACAAGAATACTTTAACAGCAGGTTTTTTTTCTGTCTACTGCAATTTGCACATTTCATATACAGCAATTTCATTCTGGTGTTAATGGCACAATAAACAATATTACGGTAGATAACTACAGAGCAATAAAAATGGTCTCTGGAGAACCTCGATATAAAGCTGTGTGACATCAAGGGTGCATGCATATTGCTAAGATTAAAGCAGAACAAATGTTGGACAGGAATAGATGGCACAGGTAATTTATGGAAACAAGGTATCAGCTTGAGATTCAAAGGTCGTAAGAGGAAAAAAAAAAAATTAATTAATTAAAAAAAAAAAAGAGACCAGCTTGCGTAAACCACCACTATGGAGGCACTGGGAGAGAAATATGGGTACCGTATATACTCGAGTATAAGCCGACCCGAATATAAGCCGAGGCCCCTAATTTTACCCAAAAAAACTGGGAAAGCGTATTGACTCGAGTATAAGACTAGGGTGGGAAATGCAGCAGCTACTGGTAAATTTCTAAATAAAATTAGATCTTAAAAAAATTATATTATTTGAATATTTATTTACAGTGTGTGTATATGATGAATGCAGTGTGTGTATATGATGAATGCAGTGTGTGTGTATGAGTGCAGTGTGTGTGTGTGTATGAGTGCAGTGTGTGTGTGTGTATGTATGTATGAATGCAGTGTGTGTGGTGCAGTGTGTGTGTGGTGCAGTGTGTGTGTGGTGCAGTGTGTGTGGTGCAGTGTGTGTGTGGTGCAGTGTGTGTGTGGTGCAGTGTGTGTGTGGTGCAGTGTGTGTGTGGTGCAGTGTGTGTGTGGTGCAGTGTGTGTTTGTGTTGCAGTGTGTGTTTGTGTTGCAGTGTGTGTTTGTGTTGCAGAGCCTTGGTGGGGGGTGGGCATTTTTATATAAAAAAAAATTATTATTTTAATTTTTTTGTTATATTATTTTTTATTTTATTTATTTTATTATTATTTTTATTATTATTTATAAATTATTAATGTATTTATTTTGTTGTCCCCCCTCCCTGCTTGATACATGGCAGGGAGGGGGGCTCTCCTTCCCTGGTGGTCCAGTGGCATTGGCAGTTCAGTGGGGGGAGGAGGGTGCTGGCAGAGCTGTAACTTACCTCTCCTGCAGCTCCTGTCAGCTCTCTCCTCCTCCGCGCCGGTCCGTGCAGCTCTTCTCTCAGCTCACACTGTAAGTCTCGCGAGAGCCGCACTATGACCCCGCGGCTCTCGCGAGACTTACACTGGGAGCTGACCGGACCGGCGCGGAGGAGGAGAGAGATGACAGGAGCTGCAGGAGAGGTAAGTAACAGCTCTGCCAGCCCCCAGTCTGTATTATGGCAATGTAAATTGCCATAATACAGACAGTGACTCGAGTATAAGCTGAGTTGGGGTTTTTCAGCACAAAAAATGTGCCGAAAAACTCTGCTTATACTCGAGTATATACGGTATTTGCTAAAAAAAATAAAAATATATAATAATAATAAATAAAAAAAAGTTGTACATTTTGGAAAATGTGTATACAATAAATTAAAGGGTTATTGCCAGCACCATAGCAATGACAGTGTTTGGTGCTTGGAGTCTGTATATGCAGTATTTCTATTTTTCAGACATATGGAACATTGCAACAGGAGGTGGAGTTACAGCATAATTAGCTAGCCCTGTATGAGACTTCTGGGCTGGCTAATGTTAATTCTTTGCATATTGGGCATGCTTGCGACAGACAACCAATAGGCGACCAAAAGTCACCTATCCACCCGGAAGTCAATCTAGTGGCTGTCTAGTAAACAGCCACGAGAGGAGGAGTCAACCTTAGCAGGTAATTATTGCAGTTTGTAAAAACTGCAATAATTACATGCTGAGGGTTAAGGGTGATGGAGTTTGCACTGAAGTGGTCTGGGTTCCTATAGTGTCCCTTTAATTTATAACATATGGGGCAATAAGGAACTCACTATAGTAGTTTTATGTTGCCTTAGAGTGCCCTTGCTCTGATATAAACAAGGACGCTTCTCGAGACTGCCCGCAACTAAGTCGCATTTATAATGCAGCATTAACAATTTCACCCAGCCTGAACAGTGGTGACTGTAACTGATGTGTTTGGAATCACTAAGTGCTCTCAACCAATCTTTCTCAGACTAGGAAAAAACTGACAATTCCAAATGGTCAATATGGCTAAGATGGGGGTGGCCCCTTACAGTGGGTAGAGAGTTTCTATCACACCATTCATTCCATGCAACATACGCAGCAAGTTCAGCCAATCACTGACGTCCAAAATATGCATCTCAAACGTGGAAATGGAACGTCCACATTAACAATCTGGTAAGAGGCCAGTCCATGGACACCTGATGGACTCAAAACTGCTTTACACAAAAACAAAACAGCACCCCTAGCGTCAAAGCATCCTAAACACAACATGTGTAGCAGATATTGTGTGTAGATTATTTCTTTCCCTTATTTGCTTCTTTTGCGTCCCAACACATTATTATTATATTATTTATATAGCGCCTGCAAATTCTGTAGCGCTGTACAATTGGTTAATCTTTGCACCACTTTTCTACACTTAGCAGTCTTCAATAAATAGGATCAAAATTATGATGGACTTTAACGAATTATATGATAAATATACCCAGTTTTGTCGCAAACTGGATTCAAATTACAGGTAACACTGGTCCAAATAATTGCTGCTGCAGTGTCTTCAAGAGCATTAGATAGAAGTATATCAAGCTGTAGATATACCAGAATGCTAATCTGTAGGAGAATGAAATGTCGGAGACGCTTGCAAAACTGTTAAGTTATTAGTAAGAGCCGGAATGACAGCCTTACACACCCCCCTTGTGCTGCTGACTTGATGCATTGCTGACTTGACAAGGTCAACTGGAAGCTGCAGACAAATAGGGGCCACATACCAACTGTAACCTTACACAAGTGATTGGTGACATGGCATGAGATCTACCAAAATACTGTGCCCTCAGCAATGAAAAGGTTCACTTTTTTTTTTTAATTTAATCAGCCTTTCCTTAAAGAGGAAGGCTAAGCGTTTGTTTTACTTATCTCAAATCTGTAAAATAATATACACCAATATATAATGATCTGAAATATAAAAAAGTAAAAAATAAAACTATTGAACTATTAAATTTCCAAGTGTGATTCCCAACATTTTTCAAAGCCACAGTGTATCCTTTAGATTGTAAGCTCACAGGCCATCTAGCTAAGCACTTTGTATAAAAGAGCTTCAATGGCTAGATATCAGCTTACAGGTAGTGCCCTCTCTACCTTTTGTATTTGTCTCCGTATATTGTCCAGCGCTGCAGAATTTGTAGGTGCTTATAAATACCAGTAATAAATCAATAAAATAAATAATGAAGGGCAAACAGGCACTTTATGGGGGAGGTGCTGTAGTACAGGAGAGCATGCATACAAGTGTACACAAGATACAAGCACCAGCAGCACTGTAGCGCTATTAATCAAGGGACAACTGGTCTATCCCTGTATCTGGGTCATAAAACATTCAAATAGACAAATCAGTGCATCATGCAAACACTGAAATATACCATAAGCAATGTGACAAGTGGTACAGCCTGTTAGCAATATGTTCTATACTAAAATAACATTATCGGATGCTTTTTAATCTATGCACTTAGTCATTCAACTTTCCCCTACTGGGTAGGACATAATGTGTGGCTGCCAGTTAGTCTGGGTGGACATGGTGTCTTATTGTGGTGGTAGTGTTAAAGAATGCCTAGCAGTGCTCTGAATTCCATGTCATGGAATGAGGGTGGCACACATATGGAATGGTGCACAATGTCCATTTTTTAGACCAATCTCTTTATCAATGCATTTGTAACGCGCTTAAAGACACGAGTACTGTGTGCAAACATTCGTTACAAGACAAAATACAGGCTAGTAAAAACATGGCATGCCCAGTCTGTTTTATTTCAAGATTTACATGTAAATAAGTATATTGTGCAAACATAGCCCGCAGCACTTTGCAATTTTATAATGGGGTAGATGATACACTGTTAAGACAAGAATTATATAGATACGATTATTAGCAAGTGTGATAGCTGCCCAAGTATAGTCAATATGCAAGGATCATGCTTCTAACTCAGATGGTGGGAATCCAGATTCCCTGTCAGAGATAGGCAGAGACACACTAGCTATAAGCACCAAAGGCCAACCAAATCTTTGGAACAAAGGGCGGTGGGACAGGTGTGCCTTCCTTATCTTATGGTGCCTTTGCCTTATCAAATTCAGTGATAATGTGACTGAGTGGATCCATCTTGAAACTCATGCCTTGCCAAGTCATTATGACTCAGCTTTTAATGGATATTAGGGGGACTCCTCCCGAGCCATAAATATTTCATAAGATGAGCGAGAACAGCAATCAAATATATGAAAAGAGGAGCCTCTGTAAATCAATGAGTGCGCAATAAATGGTAAATAGAATATTAGAAAATAAAATCGAAATATTCTCATCCATCAAGATATCCAATGGGGTGGCAGGAAAGATGCGTGTGAAAGACCAACGTGTTTACCAGATTTACAGAAAGCAGCCGATCCAACAAATGGGAGGAAAAAGCCTAAAATATATAAAAGAAGCCAACTGACTTCATTTTACCCATGCAGATATACATTCAAATTTCAGAACTATAAAAAGGTCTGATTTTTCGTACCATGGTTGTATTTTCCTCCTTTGAGTTGTTGAAATGATCACTATACTCTTGCAATACCTGTACAAAACGCAGGTTGCATGATGGTACCTAATTTACCCTTAGTGGTTAGTATAGGTAACTGGTGGAAGACAAGCAAGCTGCTACAGGCATTCACATGACCACAAAAAAAATAAAACTCTCCTTGGATAGAATGCCAGTGAAAAGGCTAACAGACAGAAAAGGATGCAGTTAACTCAAAACAGATTACAGATTTGAGTTCAAGTATTGTATCCTTTGTGTGTATATTTTTTCCTTTCAAAATACATACCTTTAAGTCAATATCCCTTTTCAGAGTATCTCCTGGCTTACCTTTACTCCATGAAAGCAGTCATAATTGAAGCAGTAGTTAAAGTGCCATTAGTGCCCTGGTTCACCCCATTTAATTAGTCAAACCATTTTAGAACAGTTTGACATCTCACCTGGGCGTGCATCTCCCTGCAGGCAGAAGTGAGTGCCGGAACCTCCTGTTAGGATCTCCCGAGAGAAGCTTATCACTGGGCACAAGTTTTAGGCACCATAACAATTTCATCTAAATGAAGTTATTATGGTGCCAGGAGGCCTTGGGATCTCTTTTACCTTTACATTATCAAAAAATTGGATTAGTGCATCAGCTGACCTATCTAGCTAATCTACGGCCGCTGTGCCAGTTGCACTCCACATTTCGTATAACAGAATCAGAAGTTAGATGCCACTGGAGGATGGGCGCTGATGGCAGCCTTTGGGCTTAAACCGTTCGAGAGTGGTTTAGCCCCTTTAAGGTAAGAGCGCCCAGGGTCCTCTTCATTTAATAGAAGTGGTTATGGTGACCAAAGTGTTTCTTTAACTCAGACAGAGAACTTCCGGATCTCACTAACCTGTAATAAAAGCACAAAAGCCCAGAAGACCACAGGTAAGAATTCAAACCGGTTTGACCAATTACAACCTGGGGGTGGAGGGTAGTCATGGCACCATAGCCACTACAGAACCCTGTAGTGGATATCATGCTTGGAGTGTTCCTTTAAAGTCGTGTCTAGTCAGAAGCTCCACTTTCACGCAGTTCACCAAGAACAAGTGTGCGTTCACAAAACATGATGTAATGCACTGGGCATCTCAAAAACCATGTGCTGTACACTGAAATGGAGTATTCATTCGAATAAAGAATACGCCAAGATTATATTACACATCCCGGCGGAACCTGGTACAGACCCAATACCACGCAACTAAAAACTCCCCCCACCTATTTTTATTCTGCTCTTCTACCTTTCTCACAGCTCATCACCACTAACTTACTTCTGTCCTCTCCAACATGTCTTAAGATTTAGAAGAGTTTCACTCTACACGCACATAGAACAGATTGGCAGAACCAGAGACCGCTATCCTCCTGGGATAGCACGCAGCTGGATACCCAGGTCACATTATAGATCACAATATTGGACAAAGGGGAGGGACAGGCTCTCCCACGGATAGTGCGTCTTGACAAATAGAAGTATCCAAATACACAGAAACTGATAGAGTGAAAAACAGTCTTCATTAGGCTACATACCGCAAGACTACACACGGTCCCACTAACACTACAATTGACAGAGCAGGATACACATCCCATATCTGGCCACTACGGAGATAGCACAATACCTGGGAGAGGGGGGGGGACAAGCCAGAAGCCAAACTCGGCACATATATAATCTGCGGTTTACTTAGAAGATACACGGAACCTTGGCCATGGGTCGACTAGCCCCCCCCAGATACTAGACCAATCTGAGATAAGACCCTAGAGGTCAAAAAGGTTAATAATAGAACTGGAATCAGGCTCCAAGCTGCACTGAGCTCAAGCTGTTTTTTTTTTTTTTTTTTTTAATAAATAAAAAAAAGGGTTGAAGACATATTCTCAGGCAAATGTATGTTTCCGTATTTTTCATAAACATGTATATGAGCAGTTTTATCCACTACACCATATGTCAGACTACCTGGTTACCTTTTATCTGTGATTTCTCTGTAATTTCACTATGAAAAATTCATTAAAAAAAAAGAGATTTACAAAAGAAATAAATTACACATTTTTATTTTCAAATGAAAAATTATTTGACAAATTTCCTTTAAACTGCACTTCAGCATCACTGCTTTACTCATAAGAAGTCATTTTAACTCAAATTTAGAACAATCAAAATTGGAATCGTCAGTAATTTGGACATTTCAGAGTATCGCATTATATTAATATGTAGGAATATAAAAAGTTGCCTCCGTAGTCTAAGGAAAACAAAACATTGGGAAAAAAGTTGGAAAATCTTTATTTGAGAACAATTAAAACAAAGAATGTAGATGGAATAAAATGTTTAAAAAGGCACAAATGGCTGCAGAGATATATTAGAACACAAAGACGTATTAACATGCCTTGATGTAAAGTGACAAAGGAACAAGACATATGCTCCCCCCAACCCCAAAGAAAAAGCTCCAAAGCTCAAATGTGAATTCAGAAAATGGAAGACTAGCAGAGTATACAATGGAAATATGAGAAATGGGACAAAAGGCCATTTTGTTGCTTTCTATCTCAGCTTCCTGCACACAAAGACTGTGCATTTCTCAAGATGCTCAGCACCTCTCCCATGTCCTTGAGTCACCCCCTCTGCACATATTACAGCTCTCTTATATAAATATAAGCTGTCGTGTGCTGTATTAGAGGGCTCTCTATTAAAAGGGATGAGGTGAGACAAGGGAGTGTGATGGAGGGTAACATGCTACAGAAAAAAGAAAAAAAAAAGGCACAGAGAAGGACTGTGAAGGGAGAATAATGACAGGACTGGGGAAGAGAAAGGCAGGAAAAAGAGAGATGGGAAAAAAATTAAATAAGACGTGGAGGGAAACCCAGTGTGGATGGGGGTGGGAGGGGGTTGGGGCAGCTGCAGCTTCTTTGATAGAACTAGTATTGTAGTAACCCAATCTACTACTGCAGATGCTTAGGATGAAAGAGAAGGGAGCCTAGACAATCAGAATGGGGGATGGAGGGAGGGGAAAGAACAGTTTCCCACGTTTAATCCTCCATGGCAGGGAGGAGCAGCTCTGACGAAACGGATGCAAAGGGTTGTACACCCTCATCAGTGGGTTGAGAACATGGAACAGTTGGCCTGTATGGCAATCCAGACTGCCACCGAGTTTAGAGTGGTGAAGAGTTCAATCAGATTATAAGTAATGGAGGAAGCAAGGGCAAAATGCAAAGATACTGTACACTACAAGCCACGTGAAACTACAAATCATATCAAAAAGGGACCACAAGCCAGTCAGGGTTACAGACATTCCGTAAACAAATTGGGATTATACGTTTACTCTGAGAATCTAAAGAAAGCAATACGTTGTACACACAAGATCATCTACAAGACATCTTAACGACAGATCTCCACATCATTAAAACAATCTTATAAAGGAAAATACATAAAGCACTACTAGTGATCATTTAGAAATATCCACGTATATTATCATTGGCATTTATATAGTGCTATCATATTCCACATCACTTTACAACTATAACATTTACAAGGCATTGGACAGGGTAGTCTGTTTCTGAAGAAGTAAAAGCAATGTTAGATTCTGGTCACAGGAAGAGATGTCATAATGCAGCCATACTGTAACCACAGAGAAGATTGCCTTTTTGAGTGTGGAATGTATGCACGGGTTACAAATAAAAGAAATGGTAAACCAATCTGGCCATGTTTACTCTATGAAAATTAAAGTTAAAAAAATCATACAGAACGTGATTTCTCAAACAAGTTTTCAAGAAACAGTCCCATAATTTAGAAATTATTCAATTCTGTATCATCTAAGGGTTACATCAAGGGCTCCTTTGAGAAAAGCAAGAAAAATGTTCATGCGCCTCCAATAAATTGGGATTTACAAGATACCAAAACCCATTAACGAAAATATTTCCATAGCTTTCCCTGCATATTTCGGACATAAACTTGAAAAAGAACTTTAAATTATTTGTAATATATTTGTACTTATCAGGATGCGATACAAACAACAGCTGGTGCATGTGACACCAGATTAGCCTTGATGTATGCATCATGTAGACAAGAGTTCTCTCAAGTGGCACTATTCATGAGCCAGGTTATTCTAGTTTGTTGTCAGTCTGTGATTATACAACATACCTGTTAAGTTCACCTTGTGCTTGCAAAGCATTCAAATATTTTAGTGCCTGATCAAATATATATATTTTGTTTTCAGACTTTTGAAAACAATGTGATTTAAAAAAAAAAAAAAAAAAAGTTAGAAATTAGATTTTCTTTTTCAAGCCATTAAAATGTTTTATTATTCGGCAGAAATACACAGACCAGACACTCCGGAAAAACATTTTTGCAAGAAACACTGAAATAAAGTAATCTAATGTTTTGTTTAAGGAAAAATGCAGTATTAACCCACAAATTGTTCATTTTCGTATATGCATTAGGATGTCTAAATGCAGAAAAGCGTTAGGTCTTCCTGATGCACTTTTAATTACTCTTGCATACCATTATAGTGGGTATGTCTCAGAGAGGGGAGGAATACAAAAAAAAAAAAAAACCACTATTATAGGGGAACATATCCTCTCTATGCTTATTTACTGGAACTGTACAATGAATTACAATAAAAAATGTAAAATACATGCATCTCTTTTGGGCAGATAAGTAACAAATCTAACAGGTTTAAAGGATCACTATAGTGCCAGGAAAACACTCGTTTTTTTGGCACTATAGTGCCTTGAGGGTGCCCCTCCCACCAGGCTCTAGGGGGAGGAAGGGGTTAAACTTACCTCTTTCTCCAGCGCCGGGTGGGGGACTCTCCTCCTCCTCCTCTCCGGCTGAATGCGCATGCGCGGCAAGAGCAGCACGCATTCAGCCAGTCTCATAGGAAAGCATCCTCAATGAAAATCACAGTGAGAAGCGCAGAAGTGCTTGTCAATGAGACAGCCACTAGAGGCTGGATTAACCCTAATATAAACATAAAAGTTTCTCTGAAATTGCTATGTTTATGGAAGAAAGGGTTAAACCTAGATGGACTTGGCACCCAGACCACTTCATTAGGGGACCACTCTAGGCACCCAGACCACTTCAGCTTAATGAAGTGGTCTGGGTGCCAGGTCCTTCTAGGCTTAACCCATTTTTTCATAATTATAGCAGTTTCAGAGAAACTGCTATAATTATGAATGGGTTAAGCCTTCCCCCTAATCCTCTAGTGGCTGTCTCATTGACAGCCACTAGAGGCGCTTGCGTGCTTCTCACTGTGAAAATCACAGTGAGAAACGCAGCGTCCATAGGAAAGCATTGATAATGCTTTCCTATGCGACCCTGAATGCGCGCGCAGCTCTTGCCGTGCATGCGCATTCAGCCGACGGGGAGGAACGGAGGAGGAGAGCTCCCCGCCCAGCGCTGGGAAAAGGTAAGTTTTTACCCCTTTCCCCCTTCCAGAGCCGGGCGGCTATGACGATTATGTTTTCCTGGCACTATAGTGGTCCTTTAAGCTGAAGTG
Organism: Pelobates cultripes; assembly: GCA_933207985.1. Taxonomy (NCBI): domain Eukaryota; kingdom Metazoa; phylum Chordata; class Amphibia; order Anura; family Pelobatidae; genus Pelobates; species Pelobates cultripes. Next base: position 47,599,279 of record OW240914.1, read on the forward strand.
GTCTGGGTGCCTATAGTGGTCCTTTAAACGGCAGGCTTCCTGACAGTTTACTAGCTGTCAAGGTATAAAAAATATTGGCAACTGATATGTGCCACACCAGTCCAACTGAACATGAACTTTTATCTCACAACTTCAGAAGTACAGTAACGTGAATGGCATGTGATAATATAAAAAATGTAGACATCTTCCTTCCAGTAATCTGGAACAGCTATCAACAGGGTCTAACCACCAAGACCACCACCACCTAGTTACCTGTCAATTCATTAAGCTCACATTGTGCCAGCCATGCCAGACCCACATTTATCATGAGTAATAAAAAAGTCATAATAAAAGGCCTATACTACTGGGAAGACTTTAACAGTTACTTGCCACTGTAAGCCATTACAAGCTCACCATGGGTGAATTTTTAATGCGCAAGGGCCAATGTTTCACTTGCCAATGGCTATTATTATATGTAGATGCTGAAACTGCACAATGAGCTACAGAAATTTGACATTTTTGGAGTAAACATAAATAACAGGTACAAAGATTTATAAAGCCCCAGCTGGAAACATAGAATGCTACCCTTAGTTCCAAACACAGTAAATGTAGTTGTACATGTGCAGCAATTTAAAAGCACGGTGTAAAACAAAAATACATATTTATTGCAATAGTAGCATGAGATCTATTTAAAATCGGTTTCAAAACACAACGTTCTCCCAAAGCATCTGCAAAATGTACAACATTTTAAATCTAATGCAAATGTGCAGGATTCTATGGATGCCAATTCAATAGCAAAACCAATAAAATATTGAAACCAAACTGACTTCATGCCATGCACCACAGATGACATGTCACAAGAGCATTCACTTTTCAATCATTTAAACAGATAGGTCAGTGTGTGCCAGTGAACCAGCAGTTATGAGTCAACAATGAACTATTTTATAGGCAAGCTTCATTATATTGTTTTATACCCAACTGTATGTTTACTTTTCCCACAGCATCACAGAATAAAAACATATTTTTCCAACATTCATGATGAAGTTTCAGAAATGGAACTTGTACAAGACAACTAGTATAGTTAACAAATGTTTCCCATGAATGCAGCTCTTGTCATTAAAAAGGCAGATTGAACCGCTTTCACTCCAAATGAACCTTTTAATGTTAATCCTTGTGGACCAAGATCCAACAATAGATGTTTAAAAAAAAAAATCTCAAATCCCAAGAGAGACATTTTCCATTGCAGGGGCAGTAAAATGATATACTATATTTTGTTCATTTAGTAATGGCCCCAGAAAGGGTAGCACACTATACTTGACCTACACAGGTTAATATGCATGTTATACAAAATGATTTAGTATTTAGTAGTCTCTTCGTCCAATGCTATTCTTATCCGACACAGTTTAAGATGCAACATGACAAAATCTAATTTAACCCCTTAAGGACCAAACTTCTGGAATAAAAGGGAATCATGACATGTCACACATGTCATGTGTCCTTAAGGGGTTAAATGTCTTTAAGAAGATTAAGGCTACCCAATATCTTATCTGGTTAGGATTTGCAATTAAGAAAATTGCATTATCCTTCAGATTAGGAGGAAAAAACACTTACAATAGTGTGTGTGTGTGTGTATATATATATATATATATATATATATATATATATATACACACACACACACACACACACACACACAAACCAAACACTACACATGTAGACAGACACAAGGGAACCTGAAGTGTGAGGTTAGATCAGAGAGTGACAATGCTATTTGTGCACACTGGCAAGCTTTGCACAGCATTCTGGGATTGTTATGGACATACACAATCACTCAGAGCTGCTGCTGTATGGACAGATTTGTATATATATATATATTATGATTTTTATTATTAATATTATTGTTGTTGTTGTATTATGCAGATACGGCACAGAGTTATATCAGAATATAATTAGTAAATTATGAAGTTTAATATTATATATATTATTTTTTAATCTATGTAATAAAAGGTGTAATTGTGACACTCCCCATGGGGGCTCCCTTTATATTTCCAGCCCCCGGTGGAGGATGTGGTGATTGAGGGCCGGGCAGGAGACAGAGCTCCCCATGTGCTGGGACTACAACTCCCATCATGCCCTGGGCTGTGCTGTGCAGGGGGGGGCTGTGCAGGGATCCCAGGCTGCGATCTGTGCTGTTACCGAGCTGTCCCCCCGATCTCCCCCTGCCCGGCCCGGCCCTCCCCCTATAATGGCCGTAGCAGCCAGCTCTCGGCGCTGCTCACCCTCTGTCTGGCCTCAGGTGTCCTCCATCTTGTCCTGTCCCGCACACATCGCTGGGAATCGCTTCACACGGGGCCCGGACTGCCCCCCATCCCGGATTATCGGCCGGCTAGCCGCCACTACTCCAGCTGCAGGCTTTAACCGTCCGCGCAGGCCGCAAGGCAGACTCGGACCGTGAGGAGGACTGCGCTTCCGGCGCGGCCGGAGACACGCCCACTGGATCCCACCGGGGGCACGCCCCTTCCCTCCCTCCTCCTCCTCCTCCCCCTCCTCCCCGCGAGACGTCACCAGGCCACGCCCTCCTGGAGTCCGAGGATGAGATTAGGTCACGTCCAAACAGATCGCCGAGCACACTGCACTAGAGACGGCGGCACGTAAAAAGCGCAGCAAAACCCAGCTTGAAGGGAGCTGCTGGCTGTCCGTCAACCAAAAAAATGGCCTCCACGGGGGCGGGCGACAACACGCGTTTCAGGGCTCGAGTGCTTAGAACTCCGGACAATGGCTGTTGTGCTACAAAGAGTTGTAAATAGGTCGGCGGTGACGTCAACCGGGCCACGCGACCTTAGGCCTAGTAAACTCTAGGGGGCTGTGAGATTGCTATTAATAAAGCACATTGTTCACCTCTCTCTGCCCTGCCTCACTTCCTTGGTTTCTGTGTGTGAGGAAGATCAATAGTAAAAAAAAAAAAATGGAAACGTTGTTAACAAGAAAAAACTAGTGTTTGCATATACTGTATATATTTTTATATTATTATTTTACATTTATAATTAAAGTGAGCGGCTTGGGTACAAACATTGAATAACCAGGAAGATTCACGCACGCGTAATCTGCTTTATTTAAAGCAATACTCCAACCACCATAACCACTAATGCATTCTGTACCGGTTACAGTTTCAGGAGTGCCGTGTTACCCCGTCGCCCGTTGCCCGCTGTGAACTCCACTAGAGTCTGCAAGAAACGTGGAAGCTCGTTGTCTAAAGCAGGCTTCCCCAAACTCCGGCCCTCCAGATGTTTCTGAACTACAACTCCCATGATTCTCAGCCTATCTATTTAATTCATAGAATCATGGTAGTTGTAGTTCAGAAACATCTGGAGGGCCGGAGTTTGAGGAAGCCTGGTCTAGAGAAAGATGGATCTTCCAGCTCTTCGAGGGCTGTAGTGAAGGCAGGGAGCAGATCCCTGGAAGGTAGTCAAACCTTTCTAAAACAGTTTGACTACTTGCATGCGGGACGAGGGTGCACCAGGGCTTAGTGGTATAGAGAACCTATGAGGACTGGCCCAAGGCCTGGGATCTAGACCTATTCCGCAGAGAACTTTTCCTACCAGCACTACTCAACTAGTAGTGCCAAGAAGAGAGAGCATAAACAGAGGGGTATAGTTTCTCCACCAATATCAATTCTCATAAAATTGAGAACGGTACCGCTTTAATTGTGAAACACATGGCTTTTATGCATGCTTTTGTTTCTACAGCAAATAATAAGTCAATCAATGAAACACTGTACCCTGTGCTCCCCCATTGTTTAAAGATCGTTTTAGCGGGGCGCTGCTATATTGCTCTGGGCAGTTACCTGCCTCCACTGAGCTTAACAAACCAGGAACAGGCCCTGTTTTCTGCTTGCCAGCCAGGGGGTGTTACCAGTATAATTCATAAATGTGCCAATTTTTATTGAAATCTGTACTTTTTGTAAAATAATAAAAAAAAAGAGGATACACTCTTGCTTTAGCTGTGGGGAGTGCCTCTTTAAAAGTGAGGATACCATAACACAACTAAGAAAATAACAGAGTGACCTGGGGCTCAATAATTATAACCATGTTGCATACCTCCCAGCATTTCCATTGGACAAAGAAGCACACTTTAATTTTAGTGGTGTGAGTTGGGATGTGGCCAGGGGCAGGGCTGCTCTGGGAAATATTAAGTGACTTACTAATAACAATTTGTGAATCTAAAATGAAATTTATAACAAGTATAACTGAAAACAAAAATCTAATAAAAATAAATAAAAATGGAGAATTCTTAACAAAATCGATTTGCTTCATATACATTCATTTTGATAATGATAAAAAATTAGGGAGTTATCTACTAAACAACTGAACAAGAAGGTATTTGACTGTGTTGTGGATCAGAAATGTTGATCTTTGTTATATTCAGAGGAAGCCCAAATTGTTGTTACAAGTGCACTTGGAGAAGCAAGAATTAGACACCAGACACCTGTTGGTATTCAAAATAAGCCTCTGACGTTTTATTCATCAGCTGGGTTTTATACATTAAAAAGTAAGTGCTTACGTGCAAATACTCTTAGAACAGTAATAGGAAGAGAATACAGATAAGACATAGGGATGAGCGTCATGTACACATAAATAAGTTTTCAAGGTAAGAGAGAACAAAATGATTAGAGCAGAGACATCTTAGGTGGGGGCTCTCTGCTCCCGGAACTTAGACATATATGGTCTTAAGTGTTGTTTAAGCATCAAGCATTTCCTGAGTCCAAGTTAGCCAATTTTAATATAGGATATCATTATATGACACCTATAAGCTTGAGCCTTGGAATCAAGATAAATTCTATCACAACTGCTACTTTCATTCTTTCCCCACAAATAATGGGCATTCAAATTTCAAAATTCTGAGGAGAATGTTATTGTGTCGGAATCAATATTTCTGAATTTTTGACCAAATGAAATTCACAAATGAGAAATGAACTAAACACATTTTCCCCCCATGCACATCTTTAATTTGTACTTTAGTGAATAAGTATGTATGATAACAAGGCTGCTTTGATAATATTGGCCACTATTTAATTTGTTTGAATCCGCATCAAAAATGATTCCAATCTGTTAGAAAACATTTTCTTTAAATGATTTATCTACAAAAGTCATCATTAAAGGGACACTCCGCTGCCCAACTACAAAATAAATAAAAAGCACTGTTAGTAGATATACCCAAAATGAAAACTTTCATGCATTTAATAATGCATTTTTTCATTAGAGGTATATCTAAAAACAGCTTGCAGAAACTGCAGATCTCTTGTCTGCTGCCTTTGCAAACCCTCCCCTTCTAAACCCACACAGACTCTCTGTGGCTATCCAATCAAAGACTTCCCAATGCAGCTCAATAAAAAAGTCTTAACAAGGCAGGTGCTGTGGGCAATTGCTGCCTCTTGAAGTTCAGTGCAAACAAGCCAACCAATCCAGGAAGTAACAGGACCTGTTGTCTGCTTGAAAAGCCAGGGGGTGTAACTGCTATAATTTAAACAAGTGTCATTTTCTAGTAAAATCTGCACGATTTCCAAAAAGAGGATACACTCTCCACACAGCTTTTCAGCAAGCTAAAGTGCTTTAGAGGTCCAGATTGTCCATTTAAAGTCTATGAGAATTTTTTTAGAAAACACTTTTGAAAAGTATTTTCTAATGGAATAATTTCTGATTAAAACAAATTAAATCAAGGCCATTGTATTATATGGTACATAAAATGTACCATACTGCTATATGTAAAATAATTTTGCTGCAGAAACAAAACCACATCATAATTAAAGAAGAGATCCTAAAGGGATTGCTTGAAGAACGGATTATTCCCCCTCCCTTTGGCATCTGAATTCTACATTTTACAGGGCAAAGGTGTTCGTGCACTGCCTATCAGCTTTAAGAAGTGATAAAGTCCAGGAAAACATGGAGGGTCTGGAACTCAATATCTTGCCATGTTAAAGGGTTCATTTGAATCAATAGAGGTTATGTATAAAAAGTAATGTTGTGGCAAAGTTTTAAAATCAGCAGGGATATTCCATTTGGTTTCCATGGGGACTGCTCCACTTTTAGAATTTTGCCCCAGAATAGCTCTGTGTCTCCAGTGGTGATTGAATGAAAAGTGTACCCTAAGCACTGTAACCACATCAGCTTGCTGAAGTGGTTGTGATGTGATGACTCTGTCTGTGCAGTGTTTCAGCATTATATACTGATGCATGAGCATGCGTTAATTAGGCTGAGGTCTCTCTCTTCACATGTACAATCAGACTGCAGCTCTTCTGATCTCTTAACATAGCGCTATGCTGGGTGTTAACTGATAGCACTCACTGTATAGCTTCTAACATTTAACAGATAAGCTTCATTCAGCCTTTGTGATGAGTGTAACTGCTCTCTGGGGATAGAGTGCTTCTGCCACAAACCTCCGTTGTGCAACAAGTATTGTTTATTGTATAAATAATAAAATAATAATAATAGTAAAAGAAGATTAAATTCTGTGTCTTATAAAATAAAGACTAATAATCTCTCTTCTTAGAGTCTTTATTTTACAAGACATCTATTGGAACACGACACCACCTTTGGAGATAACCCTATGGGGAGATGTGCCTACTATTTACTATTATTTTGTGAGTGCTCTGCCTCCCCCACCCTCCATTTATTGTTTCTAGCTGTATTACACTATGTTGTGTGTTCTTTTCTCCTAGATATTTAAAAAAATATATATTTCTCATGTATATGTGGATATATATCATCTTTTTTGCAGTCCTAGAGAAGTTTTGAAGGTGGGCATCAGAGGTGTGAGTACAAACAGAGGATAGACACAGGTCTTCAGCAGAGTGTAATTGTAAAGATAGTTAGGTAAGAGCAGCATTATGTAGAGATTTGTAAGCAAGTACCAGAATTTTAGGTACACTATAGGGTCAGGAACATAACATGTATTCCTGACCCTGTATTGTTAAAATCACCATCTAGGCCCCCCTGGCCACCCCTTGCCTTCCTAAATATAGCGAAATCTTATTTGTATTCAAGTATGCAGCTGCTGCCTCTGCCCCTGACCTGCCTGCATACCTGACATCAACAGAAGTGATTCTGTGAGCCAATCACAATGCTTTCCCAATGCAGTCCCAGGGTTGGCTGAGACTGTCAAGGAGACTGATCAAGGGCAGATCCTGCACAAGTTAAACATATCCTTGGCCAGTCAGCATCTCCTCATAAAGATCCATTGAATCAATGCATCTCTATTAGGGAAGTTCAGTGTCTGCATGCAGAGGGTGGAGAAACTGAATGGCAGTACTGCACAGTGTGCAGCATTGCCACAGTAAACACCTCTAGTAGCCATCCGAGCAGTGGTCAGTAGAGTTATACCTAGGCTGTAATGTAAACACTGTATTTTCTCTGAAAAGACAGTGTTTACTGCAAAAAGCCTGAAGGGAATGATTCTACTCACCAGAACAAATACAATAAAATGTAGTTGTTCTAGAGACTATAGTGTTCCTTTAAATGGGCCCTATATCTTACGGGAAGCCAGTGTAAGCAATGACAGAGAGGGGGGAGGCATGGGAGGTGCTAACAGACAGGGAGATAAGCCCTGTTGCCGCATTAAATATAGACAGTATTGTAAGACCCCTGAGAAGCAGATTGCAGTAGTCAAGGCAAGAGGGGATAGCGGCATTGACCACCACCAGCAGCAGCAGCTTGTGTTCGATAGGGGTAGATGCAAGCTATTTTTTGAGATAGAATCGGCAGGATTTGATGGGTGACTGGACATGAGGGGTAAAGGAGAGACTGGAGTCAAAGAAAACACCTAGGCAGTGAGTTTGCGAGGTAGAACTGACGGTAGTGCCGTTGACTTGGAGGGAGACAGACACAAGAGTAGCAACACTTGAGGGAGGAAAGACCAGAAGTTCAATTTTGGACAGGTTGAGTTTAAGGAAGTGAGAAGCTATCCAGTTAGGAATAGCTAAGAAGCAGTCAGAGACACAAGTCAAGAGGAACGGCGATAGCCCAGGAGAGGACAAATAGATTTTCCTGTCATTCACATGGAAATGATATTGGAAGCAAAAAGAGCAGATGAGTTTACCAAGGGGGGCAGTATAAATCAAGAACACTAGGGGACCAAGGACTGAACTTTGGGGAACACCAACAGAGAGGGGTTGCAGAGGAAGTGCCAGATAAAGAAACACTAAAAGAGTGCTGAGAGAGGTAGGAGGAGGACCAGGAAAAAGCAGAGTCCGATAGATCGAGATTACAAGAATGAGAAGAAGTTGTTGGTGATCAACAGGATCTAAAGCAGCAGAAAGATCAAGGTGTTTCAGAAAAGAGTAGCGACCAGTGGATTTAGCAGCACTTAAATCATTTGATACTTTCATTAGGACCACTTTGACAGAGTGATGAGAGCAGAATGCAGGCTGAAGTGGGTCATGCCGAGAGTTGGATTCAAAGAAGACGGTCAGTCTAGCATACACAACTCTCTAATGGATATTGTAGGAAAATGGTAGTAGTGAGATAGGGTGGTAGTTGGAGTTAGGGTCAAGGTTGGGCTTTTTTTAGAATTGGATTACGGTTGCATGTTTGAAGGATGAAGGAAATATGCCAAAGGAGAGAATATTTAGAATATTTCAGTAAAGACCAGAGTTAGAAAAGGAGAGGGAGAGAGTACAAGTGAGATTTAAGTGAATAGGGTCAAGAGACAGGTGGTGGTGTGGGAGGACCAGAGAAGAGCAGAAACCTCTTGTGCAAATGAGCAAATGAGCATATTTGAGCGAATGAGCATAGAACAGCAGAGGGAGTGGAGTTAGTGGAAGCATTGATAGGGAAAATAGATAGATGAGAGATCTCTTCTCTGATCACAGAAATCTTCTCAGTGAAGTGAGTTGCGAAGTTTGTAATGTTCAAGTTGTAGGAGGAGCAGCAGCAACAGGGCAAAGTACAGAGTTAAAAGTGTGACAGAGGCGTTTGGGTTCTAGGAAGAGTGTTTTTTGAGGGTATTGGAGATATAGGGTTAGCTTAGTGTGCTATGGTTGTAACCTGGGTTGCTTACAATGTTTAACTATAGAACGTGCCATGATATTGTTAAAGCGCATCGAGAGTAAGTGGCGTGCTCATGTGCTGTCTATTTACCAGTCTGCCAGCTTCATCGCTGGCCAACGCTCCACATAGGGACCCATGCAGCGTCCTACATCCCATTCCCTGTGCTGCCATGCTGGATCCTCTTCAACGCGCTGGAGCCCATGCAGGCTTTGCCCAGACCTTGGGAAATATTGGGAAGAGTGGCAATATGGACTTTAAGTCTGGCATGGCAACCTGCCAGTGAAGGGAGTGTAAACGCTTACAAATAGGCGGAGGTTACCTCCCTAATTATATAGGCTTCCAAATTCCTCCCCATGAGAGTGTAAATCCTCCCATTCTCCTATTTAAACCTAAGGCTCATTGCTCAGATGTTTTGTGAGCTCCCAGGGCAGATATCCCATTGAACAAAGAGAAGAGTGCTTTACCAACCTTTACAGAAATGCTAAAAATCAATAGGGACATCAATCAATTTACATAGGGAGGTCAAAACTAATCTTCTGCTGCACCGAACTCGCAAATATTGCAGAATAAGAGCATGTAGCACGTGTGCGTATGTACACACATTTCAATCATTCATTCTGTCAACCATATTTGTCCGATGCGTATCATATGGTGAGCATGGTGTGCCTGGAAGTAATCCAATAAAAATATTTGAGTATACATAAAGTCTTAACAGGATTCATCAGGCAGTCAATTGCAGTATGGCATAGATTAGGGATTATACAGTCACCAAAGAGCCCAATAAACAGTGAAATCAACTCTATTAATATAAAGTAGGAAAAAACAAGATGTGAGACAGATGTGAGAAGGATGGACCCACTATTGTGGAGGGAGGGAGGAAGAAAGGACGTAATGAAGGCAGATGACATAGCCTGAAAAGGATTATTAAGAGGAGGTCAATTGGGGTCACTATTGGGATTGTCAGTGGTTAGTAAGTCATAGATCAATGCCTTTCTAAGTAAGTACCAAAGAATGTTGAAGTGGCGGAATCCTGGAGTAGAGGAGATTCAGGAAAATCTTCCAAAAACAAATAGCCTCCCACTACAATACTTAAAAGTCATTTTACACCTGACGCTCTCCACTGGCCTCAATTCTATCCATGACGGTGAAGCTCTACATCAAGATCCAAGTCTTTACTCTTGGCTATAACCCTTCCAGCTGCAGGACCATTTCCTTACTAATTGCAGGTCTTCCTTGAGCTTCTGGCAAAGATATCTCTAATGAGACAGAGGTGTATTTTTTATATACACCCCTATATACTTATTAACCCTTAACCCCTTAAGGACCAAACTTCTGGAATAAAAGGGAATCATGACATGTCACACATGTCATGTGTCCTTAAGGGGTTAATAGGGAACACATGGGATGGGCAGCAGCAGCATTGTAACCTAGCTGTGTGATACAAAGTAAATACAAATACAAGAAAAGAAGAAGTCCTGCGCTCACTCCCATCACCACTGGGCCGGCAGCAATGACTACAGTACACATCAGCCCCAATATACAGTAAAAACCAAAGAAAATAAAAAGTTACCTGGGGAGCAACTAAATGACCTCCATTTGTCTAAATATACATAGGGATTAAGGAGAGAGCGCAGGTAACTTTCTTTTCTTTGGTTTTTACTGTATATTTTGGCTGATGTGTACTGTAGTCATTGCTGCCGGCCCAGTGGTGATAGGAGTGAGCGCAGGACTTCTTTTTTTTGTATTTATATTACGGACTGAGCCTCATTATTTGGCCTTCAGCTCCTTTTTCTATTTAATATTACTGAAAAGGCATTTGACTGGAAATATGGGGTGGGCAAAAATTCAGAGTAGGGTTTGAGGTGTCAATAACTAATGAACCAATTTCCATATTATTACATATAATAAATGCTTAACATATGGAGATTTGTTTGACATCTTTTAAATGAGCTCCATTTGCCGCCTCACATAGTGGGACTCTTAATTGCATTGTTCATGACATTAGTTAATGTATGAGGCTCTAGTGCTCGAATTTTTGCCTGACAACTTCCTGCAGAGCCACCTCGTACTAGATGGTGTATTTGGTAGGATGCAATTGTCTCTGAACAATTATCCGTGGATTTGTTGTACCCCAGAAACTACAGTTTTGCTTATTGACAAAGCTATTTAAATGAAAATAAGCTTTGTCACACATCATGAGGTGAAGAATAAATCTTTTTCTCTGGCTAATTTATTATTATTTTGTGAAATGATGCATCTCCAAAGACTCAGTTATAATATGTATCTTGACCAACAATAAAAAATTAACTACTAACAAATATGTTCTTATGTACCTGTCAAATCCTACTCCGAATGTTGACCACCATGTATATTTTTGCAACAAGTTGCCACATGGGGTTTGGAGATCATTTATGTAAAATTATCAATTCTCTCTATACAAATCCTAGTACCTGCATATGGGTCAGTGGGAGGCTAGGACATAACCCAGCTAGGCACCTCTCCTCATTGTGCTTTTTTACTAGAGCCTTATCTATTAGACTATTAGGCAGAACAGGAGGATATAAGGATTCAAAGACCATAACAGGGTTAATTAAGGTGGCAAGTAATATGGACCTCCCCCACGTCCTTTAGAAATGCAGTTTTTTGGATCTAAACCAAAATCAGAAATCAGGAATGTAACCATTCCATGGCTAAGGACCATGACACCAAGACCTTTCTTTCATTTCTCTTGGTGCATTGAAGATGTATCTGGGGGGGTTGCGTGCTAAGGGAGCTAGACCGCAAAATTAATGCCGTCAAAGTGAATCTTTCCAGAGGCTCCTATATCTTTGGATAAATAAACATAACGTGATAAAGAGCAACAGTGTACATAGTGTGAAATACAATGATAAAATGCTGCCTAGCAGAATGAATTGCCTCTTCCAATTCAAAAATGTGCAAATGCATAAACAGTATTAACACCACCTTAAAAAGTGCAAGTGCAATTAAAATGGTGTTTATTTACCTTATGGTGTGTTACAACCACTTTCAATATAATATAACATATAAAAAAATAAAGAGAGATTAAAACCTATTTAATGCATAAAACAAAAGACAGGCACTCACAAAAATACAGCACAATCCAAGTTGTCCTGGAATATGTTTGCTCTTCAAGGCCACTTATCTCCAGTAAATCTCCAATATACTTTGGTGAGATCTGATTCTGGCTTCAGGAATGAATGCAGCAGAAAATTCTTCTGTTCGAACTCAGGAAAGACCACCACTAATGGAAAGCTATATAAAAGAGAAAAGAGACTAAAGGAGACCAGCAGCTCTGGAGAAAGTCTACTACTATAGGCAAAACGAGTCCAGCTTTTGGTGTGTACAGGCGAACCTTCAAGTTCAAATAGAAGAATTGTTTGCGCCAATTATCCCTGAAGCCAGGGTCAGATCTCACCAAAGGATACTGGAGATTTACTGAACCATAAGGACTGTTTGGAGATCAGTTACCCTGGAGAGCAAAACTATTCCAGCATATTTTTGCTGTGCATGCCTGTCTAATATTTGTAATTTGCATTAAATACTACACTATATGTTTTTTTTTCTCTCTCTTTTTATTTATATGTTCTCATATTAAATTGTAAGTGGTTATAATAAACCATAAGGTAAATATACACCATTTTAACTGCACTTTTTAGATGTTGTTAACACGGTTTATACCTTTGCACATTTTTACGCCAGAGTCCCTTTCTTGATTTTTGCTCCTAAACATAACCATAAGAGATTTTTACGCTTCTTTACTAACAGCCTTGCTCCCATTTGTATGGATAGGTAAAGGAACACAACTGCACTTCAACCACCTTAACTAAAAACTACCAGGCCCACGATCCACGTCTTTATGGACTAGTAATGGTCCTATGTGTTTATACTTGCTCTTTATGCAACATGGTATTTAAAGTTACAGGGGAATATTACAAGTTTCTTACACATCAGTACAAGACTTCTTTGATCATGCATTGCACATTGGACACAAGTCTTTATTCGAGCTGGAAATGGGTGAGGGAGGTGATGGTTTATGTTGCATACAGGGTGGCCCTTTCCCTTGGGATTCTTTGGGTGCAGGGCTCTACTGGCTCTCTGAACACAACAGCCTCTTTTTCTTCCTCTAGTGCCCTCCACCTTTCCTCGTTTCCCATACTTCATCCATTTGAGGTCATCTTCCACCTCCCACTTTTTGTGATTCATAACCCCAAGGATGTGATTTAGAATATCGTCTGCATTACATGTATTTGTTTATGATGAACCCAAGTGCATTGATACAGTAGAATGACTGATCAACTATTTAACGAACGGAAAAAAAGGGGTATTGGGAAGCACACTCGGAGCATGCATTTCTAAGTAGTGGTTCTGCCGTAAGGACTAAAATATATACAAAATACAGATTAGGGCTAACGCACATAAAAAAATATTTTTTTTTTTACAAGACTCAAAAAAAATCACCTACCTTAGCAAACAAATATGGGGATTCAGTTAAGCCCACCACTACATCACAGTACCCAAACATCGGTGGGTTCTACACTAATTTTAACATGGGAAATTTACATGCTAACTGCAATACTGCTTTAATTGCTACTAGAGACTCATCGATTTATGCGGTGATCACCTCCAAATGAGCACCTATAGTGGACGGGTGGGGTGCTCATTTCAAAAAACATCTGGTTTGGTTTCAAATCTACACAGAAAAAAAATGGGAATTTGAGAACACACAGAGCATAGATTGGAGGTTTAAAAAAAATATATGAGAATTTAAGTCGAGGGTCATAGAAAGTAGGAGTTTTAGGAAATTGAATAATGTATTTACTAAAAGGCAGTATTGCCTGTTTCTGTCTAATGTGTATCGGGATACAAAAATGAACATACTGATAGAAGCTATTTGAACAGGCTTTCCTGCCTATGAGTCAGAGCTGAAGGCACTATATTGAATACCCAAACTGATTCAGATTATTCACTTATCTCCAAAGTTTATGAAATTAGGGCCTCAAATTAATTATTTTGTAAAAGTTTTTCAAATGATCACACTCTTTTAGAAAAACTTTCAAATGGTTTAGCTACATAAGTCATCAAGTACAAAAATTTCCCATAAACTTTAAGTTTATGTGAATTTTTGTAGATAAATCATTAGAAATGTTTTTTTCTAACAGTTGTTGATCATTTGAAAAGCTTGTCTAAAAGAATTTAATTGAGGCTTTTAAATGAATGGCAAAAGTCAATAAAAAGTAAATAAAAACAACTCTGATTACTCCCGTGGCATGTGGCATATTGCTCCAAATAATTAAAAGAGTCATTTCACTTAAACTATTAGCAATATAACATTGCAAACCTAATCAATTTCCTTACTTCTTTTAAGTCAACACAGCAGAACTCAAAAACTTATTTTAACAGCTCACATGTTATTTCAAGACAGGCACAGACGGTGCTTTGAAAACCCACTAGTACGGTTTCCAGTTTATTGAAGAGCAAAGTGTAATTAACATTTCCCATCAACAGCCCTTTCTCAATATACAATGCCCAGGGAGATTTTAGTCGCCAGTCTACTCCACTGACACAAACTTTTTTCAAATACCGTCAATGAAAACATGCACAAAAATATGCATGCATGTTTTTAGCGGTATATTTCCTTAATTGTAAGGGGAAAAAAAAATTCAATGGACTGTCCCTTTAAAATGAGACAAGAGGCATTGGTAAATTACATATAAAAACAGAACATGGTGTGCTTCCCTTTAATGTAAATTGGTCTCTTTTCCAGATGTTTTATTACTGGAGGGCTTCTTGATTTGCTTGATTCCCTGGCATCATTAATGTTCAACATTCACCCAGTATGCCATACTATGAAAGCACATAAAACCAGTTCAATGTGTATGGCCCAAGGAATTTGGTAATTAAGTTATTTGAGCTTATCGGAGTAAAGCAATCTAAGCTAATAAAGAAGATGCATTAGTGTACTCTTAAGATAAATTAGAGATGCTGAGATTTCTTTACTCAATAACCATAAATTGCCCCTAGTGAGGATACTCCTACATAACCAAAGTAACGTAAGCTTAATGAAGCAGTTTTTGTGAATAGATCATGTCTTGGCAGTCTCACTATTCAATTCTCTGCAATTAAGGAGTTAAAGGGACACTACAGGCACCCAGACCACGTCATCACATCGAGGAGGTCTGGGTGCAATGTCCCTGTCCCTTTAACCCTGCAATCTAAAACATTTGTTTATATTGCAGGGTTTAGACTGCCTCTAGTGGCTGTCTACTAGAGGTGCTTCCTGCGGTTTCATGGAGTTTGACTGTTTAAAACGATTCAATGCTTTCCTATGGGGAAGGCCTAATGTGGGTGCGGTGCTTGCTTGCACTGTGGGTTCCCCCTCGTGATGACGTCATAGGAGGGAGCTCAGCACTTCAATAAAGTGAGTGTTTAAAAGGTTTTTTTTTAACCATTTAAGTCACCATTAAGGACACCATAGTGTTAGGAATACAGCTTTGCATTCCTAGAACTATACGGTTACTATAATGTTTGATGTGTGAAAGAGGGGAGGGGTGAAGAAATAAACAAACAATTAAAGAAAAGTTATTTTGGTGAATATAGTATCCATGTAATGGTGGTGTTGCTTTTAACCATTGCTGCCATTAATGGTGGTGCTTACTACTTATCACAAACATGCCATTTCTGTTCTGTAATTTAAGGTTTAATTTTTATTGGAAGTCCTCATTATCTGATCCAGTAGTGCCTGGAATTCTGTTTTACTCTAAAGCAGCTTATAATTCCAGATGAAATCTTCCAAGAGAAACTTTTTCATCTGACTTTTCCTGGTCGACTCTTTTTGGCACTTTTGGTGGACAATTCATTTTGGTCCTTTCTGGTCATTAAACCCTTTTTGGCTGCCTGGTGAATTTTGGAATCCAATCTCCCTGTAAGAAATGAGACAAGATGAGAAGTAGTTTACACTGCCGTGTGGTTCTTCAGATGTAAGCTCACATTTGCAGACTAGAATATTTTATTTGCCTACACAGATACTGCTCTAAAGGAGAGTTCTAGCTAAATAATAAGAATAATATTTAGAACAAATATGCACCCATACTCCGATATATATTCTTACATTAACAATGAGCAAAAAGAATATAAACTGTACTGAGCTAGGGGACATTGATTTACATTCTTAATAAGCAGACAGCCAAATACTATTGGTTCATGAAGGCCCACATACAGCTCTGCAATCTGCCAGACTAGCACTGGGGATACAAACCATCACACAGTTCTTGAGAGCCCAGTCTCATCAAAAATACTAACCATAGTTATGCTAACACAACATTATCGAGAGCTTATTATTTATTCTCCATAAGAGAGGATCATAGGGACACTATGGTGACCAGAACCACTACAGCTTAATGTAGTGGTTGTGGTGTCTTTAGCCTGTCCCTGCAGGCCCTTTAATGTAAGCATTGGCCTTTTCAGAAAATAGGCAGTGTGTATACATAGCTGCCTAGTAACACCTCTAGTAGCAGTCACTCAGACAGTTACTAGAGGTGATTGCTAATTATGATGATCTCAGCCATGGAGGCAGAGCCAGCCGTGGCAAGACCATCACGGCACGGAAGAAAAGGTGAGTAAAATCGCCTTTTAACTAAGATCGGAGGAGATCGGAACAGCTACTTCAAGACTATAGTGACCGGCATACATGATTTATTTTTTAAAGAAAAAGCTAACAAACACAGTGATGAATAAGAGAAACTCCCAGGCAAGTACAGTCAACTTGTCATCCTTCATAATATCACATATACCAAGCACTGGAAAGAACAATTTGTGTACATTTTGCACGCTGCATATCACTTTCTCTTCTGAAAACAGTATTCGCCTATAAACAAGAGACCTTTCAGATTGGTTGCTAATGTCCTCTTATGTAAATAAGTATGATGTTACTTTAGAACTTGGTTAGAAATCAATAAATTGATTTAGATCAGGTCCAAGGAGGCTCAGAGAGTCAAACTATGAAATGTTTATAATTTCACTGCATCTCTCAAAGTACATTTTGTATTATTGCACTATAGTATCTTCATTTTCTGATACGTACCTTGCTGATACCTAAACAAAAATTATTCTGACTACATAAAGATTGTCAAAACAAAAATATAATATTTTACTGTACCGCTGTGGATTTTGGGAATCCTTCTCTTGGCAGTGTTTAACCAGGCTAAACACTGCCTTAATGCTTACATTGCTCCTAATCCTACATCGAACTAAACCTTAACACACTAACCCTAACCTTAAATATGTCATGAAATATACACAATTACAGAGAAGTACCTAGAAAAGGTGATGCGGTTTTAAAGACTAAGGGTGGTCACGCCAAACGTTGATTAGATTTAGTGTTCGCTCAGTTTGCATTTTGTTAATTGAGAAAAATAAACTATTTGCATTTCTATATTTGAAAGCATTCTAACTTTTCATCACAACTGCCTAAAACCTTTGCACAGTATTTTATATATAGTGTACATACACTATAAGCATTAACAAAGTTTATACGCAGCAAACATGGAGGGTGTCAAATTGTAATTTTTCCTCTCTGGAGGCCGACTTTACTAGAAACGTTCATACTTACAGATCTTGTGTTGGCCTTTCATGGGGAATTTCAGTAGCAGTTCTTGAGGATTGGTGCAGATAAATACAAACGGAGAATTGGATTCTTGGCTGAGAGACGAATACTGCAAGGAATGAATTCATTGTACATGTCACAAACCCTCTGTGCTTCATGTTAGAAAAACATTAACACTATTTGGATAGATGGCACACAGATTTATTTTAGAAAGTACTACATAAAAATGTAATATTGAACAGGTCTCTGATTGCTCTAAGTTCATTTTCAGAGATCAGCTGGTAGATTCATTACTGCAAATGAAAAATAAATAAACGTCATCGTCTGCCCCATTCTAGAGGACTAATCACTGGCTAACATGAAACTGTATGATCCCACCTGCTCTGTAAATTGCTCCAACGGCAAACAGTCCACCACCTCCACACAACCCAACAGGCATCCAGTGGGATAATCCTTGGGAAAATCCACGTCTGCATTAGGAGTAACAAAGGAGAAAGAATCATTACAGCTCTTGCAGGAGAAAAAGCATGAAAAATCATACTATGTTTTCAGTTGACAGTCATTTTGTCACCTAGTTAAGCACAATATTATTCCCCCTGGGAACTTAAAGGTTTAAAAATAAAAAATATACAACATACACTAAACAATGTCAATCCCATACACTGTATAAAAATATACTGAATTAAGGTGTCAGATTCCAGCAAAATAGTATGCAGTAATTATAGGGGAGTGATAAAAAAAAAAACGAGATAAAAAAAAATGAAGAGATGCACTTAAAGAAGTTAGAACAAGACTGATATCTCCAGCATAAAAAAAAGATGAAGAGTCCAATATAGGAGAAAGAACAGACTAAATGGGACAGTTCTATTTGGTAAGAATGGGTAAGATGTAAAGACATTAACCTTTGTCAATTAGCACTCGATATGATGTTTCCAGTTCTGAGATTTCCTGCGGGGAAGGTCTCTTTGCAGCTGCTGCAATCCACAGGCGTCCTCTGTGAGCACTGTACCATGTCCTGCCCTCCACCCTGTGTGTGACAAAGATGTGTGAGCTAAAAAAGGGTATGTACCGCAGCATTGAAGAACAAAACAAATCTAATTACAGAAGCCAAATAAGGCTTGCTAGGCATGTCAGAAAGTCCCCTGAGGACCAGTGAGGTGCCTAATGGCAGAGTTTTCCTGGCATGAAACCTCTGTAAGTAAATCCCATGATTGAATCTGATCATTGACACAGACAGTGTTTGTAAACACTGACTGCATCTGTTCTCACTGTGCCGTGTCTCACTCACTACGACTGTCTGTTTCTGGGGACGAGGATTAAACTCTGTACACAAACCGGGATTCTTAATTTTTTGTGTGTGTGTGTTATTTTATTTTGCTTGTGGCCTGTTGGGTACTTAATGTGAAAAAAAAGTCACTTTAAAAAAAAAAAAGTTATATGATTACTATGTTTGGAAAATAAATAAATAAAATACATTTATAGCAATTAGAGAGTTATTCTTGATAGTACGTACATACATACATATATATATATATATATATATATATATATATATATATATATAGTAACAAAAACGCACATGGGACTGTTGGCAAGACATGTTCTCTTCAATAAAATTTCAGAGAAAGAAGCATTCCATCTGTTGAGTAACAATACTACACATTGTAACTCTCAACAAGGTAATGGCAAAATACTCCAGCAGTGTGTCATTAAAACAGGGGACCCAGGCACATTATTAACACCAATAAATAAAGACATTTTGGCTTTCAAGAACCTACAACATATGTCAAGTAAGAACCAAATACAGTATTGGTTTTCATTGCTTTTTGTGCTTTGAAAGTAACGGGCATGTCCAATAGTAATACATGCTTGGCTTCGCTATAGATATACTTTTGTGGAGTAATGTAATTCAGTGGGCTTTTAACAACCCCAAAATAAACAGTGGCTAGTAAGGCTCAGGAACTAATGGCAAGCAGGTCTCTTCTTGGGGCAACATCGGACCCGGTAGCCGCCTGGATAAGTTGACCAATCAGCACAGAGGGGGTAAGTAAACAGCTTCTATCTGAATAATGCATGCCAGTAACTGTTTGTGGTTTTTTTAATGTTCCTTGATTAAAGGTAAGCCAGCCATGACAGGTTCTAACAGCGTCTAAAGCAATGACTATATCACATCATAAAGATAAATTATATTTTTTGTACCTTTAAGAGCCATTATGATCTTACTTATGTCCTCTGCAAAATTCTAAAATTTGCCATAACTAGTGGTCCCACCTCCTTGGTTTAACTGGCCGTGCTTGGCGTGTAATCCCCCTATGACACCAACACACTGGATTCATTGCCAGCACATTGGTGTCCGAACAAATGGACAAGTTTACTAGGGGGAATATCTGTGTACAGACAGGAGAAGAATCACCTGTAGAAGAGTATACATCTCTATGTCGAGGGCATTGGGGTCTATTCTGAGGATTGCTTGGCGCAAGGGGAAGGAGCATATTTTTACATTTAGCTAATGTTAAGTCGTCCATGAACGATTCACTTTAACCTATGTCAGTGACATATCTGGCCTGTAAACATTATAATAATAATAATAATAATAATAATAATAATAATAGAAACCCTACATCTGGAGGATATTCCTTCTCTTGGGGAATGTAATTGAAGACAACTGGTTTGTACTGTAAATCTAGCAAATTGTGCACATGTTGTGCATGACCGACACAGTCAAAATACAACATGTGAGAAAAATGTCCAGTGATGGCAACAATCACACAATGGTGCAGGTTTGTTTACTATACTGAAATGACCCAAGTGCTGTATTATTTACTTTTATAGAGTTTTGTGAAAGGTAATTTCTATTGGCTCACATTTTTCATGAGATATAGACCCAGCAAAGTTTGGAAACTGCAATGTAAATGTCCCTCTTCCCAAAAGCTATTCAGGAGCAATAGTGTGTTCATTTGGTGGTGTAAGTTTGGGGTATTTTGCTTTTGCTGTAATATTTAGATAAAATTCAACACGGAAGTTATAGAAAACTGAAGTTTAAATAATGGGCAGTAAGCATGCAATAGAAATAGTTAAAGAAGAGTGAAAAATTATAATGAAGGGAAGGCAACACACAATAAATAAAAAGGAGTAGCACAATACATCAAAAAGTAAACAAATACACACACACACACACATAAAACTTGCATTACTTTGTTATACACTGAAGTGAATACATATTGTTTGTTCTTTTTTAAAAAATTTTTAATATAAGTTATTTTATTAATATTTGGAGCATGTATAATTAAAATGTCTTCGATAAAAAAAAGCTATTTACTTCAAGATTCAGTTCCCAATGATGAAACTTCTCACCTTTTGATACCTGCGACCAGGAGGGATGCCCAGGGCTGGTGCATACTCAGACACATGCCCAGGTCACTGATCTCCTGAAGCTCCTTGTCCTGTATGCGCAGCCGGTTCCTGTCTGACTGCTCTTCTGCACCTTCTAAAGGACCTTTCTTCCTGTGTGCGCCAACGCTGACCTGATCTACCCACTGCAATGATACAAAACATCTCAGTAGAGGTACATGCACATTGAAATTCCTGCTCATCAGTACCAGCTGTGGCATCGTAAAATGTTAAATAACGGATTAGCACATTCGCAAGTAAGGATGTGAAGATTTTGAGTGTCGAGCGAGCAGGACACGGGATGAAGAAGCTCCTTAGCCTTATTCCTATATCAAGCAAACTAACTCAGTATATCCTGATATTTGGGGCTGCAGACTTTGTGGACAACAGTTCCCATAACACTCCATAGGATGTAGAAAGCCACAGTTGTGTTAATCCACAAGATTTCACCAGATTGGTTACGTTGCCTTTGAGAACATATGGTAGCCCAGGAATGAGAATCACCCGCATGATGGCATACCATTTGCAAAAGTAGACAACCCAAGGTATTGCAAATGGGGTATGTACAGTCTTTTTTAGTAGACAAAGTTAGTGTTAATATTTGATTGTGTGTGAAAAATGCAAAAACCTAATTTGAACGCCAGTTTTGGCCAGTGTTTGTGACTAAGTGGCTACTAAAAAAGACTGGACATACTCCATTTGCAATACCTTGGGTTGTCTACTATTGCAAATGATATGCCATCATAGGGGTAATTTTCATTCCTGGGCTACCGTACAGTCTCAAAGGCAACATAATCAATCTGGCGAATTTCAATGTGAAAAAACTGAAACACAAGCCTTATATTTGACTCTGTAACTTTTGAAAACAACACCATAAAACCTGTACATGAGGGGTACCTTTTATACTCAGGAGACTTCACTGAACACAAATATTAGTGTTCCAAAACAGTAAAACGTATCACAACAATTATATTGTCCGTGTAAGTGCCATTTGTGTTACTTTCACTGACGATATAATCGTTGTAATACATTTTACGCTTTTGAAACACTAATATTTGTGTTCAGCGAAGTCTTCCAAGTAAAACAGTACCCCCCATGTACAGGTTTTAGGGTGTCTTGGAAAGTTACAGGGTTAATAATAGTGCAAGCAAATTAAATTCCCTGGACTTTTGGCCTGGGTTGTCAGGCAGGTCTCGCAAATTGTAATTAATAAAATGACCTAATTATGTAAAATTATTACATAAATATATACGTAGAATTATGTATATTATTTTGTTCTACATGTATTTTGATATCTATACATATTAATTTTAAAATACAGTTAGAACGAATTTACACATATATTAATATTAAAATACACTTAGTGTATGCGTGTGTATGTGTGTATATATATATATATATATATATATATATATATATATATATATATATATATATATATATATATATATAGTGATATATTATTTCGTTCTACATGTATTTTGATATCTATATATATTAATTTTAAAATACAGTTAGAACGAATTTACACATATATATTTATAAGTACATAAGACGGCTTGGGCGTTCTATCCCGCCCGCCGGCGTTTAGAGCCGGGTTCGCAAGGACTGCATAGAATGCCCACCGTCCTTAAGGGGTTAAATGAACACTATAGCGTTAGGAATACAAATATGTATTCCAAACGCTATAGAGCCCTAGTCACCGTTTAGGTGACTAGGGCCCTGTTCCGCGGCGAATAAATGGTTAATTAACCATTTGCTTAACTTAATCCAGCGCCGGGGTCCCTCAGCACTGATGACCTCTCCTCCATCGACGAGTGGAGTGAATGCGCAGACAGAGGCGCGCGCATATTTAAACCCACCCATAAGAAAGCATTACTCAATGCTTTTCAAAGAGGGTCTTTTTTGACACTGGACTCCGTGAGGACATCCAGCATCAAATAAGTGCTATTTACTCTGAGTAAATAGCGGAAGCGCCTCAAGTGGCTGTCAGTGAGACAGCCGCTAGAGGCTGGATTAACCCTCAGTGTAAACATAGCAGTTTCTCTGAAACTGCTATGTTTTCAGCTGCAGCGTTAACACTAGAGGGACCTGGCACCCAGACCACTTTATTGAGCTGAAGTGGCCTGGGTGCCTATAGTGGCCCTTTAAGTAAGTGTAAGGAGCATTTTTACAATTTTCCCTACATTATACTCTTACTTTTCACTCTGTTTTTTTGAGTTTTATGAAATGTGCGGGTATATTTTAGGTCGGATTCCTAAACGTTACCTATCTGAAAGATTTTGTAATTTTTTTTTTGCACATTTAACTTTTCTCGGAAATATAGAAACAAATCTGTTATGTGCGGGCCTTGAGCCTAACCGGGCTCATTTTAAGTTTAGTCAACACACAGGCTTGCTAGTAACAGTCTAATTGCCATGATACTGAGCCAAGTAATCTGTATTTTTTTCTTCTTCTTACATTTAGAAACCTCAGTTCACACACACCAAATCATTTAAATGTTCTGGCAAGCACCACTTGTCTATGTTTTATTGTTGATACTACCACTTGTCATTTATGTCTGATACATGGTGTTGAATTCTGTCTGTGAACTGTGCAAAAATAATGATTTACAATTTCTTTTTTTTAAGTGTGAGATTATATATATATATATATATATATATATATATATATATATATATATATATATAAAAACCTGAAGACTTTATTGGCATTGTAATATAGTTGGAAAATCATGTTCAATTCTTGTTTTTCTATAAACATTTCACTGGGAAACGTTGATCTCTGCTATGAGAATCTGATACAAAGTATATCTTTCTGTCTATTGGTGAGGAGAAGTATAACAGTGTTACAGGATTACAGAGATGTAATTTGCAAGTAATGCTGGTACACTGGGTTAATGCGGTGGCATATCTGCGTGTGCAGGGTCTGTGCCCAGACACGGCCATCTGGCCTCAACAGATGCAGCTACCTCCTGATTAAGTAAATCTCCCTTTATGTTGTTCATTTCTGAGGCTGGGGAGAAAAGGAGCTTGCACACAGTAATAAAACACTGTATAAACACACTGCTTTCTTTGCATTAATATTTCAGCAAATTAACAAACTTGTCCATGGTAAAATAAGCAGATATATAGGTTTCCTAAATTGTGCCATACAACAGAATTCATCATCCAAATACCAGTAACAAATGTATAAATATTATAGAATACATCTTTTTTTGTAGTTTTTAAATAACCCCAGGACAAATTATACATAAGAATACATTTTGTTCCCAATAATCCTATTTTTTTTATAATTTCAACTGTTTGGCGTCACCCAAGCAGAACGATCTATTGCAAAATTACACAGAAATCACTTCTATATTAAAGCACTCTAGATCACTATGTAAAAGTTCTCCAGGGTCAGCTTAGAATTAATGTGAACATTGGTGAAACTTACCATGGGTGGGGGGAGCAGCATGCTGGGATTGACGAGATAGGAGACATCTGATCTTTCTCCTGTTCGAGGCGATTTAACGACTGTCCCGGAATTAATTGCTTGAACTGTCTCATCAAACCTGCAATGAGAAATGGGCAAGGCCCAAATCATGGGCAACATGTCTTTAAGGAATGAGTAAACCGCACGGAGAATCCGATTAGAGTGAACTAGACACAGAAAATATCTGTTTCAAAACACCAATACCTGGGTAGAATGGAAACTATAACACCATAAGTACTGAATATTAACCCCTTCATAACCAAGGCTTTTCCAAAATGATGTGCTTTTAGGACCAAGGCCCTTTGCAATGAGTTCCTCCTACTGTAGTTAAACACTAAGCATCAAAAGCACTACATCTTAATGCAGTTCTGTTGGTGCATGGACCAAAACCACTACGTGTTACGGTTCTGTAACACCCAACATCCGGTTTGTCCCATTGCTCCTTCTGCTCTCTTCTTTTATTTACCATTTTACAGTGGTCACAGAATACAAAACCGCTACATAAATAAATAAAAATAAATAAAATGTACATATGTATTTGTAGAATATTCCTCATGGTTTTAAGTGCATTTTGACAGTTTTAATTTAAAGGAAAACTATAAGGTCAGGAACACAAACATGTATTTCTGACTCTATAGTGGTAAAATCACCATCTAGCCCCCCGTGGATTCCCCTTGCCGCCTAAATAAAGTAAAATCTTACCTTTATTCCGGTCTGCTGCTGCTGGCTCTGTAACTGATCTGCCTATTGGCTGACATCATCAGAAGATATGATCTGAGCCAAATCACAATGTTTTTCCAATGTAGAGATTGCGATAGAGGTGGGGCAGGGTGCAGAGTCAAATGCCATTCTAGCTAATCAGCATCTCCTCATAGAAATTAATTGAATCAATGCATCTCTATGAGGAAAGTTCAGTGTTTCTGTGCAGAGTGTGGAGACACTGAATAGCCTTGCTGCAGCACTGTCCCAGGAAGCACCTCTAGCAGCCATCTGAAAAGTGGCCACTGGAGGCTGTAATGTAAACACTGCATTTTCTCTGAAAAGACAGTGTTTACTGCAAAAAATCTGCAAGGACTGACTATGCTCACCATTAAACTGTAGTTGTTCCCTTTAATTTATTTATATGCTCGATCTATGTTGCCTGCCAGGTGCAAAGGACATGCAATTAGATTTACCTGGCCTAAAGCACATATTTGTTAAATATAGAGCATATGTAAAATTAATATTTTAATATTTTAAAAAAATTAAATCAAATAATAATAATGAGAAGTGACAGCAAATTCTGACCTCGTATGGTACTCAGACAGGTTATCATCTTCTTCTAGAACTTTGCGTCCTGCAAAGTCAATGGTGATCTTCCGGCTAAGACGGGAGGCATGGCGGAGTTCTAGAAGCTCTTGTTCTTTTTTGCGAAGGGCTTCGCGTTCGGCCTGGGACAACCACTGGTTGGAATCGGTGGAGAAATAATCTGACTCGTCATCAATCACATGTGTTCGTCGGATGCTAGGTAAAGATGAATGTTTAAGCTAAAGGTAGAGTGATGCAGGATTACAGTAAGGGATGAAGTGATGGTTGAAATATGTTCAGATGTAAGAAAAAAAAGGATGCACGTGTTTACATACATATGCATAAACTTATACAATTTTGGGAAAGCTTCATTAAGGTTTTGTTTCAGTTGCCAATTAAATTTATCCACAATCCATCAGAAAAATAAACCCCACAGAAGGACAAACATACATCATGGGCACAGGAGTACAAAATGGCCACTCCCAGCTATTGAGAATAAAAAAAAACGAATAAAAATGCTTTCACTATCAATGTGTTAACTGCCTATCACACACATAAAAACTAATGTATATATTTACTCCCAAACTTAATGTAAAACTTAACATGGTGTTGTGAGCAGCATAGTTAATTGAACTGGTTATGGAGTTAGCAGGCTACTGGGATAATCCCCTGTTCACTGTCAACAATCTGAGGATAACCAAGGCACCCGTAGTCCGACCCCTCACTCACTGTATTAGAATTGTGAAAGTTAGTTACATGTTTGCACAAGTTTACCATATTTGGACTGTACCAATGGACTGAGCGAGTCAGCTGACACATTAAGTCGATCAATGCTATCCAAATGTGGGCAAAATTGATATATCCAAATCAGAATTGCAACTTCCACATTAGCAATGTGGCAAGGAAGGGGCCAAGCAACAGGTGCCTGAGATACCTTCAGTTTTAGTCAAACATGTTTTAAACAGTTTGTCACATAACAGGGGGACAATGCCACTAGCCTACTAGCACTATAACCACTACGATGTATGTAGTTGTTATTGTGATTTAACCTCCTATTTTATAAAGAAAATAAAAATGAATGTGTAAATTAACCAAATTTACATTTTAGGTGTCCCTAAACAGCGATATATGCTCAAAATTATGGCAATTTGCACTCTAATTTTATGTTAGCATTCCATGTGCCTCATAATGATTATATAAGATAACGTCTCATTATCTGCAAACAAATAGGACTCTTGGACTGCTCCTTACCTTGTTTTGTCATACTCTAAGAGCTTATCCCGATGCTGCATTGCCTTTTCATAGCCTTCCTTCATTTGCATATCTTTTCTGGGTAAAAGATCTTTAGTAGAAACATCAAACTTGAAAGGGGTTTCAGAACCTGTGAATAAGAAAACAGACTATCCTCAACGGGTCTATAAAGGGTCACTTTATCTTATGGAACATATTTCATCTCAGGTCATTTCACTCTTCAAGAAGAAGAAGGAGGAAAAAAAAAAAGAAGGCTTCTGTTATTTCACCACTGCTAATCCTATGAGCAAACGAGAGAAGAAAAAACGCCAACAAACCACTTTTTGGAAAATTTATGTCTCGTCAAATTGAGAGCAGGAAGTCAAGCTCAATGAAATTCTGGCTGAGAATGTTGGAGCTAAAATACACCTGTGATGGATAGTGAGGCAACCACTTGCTAAACAGTTGTGTGGAATATAACTCCAGTCAACCTCATCCATTACCGTAGTTTGATAAACCTGATAATACATTTACTCCATAACGGCTTGATACAGAAAATCAACATTTTGCTAGAGACATAAAAATGAATGCTGAAAATAGCACCTGAACTGATACAGCCCTAAAGTATGAAAATGTTTATACAAATCCCTAAATTACAATAAAACCAATGACCTCTATCAGAAGGATAGGCTGGAAATTGGGCAATGCCCTGCACCAACTAGGAAATCACAAAGGAGGAAGTGGTGGCAAAAATCAGGCGGATCTTCATTTCCAGAGGCCAGTTCTGAAGCTAATAAAACTATGTTTTTATGGCTTAGGAAATAGTGCAAATTTTACTAAATGTATTTTTGGACATATATTATTTATATGCATAAAAAAACAAACAAAAAAAAAAACATGTATTTTTGGACATGAAAGGCTCACTTTAACAGATAACAGCCCCAGTACATATATAATTGATCATAGTGATAAATGATGTATTTATTGGCTTTGGGAGCTGTTTTAGTGATACTAACATGATGCCCTTCGCTCTGGTGCCTCCATTTGTGGAGGATTTGTGAATGTTACCGCAGTGTAACACCTAGACTTCAGTCCTCCTTCCAGCCGGATAAACTCTGATGAGATGGGCCTAGCCTGGGAAGAGCTGCCTTCACTGCTCTATAACTAATAGATGGCAGACAGCGGATATTAAATTTGGAGGAGGTGGGGATGGCTTAAATCTCATTAGCACTCGGAGCATGTTTTAACATTCTTACCTCCAAAGAGTTTTTTCCTTAATTTCTGGCTTTTATTGGAATCTCGCATTAGAATATCTTGCTCTTCTCTGGTACACACCTTAAAGAAAAATGCATCAAAGACATGCAGTGTATTAAAACAAGCAGTATTGGAGCAGCTCAGTAAATTGGTAAAACAGGAAAGCCTACCCTACTTACCAGGTCCCCACAGAAGAGACAAGGCCCAGATCCCTCCTGCTCACAAACAATGCGCCCACAGGTCATGCAGTTGTTTATGAGCTTGTGCTTTTGGGCCAGGCATTCGCAGGGGTGACGTCCAGGGATAAGTACAGCCAGTCTGTCTTGGCCTTCTGAGGTGTATAGGTTCACAAACTTCTGTTTCTTCTTGGAGGATGATAGACTTGTAGTTTCCTGGGCCTAAACACAGAGATGAGAAGTCACATGGATGCGGCAATCTATAGGAGAGGCCTATCAAGAAACCCAAGCCTGTAAGCTCCAGACTAGGTAGCTCCTCTACAGTAAGCTCTGCTTTGACCAGGAAGTGAGTCAGCCAATCGCAATGCTTGCATACCTTTCTATTGTAGCACAAAGCTTTTTCACATAATTTACAAGGTAGAACTCTCCGCATAGCACAAGAAAGAAACATATTAATGAAAACTTACAGGGTGACATACACAAGCATCATAGAACATGGACTCAGTCATGAGAGGGCTTTTGTAAAGTTAGGAACACAGGGAGGGGACCATGGTTCCTGATACAAAATACATGTAATGACCTTGGCTAAATCCATTGGAGTTTTTACTTCTTCAGCCACCGTATTTACTACTGATTGGACAGGAACAGGTTCCAACTTGTTTCTCCCCTTTCGTCTCCCTTTCTTGCCCTGCTCTGATAATTGCAACTGGAGAACATCTAAAAAAAAAAAAACACAGAAAAGAAACTCAAGAATTTGTTTTCTAGCACAATAAACTGCTAAATAAATTTAACGTGAAGTTTATATTATCATTAAAATTATGGAAACATGAAACAGAAATTATTACTTGGACTGTAAATATGTACTTGGCATGTATAACCCCAAGTATAACATAACCTGTAAAGTAACAAGTAAACTTGTTAGGCAAATTAAACAGGATAGATGTCACGGCCCACCGGCTTGCCGCGATCGCACCTGACTGGTGCGAAACGCCAACAACTGAGCTTACCTGCTTAGCGGCGAGTCAGGAGCCGCTCCGCCGGGTTCTCCTGGATCGGGGCCATAGATAGCTCTGCCCTCCCAGGGTCGATGCAAACGCACGTTCTAGAATCAGAGGTCACCCTCTGACCAATCAGAGTCAGAGGTCACCCTCTGACCAATCACAGTCAAAGGAGGGATATTTAAATCCCTGAAGTTTCTTAGTTCATTGCCCTGTTGTGGTTTCCGTTCCTGGTTCCGGAGAGTGCGTTTTCTTGTCCTGTTTTTGATAATACCGCTATTTTCCAGATTATTCTGATTTCTGGTTTCCCTGACTTGACTTGGCTTTTTAAACGGCATTGTATATTTCTGGCTTCCTTGACCTCAGCTATCCCTTGACCATTCTCTGTCTTTAACGTATTAGTCCGGCCATTCTAAGGACCGGTTTACGTACTATCATTTTCTGTTCTATGTAGATGTTACATAGTTCTGCGTGCTGGACCTCACTAGCAATCGTGTCAATAGAAATTACTAAAATAATTTACCTATCTAAAGAATTAATAAAATGATGGAGATTGCAGTTTACATAATGATCATAAGCAAAGAGAGCTGATATCACTAGACTGTAACAGTTAAAGAACACACTTAACATTAGCTCAGTGTTCCTCAATAGGTATACACCTAAAAATATTTATGTACTGGGGATGCAGTCACATTACAATAAACAATTTATTGTTGGCAGATGCCTAGTGACTTATAATGTGATTATTAATACAATCGACACAACATCAAATAACGATTGTTTTCCTTCCTTCCAATTAAAGGACCACTATAGTGCCAGGAAAACATTCTCGTTTTCCTGGGACTATAGTGCCCTGGGTGTGCCCCCACCCTCAGGGACCCCCTCCCGCCCGGCTCTGGGGAGAGGAAGGGGTTAAACTTACCTCTTTCTCCAGCGCCAGGCGTGGAGCTCTCCTCCTCCTCGGCTGAATGCGCATGCGCGGCAGGAGCTGCGCGCTCAGCCAGCCAGTCTCATAGGAAAGCATTCATAGTGCTTTCCTATGGACGCTTGCGTCTTCTCACTGTGATTTTCACAGTGAGAAGCACGCAAGCGCCTCTAGCAGCTGTCAAGAGAGAGCCACTAGAGGCTGGATTAACCATATTATAAACATAGCAGTTTCTCTGAAACTGCTATGTTTATAAAAAAAAAGGGTTAACTCTAGCTGGACCTGGCACCCAGACCACTTCATTAAGCTGAAGTGGTCTGGGTGCCTAGAGCGGTCCTTTAAATCTTATTTACTAAATAGTGTATTGGGGACAATTCAAAATTATTTGGTAATAATGGATTTTTACAAATTATCTCTATTGCCACTATGATCTTTTTTGGCTAAATTTTACAAATTGATTGTTTCAATTAACCATGATTCACTGTTTTTTTTAGTCTTTAATTTTTTTGTGCATGTAGCAACAACAAGCTTGCCAAGCCACAACAGCGAGCACAAGCATATTATAGTCAGACAAGAGAAACATTGATATGACTTTCAAATAAACTGCACTTTTTTCTTATGATATAATTAGGAGAAGGAACGATAGGCAGTGGTGAGATTAGACGACATGCGGTAAAAAGCAGGCTATACTAACTGACTATGCGCGTTATAGATACAAGGTTAAACAGGTGTGTTATTGCCAGTCTAACTAATATAATGACGAGCTTGACATCTGATTAACCCCTTAAGGACACATGACATGTGTGACATGTCATGATTCCCTTTTATTCCAGAAGTTTGGCCCTTAAGGGGTTAACTATGTGAATATGAAAAACAAGAGTAAACAATCAGATTGTATGCTAGGCAGATCAAGATAATCATTTAAGCATTGCGGTTAGACCACCGATACCCCCACATTTCCCGCTGTGATTGCCCAGTAAGATAAAGCTAGGTAACATGTAGGTTCCCCCCACCCAACCTTCGCTTTTGATTGTGTAGTTCTGTCCGTGTTAGACTTGGAGAAGCTCACCAAGGCAAAATGAGTGAGCGAGGCAGGGTCCGTGAAAAGACTTGGATGTAGGACCTGGGGGTATGAAAGCGCACCTTGACCCTGTAGCGTAGTGCTCTCTGACAGTACAGCGTGGTGCAGCTCTCAGGGTTGAGTGTCCACAGTCAGCCTATTCCCATGCTAGGCAATGTGGTGGCAGATATTGCGGGGTTCTCTAGGGTGACAATGCCGGGTGGTACACCTCCCAATCCCGGGCCTTGTGGCAGGTTGGCGTCTTCTCTCCACAGACTCGGATACTCAGTGAGGCCTTGGCTGTCCCTCTTCGGGCGCTACGGAAGGGTGCTGTGGTTTGTCGCCGCCAGCGGCAGACAGTCTTCTTGCGATGTGGGCGATGCGGCGGAGTAGTACTCCGGGTGACCATTGGCCTGGGTGGGCTATCAGTCAGAGCCGCTGTTGCTTTGGTGCTTGGTGTGCCCATGGTAGCTCGCCCCCCCCCATCTCTTTCACCTTTGTCACATGGGTCTGTGATAGCGGAGGTTGTTGTGCCAGGCGCTGGTGCAATTTCTCCCAAAAACTGTTAATTATCTTGTTCAGGCGCTGTAGGGCAGTGTCCACGTAGTTACTGCTTAATTGCTGAGGTGTGGGCTCTGACGTCTCGGGCACGCCCGCCATTTTGTTGGGCCTGGTGCGCTTTGGACTGGCGCTGTGATGGGCAACAGGAGGCAAAGTAGCCATGTGCTTTGGGTCAGTGGGGACCAGGATAACCCCGCCAGTCCAAATGCGGGGGGGACAGGGATCCATACCGGCGTGAACAGCAAGATACAGCGGTGTAGGAGCGTCCATCTCCCATGAACCGTCCCATGAAAATGCTGATGGGCCACAAGGTCCGATCTGATGAGGCTGGTGAGTAACTCCGCATATGCGGTACTCATATGTAGGTCTCCCGGTCCTCTGTTACGTGGGCTTCAAGATGAGCCGGTTCTCAGCCTGTACCGTGCAGAAATCAGGTAAGATCGCTAGGCAGTGCTGGAGCTGCAGACACACACACACGTCTGCTCGGCTCTGCGGTCAGGACCCGTCCCCCATGATTCCCTCTTAAAATGATTAAACTCTTAAAGGGATACTAAAGGCACCAAAACAACTTTAGCTTAAAGGGACACTCCACCACCCAAATATAAAATAAATAAAAATAACTTTTTAGTAGATATACCCCAAATGCAAACTTGCATTTTTTCCCCATTTTGGTTATATCTAAAAACAGCTTGCAAAACTTGCGGTTCTCTTGTCTGCTGCGGTTTCAAGCTTTCCCATTCTAACCCCACCCAGACATTCTCTGGCTGTCCAATCACAGACTTCCCAATACAGCTCAAGGAGGAGTCTTTGCAAGGCAGGTTCTCAGGGCAACTGCTGGCTCTTGAGTTTAGCTCAACAACTAGGAAGTAACAGGACCTGTTGACAACCTGAAACCAAGGAGGTGTAACCAGGTTAATTTATAAAAGTGTACATTTCTATTGAAATCTGCACTTTTTGCAAAATGAAAATAAATAAATAGACTTTACTCTTCACACCTAAAGCTTTTCAGCAATTTAATGTGCTTTGTGGTCTGGAGTGCCCCTTTAATGAAGCAGTTTTGAAATATAGATCATGCCCCTGCACTCTCCCGCCTCAATTTTCTGCCATTTATCAGGAGATAAACCACATTCTTTATACAGCCCTAGTCACACACCCCTATATGTGACATACACAGCATTCCTAAACATTCAAGAGAGATCTAATGGACCGGTAGGGGATTTTCCTGTCCCCATTGGACTGTGCCACCTCAATCTTCTACCTCACAGAGGTTCACCCATACAGTAAACTGGCTGGTGAAGATTAGAGATGCCCAAAATGATGGACACAACTGCTCATATAGCTCAGGGCAGGATGCAGGCTCAAGCCGACCTGACAAGCCAAACTATGGCTAGCTTAGAGGTGGTTTTTGGGCGACCCTGATGGAAAGCAGAAAACTAAGACAGACCATAAAATCACTAGGGAAGAGAAAGCGAGGGCATCGCAGAGAGATGTCTGGTAAGCCCCTCACGGGCGAATTGCAACCAAATGCTGCAAATACCCCTACCTATGGCCTTCCTGGGCTGAGCGTCATCCGGGGGTTGCAGGAAGGAATGCGACACGCAAGCAATGACATATATCCAAACATGTTGACCTTTGTATATGCCTGGTTTGGAAGAACTTGGCCTCAGACAGACACTGAGTTTGTGGCAGGAAGGTGCTGGCTTATCAACAAGCCTGGGGCTTGAGAGGTGCTACTCCTAGATAGCAATGTACGAGTCTTGTGGAAGTGCTGTACGCTCCTTTGAAACATCTGCCCGTTACTGTAAGTAATTTCTTTCCCCTATGCTGGTTGGCTCTCCACAAACATTGAACACAATTTATTGATGCCCTCCTAACTTATCTCCTCACTAACAGTCTCAGTCCACACAGCATTTAAGAAGAGTTAGGCTAGCTATATAACAATATGTCTAATCAGGCTGATAATTTGTCTTGTATCATGCTATTTGTTCTCAGTTAGTCTACTTTACAAGCCAAATAAAAGTGGTTGTTTTTCTTGGAATGTCAGATAACCTGCTTGGAAAATTCTCTAACTCACACTGCTACAGTCCCGACTCACACTTGCCTGCTTCATGTTATAGATAGAAGCATTTACAATCTACATGTTGGCACTAAAATATCTAAATAAGTTTGTATTATTCACTGTGCACTGAAAAAATAAAGAGTTAAAAATGTTTCACACACTACATTCTAAAAAATGGCCACCTGCAAACGAGATTTTACCTTAATTTAGATTCATACAGAGCAAAATCTTGACACAACTTTAAAATCTTATAACTGCCAAAGTTTCAGCATACGATCTGATAAATAGTTTTGGCTTATTAGAGAGAGATAAAAAAAAAAAAAAGTATATTTAGAAACCGACCCTCTTTCCTGTTGTAAGCTTGTGCTGCGCTTGGGGTGGGCAGTTGCTTTGTCTTCCTCCATCGATTCTTCAACTCGTGTACAAAAACAAACTTCTTCTCTTCTGAACCCTGGACAAGATCGCTAATGTACTCATCAATTTCTTCCTCCGTGTCAATGGAAAGAATGTACCTGACGAGAAATCAGCACAACATAGAGCAGCCGTTTTGGATTTATTCTCGCTTTATAGCAGCATTTTAAACATATCAAGTGGACACTAAATTAGAAATTGTGAGCTTATATTTTTTATATAATTATTATTGTACTTCATATTTTCACCCTCGACCCTTTGATCTTTTTCTACTAACAGTTTATCTGTTACATGTTTTATTTTAGTTCTCATTGAAATATTTTATAATAATATATTTTTGGGAAAATATATAATAATTCAGATAGGAGACAGTAATACATTTGGTTCAGCATCATCCACAATTTACAATTTGCCTTTTACTGATTTCTTAGTGACTTGAGCTTTCCTATACAGTGTGGCTTTTGTCTAATGAAAGGTTAGCTGCAGGGTTTATCATTATAAAACAGAAAATAACAGCTGTAGTGAATAACTCTTTATTATTCTGGGGCCCTGACTACAACATAAACAAATCATACTTAGTCCAAGATGTCTGTATTTCCTTTCCTTATTGTCCATACTCACCTTACAATGTCTTCACTAACACTCAATGAGAAACGTGTCTGTAATTCCTCAACACACCAATACAACAGATCAGCCTCCATACTCCTCTCCTGCCAGCAACCAGGACATACAGCCTGGGAACCCGGAAGTAACTAGACTTCTATCAGTGTTGGCATTGACATATAATCTGTCCGTCTCTCATTTCATTCCCCCCGGAAAAGCAGGTAAGACTCGCTGGTTCCCACTCAATGCGTTTAGTTAGCATTCTAAACAGAATGCTCAAAATAAATCCACTGTACTCTAAAGCTATTATAAAGGGATGTTAGGTTCTTATTTTGTTAAACCAGATCTCCAGGGATGACAACAACAATAGCAAACATTCTGATAGAAAAAAAAAAAATCATAGTCACCACAAATATTTGTACAAAGACAAATCTAGAGAGCTCTAAAATATAAATAAGGGTAATTTCTAAAGTGAGAATTCAACGTGAATTCAAAGTAAATTTTTAATTTAGAGGAACACTATAGTGTCAGGAAAAGAAACATGTATTCTTGACTATACACTATAGCCCAAAAGTGGCTGTTCAGGTAACCGGCCCCCTATCTTTGAAATTCTTTATTTTGAGAGTGCAGGTTTGTACATATTTGCAAGCAGTGCCACAACGACAGCTGCGAGCGCATCATTACAGGATATTATGACAGTGGTGTGGCATACTGTAGCAGACATCGGCACATTTTTGAATTTTTATATTGTTATATTGTTAACTGTATGTTGATCCACTATGGTGTTTAGGAATAATAGTGTTCAAGCTGTGGTGTTCAATGCATTGCAAAATCCTATGTATGGATGGTAGTGTGCTCTAGTTGATGAGAGTTAAGTATGAGTAGAGGAAAAATTAATAGTAAGGTGTCATCTGGTAGTGGAGACTGGCCTTGCGATCCCTGTGGGGTGTAGGGTAGGGTATGACTTGGAGTTAAGGGGTGTCGCGGGTCTTGTTCCTCTTGCGGTTTATGCGAGTAAACGTGTGGATCAGTAGATTGGCAAGAGGTTAGCACTCACGTCGGTCATTACTAGTGCTGCTGCAAGAGAGGCAGGTGAGTGGGAGAGGGAGATAGAGGGAGTGTACTCCCTATGCCAGCGTGTGTCTGAGGGGAGAGGGACGCGTCCCTGGGAGTGGACGTTATGGTGTGACCGTGTCGATACTGAGAAGCATGGTAGTTGCATTAATGTTTAAATACAAACAACAAAAAGCAAAACGAAGTGGTGTAGTATAAACCAAATAACAATCAATAACATAGATAGGGCATAGTCACTGTTTGCAGTTTGTGGCGGTTCAGGGCACAGCAGTAGTGGCAGAGTCACCCCGCAGAGCGGCAGGAACAAACAGGCGGACCCTCGAGGTCTCCCGGGTGCTTGGCTGTGTGACCGGAGCAGGGGTCGGTTATCTCTTTGAGGTGGCTGGTAGCCCAAGTTTCTGTAGAGTGTTGGGTATGTCTTCTGCCTCCAGCACTTTCAGTGTCCCGGATTCTTGGGGCCTCAGAAGGCTCCTTGGTGTTCCCCATCTATAGGGCACCTTGACTTGTGTAAGTGCTGTAGTTAGGGGTCTCAGGGACCTTCTCCAGTCTAGGGTCGCTCTGGAGAGATCCGGGTAGAAAGTCAGCTGGAGTTCCTTGAAGGAGTTGGGCGATTTGGTACGGGTGGCTGCCATGAACGCCTGTTTGTCGGGGCCATTTCAAAAGCAGATTATGACATCACTATGCGCTCCAGTAGCACTTGCAGGTGGCGCTGGGAGTCTGTAGCAGCCATCTAGTGTCATCAGTTTGGCTTGTTTGGCTGAGAATAATTGGGTCAGGAGCCTCCGGATTAGGTGAGGTATTTCCGCCGTGGTAACTGTGTCAGGTAGGCCTCGGACCTTTATATTCTTCCACCGCCTCCGGTCTTCTGCTGTGGCCATGCGGTGTTGTATCTTTGCTTGCTCGCACCTCAGCGCAGAAAGTTCCCATTCCAGTGCTGTGAGTCTTGTCTCGTGGCCTGCCGTAGTCACCTCTGTGTTATGGAGGCTGGCCGGGACTCCTCTGATTTCATCCCTGAATGTAGAGATGTCAGTAGCTATTTTGCGGCGTAGTTCGTCCAGGAGGGCCTTTAGGGTGTTTCCTGTCACGGGCGCCCCAGGTTGTCAGTCAGACAGTTTGTCAGCCCGTTTACTTTGTGCTGGTGCTTCCAGATCTCTCAGATTGGGGAGGGAAGTTTCACTGGATGAGCATGACGGCCCATCCGTGAGAGGTGCCAGGTCAGGCCTCATGGAGCTCTGGGGCCTCCAAAGGAGATCACCGATATCGGCGGTCGTCAAGGGCTTATCTGCCCGGTGTTTTTTCAATTTGCACCAAATCGTAGCTGCAAGCTGTCGCCCGTCTTTGGGTAGGATTTTCAGGTTTTAATCAGGTTTTTTGCCTCTTTTGGTTGTCTGTGTAGCCGGAGCTCCCGCAGGAAGCGTCCGTTCAGTTAGGCAGCTGGCTCCGCCCCCCCACCCCCTATCTTTGCAGTAAAAAGGGGATTTTATTCACCCTTTCATGCCTTGAGGCTTGCCACATCTCTACGGAAAGCATTGGGAGGCTATTGTGCATTAACGTCTCCTCATAGAGATGCATTGAATCAATGCATATCCATGGGGAATATTCAGCATCTTAATGCAGAGAGTGGAGATGCTGAACGCATTAGCATGCACCTCTAGTTGCTGTCGGAATGACTGCCACTATATATAGAGCAATATAAACACTGCCTTTTCTCAAAAGGCACTTTCTGGCACTAAAGCGTCTTTATGTTCTCCCGACACTCATGATCCCACTCCCGCTGGGCTCAAGGGGGCTGAAGGGGTTAAACATTTACCTTTCTCCAGCGCAGAGCTCCCTCTGCGCTGGGGAATTCTCCTCCCCCTCCTGACGTAAGCACTGAATGCTATAGTGCCCCTTTAATTTATTTATTTATTACTGGTATTTATAAAGTACCGACAGATTCCGCAACGCTGTACAATTAGTGGAGAACGTACAATATATACAGACAAATACAAGAGGTAGAGAGAGCCCTGCCCGTAAGCTGATATCTAGCCATTGGAGCTCTTTTATACAAAGTGCTTAGCTAGATGGCCCGTGAGCTTACAATCTAAAGGATACCAGAGGAATTTGAGACAAGAGGTAGCAGGGGGAGTTTGGAGGTGATTGCTGAAAGAGTTAACAGAGAAGCAGCTATTGGTAAAATATAAAGGGAATGAAGAGGTAATTGAGTGAGAATCTGAAACAGCTGGAGGAGCATGCTATATATATATTTAGGGGGAGCCTGGGTGAGTGGGGAGAAAAAAAACAAAAACAAAAAAAAAAACATTAATTACAAAAAAATTATATTTTTAGATTTTTTCAATTTGGCTACTTTTTGCTTGAATTTGAAATTTACTTGGACTTCACCTTGATTTCTCACTTTAGGCAATAACCCTGTAAGTTGAATAAGGGAATTCAGAATGAATTAAAAATTATTTTCAAGGCCAAAGTAGCTGAACTAAAAGTATAACTGACTCATATATATATTTTACCATTTTGGCTATATTTTGCATTAAATTTGAACTTCACCTTGAATTCACACAGAATTAATCCACTTTTGACATGGATGTGCATAGTGGGAGTTGTGTGAACAGCTGGAGTGATTGTTGATGTCTAGTAGTGGTCTGTTTGGTGCCACTAGTTCATTGTCCGTTGTGTCCTTTCAGGACTGTCAACTCTATCAGGGTTATTCACTAAAGTGAGAATTCAAGGTGAATTAAAAGTGAATTTCAAATTTAAAGGTACACTGGTCACCCTAACAGCTTCATTGAAATTAAGTTGTTATGGTGCCAGAAGACCCCTGGGCGCAATCTTTCCTTAAGGGGAACTGTTTAACCACAAACGTTGGCTCTAGCGCTAATCTCCAGGTCCCCCAGGCGGCACCTGGATTCTAAATCTGAGTTACAGTAATTACAGAGTTACGCCAGGCAGGTGACCGCTCAAAGCCAATCAGATGTTCCCCATTGATAACAAAAGGTACATACTTAGGCAGCATCAGAAGCTCTGACATTTACTGAGTATGTTAACATAGCGAAATCAAATTCAAAATCAGCGTAAAATATACATTTAAATTTTGGGTTTGTTGACTTGAATGTTGGCCAGTTGTAGTATTACAGAAAGCAATTTTCACAAGACATTAGCGTTTACATCACTTGCTCACTGTGACGGTGTCATGCGGTATCTCTTCCGGGTTCGGCACTCCGCTACGCGGAGCTGGCCCCGCCCCCTCTGACGCGGCTCTGACAGTATTTAGAGAGACCGCCCCAGGGAGAAGACTTGGTGATTGTGGGACCTACTCCGGGTATGCACGCCGGCTCCACAAGCTCTAATAAGCTGTCCTAGCCTTCTGAGCTAAGGGAAGGAATATGCTTAATGCCATAGAGGATTACTGGAGAACAGATAACAATCTACTTTGCAAGTGGACTATATCTCTGAACTCTTCGAGGACAACTCACATTAACCTTAAGTATAGTTTTCAACTATTGACTGCAATCTTACTTTTCAATGAACTTATTCCTGCTTGCTCAATTCTTCTCTGCTTCAAGTTACTAATTATATGGGGGACAACTCCCATGATGCTTATTAACTATGAACTGTTCTTGCTTTGCAAATACTCTCCGCTACTTGCTTAATGTTTCTATTGAAGATTATTCTCATGAACTTAAAGAATCTTACTTAATGCTTCTCTGTGGAAATACTTATTAATGAATTTTGGATTATTTGAACCTGAACTTCTTCTTATTGGATTATTGCCTAAATGCAATTAATTTAAGTTTAACAATCATTAAAACTTCGTTTGAATCTCAAGTTGCCAACAATCCTCTCTTTTCTTAAAGCTACAGTATTGATACTTTAAAGATTCTCTGTTTCATTACTATTGTAATTAGGGAGTTCTACAAGCTGCAGTTGAGTTCCAACCCAAATAACCCAAGTAGCATAACAGACGGAGCTCCTGTACTCAGCCATAGTATCACCGCTAGCCTCCCTTGTATAGCTCAGATGTCCTGAGTAACAATAGCAGTCTACTCAAACATCAGTGGAGACTTGATGAAAGGCAAAACAAGTACACCTTATTAGCACACAAACACAGCATTAACACACTTACCGATTTGTACTCAGCCTCCAGGGGGTGATTAGCAGAACAAACGAGTGATCCCTCTAAGTTCCCACCAGGTCTTGGGCTGATATTAGTAGTCCCACCTGCTGAGTCTAATCTAGCCCAGTCGCCAGGAGAACATAGTCCTAAAACCCGCTCCCCAACATAGAACCCCTACAACCAACCATCCCCGAATAGCTCACTTGCTCAGCTATCCTCTGTCCAAAGAGAACCCTGATTCCAGGTAAAGGTTTGCCAGACTGTGCCAGATCTCTGATCTGGTGTAGAGTTCTGTGCAGTCACTTTGAAATTCTATATCTCTCCCTGGTCTCTACCACGGTGCTATCGCAGCTGGGTGGCTGACATCCTGGGTGCTTGGAATGGGTAGTGGGGGGGCTCTCAAGGATGGTGAAAGTAGTAATTTTGGTACTGTTCAGCGTTTTCTGTGAGGCTGACCTCCAAGTTCCTCCACGAGCCATAGAAGCCACTGTTACACTCTTACAGTCTTTTCCTTGTAAAAGAAAATTATTTTTAATGATTAATCCTGCAAATGAAGAAATCGAAAAGGAACCTTTTGTTTTTTCTAAAAAGGATTTTACATAATCACATAATTAACTTCTGGGCTTTAATGACATTCATGACCTCCAGCAGAGTGGTTTTGAACCTTTTCACTCTACTGAAAAGGCCTTAACTCTTATCGCCATATGGGCAGTCACATAAAACTTGTCCATGAGGACCTGCAATGTACCCAAAAGGCACTATAT
Source organism: Pelobates cultripes (assembly GCA_933207985.1). NCBI lineage: Eukaryota > Metazoa > Chordata > Amphibia > Anura > Pelobatidae > Pelobates > Pelobates cultripes. Next base: position 47,640,302 of record OW240914.1, read on the forward strand.
TTAAGTGACCACAGAGCTATTATTTGCATTGTGATCTCCACTGAATGACAATCCTAACCTTCCAGACAGGAGTACATGTGATTGTTCCCTTCCCCGCGCTACTCTCAGGGCTGTCAATATGCAGTGAACCATTGCAGATGTAAATATTGTGTCAGGGACTTCATTGCAGCCTCTCACTCACACTGTTTTGGACTGAGAAGAAGCCTTGCAAATAAAGGACAGGTTGTCTCAACGCCCCCACCCCATTTGTCCCCATCCAGGGACAGATCCAAAACCTAATCTCGGTAGGGGTACTGGTAGTGGGCTGCAGTGGGGGATGGGAGCTGTAGTAGGGTGTTATGGGCTGTAGTACGGGGTAGGGGTGGTGGTGTGGGGGATAGGAGCTGTAGAAGGAGGTTACAGGCTGCAATTGGGGGGTAAGACACCAGTGGCAGAACTAAAATAGAGAATAAGGCAAGAATTCTCTCCCCCACACGCCCCCGGATCGCAAGGTTGAAAAAGTAGTTCCCCATCTGTTGTACAACTCCCACAATACTATATGCCCTTTGTATGTTTGAATATAAGTATGTGTGTGTGTGAATGTGTGAGGTGTATTTATGTGTAGCGTTGTGTCTTTTTATGTACTGTTGCCAATTGAAAGCAGTGGCTTACTTGTGTGTTGTGTTTTGTCTTTGAATGTAGGGGTGTGGCTTTATTTAGTGTTGATGGTTGAATACAGGGCTGTATTTGTGTGTAGTGTTGGTGTTTGAATGCTGAGATGTATACACATATACATATAAACTGCCACAGACACTGATATGCATACACACACACACACTGACACACATCTGGATACACAGGTACATACACTCACACACACACACACACACACACAAAGACGCACACACTAACACATATAAAGATACACCGACACACACACTGACACACATGCAGATATACAGACACTAATACAGATAGACAGTGACACACATGCAGATATGTGACAGTATGTCACCATGATTTTTTGATATGCATTCTTTTTTTTTTTTTTATCAATAAATGTCTACTAGACAGCCACTAGAGGGCACTTCCGGGTTTATAGCACAGATTTGCTATAAAGTGCTATAGTGTCGCTGGACGTCCTCATGTTATGTGAGGACCTCCAGCGTCGCTGAAATCCCCATAGGAAAGCATTGAAAGCATTTTCAATGCTTTCCTATGGGGAGGTATAATGCGCGTGCGCGTCATTGCCGTGCATGCACATTAGGTCTCCCCATCGCTGGTCGCACATGCGCAATAGGTCTCCACAGCCGGATGAGGTCACTGGATACAGGTAAGTCACTGAAGGGGTTTTAACCCCTTCAGCAAATTGGGATGGGGGTGGGAGGGAGAGGGGACCTGCAGTGCCACTTCTGCCCATTGGAGTGGTCTGGGTGCCAACTCCCACTACCCTTAAAGGGACACTATAGTCACCTGAACAACTTTAGCTTAATGAAGCAGTTTTGGTGTAAAGAACATGCCCCTGCAGCCTCACTGCTCAATGCTCTGCCATTTAGGAGTTAAATCCCTTTGTTTATGAACCCTAGTCACACCTCCCTGCATGTGACTTGCCCAGCCTTCCATAAACACCTCCTGTAAAGAGAGCCCTATTTAGGCTTTCTTTATTGCAAGTTCTGTTTAATTAAGATTTTCTTATCCCCTGCTATGTTAAAGGACCACTATAGTGCCAGGAAAACATACTCGTTTTCCTGGCACTATAGTGCCCTGAGGGTGCCCCCACCCTCAGGGACCCCCTCCCGCCAGGCTCTGGAAAGGGGAAAGGGGTAAAAACTTACCTTTTTCCAGCGCTGGGCGGGGAGCTCTCCTCTTCCGATCCTCCTCCTCTCCACCCATGCGGCTGAATGCGCACGCGCGGCAAGAGCTGCGCGCGCATTCAGCCGGTCGCATAGGAAAGCATTTACAATGCTTTCCTATGGACGCTGGCGTGCTCTCACTGTGAAAATCACAGTGAGAAGCACGCAAGCGCCTCTAGTGGCTGTCAATGAGACAGCCACTAGAGGCTTTGGGGGAAGTCTTAACCCATTAATAAACATAGCAGTTGTTTATTAAAAAATGGGTTAACCCTAGCTGAAGTGGTCTGGGTGCCTAGAGTAGTCCTTTAATACCTTGCTAGACCCTGCAAGAGCCTCCTGTATGTGATTAAAGTTCAATTTAGAGATTGAGATACAATTATTTAAGGTAAATTACATCTGTTTGAAAGTGAAACCAGTTTTTTTTCATGCAGGCTCTGTCAATTATAGCCAGGGGAGGTGTGGCTAGGGCTGCATAAACAGAAACAAAGTGATTTAACTCCTAAATGACAGTGAATTGAGCAGTGAAATTGCAGGGGAATGATCTATACACTAAAATTGCTTTATTTAGCTAATTTAGGTGACTATAGTTTTCCTTTAACCCTGCAACTGTAATTATTGCAGTTTTCGTAAACTGCAATAATTACTTTGCAGGGTTAAGTCCTCCCCTAGTGGCTGTCTACTAGACAGCCACTAGAGGGCACTTCCTGGTCCATAGCACAGTGCTATAGCGTCGCGGACGTCCTCACGCTGTGTGAGGACCTCCAGCGTCACTAAAATCCCCATAGGAAAGCACTAAAAAGCATTTTCAATGCTTTCCTATGGAGAGGTCTAATGGGCGTGCGCTGCATTGCCACACACGCGCATTAGGTCTCCCCAGCTGGCGGGCGGAATCAGTCTCCCCTGCCGGCTGACGTAATGAAGGGGAGGAGCGGCGGAGGAAGAAGCAGCGACAAGGGACATCGTCGCTGCCTTTAGTAAGTGACTGAAGGGGTTTTCACCCCATCAGCAACCAAGGATGGGAGGTGGGAGGGAGAGGGGACCTGCAGTGCCAGGAAAATGGATTGTTTTCCTGGCACTGGAGTGTCCCTTTAACTTCCTTTACTACTCCAATAGCAGCAAAGAACATAAAAATAAATGACCAATAAGAGATAAGCATAATATATAATAATACAAAAAGACAAGTCCTGCGCTCACTCCCATGACTCCTGGGTGGCAGCAATGACCACTGTACACATCAGCTCAATACATACAGTAAAAACCAAAGAAAAAGTTACCTGTGCTCTCCCAAATCCCTATGTATATTTATTTAAGCAAAAGGAGGTCATTTAGTTACTCCAATGGCCACTGGAGGGAATGCCCACCTGACAACGTCAAGGCAGACCCCCCCTAGGTGGGTCCTACACTGACCTTTAACCTTGCTTCCTTGAGCCCCTGCCACTGAGGCACTTCCTCTTTAAATAGCGACATCACAAGTCAAAACGAATCATAACTCCGGACCAGGAAACGTCCAACAAGTTTTAACAAATAAGGATTGTCCTCTTAAAATTCAAACGACAGCTGGAATGTAGAAATCTCTTCTCATGAATACGTCCGAATGCGGTGCATGTGTTGCAAGCTGAAACAAGACCAAGAACGTTTTAGTAGTATAGCCAAAACCTTGAAAAAACATGAGCAACCACAGTCTGGCTAACTAGCAACATTACTTGTTAAATGTACTGAATATCCAATATAGTCTAGCTGACTAACACATTGATATCATACTACAAGATGATGATAATAATAATAATAATAAACATACACCAGAAATGCACAGCATACATGTGAATACATTTAGCAGTGAAAGTCAACTAAACTATTTAGCAAGGAAAAAGCAAATGAGCCATATCTAAAACCTAAATCCCAGGGAGGGAAGGGAAAGAAAGGATAATTAAGATTACTAATACACTAAAGCTAGCATAGTCTTCAATTTTATCGCATGACAGGAGGCTTCACATTTTGCCATTTTAACGCTATTGTAAGATAGAGAGCGCGGCATTTGGAGGAGGATAAAAGTAAAAGGTCTGAAAGGTAGATTCCCGCTACCAATCCACCGCTGCTAGAATGTCTAACAAGGAGGCACTCGCCGCACCCTGAACTGAATGAGCGCCAAACAAAGTATCAATACCTTATAAAGATAAAAGCCATCTCACCCATCTCGACAAGGTGGTAACTGAAACTGGACCGTGTGGCTTAACATTAGAGATAAATAGTTGATGAGAGGATCTAGGCTGTATCATGGCCGTAGCCTCTAAATAAGCACGAAAAATGTGTACCACACAGATCTGGGGTTCCGATGGAAAAAAGGGGTAGAAAACCGACGTCGAGTCTGATTTCGTACTTCTCGATATCCAGAATCTGACGGCATTTGGAACAAGGGAAAAGGTGTCCGCATCAAAAGCACGAACGTCCGACACCCGACGGAAGGAGACTAAACAGAGGAGGAAAGTCAATTTAGCCGACAGCTGTCTCAGACACAGGCTCTCATTAGAAGGCCATTATTTTAGGAATCGTAGGACTTGGGCTACATTCCCAAAGGGTGGAGTATTTCGGGGCCGGTGGTCTTTGCAGCCGTATGCCCTGAAGTAGGGGACAAATCAGAGGATCCTGCCCTATAGGTTTCCCTTGGACTGGAGTATGAGCCGCTGATATCCCTGAGCAAACCACTTTAATAGAACGGTAAGACTTACTTCCAAAAAGAAAGATGCCAGAAAATTCAACATGGAGGAGACAGTGGCCATAAAGTGATGGAGATTCCGTCCCACACACCAATTAGACCATGATAGCCAGGCTGAGAGGTAACATCTCCTAGTTCCAGGAGCCCACGACTCTGAAATGATGGCTCTAGCCTCTGCCGATAACTCCTTGGTACACCATGAACCCCTGAAAGAGTCCAACCTACCAAAGATAGGCGTCCGTCTTGGAGCATCGGATGTGGGTTCCCCATGGGGTCTCTGAGCATCATCTGTTTGTCTGGCAGGAGGAGCGGGTTCTCGCATGAAAGTGTGGGAAGGTCTGGGAACCATGATTGACTCAGCCATAGAGGTGTCAACAGGAGAACCGTCACTACTTGGATCGTGATGTGTTGGAGTACTCTTGCGGTCATTGCAAAAAGCAGGAAGGCGTACGCCCCCCTGGCCGGCTAATTCTGCAGGAAGGTGTCCACCGCTGAACTAGCTGTAGAAGGTTGGCAGCTGGCAGTTGGTGCAAGACCAAAGAGGTCTGCCTCGAATGGGCTTCTCTATTCGTTCAGCTTTGCATATATGCATGGATCCAATTGCCAGTTGCTGCTGTCCCATCAGTGCCAGGAGAACCAGTCCACAGTTAGGTTGGTATCTCCTGTTAGATATTTTGCCATCAAAGTTATGTTTTGTGTAAGACAGTACTTGAAGATTTCCTTTGTGAGGTCTGCCAGTGTTTGGGAGCAGATGCCTTCTAGATGGTTGATATATCGAACTGCAGAGATAATGTCCATGCGCAGTAGGCTACAGCAATCTTTTTGCCTTTCGTTAGACTCCAAATTGCGAAGGCACCTGCCAAAAGTTCCAGGGAGTTGATATGGAGAGCAAGTTCGTCCGCCGTCCACACTCTGCCTGTGGCTAATTGTCCATCGGTGGTACCCCAACACCATCGGCTCACGTCTAATTCCAGTACGAAATCCGGACGTGTGCTGAAGATGGCGTGTCCATTCCAGGCTTGCATGCACCATAGAAGTTCCTGTAGGACTTCTTCCGTCATGGGGACAGGTTGATCGTAGGTGGGATTTCATCTGAGGAAACGTGTTTTCAAGCGTTGCATAGTGCATTAATGCAGCGGGCCCGGGAAGAATGCCTGAACGGAGGAGGATATGAGGCCCACAAGCTGGTCGAACTCTGGTGTGAGCGCAACTTTGTCAGGCAATGAAGATTAAGAGCATTCAGCATGTAGTCTTTTGCGGACCTCCTTGGCCAGTGCCTTCCTCAACCAAAAGTGTATAAACATTGTGAGGTGTGGTGGTGGTGTCCAATACCCCTAACGAGGATGACGGATGTACCTCGGGTTGAACATGCTTTGACCTGTGGAGTTGTAGAAGCGTTCCCTATCCCCTTGAAAAAAGAATATGATTTTCTTTGAACCAATAAGGAACTTTCCTATTTAGGTCTGACAATTACAACAGATCCTTCACGGACTATGGAGACCAATTTTCTAAAATGATTAAAGGAGACTAACTTATTATTGAAAGTTTGGAGAGCTCAAGAAATATCCGGGTGGGGTAGGATTAATAGAATCAAATCATACATAATCCTGAAATGGACTTATTTATTTCGTATGCTCCCACTTTCAATTTCTATACATTGGCTAAATATGATCCAAAGTAGTATTAACAATTTTTTATCTGGAAAAGCAAAAAGCCCAGAATTAGTATTACTATGCTCTCTAAGAAAGGACATCAGGGGGGGTATGAGATATCCTTTAAAATGCCAAGTATATCAGGCTAATATGCTAGTTCATGCTAGCAGATTACAAATTAAGGAAGCCCAAACTCAAACATGGTATAAAATTGAGGCACATAGAAGTGACGTTAAAAATTTTGAATCTCTTCTGTGGGGTGATGAAAATAATAATTATGCAATAAATAAGTTATCGACTAACACTCCACTAATTCTTCGCCAAATCCTTAAAGAATGGAAAATTATCAAGAAAAAATTAAACTTTAATAACTAAATTTTAGGGAAAATTTATATTGCTACTTTGGAACAAATCTTACCGGATATCAGTTTAAAAAATTGGTATAAAGATTTCCCTTACTTAATATCGGATATGTATAATAGTCAACAAATGTTAAGTTTTGAAGAACTTAAAACAACTTTTGATCTACCACCTAGAGAAGTCTTTAACGTTCTCAGTTTGAAGAGTTTTCTTAAAGACAATTTGTTATCTCTTGATGGTAGAATAGAGAGTTTGATTACTAAAATCTTTACAGGGTGTGAAGTTAAAAATGTGATATCAATTGCTGCAGAATTATTAAGTATATCGGAATCTCAGGTGTTACCTAAATCATTAATAAAATGGGAATCGGACTTAGAGATCAATATTTCACCAGATATATGGTATAAATCCTTTCAGAAGACAAAAAAATATATTCACTGTCTCAATATTTTAGAAACTTTCATTAAGGTGGCATACAGATGGTATATGGTTCCATTATGTTTAGTAAAAATCTCACAGATAAATCAACCTAATTGTTGGCGTTGTTTCCATATTGATGGATCAATGCTACATATTTGGTGGTCTTGCCCCAGAATTAAATCTTTATGGAACTTGACATTCAGTCTTATGCATTTATTAGGGGATAAACGATTTGAACAAAAGTCAGAATTGGCTTTATTACATATAATGGATCCAGACACGAACCAAATATCTGATATGACCCTTATTCATTGTTTAATGGCAGCTAAGACCCTTATAGCGAGACATTGGCGAAGCATCGAGGTTCCTACTAAGGCTCATCTTAAGAACCAAGTGATATATCGATTAGAGAGTGAAAAGGGAGTATACTCTATGACGCTATTTCCTAAGTCGAGAACATTGGACTTATATGATATATTCTTAGAGAGGATAAATACTTTCTAAAATTAGTGATATAACCTACCCCGACAAGTAAAAAGGTTTCCTGGTAATGATAGCAGGATAGAATTAGGTCGAGCAACTATATACCATTGATTAACTATTTATATAGTCGACATATTTATGTATGTAAATGTTACTGTAATATTAAGATATTTTTTTCGATGCTATATGGGAGGATTGTGTACTCCCTTCATGGTGTATGTTAATTTTTTTTTTTATAAATTAAGCGCTCACTATCCGGTTGTTCAGAGGCCTCCGCTTCGTCTGCGTCCTCCCGTTGCTGGGGCTCACCCAGGAAGAAGTTGTGACCCCAAGTCTCGTCATCTAACGGAGACTGTTCGGCCTGCCATTCGTCCAGAACCAACAATGAGGGGAAAACATGACGCTTCTCATCCGAGGAAGCGTCGTATACCATCTGGGACATGGCTTGTACGTGTTTCCCCTTTTTTAGGGGTGCTTTACCTTTGTTAGGCTTCTGTTAAGACCTTTCACCTTTCCAGTGGCGTTTCGCCCTTTAGAGGATGAATCTGAATCATCTGACATCTCTCTTGTCTCTCTTTAGGAGCGCTTGGTGGGCGGTTTTGGCGGTTCCTGGGTAACCGGTAGTGCCTTAGCTAAGGCTTCTTCAATTGAATTAGCAACAGCCACATTAATCAGGGCCTGTAGGTCTGCTGGCATTTGGGAATCTTCCATCTCTGTACTCACTCTGGGTCTTCCAAATCAGTATTTTAGTTATAAGGTGGATAGGCACTTACGGCAGATCGTCAGAAGGGACCACCAGGGGGTTTTAACGGCCTTTATAGTATACATGGCTGTTTCACGTATAGACAGACAAATTCTGGGGCTCACCCAGAAATAAAGGAAACTGCGTGCACAGCTCTACTCAGCAGCGCCAATCAAAATGGTGGCTCACCCCAAGCTGGAGTACTGGGTACGAGAACCTGACCGTCTGACCCACCCTTAAGGTTTCCACTGAACTGTAGCAGGTCCCTGAGACAGGCAGTAAATACAGCAATAGCAAGATATTTGAGGAAAAAAAATAAATGTAGTACAGCACATTGAGTCACACTCCAAATCACACTCAGTGTTTCAAATGGCTGCCGGAACTCTCGTTATGCAAGACCCAAGATGGCCGCTGAAAAGCCAGAAAAACCGCATATAGGATTAGTGGGAAAACTCACGAACGGGTCAGTGAAAATTTCTGCAAATGCTATTGTGCGCGAACAACTGTTTGCGGCAAACATGCGAACCTAATGGGAAACCCTCTGTTGAACGCGATGTGTTTTAGTCACGTTCGACAGGTATGTATAGGCAAACGCTTCGGATAGTAACGCATTGAATTAAATGCTTTTCTATGTCAAGAATCTGATTGGCAATATTTGTGGAGCTCACCAGACGTGCTGTAGGTAGATCACTGCTTCTTTATTATTATTATTATTATTCATAAAGCGCCAACAAATCCCACAGCACTGTACAATGGGAATATAAGAAGCATTTTATTGGGTGGCAACATGGAAAAAGATAACAAGGCGTTACGAAAAAAAGGTCAAAAATAAGAACTTGGTCTGACGCTGGATTCCAGGTAAGTTTTATATTTGTAACTATTTTTTGAGCAAAAACGAAGAGGAAAGATTTCTGCTGGTGACATTCGCATTGAGCTGCGATAGCCTGGGGTCCCCAAAGAGGTCATTGATACTTTTGTGACGCTGTCCAACCTGGGTGGCGCCATCTTCACTTTTCAACTTCTGGCGCCAGACGTTTGTGTCTGCTCGGTGTTAATAAATCCAGGTAAGCTCCTGGCGTTAACTTATATAGTTCTGGTTAATAAAGTGTTAATTCACATTAGATTAACCTGTCAATCATTCCTTGTTCATGGTGGCAAAAAAAAATGTCCAAAGTTAAGATGTAACTAATACACATTTTATTAATGAGACAGGTATAGGAGATATTTATTATTTTATTAATGAGACGGGTATAGGGGATATTTATTATTTTATTAATGAGACGGTAATAGCAGATTTTTATTAATGAGATGGGTATAGGGGATATTTATTATTTTATTAATGAGATGGGTATAGGGGATATTTATTATTTTATTAATGAGATGGGTATAGGGGATATTTATTATTTTATTAATGAGACGGGTATAGGAGATATTTATTATTTTATTAATGAGATGGGTATAGGAGATATTTATTATTTTATTAATGAGACAGGTATAGGGGATATTTATTATTTTATTAATGAGACAGGTATAGGGGATATTTATTATTTTATTAATGAGACAGGTATAGGGGATATTTATTATTTTATTAATGAGACAGGTATAGGGGATATTTATTATTTTATTAATGAGATGGGTATAGGAGATATTTATTGATGAACACAGTATGACATGTATTGACCCACGGTCCCAGCCATTTAACCGCCCTCTTTACTCAGGGCATGGCTTCCCGCCCACAGCGCTGTGAGGCTCAGGCGGGAAACTCCCAGCTCCCTCCTTCCCTCCTCCCACCGGCTACGAGCTCCCAGCAACACGTTCGGGCGGGAAAGTCAGAAACAACCTCCAGCTGAACTGCGATTGGTCGCCGAGGGGCAAAACGGGCGGGGCCACGGCAGAGCGCGACCAATAGGACTCGGGGAGGCGGGGAGGAAGTGCGGTTGCGGCGGGCGGGAAGTTTAAATGGGGCTCGCGCTGGCGCGGGGCGGTCAGTGTGCGTCCAGGCGGCGGAGAGAGCGCAGCGAGCGGTACGATGGTCCGGACTAAGGCAGACAGCGCGGCACCCAGCGGGAGCGGCAGCTACAGGAAGGGTGAGAGCACTTACCGGCCTAGCACACCCTGACTGACCCCGTCACTGCCCGGCCTGGCCGTGTGTCCGCTCGGTAATGGCGGCTGGTGGGATCCTGTCAGGGAGGGCACCGAGCTCCGCTCCCGGTTAATAACTCCGGCTGTGTCCGCTCTCACTGTCCGGCTAGACACCGTGTCCGAGCTACCGAGATGGGCGATTTGGCGCCAAGTTCCCGGCTGGAGCGGATCCTGCTCTGTGACCCTCAGCCAGCTCCCGCCATCCGGCCGCCAGACTGTACATACAGCCCATAGGGATAGCTGCACCGTGGAACTACAACTCCCGGCATGCTCTGCTCTCACTTTAGGCGCTAAAACCTATTGGGGAGAGGTTTAACCCCAGCCCTGCTTACTGGGTTACAGCACCATACTCCACCATAAAATCACACTATTTATAGCTTTATTGCTATAGCTTTATAACTAACTTTAATTTGTTTTTGTTGAACGCTAGAAATATATTGGGGTCACACTTCATTATCTTACTGGTGTTGACTGATATTAGTGTTTGCAGTGGATAGCCTTGCCTTAAATCTTGGATCATTACTTGTTGCTTTTAATTCTTAAAGGATGAAAGTGGCTTCCTTTTCCTGACAGTCACTCTTGCCTAGACTGTGTATGTATGACTGTTTCTGTGACAGTGTAACTTAACATGGTTTCTCTTTTTTTGGTGGTCCTTTATCTCTCAATATGAAGCCCTGCTCTATGCTTCTTGGCTACTCTGCCTGTTAGTGGGCAGCCATCCTCCTGTAATAGCCACTCTCAGCACACACAGCTACACACGCGTACTGAAAAGCGGTGACTGTTATAAAATGCAGGATTATGTTACACTGACACAACTTTATTTCAATAGTGTTTTTGCTGAGTAGATCATATCCCTTTTCTCCTTTGCTGCCCCCCCCACTTCTCAGTCTGATTTTGTTTGAAACTAAATTGATGGTGGCTGTCATTATATGGACACTATACATTTTTTCTCCATTCAGATTTGTTTCAACTTGACTTGCGTCATTGCCCTCAAAATAAGAAATGTCGTTGAATTTACCTTACTTGCCAGATCTGAGGTGGAACAGCAGCTCTATAGTCTGTCAGAAAGCTGGCTGATTTGTCAAGTGTAGTTGAGCATTGGGGACATAAAGTACATGTGAAGGAATTATCACGCAATGTGATGTTTCTTAAAAGTCTAAGTGAGCTTTTCATAGAAATACATTGGATTCAATGTATTAGAACCACTGCCACCTGCTGTATTTGTTCACCAGCTCAGACTCAGCTTTAAGGCAATAAATTACCCTTTGCAAGAATATGCACAGAATTGACATAAACCAGCCTGGAACAAGATGATACATAAACGCTGCTAATGGCATACTTACATCTTCAGCAGCTATATAAAAAAAAAAATTTCTTAGTGAAATGTTTCCTGTATGGACTCCAAGGCCACTTCAAAACTCTGAAGTGGTTATGGTGTTTGAACTAAACCTTTAACCTCATACAGTAGATTTACAAAGTTCTGCACCAGTATCTATTGTGACTAACTGGCATTTTCAAACATGAACTGACACCTACCATCTTAAATCTAAACTTTATACATTCTTCATATCAGTCTTATTGCAACACTTCATACACTGCACATGGCTGATGTATGCTTTACATAATTTTTCTTAACTGTTAACTGGCTTTTTTTTTTTTTTTTAAACAACCTGTTTTTTCTTAAAGCTGTTGCTGCCAGAGCCCCAAGGAAATCATTTGGAAGCCCTGGTCCCTCTAATAATGTTACTTCACCAACTGGGAAAAAGGGTAAGTAGGTTACTCATTGGATATCCAATTTCTTGATTTTCTTGGAGTATCCAGTGTTGCTATGTTAAGGCTAGGTTTAATTAATGTTAATTCAATTCACTTTTATAGCTGATAAATATGCTGGTGGTAATCCAGTGTGCGTTAGACCAACTCCAAAATGGCAGAAAGGTATAGGGGAGTTCTTTGGCTCTCCCTCAACAAGTCAAGGAGAGAATGAGAATCAACCTGAAAAAGAAAATCGTATTCCTTCAGAAGATGAAGAGGAGGCTGGAGGCAGTGGTACATCTAAAGCTCCAAGAAAGTAAGTTTGTTTGGGGCTTTTTTTTTTTTTTTGTTAATATCTTTTTTATTAAACCTTTTCGTTTTTGTTGATTTTGCAACATGTCAAACAGTGTAAAGTATGTTCCTTGCACAGATGAGATGCTTTAAGTTATAAAAGTTTAGACATTACAGAAAATGTCAAGTATTTATGCAATTGTTTGGGGGTTTAACTTTACAATGGCATAGAGCCATGATGTGTCTGTACAATGTCAGTATGCCGGTACACCGGAAGTCACTCAAATGTAATGCATATTTCTTGTCTGTTGCAGATCTCGCAGACTTCCCTCAGATGATGAAGCTGCCTCAGATGATGAATAAGACTTTTGGACAAGTTAACATGTTTGTCATTTTTTACTGTTGTATATTTGTAAATAAAGTCTGTAGGTTTTTTGTACAGAACTGTTGATGTTCTCTTGGTTGCGGTCAAGTTGGGTTTTATAAATGGTTTCTTAAAATCAACCTGCCATTCATAAATGCATGAGTAGATTCTCTGCATACAAGCAACATTCAAGCTGTAATAAGTTCTGAGGTAATCTGCTTTACACTTGAATTATATGCAACCTTAACAGATACTTCATTTTTCTTGCCATTCCTTTTGAATTTTCTACTTTTGTAGAAATCGAGACTTTAAATTAGTTTTGAATATCTAATGTGCCGCAGCTTTTTAAAAAAAAAAAAAAAAAAAACATGCAATATAGTTTGTATGTATTAGTAAGTAGTAAGTCTTGATGAAAGTCTCAGAATTACCCATCTCTAAGCATATTTGACTGCTTTTGAAGTAATGAAAAAACACTTAGCATCTTGCTTCCTAGCAAAATGGAAAACAAACCGTGATTGTAATATCTAAGCTTTAACGTCCCTAAAGGCATCCCTTTTCCCCATCTTAAAATAAATTAGACTAATTGTTTGATAGTGATCTGATTTCACTTGGTAGGAATGCTTGTAAACGGTCACTTTATGGTGTTGCGGGCTATAATTTAGTATTTCTAGTTGCCTAAACTGTCTTGAGACAATTCCCAAATGCTTTTGTGGGAAATAGAACTGTTTTGCACTGGGTCATTTGGACTCTGAATGAGACATCACAAATGGTTAAATTGACCATGTCGTAACAGCCCAGTGAAGCATTGGATTAGATTTACTGGCTTGTGTAATTTGAACACTTGAGTAGCTGTCCCATGCAATGTTGACAGATTAATCAATGTTTTGTCACTTGCAGAGCTATGGTCAGTTTAGAGACTGAAGGAGTGTTCAGATCAACAAAAATAAAAATTGATCATGGTAAGGGTACAAAACCATGATATGAGAAAATATAAATAAACCAAACGGTAATTTCATAAAACTAACAAATGTATTTCTGAATAATGTAGGGCAAGCTGGAGAACTGTATAAACAAGATATATGGAATAATTGTATTGCAAAATCAAAACTTACAAATATGTAAATGGTAACTTTAGAAATGCAGGAAATGGTTGGCATGAGGTTGGGTAAAACTTCAATGTTTGTTCCATGTGAGGATTCAAAGCACCAGTCATTTTACTTAATTTTTTGGGGACTAAATTGCTTAACTCAACTAATAACTTTATTTAATGTTTAGTCCATTTGGCATTAATCTTTAGATTCTCTCTTCCTCTCCACCCCCTCTTTAAACTTGCAGAGAAAAGTTATCTAAATCCATGGCCAGGCAATGCTCTCAGAGCTGCCTTCCATGCTTTCATGCAAATTTTACCAAGCACCTCAATAGGTCCAATCAAATGCTTCTCATAGAAAATAATTTGATTGGACCATTTCACCAGTTTAGAGCGCATGTCCATCTGAGCCAAGGAAGAGGACACAAAAATAAAATGGCAATAAAAGGGAAGAGTAAGCTTCCCCTTATAGGGGGAAGCTTGTTAAATCTCCTGCTGGCTTGCTGATAAACTTAACTTTTGCATAGGATTGATAGGCAGATGTGCTAGATATGTAACTAACCCCTGACACAAGTGCAAATATCACTATGTGCAGCATTTCAAGCAGAAATTAGATGCCTACCACAGTGACCACTTAAAATCACTGCTCATGGTTGTGGTAACCCTTTAAATAAATTAGTGGGTTACTCTTAAGCATCATGGTCACTGAAGTCTGGTCATTCACTAGCTGAGCATCAGCTAATGAGTTCAAGCATTTGCATAGGAATGCGCACAGAATTGATATTGGCCGGGAATGAACTCTAGGTTCTGGTTAGATGCCCATATGGCGTCTTCAGCAGCGAAGGGGTTTATGTGCAGTCTTTTGTTGGGAAACTTTAAACCTACAAACTCCAGACACCACGCCCACTTCAAATCACTGATCCTTTGTGTGACTTTTAGCATTGAATATATAAATGAACAATGGAAGACAATCTGATGTGCTGTGAAAGTTTTGGTTAAAATGCTTCCCTGTATAAGAGTATTGGTTAATTATCAAAGTTTGAAATCTGCTCTTCTACCCTTTGAACGTTTACATGTCATTGCTGCATCTGAGCTACAAGAAATATTGAGATTACTCTTAAAGGAACATTCCAAGCAACACAAATCAGTACCCCAACCACCCAACTGGAGGAGTCAAAGCATTTTATAACTTACCTGGGGCACCACTGTTTTCAAATTAATCGCAGTTTCCAGAGCTCTTCCATTTTAGACATTTGATAAGAAAACATTGGGCACCTTTACATTGGACAGCAGGGCTTAAGTATTTTATCTGAACAATCAAGGAGGAACAACACAAATCTATTAAAATGAACACCTTTTGAACTTGGCCCAGAAAACACATCAAGAGAAGAGAATCGGGTTGCAGATTACATAAACTACTCCAAGATAGATCCAGGAGAATGAAGACAACCTGAAACTAAAGGGAATTAAGAATTATTCAGGGTATTCAAGCTGAAAGCATAGGCAACAGTAATCTAGCTCAAAATTGGAACTTCAGCCTCATGTATGTATTTCCTCCCATTCCTATGATACTTCGAATTCTGGAGAAAATTTGGAAAGAATAGGTAGAAGTTATTGCCATCATTACCTTGATTTCCTCTTGTGAGAAGCATAATGGTGCAAGAGAATTACACTTGATCCAGAACTTTTCTCTGGGACTGATATCCCCAACCTCAAGGTTTTGAAATTAAGGCTTCTTCCTTTGCAAACCCTCCTTTAACCCAACCCGAACATGACGTGACTGTTTATTCACAGCCTTCACAATGCAGTCCAATGAGAAGTCTTTGCAAGGCAGGTGCTGAGTTCAGTGCAACAAAGCTAACCAAACCAGGAAGTAACATGACCTGTTGTCTGCTTGAAAAGCCAGGGAGGTGTAACCAGTATAATTTATAAGAGTGTCTATTTCTATTGAAATCTGCACTATTTCCGTAATGAAAAAAAAAGAGGGGACACTTTTCATACAAAGTTTTTCAGCAAGGTAATGTGCTTTGGGGGTCTGGTGTGTCCCTTTAAAGGCTTTTGAACCTATTGAGGATTCTTCAGAAATTGTTCTTATTTGGAAAACATAGTTTATGCAAAGTATGAAACACTTTATCACGACCATTATTAAGAGACGTTGCTGCTATTACCACTCCTTTGCCAAAGCAGTCAGTATCACGAGATATGTCCTATTTACAGTTTATAATCAATGTATTTTTGAATGCCAACGTTGCTGTTTTGCAACTGGTTATAGAGATGTCTGCCAATAATGCTCAGTTTGTCCATACAGCTCTCATTGAATGTGCTTTAATCTCTTTGGGGACCAGACAGCCATGAAGTCTGTATGCCTTTTAAATCACCTCTGACGTCTATCTGCTGAGTGTGCCTCCATTTATTTTCTTTTTCTGATTGGTAAAATAGAAATTCTCTATGACTTGCCGTACATCTTAGACCTAATCAGATATGTTGATAGATATCTTAGTACATCCAGTTTATGCAGATCCTCTTCGTCCGAGAACCTGGGATTTTGAAAAAAATATATGGATGAAATACTTCATTATGGTGAAATGGAAAAACCATCACAGGTTAAAATTATGGTACTGGTCCAATAGTCACCTCATCTGAAAGGATCAAGGTAAATGGATCTTCTGCTGATAAAGCATGAATTTTGTAAATTTGTCTTGCTGAGGTAATTTGGGTTAATCTAACCCACTCTTTTCTAAGATTTGGTATTAGTAGTGATGCTGCCGTGGTTAGCCAGGAAAAAGTAAAATAGTTTTCATACTTTCCATGTTAGTACCAGGACCCTCAGTTTTCTAGTATTATTTGGTCAGATTTATTCCACTGGAACCAACTGCAGCAGTCCCGTCCTCCCCAAAAAAAAACTGTCCACCACACATAACTTGATTTGTGTTCCATTATTCATCTATAATACAAGGTGAATATGGAATAAACCTCAAATTACCATTTATTTATCCAATCATTTTTGGAAATACCAAGACCACTCACCTTTTTACCAAGTCTATTGTTATACACTCGGGTATTTATCTAAATATTTTTGGCAGTTAACCAGACTCCTCACATTTTCTTAGCCTGTATAGTGAATAAACTCCTCAGTATTATCATATATCCACCTGTAATACATTGCATGTATTTAGCCTAACAGAGCATCATGGAAGCTGCAGTTTTTAAAATATCTGTGGATCTCCCTATTGGGCAGCCCTGTATTTAGACCATGGTGTCCCCACTTGGCCATGTGAAATCCTATAGAGTCTATAAAGGGGGATCACAAGCAAAACTGTAGACTGAGTTATAGCTGAGGTTTGGAGAGAATCCACCAGGGGGCGCTTGAGTCTTACAGGCAGGAAGTGTGGAGCTCTTCCGCATGGTAACCATACAAGCGGTTACTATGGTGAGAGAACCTTGCCGGCGCCATCTTGGATGCTGGCAAAGCAGTTCATGCCAAAGAATACCACGCGCTGGGCAGTCTTCTTCAGGCTGATCGATCCACTTAAAACAGCAGTTCACTTGTTCGACGAGTGTCTAGGTTCGCAGCCTCGCTCTCTGCTGACAGGTTTTCCTGTCCGCCTAAAGCCCGGCTGCCCGTAAACAAGATGGCCGGCTGGGGCTTCTCCCTTCATTGTCCACAGCGGAGCCTACGTCATGACGCTTGTTTCTCCTGGCCACGCCCCTTTCCTTGTTGTGCGGGAGCAAAGGGCGGAGTCGTCATTAGCGTTTCCGGTGTGGGAGCTCCGTGTTGTGAGGAGATACCGGGAGCTCAGACTGGGAAAGGGGGCGGCCGACAACCCGGAAACAGCCGCCATTACTCGGTATACCGGAGCCGGGCGGGGGGGATCCTCGCTGTGTGCTCAGCTCTCTGCCAGCCGGCGGTCACCGTCCCAGCGCTGGGTAATAGGAGCTCAGCAGGTGGAGGGGACCCCAATACTGAGACCTGCTGGGAGTGAGAGGAACCTCAGGGAGACCCCCAGCAAGACTAGACCACCACCACCACCTCAGGAGACCAAACAAAGGCGTCCCACCCCTGGGCTAGGAGACCCCCAGCAAGACTAGCCCACCACCACCAGAGAACCAGGAGACCCAGGACACCAGACAAAGGCATCCCACCCCTGGGCTAGGAGACCCCCAGCAAGACTAGACCACCATCACCTCCAGAGAACCAGGAGACCCAGGACACCAGACAAAGGCATCCCACACCTGGCCTAGGAGACCCCCAGCAAGACTAGACATCCACCACCACCTCCAGAGAACCAGGACAGCAGACAAAGGCATCCCACCCTCTGGGCTAGGAGACCCCTTGAGTAGGGGGACCAGAACAGGTACCAAGGTGAGGGCAGAGTCTCAATATCCATCTCAACCAGAGACCCCCTGCATTCACAGTGCTGCTCTATCTATCAGGGGTCTCTGTTAGGGATCCAAGGGATGTACATGGCATTTTTTCAATGTTTAAATTAGTTCGGTGACTTATCTATAAATGGGATACAGGATATTCTAAAATGATAACATATTGCAAAAATGATTCTAAAAACATCTTCATTGGAATGTTCACATTGTCATAGGGTGGTGCACTAGGGAAGGCAGGGCTGCTTCAGGTGATAACCTATTGTGGGCAGTTGCCTATGGCCTGATTTAGTATCAGCCTTTTCCAACCAATAGGGGCATCATTTTTGATCCAAATTCAAGAACCATGTCTCTAACTTAAAAACGATGAGGTTTTACATGTCGTGGGAACCATATCTAATAAGGGAATGTATAATCAATATTAAAAAAAGAGAATTAATGTATTTTACATATTTAATAATGCCGATATTTGTTTAGTCCTAATCAATCGCACTGAAATATTGTCATTAAGCTGTAGTTGATGAACTGAGTTTCTGGCTCAGCTTTGTGGATTGATTCTACCACTCAGTCTGAAATCAATACAGCTATTTAATAATTAATAAACCTGTACAAGAATATGGTATATTTTTATTTTTTGTTTATTATTTTTTTATCGCATGTGGGCGGGTGACACATTCCAGTATTCATTTCTTTAGGTCAGGCGTAGGGAACCTTTGGTCCTCTAGATGTTTTGGACTAATTCTCCCATAATGCTCTTACAGCGCAAATGCTGGCAAAGCATCAAGGGATATGTAGTCCACAACATCTGGAGGGCTGAAGGTTCCCCACCCCTACTTTAGATAGACTGCCTGCATTGTAATTTAACACGGAGGACATCTAAATGTGTGCTTGTTTATACAAGACAAGTAAATAATGTAATCACTGACAAGGATGTTGTGTACTAACCTAAATATACAGTTAATGCTAGTCATCAGATTATACCTTTATAGATTTTAGAGATTATTGTGTTTGAATAGTGAAATCCCTGGAATGTATGATACCTCCTGAGTTCCATTCCAAAATGCTGCCATAGTGAAACTAAAATTGATGATCATTATGTATGCTAGACATTTGAAGTATTTGTCATCATGAAATGTATTTTAATGGCAGCATGAAAGTAGTTTGCGATTCATTTAAATAATCTGCTAATGGGAAAAATTCCTCGTTCCTTATATGGAGACAAAGACCACTTTTTAAATAAAAATTGTGTATTTTTAAGCAAAATCCTCACTTGGGAAAACCATTTAAAAAAAAAAAAAAAAAAATGTTATAGTTACAGCTTGGCTAAATATTGATATTGCATGGTAAAGAATTCCAATTAAACATAGCTTTTATTTTGTTTCTCAATATCTCACTGTTTATGGCTGTGATAGTTAACTTGTAAATCTGGTTTTATATAGATACTTTGCAGCCTATAAGTTTCCAAGACACATTTGCTTTAATGCAGTTGCATTGTCATCTGCTTAAAGTAACCAATTACCTTTTTCCTTAATTTAGCATTTCATCAGCTTTATCAAAGCACCCTCTGTAGTGGTAATGGTGCTGAGTCCCCTGGACTGTCTGGTTGTAAACAGCTTAAGACTGGCTGTTTTGGGTGCTCCTCTCTGCTTCCGGTGTGTGCTAGCCTTGTGTAATGGAATTCATACTTTTGCGTTATCACACTAAGGCCTCAGATTATATTGTTGGATTGATTTATTGATATATTTTGTGATTTTAATGTAAAAAAAAATTGTAAAAGTTAGTGCAAAAATATTAGTTTGATTCAGTGTGATTTCATGTTTTTGTTGGCCTGTGTCTGGCACCATAACTACTACAGTGGTCTTATCTTATTATTATTATTATCATCATCATCATCATCATCATCATCATCATCGTCACTTATATAGCGCCAACAGATTCCATAGGACAATGACAAAACTTACAGGAACGATAGGTTGAAGAGGACGACCCTGCTCAAACGAGCTTACAGTCTATAGGATCCCTTGTTATGCTTAAAGCAACCCTGTCGCCACCTGGGGTCCTTGTATAATTTGCAAAGATCACTGATATTGATACCGCCGCTCAGGGTCAATGGCAAGG
Organism: Pelobates cultripes; assembly: GCA_933207985.1. Classification (NCBI taxonomy): domain Eukaryota; kingdom Metazoa; phylum Chordata; class Amphibia; order Anura; family Pelobatidae; genus Pelobates; species Pelobates cultripes. Next base: position 47,660,635 of record OW240914.1, read on the forward strand.
GTTGTTGGGTAAGAAGAGTTAAACTTACTTGAACCTGTTACTTGTTTCTGCTGCCATGATCTTCTGTCCGATCCTCTTCAACTCCAGACGCTTCAGCTCCTTTTACATTTATGGAGGATCCTGCGGGGTCCTCCACAAAAAGAGCCTGTCCCCCCTCAGCCGTCACTCATGCTCAATACACTTTAATTCACATAATAAAACTTCTTTATTTTGTAGTTAATACTAGTCTGTAGTGTTTAATTGACAAGAGGAAAAAAACATTTTATGCAAGTAAACGCAATTAATACTCAGCTCCACATTTTCTTTTCTTAATTGAATAAAGTTAAGATATTTATGGGACCCATACAGCCCGTACTGGTATTTTCTTTTTCCATTGTGTGCTCTTTATACTGGGAGATCGGGATGGTAGAACTCTGATATAGAAGAGAGGGTTTTTGTGCAGGAAACCTGTATTTGATATTTTACAAATATATATATATATATATATATATATATATATATATATGTGTGTGTGTGTGTGTGTTGCAACGATTATTTGAATTGAACATATATGCCAGTTACTATTTTTGTATAATTTACCTAATCCACCACTTAAACACTTAATATGCCTGTGTAAAGTTTTCCCCAACACTTTTTCACTGCGTCCATATTCTTGGCCACTATGTGTTCAGTTTTTCATCATTGAGACTTCTGTAGAATAATTTTTTACATTTTCTTTCTTTCTTTTTTTGGGATTAATTTCACAATCTCTAAAATAGGTGTGTGCCTGCACGGATACCTTTTTATATTTCACTGAAGCCCCAAGTCTAGTTTTGGTGGTTAACTCAAAAACTTATCAGGTAAAGTTAGTTTAAAAAAAAAAAATATATATATATATATATATATATATATATATATATATATATATATATATATATATATATATATATATATATATATTTTTTTTTTATATGTAGTTTTAGTATATAGGACACATTCTGAAAAATATATCCAGAGAGTCATGATTTTGGAAATCCTAGATTTTCATCTTATGAACTCCATTTTAGGGGTTTATGTGGTGAATGAAGTGTCTCCTGGTTCAGGTGTAGGTAAAATGGATGAAGGTCTTGATACTAAAGTATATGTAAAACCTTCACCTGACACACCTGGTTTGTTCACTTTACATGTGATGTTGAGGTGGTGATAAATGCATTTTCTTATAGAAAGCTTTATTAAAGAGCAGCACACACAGGTGTGTGGGTAATGCCTAAAACCTGTCTATTTGTAACAAAAAAATTGAATCGTAATTCAATATGTACAATATGCACTGGTTTCAATGTATCTTCAAGATACATCAATGATCAAGGAATTTGGAAATGGAATTATGAAATTCTATTCCGATTGCAATGTTTACAATCCTGTATAGGGAGTGCACCTTAATATCTTGTTAAGAAACCATTGTGCCAGTGGGAGGTGTATTGCTGAGAGGGGCAGTTGGAGACAATGTGAATGAGCATGGAGGACAGGGATGAGCTATAGAGAACTTTAGAGTGTGGGAATGGGCAAAGAAAGTTGAAATAAGTCAGTATTCAGAGTGCTAGCAGCAGGAACATATTCCCCTCTCCCCCCAAAACCACATCAGGGTATAGTTCTTCTGGTGATTATAGTGTGGCTTTAATACAGCTTTTCCAATGAAACGAGTCCCTGTGCTCTTATCTCTTCAATTGTAATTATTTCAGTTTCTAAGAAACTGAAATAATTACCTTGCAGGGTTAAGACTGCCTCAGACTACTGTCTGATCGCCACTAGAGGCACTTTCTGGTGGTTATGCCACTTTTAGTCAACTTACTGACATTTTACGTCCTTGCACTGTGTATGAGGACTTCCAGCGTCAAGCAAAACCCCAAAGGAAACCATTGCTGTACTGATACCACCTTCTAAAGTGGGATTGGGTATTTGTGTAGGGATTGGCAAAGGTAGGTCATCAGATGGTGGTCTTCATCTCCTGTTATTCCTTGCCAGCCTTAACTCTCAACATTTCCACCACTAACCATTGGCGAGTGAAAATATTAGCCCTGGTGAGTAGAAATTCACCATTAATGAGTATGCTACAGAGGGCCACTGGCAAGTAACTTTTAAGGCTTGGCTAGTAGAGTAGAACTTGAAAATGTAAGTCTTTTTTCTGTGTGTAGCTGTGAATATATATTTTTTGTTTCCATTGGTTATAAATGTGTTTTTTTTTTTTTTTTGTTTTTTTTTTATAAATTCTTTATTTTTGTTGTGCGGGTGGTTACAAGATACCAACAAACGCCACAACGGCGTATTGCAAGATTTATACATGTTAGACAGTGGCATGAAGAGTCGCACATATTTTGTGTTTTTTTATCCAATATAACTAAACGATTGTAGTGCCCTAGTTAAGGTAAATGAAACAAGTAGAAACTATGTATGTGTGACAGTACTAGATGAGCTGTATTAGTGTGGTTAGATCTATGTGTTGAGTTACACGCTAGTTGAATCGTTATCGTAGTCACTTATGTAGATGCTATTGGTTAGCACAATTAGTTTATCCCATCCACACTTGTATAGGTGTAAATATTGGTTGTGCGGCTACCTGTTGTCTGGACCAGGATAAGTATGGATATGGATACTCTACACGTGCATAGGACATCAGCTTATCACAGTTGTAGAAAACATTTTCTTGTAACAATTGCATAAAACCTTTGCATATACTATTTGCATATGACATGTGCGAGATAGTTAGTAAGAAAACGTAGTAGAGTATTCAGCTTAGGAGCGGGGTCGTGAGTGTGATGACAGCCTGATCTGCTAAGAGGGTGTGTGCACTGTGGTGTATATTGTGTGCTCCTAGATTACCCCTCGGCATGGGGGGGGGGTTGTCGTTCAGATAATAGGCAGTCGGGATCTACTCTGGGCCTCTGCCTGTCCATCAGTGGTTGTGGTCTGATGTGGGGGGGAAGTTTTTAAGAGTCCCTCATAGTAATGGCGATGCATAGGGGAATGTCCCAAAAGTCTTTTGGTGGTCTTCTGGTCTGGTTCAGGTCGTGACCGCTGTGTATTGTTCCACTTGAGGTCTCCTTGGCACGAACTCCGGTGCTCTGGTTGCATCCCGCCCAAGGGGATATGTGGTTCTCGCTGGTGGTTCCGCTGGTTGAATGGAATTCAGGGGGAGGCCCAGAGTGCCTAAGACCTCCGTGGCTTCATGTATGTTGCTTACAGCGTGTGGCACGTCTCCCCTCATGATGTGTAGGACGTGAGCTGGGCCCCAGCGGTACCTGATTTGGTTGGCTCGTAGCACTGCAGTAAACTGTTGTAGAGATCTCCGCCATGCTAATGTTCCACTTGAGAGGTCTGGGAAAAATGACAGGGTCATGTTTTCAAAGGGGTATGCCGATTGCTCCCTGGTGGCCGCTAGGACTGCAGTTTTGTCCCTCAGGTTTTGAAATTGGAGCACTATGTCCCTAGATGTGCTGGGTGGTGCCCTGGTCTGTCTCGGCAGGCGGAATATGCCATCTAGCGTAATCGCCCTGGCTGTTTTCGGGGGCAAGAGTGCGGTGAGGAGCCGCCTGGCAAAGTGTGGGAGCTCTGCGTCAGGGACTGAGTCAGCCACCCCCCTAACCTTTAGGTTTTTGTAGCGTCTTTTATCTTCCTGTAAGGAGAATCGCTGGTCCTGTAGTTGGTTCTGTTTTTGCAGTGCGCTTATTGCAACTTGGAGCTCAGTTATTTGAGTGGTATGTGTTGTGGAGGTTCCCTCCACTGCCTGGAGACGGCCTGTCAAATTTTTCAAATCATTTATCATAGCCACATCGGCCGCGATTTTCCTATGGTGCTCAGCCATGAGGTCTCCTATGGCTTCCATAGTTACCGGCTTGGGGTCGTTCACGGGTGGCTGGTTCCGTGTCTGCACCGGTTGTTTTAAGGCTGGTGCTGGGTCTCCCTCCGTGTCGTCCGAGGACCCCTCGTAAAAATCCGAGCAGCCGCCGTGCAGGGACGCCATTTTGGAGCACGCGGCTTCATGAGCCTGCCGCCAGAGGTTCCCGATATCCATGCCGGGTCGGGGCTTGTCCGGCTTTTGTTTTTTCATTTTTCTCCCCATGTGGTCCGGGGGGGTTCTGGGCTCACTTTGCGGTGGATTCCGCCGATGCCCAGGTGTGGAAAGGGTGAGTTTTGCTCTGGCTTAGTCCGGAGCTTCTCCGCCATGCGTCCGTCTGCTTCCCTGGCTTAGCTCCGCCCCCCCTCTTTTTTTTTTTTTTTTAAATGTATTTTTAAACAAAATATTTAAAATTCAAATAATAAAGCTAATGGAAATCTTTTAATTCCAGAGTTACGAATAACATATTCTAAGGGATAATCTGAGTTGTGGTCGTGTATGTAACTGTATAAATTTATTTTTTCAGAAAGAATAACCGTGCAGTTGAATTTTCATCAGATAAATCCTATTTTATGTAATTCTATATTATGATCTAGGTTAAATGTCTGAGATTGCTAAAGGCAGATGTTCAATTCTAGTGGATCACATTAGAATTAGTAGTTATTTTGGTTTGGTCGTCAATGGCTTTTGTTCTGATTAATTCAATGAACGCGTCACAGCTTACAACTGAACAGATGAGTGATTTGGGAACTGTGATCGTATGCTAAACTTGCATCCATCAACTACACAGATACATGGCCTCTAGAAGCTGTAGTCAATGTCACAAAAATTGCTCCCACATGTTCTTATTTTGGGAAAACAGAACCTAAAATTTTGTTGGTATTTAACCTTTTAATAATTTTGTTTACACAAGTAATTACATTTGCTGAAAGTCTAGGCTTATGCCAACATAGACCGTTTTTCACAGGCAATCATAAAAAAAAAGAATTATGTAAAACGCAGCCAATAGGAATACATTATATTGTTGTGAAAAGCCCTTTCTTCACAGTGGATCTACCTGCCCAGCTCCATTATTATTTCATTATTTATAGAGCCAACAAATTCCGTAGCGCTGTACAATGGGCATTCCAGCCATTGACAGTACAGTAGTCAGTTCGTAATGAAGTGGGTAGGGAGGTCTAGAAAGGGCCATTTCCTGACCCATGATTGTACCGACAGAACGCAAGATGGAACAGAACATGCTGCAATATGTAGATTGTATCATCACATTATGCTATGAAGGAAATGTGTCGTATAGAAAATACAATCAAGCCACTTCTCAGTGTCTCTAAAATTCATTCCAAAATGGGTTCTAGAAATGTTTAAAGTTGACCTCATCAACTTAGAGACAAAAATGTTCTTCTTTGTTTATTGTCCATGACCCAAACATTACAGCTTTGCAGTACATTTACATGCGCATAGGTAAATCTATAAAAACTTACCAGTGCAACAACCGTTTTTATTTAAGGAGATTATAAATTTTTAAATATTTTTTATGCACCCTGTGTGCACCCTGTGTGGAATCACCGTGTTATGGTCCGTTTTCTTTTTTTTTTTTTTTTTAACACTTGATCTTTTTTAAAAGCATATACCCAATAGGACATAGTATTCATAAGCATCCAGATAAAGGTGATTTGGCTACTTTATTGAAAGTATCTTAAAGGGACACTATAGTCATCAGAACAACTACAGCTTATTGTATTTGTTCTGGTGAGTAGAATCATTACCAGGCTTTTTGCAGTAAACACTGTCTTTTCAGAAAAAATGCAGTGTTTAAATTACAGCCTAGTGATAACTTCACCGGCCACTCCTTAGATGGCTGCTAAAGGGTGCTTCCTGGGGCAGTGCTGCACAGTGTGACTGACATTCAATGTCTCATCCTTCTGCATGCAGACACTGAACTTTCCTCATCGATATGCATTGATTCAATGGATTTCTGTGAGAAGATGCTGATTGGCCAGGGCTGTGTTTGGCTTCTGCTGGCTCTGACCCTGATCTGGAATAAAAGTAAAATTTTACTATATTTGGCGGGAGTGGGGTGCAATGGTGCTTTTTTTTTTTTTTTTTAACGCTATAGGGTCAGGAATACATATTTGTAATCCTGACCCTATAGTATTCCGTTAAAAAAAAAAAAAAAAATTTTGAAGCATTTAACGTTGAAAAAGGCAACTCTGTGGCCCTGAGAACTTTTTCTTGGGAACGCTCAAAGGGCATCACTAAAAATAGTTACCATACAAAGCAGGTCCTCTGGCTTTACTACATTGTAGTTTTAAAAAAAATAAATGTTTTTTTTAATATTTTTATTGAGAATCTGTGCAAATACAATAAATTGTCAATAAGTTTTCAAATTAACAAAACAATGAATAGGTAGATAACAGTGTGACAGGCAGCATAAAATTTACATCCGTTTACATCGTTACAGTAGGGTATTGATCTCAGTGCTTTTCCGCTCCATATAGAGAAGGAGCTAGCTCCACTAGTGGATCGTGCGGATCTTTGGTACACTTTACTGATTAGGTATCATAGTTAATATTGGACAAGGTACATGTTATAACCTTGTCTTTGGTAGTAATTTTCCAGGTGCCTGGGTAGAGGGGGTGGGGGTGTTTGAGGATGGGGAGTTAGCATTCTAAAGCTGAACCTGATTGGGTCAGTATTGTGTTAGCTATAATGTGCGGTTTTTGAGGTATTCACACCAAGGTTGCCATGTAGATATGTAATTGTGGTATTTATCAGTGATGGAATGGTAGGTTTCCTCTAGGCCCCTAGTCGTTTCGACTTTTTGTTTCCATTCGCAAATGGAGGGTGAGTTTGGGTGTTTCCACAATGCAGGTATGAGTTGGTTCGCTGTGGATATTAAGTGAGTTAGTAGGTCTGATGTCAGTTTAGGTGTGTCTCGAGGGGGAATCAGAAAGATAGAGTTCTGGAGTGAATGGAATGTGTTTGCTCAGAGCTGACTGTATCAATCCATGTCTGAGTTTCCAGTAACCATTGATTACCGGGCAGGTCCACCAAATGTGTGCTGTGTTGCCTTTGGGTGCCTGGCATGAGTGTGTTGGAAAGAGGGACTTTAGTTTTCTCTAAATGTAATGCCATCTGACTATCCTTTTGTAGTTACTCTCTTGGGTTATGGTGTTTCGAGAGGATCTATGAATTTGCTTAAATATAATACGCCAGGTTTCTGGTGGGAAGGAAGTGTTAAGTTCTTTTTCCCAAGATGAGGTGAACGCTGGTGGGTGGTGAGGTTGAGTCTTTGCAATTGTTGTGTACATCACGGAGATGAGTTTTTTTCTTTAGAGTGTGTTCTTTGCATAGTTGTTCAAATTGCGTATGAGTTCGGAATGGTTTGTGGGATAATGGCCCTTTGTGTATGAAGTGGGTGAGTTGCCTATATTGGAATATTTGTATCACATTGTGCCCATCCATGATGGCATGTAGGGGTTTTATCTGTTTTCCCATGTCGTCCATGGTATTATCTAGTTGCAGGTAGTCTGAGTTGTGGTAGTGTTTGAAAGCCCTACCGTCCTCTCCAGGTTGAAATAGAGGGTTGTGGGTGAGCGAGTATAGCGGGGAGGGGTATGAGGATATCAAATGGTGTGGTCTTAATTTGGCCCACATGCGTAGAGTCGGTGAAATGGTGGGGTGAGCGGTGTGCAGGAGGAGCCAGTTTTGTGCCAGGGTATTGTGTATATGGGTACTCTGAAGAATGTATCTTCTATTCTTATCCATTGTGTAACGGAGTGTGGGAGTGTCCAGTCGTATAATCTAGTTAGGGTAGGTTGGTGGTATCTCTCTGTCTGAGAGGCCTAGGCCCCTTATGCGAAGATTATTTCTTCTGCCCCTGTTATCGATATCGTCTAGGGAGCGTTGCATCATGGATAGGTGTCTCTCTTGGGCTTGGACTTTAGCTGAGAGGGATTGCATTAGGGTTTGATGGGACCCCCTTTCATCTTCTAGATCTTGCACCCTGCAGCCTACCTGTTTTAACTCTGAGCTGCGGCCATCCATTTTGTGTTGAAAGGTGGTTTCTAGTTTTCCCAGCATCTGTGCCAGGTCAGCTCTAGACGGCAGGTTTCACAATATTTCTTTAATATCTATGTCCATCGAGATGTGTGAGGCTTCTGACGCTGTGGGACTCGGCGGGTCTGAATCTGTGTTTACCGCCGCTGGCGCCATTTTGTTTTCGCCGAGCTCCGTCACGTGGTCGGCATATTCTCTGAATAAATGGGTTACAGTGCCCGTTTTTGCTGCTGGAGTTTTCCCTGCGTGCTGGGCGGAAAGTTGGGCTTTTTTTAGGATTCCCCATGTCGGTAAAATGCCTCCGATTTTCTGCGGTTTTCTTCCGTGTTGCTCAGGAGCTAAGTCAGTGTGCTGCCATTTGGCTCGTTTGTCGGCCATGCCCCTCTCACTACATTGTAATTTTATGATCTGCATCTCTCGTCAACACGATGACTGTTCACCTTATATTAACCTACCTGTTATCAGATACCAATTGATTGTCTTGGCATGTCACAGAGATTCTATGCTTACCATTACCCTTATTTACTTTGCGTATATATCGCTGCAGTCTTATGATTGTGAGTAGGTATTTATTTTGGAAGCGTGGAGTCTGTATATCTACAGCCTGCTTTTACTGGCAATTGATTTCCACGTGACTTCTCTCTCGAGCAGTGGGGGAGTCAGAGTATCCTGCTTTCTCTGGGAAGCCCTTCTACATCAGGCATGGAGTCTATAATGGCAGACTGTAAGGAGGAGCAATTGGCCTAATATACCTCTTCACACACTACTGTTGAAATATCCACTATGCCAATATGTCCATACAAATAGGTTTGGTTTAATGCCCAAAACGTACACACATCACCTGGACAACTGTAATTAATTCCAATTTATCCATTCATTTAAATGACTTTTCCAAGTTTTAAAGAAAACCGTTCTAGTATTTGGATCAGTGTAGATGACATGCATGTTCTTTCATTCATTCCCCATCTGTCTCCACTTGTTTGTGCATCTTTACAATAAATGTTGTCATTTGTTTCACCCTGTTAAAGGGTTAATCCATCTGTTATATGTCCTGTCTCTTCCACCCCCCACCCCACCTTTAAAAAAAATAAAAAATTATTTATTTTAAAACATGAAAAATTGATTTAATCAGTATAAAACGTAACTGACATCCAGCACTGGGCCATGTTTCACAGATCTCCGGTGATGGTGCATGTTCCTCTGTTCTGTCCAATTTAATTACTACTCCTAGAGGAACACTTATTGGTCTTTGGCCAGTGCTCCAATGGGTGCATGAAGGTGGACAAGGAGAGGGAATCAATGGAATCTCATGATGGGAGAATAGAGGATGGAGAGGGCTGCCACTGTTGGAGGGAGGGAATATTTTAAACGCACATTGACACGGGGGGAGCATATTTTTGCACATCAAGGATACTGTGTGTGCATGAGTAGTGCACACACAGTCCAAAGGCTTCACATTGCAGGTGCACGCAGCACTGCCTGCAATTGAAGAATCAGATTACACTGATGATACATGTATTTTATGAACAGAATTGACATTTGGCAGTGCCTAGGCTGTCAGTCACGTGTTCAGGGGTGCAACTTGTCCTGCCACAAAAGTGCAAACATCTCTGGATGTACATTGTTTCACATCCAGATTCCTTCCTCCATGACCTCTTCTAAAAGCAGGAAAGAAAATATCTTCTGATATGTTTGGAAACAGAATACGAATTAGAGAATTTATCCAGTTTAACGTTTTTAAATTTGAACTTCACCTTGAATTCTTACTTTAGTTAATAAACCTGTGTTAATTCTGACAATTCATGTTTATCCTTTGGAATAGCGTTTCCCTTGCCTTTTACTGTTAATCAGACTTTGAGTTGTTTATTAATATTATCATGAAGTCTTTGTGTAGATGGAAGATGTTGAAAAACCTGATTTTGGTTTGTGTTGTAAATTTAAAGAGTCACAACAGTGATCACTTCGTCTCAATTAGAGGGACACTGTAGGCACTCAGACCACTTCAGCTCATTGAAGTGATCTGGATGCAAACTCACATCGCCCTTAACCCTGAGCATGTAATTATTGCAGTTTTTATAAACTGCAATAATTACCTGCTAGGGTTAACTCCTCTAGTGGCTGTCTGTCTCGACGCTGGACATTCTCATGCTATGCATGAAGACTTCCAGCGTCACTGGAATCCCCATAGGAAAGCAATGAATAATGCGAGCATGCATTAGTTCTCTGAGACAGGGGAGATAGGATAGAAACATTTAAATACATAAAGGGAATCAACACAGTAAAGGCTATATTTAAAATAAGAAAAACTACCACAACAAGAGGACATAGTCTTAAATTAGAGGGGCAAAGGTTTAAAAATATCAGGAAGTATTACTTAACTGAGAGGGTAGTGGATGCATGGAATAGCCTTCCAGCTGAAGTGGTAGAGGTTAACACAATGAAGGAGTTTAAGCATGCGTGGGATAGGCATAAGGCTTTTTTCATTCCCTGGTGGTCCAGCAGTCTCCCCAGTGGGATCTGCAACGTTGACTGGTTGCAAACCCCTCTGAATGCCCCCTTCAGGTCTTTGACTGGAAGGGAACAACTGTAGAAGGCTGTTCTCAGTCAGAGGTGATTAGCATAGGGCCGCACAGAAAGATCTGTTTATCAGTTGCAGGGGGGTGAGGGACTTAATTGAGCTGGTGCTATAACACTAGCACTGGCTCTGCCATCCTGCCAGCCATTGTAAATGAAATTTGTTTGCAATACAGGAAGTAATTTTTGCAATGGTTAAAATAGTTTAAACAATATTGCAAGATATGGCAATCCTGTATGCACAATTGATGTGAAGGTGTTATGGCTTTGACATTATGCTGCTCACGTTCGTGTTAAATACAGAAAAATTCTTATCACTGTTAAGGAATGTGTTAAATTTATTTGGGTGCTCGACTTATTTTATTATTCGTTACTTGGGTTCTTGGTGGCTGAACATCAAGTGAAAGTAGCCCTGAACACCATGTCTGGAGTGCTTCAGGTTAGCCACCCCTTTAATGTTCTAAAATATAGAAATCACTGCCCCTTTAAGTAGTCTGACTTTCTTTCCTCAGTACCACATAGACCAGTTGTGACTAGTGACCTCAAGAGATCTGTTTTTATTCTCTGCAGGAGTCATCATAGCCTCTTAAATTCCGTTCTATGACCGTCTGCTCTCTGCATTGTAAATGTCGTTGTGCTTGGAATTAGTCCTCTTTCGTGTTACAGCTAAAATGTAATGATAAAGATATATGATTGTAGCCACAGCAGACGTTCTGACCACAGATAATTATTGGCCTTGCAGAGGTCTGAATGCCAGTAACGTTTAGTACACTAAGAGAGACTGTGTAATGTCCCTATGGCAGTGTCTGGACATTAAAAAGTATGCTCTGATTGTTTTGTAAATCCCCATCCAACCATCCAAAAAAAAAAAAACATTTAAATCTCCCTCTGTGCAATGCACTCCCATACCTGAGGAAAAAATCTTGTAATTTACTTGTTAGTAAATATTAAATTATAACAAAAAATGATCGGCGAGCTAAATTTCCCCTAGTATAGAGCTTACCGCCCTCCCGTTCGCCATTAAATTAAGTAAATAGAGTTTGACTCCCCTTTTTACCAGTGACGAGAAGTCCAGTGAGCTACTTACTTACTCCGACTCCTGTGACATCATCCTGCAATGTTGCAGTATAATGCTACTCATTGATGTCCTGATGTGCATTCGTGTTGAATGCCGCACGCATCCAAATGTACCCATAAGAAAGCGTTTTATTCAATGCTTTCCTATGAGCTGCCACGCCACATGACTGAGGTTTAAAAGGTCAGCACAGTGGAAGAACCTCTAGCCACTAGAGGTGTTGTCCCTTCTAAATAAACATTGCCCTGCTGCCAAAGGCAATGTTTTGCCTTGACGGGTTAAGCATACAGGACTACTTAACTGAGATTAAGTGTTCTGGGTGACTTTACTGTCCTTTTAGTTTGGTGCCCCGACAAGGCTTGAAACCACTTGCTTATAGCGATGCGTTCCCTTATAACTGTTTTCTTTTTTTAGTTATATTTTTGTCACTGCGTCTGGTGTTTAGCAGAAAATGTAAATGATTTAAAACATTGTGTATAGCTATTGTGACTTACAAAGGTACGCATGTTGCTGTGTAAATAATTGTTTGAAGAGCATATGTTTGGCACGTGGGACCATATTTATCAAGGCTAGAGCAGTTCTGGGCCATTTGGAGAAATTGCCATAGCAACCAGAGGAATCTTTCTGCACCAGATTCTCTTTTCTAAAAAGGTCTCTTCCTGCGTTCAGAATGTATGTGCAGTGTACAGTCTCTGAACGGGTTACTCTGCTCCACTCTCTGATATATTATACTGTCATGTAATATTAATGCTGGGGGGTGGGTTCGGAGGGGGTACTTAAAAGGCTTGTATTGATTCTTCTGTATACACAAGGCCATTTTCTACCTCCTCTTCTGTACTCCCTTCCCACTGTTCTCATTGACAGTGCTGGGGGTGAACACTTTGTTTCTGTCAGTGAGTTCATGCTGTGCTTAGCTCTGTCTGAGAATACTCCTATTGTGATTTCATGTGGGTAGTATAATTTACCTGACACCCCCTCTGTGTAAACGCTTCATGGCGTTCCTCCTTCGAGTGGTGATGAACAAGTGAGGTAATTCCAGTTAAAGCTGTAATCACAGGTAGAATTAACGCAGATGACATTGCTGGCTTTTCCCATAATGTACGGCTGGGTGCTGATTGCTCTTGTTTACACAATGTTTGTAAGCCCAGCATTTACATTCTAATGCCCTTATTCTGATCTCCGCATGTCTATAGTTGGAAAAGACCCTTTCACCAGCTCTGTTCAAACCTAACATGAGATTAAAGCGCTAAGCGCACACATATCATTCTGGACAGCATGATGTCTAAGGCCTCTTTTAATGAAAGAAGGAACTTTGGACTTTTATAATAGACACTTCTTGATGCCCTAAAAATCCAAAGTAAAATACAGTGCCACAATAGTACAATCAAATGAGCTGTTAGCATTCATAAACTCTCCATAAATAAATTTTAAAATGTTTTATTGTTAGTGTTTGGATCATGGGATATATAGCTTGCAAACATCACAATGATGGCACTAACTTGTCCTCTTCTCAATGCTCTGGGTGGTATTTTAGGACTGTATGTTCTTCATTATTGCTGCAGTTATATGCCCGTCTGTTCGCCTAGACATTAACCTGTACAGTGTGTGCAGGCTGGATGACTCCTAATTAATATGTACATTCTAGTTGCATTCTAAAAGATTGCTTTTATAGATATCGTATGCAAGAAAACATGAATTACACTTTCTTATACCACGGGTATTACAGATCACCAGAGCCAAACAGGTTAATTCACCTCTGGTCCAAGATTAAGGAAAGACCAATGTTTTAAAGGGTCACTTACAGTACAACTACAGCATTTAGTTTTTTCTTACTTTATGGCTAGAGGTGGCCATGATAATATTGTATATTTTTTTTTTCTTCCATCCAACAGTAATTTTACCTCTTCAAGGTGTGATTGCAGATATTGTGATAACCCTGTTTGCACACATTGTACCCAGCAGCTTTCTTAGTACCTTCTCATAAACCCAGCTCCAATTTGCTTCTGTGAATGGCTGCACTTGCCAGAGGCCCATTATTATTTGGCTTAATTCTCTCCTAAAATGGACTAGGGCAGCTTGTCTGGGCTGGGGGATAAGAGTGCTTCCCCTTCCTGCATTTGCTCCACCATGTGAGGAGTCCATCTGGAACTACTTACGTTGCACAGCTGTGCCTTCTACCCGGCAATGCCAGTGTGTGCTAGAGAACAAAGGTTCACGCTGAAATGGCGTCCAGCATCTTACTTATCAAATTAAATTATTACTGAGGCCCTGGCCTTCGTTACTCCACCTTATTATTCCATTTAAAACATGGCATCTGCTCTGGATATTACTCTGTAACAATTAACTATTAACATTTACATGCCTGTCTGCAGTAGAAATACTTATCTATACATGCAGGGTTACTCACTACAGCAGGGGTAGTTAACCTTTTATTACCTACCGCCCACTTTTGTATCTTTGTTGATGTTAAAATTTCCTTACCGCCCACCAATGCAGTAACTAATTTTATAGAGCAAGTATGAATTTTTAAAAAAAAAGTATTCTATTTTTTTTTTTTTGTGTGTATAGGGTGCATAAGGTCTATGATGTGTGCAGGTAGATGAGATGTGAAAATCTATCTGTGTGTGTGTGTGTGTGTGTGTGGTGCATGGTGCATAGGGTCTATGCTGTGTGTAGGTGGGTGAGATGTGAAAATCTAGCTTAATGTCTCCCCCTCCTTTCTTCTTACCTTTTTACCAGGGAGGGGATACATAATGCGCCAAGCCCTGGTGGTCCAGTGGTGGCATGTTCACTTTATCCTGCAACTCCTCCGGCTACAGGTTGACTCTCCTGTCCTCCTGCGAGCACAGCACTGTGTCGTAGCGTTGCCATGGTTAAGCAACATGCTGCTTTCGGAATGAACACAGAGGTTCCCAGGCCCTTCCCTCCCTCAGCTGGAACGAAGTGCCAGCGGGCCAGTCTGGAAGATTATTGATCTCATCACCAGCTGAGAGGGCTTACAGCAAAGCCTGCTCTGCATGGGCTGGCAGGGGAGGTAAAGGTATCTCCCCTGCCGGCCTTTGTACACGGCCAACTGGGCCCACCGGGAGTTTTCTACCGAACCCACCTGAAACCCCAAACCACCCACTAGTGTGCGGTGGGGACCAGATTGACTACCCATGCACTACAGTGGGAATTGAAAATGTTTCCAATTTGATTACCTTGGCCTGAAATTTTAAATCCATGGTCTGATATAGCAGCTTCTTTAGAAAATGGGGAAGGTGTGTGTTTTTTTTTTTTTTTTTTTTTGACAGCTGAAATTGCTGCTGTCCTGGTCTGTAACTCCCACTAATCGAAGGCAGCACCAGGAGTGTTGATCTTACATTTTGTCTTCCCCTTAACCTCTGCATTACTGCACACATTAACCCATACACTACCCAAGCACACTGTAATACACTAAACATTGACTCCTACATTACCTTAACAAAGGGTAACCTAAATAATTCATGTAGTATATAGAGATCTATAACAGCAGACTGTTAGGGGAAAATAATGCTGCCTTCTTAAAACATTTTGTAAACCACTTGACTTTAGTCTTTTTCCCCTGGTTTATTAGGATGTTTCCAGAACATGTAGATTGCAAATTGCCTTTTATAATAATATATTTGAGTTAATTGTGTTGAATATATCAAGTCATTTCAATGTGTCCATGTCCTGCTGCCAGTCCAATGCTCCACTTTGTGTTTGTCTCCGGCCTCTAAACGAACATCCACCTGCCTTCCTACAGTGTTTTATCAAATGAATTCAGGTTTCAGCTTTAAATGGCGCTGGGAAATTCTCTATACCCTCTATTCTCTCTTAACTGTGGTTTTTGATTTTCATGTGCGCCTCTTGTTTGTTTGTTTGTTTTTTTTTTTTTTTTAATCTATTTATTTGTTCAGTCGATTACACTTCCTGTTTGAATCAGTGTCTGGACTTGTGATTGTGACAGAAGTTTGCGATGCTTTGCCAGCATCAGTCTGGAAACAAGCTAGCTACGCTGAAGTAGAAACCTAAAGAAAGTGCATAGGCTAACAAATGCATGCTGTGGGTGCAAGTGTCTACATTGATTTCAGGTTAAGTTACGCCCCTCGTGTAGCAGAAATCAGGAGTTCGTGGTGAGGTCAGGTGACGTGCCAAAAAGTCAAGTCAGGCTCAAAAGAAACAAACTACATCATGAAATTCAGTCTCTGCCTTCAGTAACAGACCTCAATATGCATGTTCTCTCTGTGTGCAAGGGATCTCAAACCGGAACTGTCCCATTAGATCTGGACTAATTGATGAAAGGTATGGACTGTACGTATGGTGTTGTGAGAAGTATGCAATTGTTTTGTGCCCAAAGCAGGCCTTTGGTTTGGTTTTGTACCCTATATGGTTGCCATCGCACACTGATGATTCACTGTTCTTTCAAATTATACTTTGAAAAGCTTCCACTAAATTATTTCTGCAGAGAGCTTGATAGTTTGACTGATGAGCCATTACTTTACTTACAGCCCTTTTAAAAGTAAACTATGAGTGGAAAATTATCCCCTATTTAACGTATTATTTTGCTAATGCATTAAATAATGCAACAAGGTTTCCTGTAGATGCAGTGTTGAGTGAGCCTGCTTGACTCCCTCCATCACAAGAAAGAACTACTCAATTCAGGAGCGTCTCCCACTGATCTATGGAGTCGGATCTTATACCATAAACACCTGACGTTTTCTACACAGGATGAGTGTAAATGCTTCTTAAAGGTATAGCAGGCATAATGCAGCTGTTATAAGATTACACATAAGCCTCCTTAAGTGATCGGGACTGTGTACAGCAATCAGCAGATCTATGGTCCATGGGTCAGATGTGACTCCAGAGGAGGGAGAGAACTTAGTCCAAGTTGTGCGTACATGTTCCAGCTGTTTAACAAGTCTTGGGGGCTTGGTTAGATCAAAGTGATTTTTAAAAGTCGCTGCAGTTGTATGCATCTTTCAGAGTTGAAGGCTGCTTCAATGAGCTCAGTGCACTGTAATTTTTGTGATGATGCAGAGCAGTCATGGTGCTTAGTAACCCATTACACATTCTGGCTCCTTCCTAGTAACCGGTCCTCCCTGTGTACAAGCCATTTTCCTGGACCACTGTGTTCTGGGAATAAAATGTGGGGATTTAAAAAAAATAAATGTCTTTGGTAGTACAAGGCTCCATCAGAAACAGTTACATCTAATACGAATGTCTAGAACTTACAGAATTGTTCACTCAAGTGTGAATTGTTGATAATTCAAATTAGGAGCCAGAGAAAAACTGCTTTTTTCTCACGCTTTTTTCTTTAACGCTTTTTTAATACGTTAAATAGGGGATAATTTTCCACTCGAGATGTGTTTTTTCAGTTTGTCCTTTTTAGTGTAAAATGTTAAAATAATCCAGTAATGTTGAAAAATCACACTTTGTTTAGATAATACCCCTGCATCAGATGAACTGATGATCCAGTGTCGCTTGTCCTGTAGACTGTTTCACGTTTGTCCACACTATTAAACACGCAGAACAGCTAATCAAACCATCTCGAGTGGATTTCCTGTATATTGCAGTGTTTCTGAAAATTTTCCAAAGTTGTAATTGAAGCTCTTCCAGTCCTGAATCTCTAATC
This sequence comes from Pelobates cultripes, assembly GCA_933207985.1. Lineage (NCBI taxonomy): Eukaryota > Metazoa > Chordata > Amphibia > Anura > Pelobatidae > Pelobates > Pelobates cultripes. The sequence goes on from OW240914.1 coordinate 47,677,849, forward strand.
TTAGCCTTTAGACAAAAGCCCTTGTCCTCGGGTATCTGGTATAGACCAAATCCATTTATTTCTGAAAATAGATATGACCTAAAGCACTGAAAAGAATATATAAGCCAACTGTAACAAAGAGCAAAAACTAAGTAATAGATCTGTCTGCATGTGCAATTCTAGATATACCGTATATACATAGAGTACCTAATAATGTATTATCGGACAAGTCAGGACATGTTTATGGCTTTATCAGGGGTGAAAACTACTGGTATTCTAGTCAGGGCAATGTCCACGACTCCAGTAGCTGATGGTCAGGTTTAAGGAACACTCCAGGCACCATAACAACTTCATCAGAATTATATTACGTTGCTTAAAGGCCCTTGACACTCTTACCTGAAGGGGTTAACCATTAAAAAAAAATAATAATAGTAATAATGAATGGGTCATCCAAGGGAGGCAGCGGAAAACACAGAAAAAAGTTTTATCCTTGAAATGAACATTTTATTTTATATTTTTAAAAGAAGCCACTTTAATAGTAATAAGCAGTTATGGTGCTTAGATTGTCCCGACTAAGCTAGGCCCTGTGGTTCAAGTTAAAATTGTCATGAAAGGGTGTTTAAAGTGTAAGGCATGATGAATCTGTTTTTTTTTTTTTTTTTGTTTGTTTTTTTAAGTAAAAGTACACTTTTTCCCCCCTGTTTACCTGGCGGTGTGTGTGTGAAGAATTTGATCCATATTTCACTTTAACTGGAAAATCTCCCCGTTAAACGCTTCTCCATCTTCTATTTCAGAAACGAGATGGATATCTGTCTCCTGTGTAGTATGATCTATAGGTTTTTCTCTGTGCAGTGACGTGTTTTTTTTTATTTTTTTTTATTTTTATTTTTTTCGTGCTGCGTATTCCTGATCTCTGTGTAGCGTAATGCCAGTAACACACATTGGTCCCCTGGAATCGGAGGGTCTTGCACCTGTTGGCACTTATCAGTGTGCATAGCCCTACGGTCTCCTGTTTCAGCAATCGCTTCCTGTCCTGAATCCTTGCTGTCTCCGTGCCCTTTCCCTCATACTAATCATTTGGTGTCCTGCTCTGATTCACAAATTATCTTAACCAGTTTGAATCCAAATTGCTAATGGATTAAGCTTCCTGTCGCACCTTGTAAAGGTAAAACACCTGTGTGTACATGGCAGTGCAGGTTTTAAAAGTTATTCACTTGTCAGTTCTTTACAAGCTTTGCTTTAGTAGATAATTACATCCCAGTATGTGTTCCAGTGATTGGTTTGAAATGGCTTGCACCGTTTGCTTGTCCATTATGACTTTCCTACAACAGCATTAAATGTTTGACAAAAAAAGTGCATGTTTTATTACTCTCTTCTAGAGTACAGAATTGTTTCATGTGTTATATTGTTTTTGTGTTGGAGGATGGGTTGTTTGTACATGCTTAATTGTCTTCTACTTGTATAATAGTGTTTTGTTTTTTTATGGGGCAAAAAGGCTTTTTTTTTAGTTTTATTTTTGCCCAGCTAGTTGTGTTTAGTCTGCGAGTCTCTCTGCCGGGCCGTCCTGTGTGCGGGTCTCTCTGCCGGGCCGTCCTGTGTGCGGGTCTCTCTGCCGCGCCGTCCGGTCTGCGTGTCTCTCTGCCTTCCCTTGAGATTGTACATTTCAAATCAAGTTTCCAGGTGGGGGGCGGGGGGGGTTAACACTGACAAACAGGATTTTCAGGTACTTGAGGAAGCAGAACACTAGCCATGTGGTTTCGTATGTATTTTTTTACATATGCTTTTTTATTTTTTCAGAGTATATGTATTCTAACCAGATTTCTATATTACATATTATAGCGTTGTAAGAAACAGGTGTCAAATGTGATTTCTCTCCCTGCTTTCCATAATTCATAAGCTTTTATGAGAAGTCACAATTCTTTTACTGTAACAGTGGCTAGCTTCACAGCGAATGCCCGAGGCAATGACTAAAATGTGCTTTACCTCTATCCCATACACATACATACAGCTTATTATTTTCTATCCTTTTATATACTTCTGTGTTTACTGTTAGTTTTTATTACAGCTATCTATCTGCAACTGCACCCCTCACTAGGGCTCCTTCAGTAAAGATATTGAGTACTTTTAAATCTTTGTTACTGGAGTAAATCTGCTGCATTAAGAATGTTTTCTACTTGTGTTTCTCTTTAAAGGCACACTCTAAGTACCATAACAAGTAAAACATGCCGTTGTGGTTATGGTGCTGGAAGTGCCCTGGACCCCTCCCCCACCCTCTACTCTCATTTGGAGAAATGCCAGTCTTTCTTACTACGGATCGTCCACTAGTCTGCTTAAATTACAACCTTTCTGATTCCGGATGTGCTTATCAACTAAAATGGTCTACAAAATTTCACCTGGAGAATCTTTTCATCCCCGCACTACTTGTTAATTTCTAATCATCCACACAGAAATAATGAAAACCTTGATTCAATCGACATACTTCTTTCATTGTGAGATCAGAGATTGCAATCATTGTCTTGATCTCAAAAAGGTAGATTATATCATTTATGTACTTTTGGTCACGCAGAGCAAGGGGCGTGCAAACTGTGCGGTGGTGTCGCAGCGCGCACTATGGATGAGCGTTCACTTCCGCCACTGTCTATAAAAATAATTTGTTTTCTGTGTGTGAACGAGGTGTACATAGCAAGGCGGGCTTATGAAGGCAATGCAAAATATATACAGTTGTGTTTATAGAGTTCTTCATAATGTTTATAAAGGCAGTGTGGAATGTATGTGTGTATTTAGGCAGACTTGAGCCCTTGCCTCTCTCTACAGTAGGCTTCCCTATTGTATTTATTTCTCAAGTCCCTTTCAAAAGCCATACGGAGAACATTAAATAGTCTTTTCCTCTAAGCCTCCATGACACCTTCAGATAGGACATACAGTCTGTGTGTTGTGTAAGAGCTACGTACCTGGTGGTTGCTCCCTTCACACAAGGCATGGCGCCTTTACCTACTTTGCCCCCAAGTAATGCAGCTGGCATCTCACAATTCATAAGATGTGGATGCCGCTGCCTCAGTCCCCACAGATTTGGTACATTGTAATGTATCGGTATATAGTTTGTAGATTTAAAGTTGCCCAGTGTTTAGCATCAGCCCTAAACCAGGTTATTTGTATGAAGTGTGTAGCTATTGCCAACCGTATTCTGTCTGCTCTCTGATTCACTTAGCCTGGTTTGAAACAGAGGCTGAAAAAAACAGGCCTCTTAAAACAAACAAATAAATTGCTATTTGTTGTTGGTTACCAAAGATTCAACACCATTCTGATGTGATAGATTACATCTTGTACCGCTTTGTCATTTGTTGTCATCCCTGCTCTTATCAATTGTGTAGAATAAACAAAGATAAAATTCTAAATGTCATGGAATATAGCTTTTTACTACCTGCAATAAGTGCATGTAATAAGAATAATTATTCCTTGTGAGTAAGGAGCATGTGAGACCCCCTGGATGTCTCCTCACAAAAAAGATGCTCTTTTTAAAGTAAGACTCGGAGCGCCATAACCATTAAAGTTCACTGTTTGCTAAAGGTTTTACTACTGAAATGCAGGGATAATGTTCCTTTTGTTCAATATTATTTGCATCCACTGTTGTCAGACGGCAGTCATGTTCGGTTATTGTTGCAGAAATGGTCGAGCTTATTGTGATACAAGTGTTAAAAGTGTACATACAAATTTTAATAACTAAACGTAACAGTGTTCTGAGTTGTTCTGCTGTTCCACTTCCTCAAATGTGCCAATTACAGATCACATTTTACACTTCAGAGTGTGTTTTATTTTCACAGTTAAATTTATTGTGGCTGCAAGATGTTGCAGAACAAACAGAGCAGCTAGCAGGCCAGATTTCAAAGATGAGTCTTAAAGATGGGATAAAATGCGTGAATGACTGTTTAGGAATCTCTACGTTCTAAAGGAAATTAGAAGTGTAGGGCTCTTACAACGGAACTGTCACTTGTGAGGTTCTGCACAACCCGAAAACAATTGTTTTTTTGTTTTTTTTGTTTGTCTTTTGTTTTTTTTCATATACATCTCCTGCTTTAGTGACCTGGCACTCACTCATACAGCACCTTAAGGATTGCCTAAGTGTTGATGCACTTATACGGCATCAGTTGCGTTGTTTTACTTACCTATGATGCACTTTTCATTAGCTGGGATGAGGAACTGCCACTTCCTTAAAACCGACCATTCTTCTTTAACCTTTCTTGACAGTGCCCCAAATTATGGACCTGGCATTAGCTTGCTTCAGTTTAACAATCCCTTAGCGACCCATTAGGGTCTCGTTTTGAGTTCACACTAATTTTTTTATTATTTCTATTGTAGCGCTTAGCAAATATTTTAAAACATAAAGGTCAGGATTGGCTTTACAAGAGCCTGTGTTGGATATTTGCCAGATATGATTAGTATATATTCCCAATTTTATAGCAAGCAATAAGCAGTGCTTAGAAACATTTATTTGCACTTGTAGTCTTGATTTTAAGGCAGGAGCCCCTGAATTAAAGGAACAGTATAGTGTTAGGAATACAAATACTGTACTTAGTACTCCTACTGCTAAAATTCCCTGGCCATTTAGATGAGCTGCTCCTAATAGTAGGGAGAACAAAAAAGGCATTTTACTTGCCTTGACTCCTTTGCATGGGTGGTCTACATAGTGCCATCCCACAGCAGCAAAAAAGTGCCTCTAGTGCCTATCTGATGAAAGGTACTAGACTCATTTTAACCCCGCAACGAAAACATTGCAGTTCTGCAGAACAGGGGGCATGACACCCAGCCCACTTCGTTGCGTTAAAATGGTCTGGTACCTATAGGGTCCTTTTAATTATGTACTTTGAATACCTTCCAATTTGACTTTTTTTTTTTTATATATATACTTTCTGTAAGATTTCCCTTAGTCTTTTTAAGTTAGCCTTACAGTTGTTGTTCACGTAGCCCCTTTGCCCTAGGGATTCTGGGCAGCGATGCATGTTACTTTTCAGAGATCGACTGCCCTTTTTTTTTTTCTTTTTTTTTTTTCTTAGTCAGCAGATAGGCAGGTTTCTGGCCCAGGACACTCATCAAGGAAACAGATATTAACCTGGGTGGTGGTTTCCCAGCTCTAAGCTCTTTGATCTGTGGAATCAATCAGAGCAGCCTGCAGGGTAAGATGCATGGGTTATTTATAGTCACACAAGGAGGAATAAAGTGGTTGCAGCAGTGCTGGTGAGGAGGCGGAACTGGTCTATTAAAGTGAAAACACTTTGTTTGACACACCTTATTCTGCTGTTTACAACTCTTTGTCTGTTTATGTCTGTAATGTTCTAAACCTTCTACTGGGAAAAGAAGCATGGATCCAAAATTACATGAAATTTAGAATATTTGTTAAAGCAGAACTGTCATTTCTCAAGAAGTGACAGTTCCTCAATCTGTCATACCAGTGAATACTGTTGAATTGTTTACTGAGAGTAGCAGTCTAGTGGGGGCAAGTAAAACACATATACCTGCTGTATTTCATTTCCTTTTGGTGTGCAGTGTGTGTGCCCATGGCACTGCACGGGTTAAACTAACTTGCATGGCATGCTCGGACTGTGCCCGCGTAGGGAGACATGCAATGTCAATTATAAAAAGTATTGCAAGGTTTGTTTTTCTTAATTTAGTTAGCTAAATGTGACCAGATTGTACGCTCGTTCAAGCAGGGTCCTCAACCTATTGTTCCTGTCCAAATTCAGAATGGTTTGTGTTATGAGTGAGATCTCCCTTGTCCTAGTGCCCTGTTTTTCCCTTCTTTATAATGTTGCGAAGCGCTGCTATATAATTTAGCACATTATTTTTTAAATATTGCAGTTCCAATTATATTTTCTGATCTGAAATGAAGTGGTCAAAAAAAAAAAAGTAACCAATTAAGTATTTTCAATCACATATGCTCAGTCCACTAGTAGTGTTTTTCTCCTTGAAACTGAGATCTGTGCTCGCAAGTTCAGGCCACAGTTTCATTCATGAGAAATCCTGCGAATAGTGGCTGCCGTCATACACCAACTAATGACATGGGCCCTCCTAGCACTGTAATCTACACAAGGAGCATTCAGGCGCTTGGTGTCTGTGTTAATTAAGGTTTTAGCAGAGACATGAGGCATGCTTTCTGATTGTATGCTGTAACTGTAGTCCACAACTGTTATGTGACGGGTACTATCCTGGACTGAAAACAGGGTTTTAGATTTACTGTTGCAATGTGTGGATGTCTCAGTAACCCCCTCAAAATCGGGACATATAGGGGTAGGCTTGAATTTGGGAGTGGCCATGGCAGATTCACAGGAGCACCCTTTCTAAACTTTCTAGTCCGCTCTAATGGATAGGTCACCCTGGGCTTACTAGTGGCTCAGGATGACCAGGAAATCCAGGCTGGCATGCTCATATCTGAGTTCCACCAGCTAACCAGCTTTGAGAACTTCATGCGCCCAATTGGGACAAAACTAGGAACTCTGGGGAACACCCTAGCGGATAGGAACTTTGGCAAAACCCACTGAAACTTTAATCAGGTGTAGCTTGGCCACCCTGCATTGGATCTTGGTGCTATTTTACCAGTTGGTGTGCTCTGGGACAAGCTATTGGGGGATGCCATATATGTGGGGTTTACTAATATATAAATGTGTTTCAGGGGTTAATAAGACGCCCTGTTTTCTTGGAGTTAATTAAATTGGAGGTAACTTGATATGGTTAACTCACATAGAGGCACCTGGGTGGGATTTCCATTGTTCTAATGCCCCGTTGTGTGCCTGTGTCCCAATAAAGTATGTATTTTGCCCTTCACCCTTTTTACACTTCAGCGCGGTCTTCTCCAGCGAGAAGGAACATTTAATGGAGGTACTATTAAAGGTACTACATTTTCCATCCTCGTCAATGTTTTGTTTTTTAAATTAAACATTTTTGTATACCACTTTTTACAACGTTCAATGTCAGATCTATTTTAATCCTCCAGACCATAATAATTACCAGTATTAAAATTTTTTTTTTTTTTTTTTAAATTGTTTATTTAGAACATTGCTTAAAGGGACCCAGACTACTACTGCCCATTGGAGTGGTCTGGGTGGCAACTCCAATCACCCTTAACCCTGCAAGTATAATTATTGCAAATTTTATAAACTGCAATAATTACCTTGCAGGGTTAAGTCCTCCTCTAGTCTATCAGACAGCCACTAGAGGGACTTCCGGCTTCTTAAAACATGAAAAATGTTTTAAACGACGCTGGACGTCCTCACGTTATGCATGAGGACCTCCAACGTCGCCGGAATCCCCATAGGAAAGCATTGTATAATGGGAGGTTAATGCACACGCATTAGAGGAGCGTGGGCAGAGCCTGACCCAGCACAGAGGGACATCGGCACTGGATTCAGGTAAGTAACCCCTTCAGCAATAGGGGATGGGAGGGAGGGGACAATGCTGGATTCTGCAGTGCCAGGACATTTTTTTTTTTTTTTCCTGGCACTGGAGAGTCCCTTTAACAATTTCCTGTTACAAATTGCTGCAGGAAAAAATTGTCATCAAGAGACACTTTCATTTGCAAGCCAGATGATATATATCACCTGTATATAAACAACTTCAGGCGTCATCAAAATCTTCTGTTCCCTGAATTGTTTTACAAATGTGTGAATTCATTCCACAGCATTGGCGAGAAATATGATGGCAATAACCTGTAGATGAAGAAATTTCAACTTTATTATCGCCTTAAGTAATGAATAGTATAACCCATAATGTAAATTTATTGTAAGATCTTGAAGCACACAATTACTTGAGGCCTGGATTTCACTGTGTCGGCGTGTAATGCAAAAGATTGTTGTACAGCATCATTTGTTTAAAATACACAAACGTGGAATAGGGCAAATCCTCTTGTACACAATAATATTCCAAAGCATTCCTATAAATCGATGGTCTTTCAGCAGTTTGCAAGGATTCTATATTTGTATACGTCCTATTTAATTATGTATATACGGTATGTAATGTGTATCCGCTCTAATATTGTTCATTTTGCAAAGCACTGCGATATACGTTGGCGCTATGTAAATGGCAAAAATAAAAATAGTCTTTTTAATATGAAGGGCTTTAAAAAAACAAAACAATAAAAAAATCTTTTGTGAATGATTTTTTTTTTTTTTCTTCAGGAATGGTTATAAGATTTCATTGTTAGAAATAAAAGCAAACATGGGTATTTGTGGATGCAGAAATTTGGACTTAGGCATGGTTTGTGTTGTAACAAGGCTACTTATCATACATTACTAAGCATTGTATACCATTTTCTGTGCTTAAATAAAGAATTGAAAAACAGGCACTTTAATAAACCTCCTGAATGTTTAGAATTTGGTGTGATCGCTGCTTTATTTGTTTTATAGCCCTCATAGTTTTATACAGTAGGAACTTTGAAATGCATTTTATTTTATTTTTTTTAAAGCAGCACTATAGTTACCAGAATTACTACAGCTTAATGCAGTGTTTTTCTGGTGTCTATAGCCTTTCCCTGCAGTCTTAGCACTGTAAACGCAGCCTTCTATGAGAAAGGGTACTGTTTACATTGGTGCCTAGTAGCTCCTTTGTCAATCTGACAGCCACTAGAGGGACTTCCTGGGTTCGGTCCTGCAAAGATTGCTGGACAGCTGTTCAGCAGCTCCACGTTGTGCATGGAGACACGAAACGCTTACTATATCTCCATTTGGTGATGCCGATTTCTGCAGCTTGGCATTTTGTCGTGCACTCTAGCCTCTCAATGCTTTCTAAGGGAAAGCACTAGATTGGCTGAGATCATTCAGGTAAGGGTAGCAGCAGAGAGAGCATTCTGAGAGCACTCTGAGAGTGGGCTGGGAACCTGAACACGGAACAGGTCACTATAGTGTCTGTGTCTTTGTATCCTTAATGCTATAGTGCTCCTTTGAATGCACATTATTTTTTTAGTTTATTTCTTCCTTTTTGTTTTCCAGCTTGTAGCCAATATGTTTTGATTTTTTTGTGTCTATGTGATGTTCCTTAATCTGTATTTGGAGCCAACATGTTGGCAGTAAATAGAGCTGTCTGTAAAATTAGCTTTTCACTTTTAACCAGCTAGTATAGATTTTGTTGCCTCTTGGATTATTTTTTTCTAGCATGTATGCATTGTATTTATAATATACATTTCCATATTTACTGCCCCCATTCTGCCTTCTGCGTACCCAACCCTTCCATTGACCTGGAATAACTGTGATGACAGCTCCTGTTGAACATATTTCAGCCGTATGTTCCTGGAGGTTTTGAAGAATGGAGAAAGTCTTCATAATAGTCATCACCTAGAACAATACTAGGGAGTGAGGGAAGGGAGAATTAGGGAAACAGAGGTAAACATTTCAAAAGGTGCTGTCTGGAAGCCGAAAACTTTGTATGTATTAAAAATCATTCTCTGTCAAAATACAAAGTGTTCAGTACAAACTGCTTATATTGTAAGCTCTATGGGATGAATGATCTCTGCTAAAGCCTGTACATTTTCATATCTTTGATCTGTAGCGTGACGTTCACTGTTAATCACTAAACACGCTGTCTCCATAAATTACTAGTGTACTTTGATTCTGGGAAAATATTACAGCTGGCAAGATGCATCATAACGACTATGAGGTTCTCTGTACGGCTGGTTCTAGCTTCCTTACAATAATTTAAATAACAATCACCATTGCTAATGAAAATGTAAGTTAAATAATGATTATCTTGTTTCCAGCACTGGGAGTCCTCCGCTGAAGCCTTCAGCTCCTCTGTCAGGGAGGGCAGCATCCAAACTTACATCACTCGCAATTTCCTCAAATCCATGGGTTTGATTCTGGAGGATGAATCCCTTCTAGTGTCTGTCAAGAAGACAACCACAAGAGGTGGATCTAACCATGCAATGTAACTATTGCAGTTCCTAAAATGCCTGTGTTTTACATTGCAGAGTTAAAACTAAAGGCTGTTGCACTCATACCACTTAATTGAGATGAAGTGATCTGGGTGACTCTAGTGTTCTTTTAATTTTGTTAAAGGGATACTATAGGAACCCAGACTTTACTTCCCCCTCCTCCTTTTCTTTCACCCCGCAGCTGAGATGTTTTCATTGGAGGCTTCAAGTGTCTTTAGTGCAGGGGTGTCCAAAGGTAGCTTCGCAGATGTTTTAGAACTACAGCTTCCATGATGTTTTGTCACTGTAAAGACATGCAAAGCATCAAGAGAGTTGCAGTTCTACAACATCTATGGATCTACCTGTTGGACACCCCTGCTTTAGTGACTGCCACTAGAAATAGCAGAATGAAACTGATATTTCTATCAGATGAATCTGAAGAAGACGCTCAGATCGACAAAGCATGCTGTTTTGCTGTGCATGCGTACTAGCCTTCTGATGCTTTCTTATGGAAAATAATTGGATTGGCTACGATCCTCAATCTGTGTCATGAGGTGGAAAAGGACAAAAGTTAAGTTAAAAAAAAAAAAAGATATATATATATAGATTATATTTTATTTTTATTTTCCTCTCCCTGATGAGGACTGACAAACTACCTAAACTACCACCAGGGAACTATAACGTTAGGAATACACCTTTGTATTCCTAACGCTATAGTGTTTCTTTAAGAGATTTCATTGCCTACACTTGTTCATCTTGAGAGTAATTGCACATCACGTTTACATTGTATAACGCCACCAATCAATGTCTTTTCAGCTTAAGCTATTTGTAGAGGGATGGTAAATAGAATGTCCTTGTTGCTGCTTAGCGAGTGTTGGTTAATATTTTCTGATATTGTCATTAGGGGCTCAGAGATCTGAGGCTTTATCTTCTTCCATTCCTTGTAGTAGTGCCTCATGACCAACATGTCCTTCCCTGTACCCAGATGTCTGATGCACTGGACCTACATGCAAGTCTATTTTTAAATGCTCTAGAATACTCTGTATTCATTATCGTCTCCCCCCCCCCCCATAGTCTGAGAAACTGTGATATCGAAAAGCATTCTCATTGCATGAATAATTTTTATGGAGACGTGCAGCTATTAAGTGTCACTGGTTTAAATGGTAGAATTAAATACCAAAAAAAAATGATGTCACAAAACAGCTTTTTATTAGGAATACAGAACACATTTCTGCTCAAACATAGATTGGAAAAAAAAAAAAATCAATGTTTGTCGTGACATGTGGAATACGAACCTCCGTTTTAGAATATCTCGAGTACCTGTTCCTCCTTTTGGTATTTATTTCTACATTATTGAGTTAATTTGGTCCTGGCCCACTTTGGAGAGTGCCATCTACTTCATTTTTTTTCGACAGAGTACTTTTAAATTAGTGTCTCTTGCCTTTTTTTTTTTTTTTTTTTATATATAGTGCCCCTTTAACAGATGTATAATACAAAAGCTGTATTCCTTGCACTATCGGAAACTCGTATGCCCATCCAAGCCTAAAGTTCATATAGCTATATATGTGTACACTATAGTATATCTATTAATGTATAGAAGTAGTCTTTTATTTTGTTTTATTTATTAATTAACAGACCTATTTGGGCTCCATAACAGTTTCTACCAAATTAAGTTGTAATGGTGTTTGGAGGTCCATGACACTAATTTATTTCAATAGATTGACAAATGGTTTAACTCCAAAAAGTGCAATCCACCAATGTTCCTGGCTTTTCTTAATGACAGCTGGTGTCTCAAATTCAGATAGAAGAAGCAGGGACTGTCACCGGGCAGTGTGCCGCTGATTAGCTTAAAGGGACACTATAGTCACCAGTGCAACTACATGTATTCCTGACCCTATAGTGTTAACACGACCATCTAGCCCCCCTCGACCCCTCATGCCTCCATAAATATAGTAAAAATCTTACTGTATTCAAGCCAGAAGCTGTAAATCTGCATGCTGTTAGACTCAGGAAAAACAAGCAGTCTGCTGACATGTGATAGCCTGATCCAATCACAGTGCTTCCCCATAGGATTGGCTGAGACTGACAAGGAGGCAGAACAGGGGCAGAGCCAGCATGATTCAAACACAGCCCTGGCCAATCAGCATCTCCTTCATAGAGATGAATTGAATCAATGAATCTCTATGAGGAAAGTTCAGTGTCTGCATGCAGTGGGAGGAGATACTGAATCACAGGATGCTCGTGCACAGCAGATCTGAGTGGATGGAGGCATATTATGCCTCCATCAACTCCAAAGTCCCTCTGGTTCACTCTGAGTGACTGCAACTGGAGGTGTTCCTAGCTTTCAATGTAAACACTGTATTTTCTCAGTAAATAGTGTTTACATGAGAGAGGCTGCAGGGAGCTATAGTTCTCACCTGAACAACCTCATTAAGCTGAAGTTGCTCCGGTGACACTAGTGTCCCTTTTAAGCAGTCAGCTGATGCAGAGACTCTTTAAAAAAAAATAAAAAAAATTAGAATTAAAAAACAAAAAGTTGTTGGGTTCCCTTCCCCCCACCAAGAATTATTTGCCCTGCTTATGTCTATACACACATCCTTCGCTAGCTTCTAAATAAATCTGACTCCTGAGCTCCGACAATTTGTTCCCCGTGCTGGGAGAGTCATAGATCTGCTTACTTTTTATTGTTTACCTTCATGAATCACGAACCCCATAGTTTGTTTCCACTTATTGTTCTTTATGAGTATTTCCCTTCTTATCAAATATCTTCTGCAACAAATTCTGCCCGTGACAAGTGGCTTTCTGGAACATTTTGCTATTAAATTATTACTTTATTTTCCAGTTGGATGTTTGTGTTTTTCCATCTGAGAGATTGCAGAGCACCTGTAGAAGTGACTTATTTCTGCTTGATGTATATAGTAGCTAAACTCATTTATTTGACTCTATTTAATGCTTGTCTTTTCCTGTCTCTCTTCAGAACGTGCTTTGACTGTGAAGATAGAATGAGAAGTTTTCGTTATGAAGATGCCAAATCGCTCTGAGATGGTCCACTTTTAATTCTTTGTGGTGATGTGATCATTTTCTCCGGCCCCTGAGGACATTCGGCTGGATATTTTGTACCACCCATTGTATTTGTGGCCGTGTGGTTTGGGCGTTCCCCAGCCTGTGCGGGGGATCCCTGGGACTAGCTCTTATGGTATAGCAACATGGACCATAGCAACAGGGAGAAGGATGACAGGCCACGGGTGGCTAAAGCTATGCCAGTACGGACTGGCCATAGTTCCCGTCCATCCAGCTCGACCACCTCCTCAGGGGTCCTTATGGTGGGACCCAACTTCAGGGTGGGAAAGAAGATTGGATGTGGGAACTTTGGGGAACTTCGGCTAGGTAAGATCTTAATTGTGATGGTTTAAGTAATTTTATTGGGATTGCAATATCTGTGTGATGAAAATATTTTTGTACGTTAATATCTTTCCAGTGTGGTTCAAGACAAATAATGGAGTGACATGAACCTGTCTTTCACTAAAAATCTCATCAGAAATATGTTGCAATATTTATTATTTACAGCACACACTCTAAAATGAGAATTGCTGTGAATTCAAAGTTGAATTCTAAAATTAGGCCAAAATTGCCAAATTAGAAAAATTCTCCAAGTCAAAACCTTTGATTTTGGGCTCAAATTTGAAATTCAAAGTTGAATTCTTGGCAACTCTTACTAGTTTATAACAAGGTGGTTGCTCTCTTTAGAATTTATTCAGTGATCATAAAATGTAATTCTTGATGTTTCATCCCAGGTCTTGTCATTTTTAATATAGTGTTATGTTGAATGCCCTAATTTTAGAGATGCTTATGGAATGCCTATTTTTTTATTGTAATGACTAGATGTTGGCTTTTAATACAGACATTGTCATTAATAGGAAGATGTTGGTTTACCTATTGTCCTATATATTATGTGTTGAGAAAAGAAGGGGGGGGAGGGGGGAAAGCAAGAAAAGGTGGAAAATATCAGCCGTGGAGTAATGAGAAGAAAAAAGACTGGGGTAGGCTTAACCCACATCACAGGACCTTCTTCCTTCTTTCCACAAATAATGGCTGTGATCTTGGATCTTTTACAAATGTCAAAGGGACCTGTTTTACATAGGCTGCTTTTCTACATATTGTCTTACCTGTGTAGTCTTACCTGTTACTGCTGTCTGAGTTCCACCCAGTTATTGAATTCAGCTCCAATGAAAGGTATGCTCTACAACAGAGCTGGATTAATGTCGCCCTGGGCCCAAAGCAGGAAACTGCTATGTTTACAATAGGGTTAATCCAGCCTCTAGTGGCTGTCTCATTGACAGCCGATAGAGGCGCTTCCGCTCTTCTCACTGTGATTTTCACAGTGAGAACACGCCAGCGTCCATGCTTTCCCATGGACTAACTGCGCGCGCGGCTCTTGCCGCGCATGCGTATTCAGCCGATGACATCAGAAGAGGGAGGAGAGTCCCCAGCGCCGAGGGAGCCCGGTGCTGGAGAAAGGTAAGTGTTTAACCCCCTTCCTCCAACTTCAGCCCGGCAGGAGGGGGGTCATGAGGGTGGGGGCACTCTCAGGGCACTATGGTGCCTGGAAAACAAGTTTGTTTTCTTGGTACTATAGTGGTCCTTTAACTGTTTCTGTGAGTGATATGTGTGTTGACTAGGATATGATATTGTCATGGTGCTTGGGGTCTGTATGTGCAATATTCACATATAAAGATTAACCCCCTAACTGATGGTTATTGCATTGGATGTTGGAAAAGCCAAAATTTTAAACATTTTATTATCTTTATTTCCTTTAGTCCTGCCACCTGCTTTTAAACTCCTCTTTCACAAAACTGTTGATTTTTTTTTTTTTTTTCTATAAAAAATTATAAGGCAATATATTAATATTATTCTACTTGGTAAATGATCACACGGTAATGCATATTCTCTCTGGATATGCTAATAATACGTGTTGTCTTTATTATCTGTCGGGCTGATTTCCCCATTTCCAGCCTTTTCCGTTAATCGAACTCATTGTACATTTCATTGCATTGTTCATCCATGGCAGGTGCTAGCCCCCCTATACTGTGACAGTTCTGAACATGGTAAGCCCTGGTCCTAATTACTGTATACTCCTACACGCTTCCTTTGCATAATGACTCATTGGAGAATATAATCTGTATGTGCTTCATATATTAGATAATTTCTACTGCTGGCAATTGCTCCCTGCTCATTATATCACTCTGCTGCCAAATCTACATGTTTCACTCCTAAATATTAAGCCCTAAACATTAAAAATGTTATGGTTTCCTGATTCGAGCAGATTGAACATTCTCCCTCAAAACACAAACTATTGGAGGTGCTGCTGACTTAGAGAATTCTTCTAGTTTGGCAATCATTCCCTAATATTTAAAATTCACTTTGAATTCTCACTCTAGTGAATAACCTTGTATTTGTTGCAAAGCAATTTTGAGTGTTGCTCCCATTTTATGTTAAAAGCATGGTTTTGTGGGTTTTAGAATGCAAGTAAACCACAGTCAACATTTAGCTGTGACACAGGAGCTAGAACGACTAATTTGATCCAGATTCATGATTTTACGTAGATTTATCAAGTGGTGCTTTCAATCTACCCTTTCACCTTTCCTAAGGTGTGTGGCCCTATGTGGGTGGATGTTTGCCTTTACAAAATTCCTTCGATAGTTCAATCATCTGTTTCCGTATATGGATTTTCACAGTGCCACTTCCTTCCCTACCTGCCTCATCTTAGAACTGCCAGCCCCCACTTATTATTCAGAGTTTTGCTCTGTGCCATATTAACCATTAACCTTTTCTGTCTGCCTTGCAACACTGCATGGTTTAATGACCAGATGTAACTCTCAGTATATTTAGAGAGGTGTTTTATAGTTAGGTGTCAGTATGAGGTCTCCACCTCCCATTCCCTGATATTAAAAAGATAAAACCTGGTGCCTTCTTGTCTTTTTAGTACCATCTTTACTATTGTGAGGTCATAGCAGGAAGGCCTCAAACTTACGGTCCCCGGTTCCCTACATTACAATGCCAAACCCACTGCATTGCATTGTGGAAGCCTGGTAGATATTGGTTTTGCTCATTGATAAAGTAAAAAAATGCATAAACTCTGCTATGTATCTTTTCAACGGGAAGCAATGTTTTCATGTATATTTTAAGTATGCCATAATCAAAGAAATTACATGATGGAGAGAGAGAGTGTGTCCCTGTGATAAACACATATATATCCAGAACGAGCATTATATTAAAAGTGCTCTGTGCTATAATAGCATATGAATATATCCATGAATCAGATTGTCTTTTTGGGTTTTAAATTAGATTGTACTTGTTCATCAGTCTATGAAGAGGTTGTGATTTTGAAATGTGTCCTTTATTTTGCAGGCAAAAATCTTTACACCAATGAGTATGTGGCAATTAAACTGGTGAGTATGTAACTATTCCTCTGCTCATTGCAATTTGCCCCACACCCCATTTATTCGGGATTCTCTGCCTGCTCCTTCCTGACAGAATATCACACTTCCTTCCTCTTCCTGCCTGTGTGTAAGTCATGACTGATTTCCTGGTTAAGATGTCAGAGTTCAGGGGTTGGCAAATGATGTTATAGAATTATTGTTTCACAAACATCTTACTTAAAAAAAAAAAAAAAAAACGCACAATTTGCTGTGAGGATTTTACTTATAAATACCACAATGGGTGGCAATGTTTATAGTTCTGTTTTATACATTTCTTTTAGAATGCATAGCTACAAAGGTGTACCCCCCTTCAATATGGAGATGCACAGTAGCACAAAACGACTAAAGAGGAAACCCCACCCATGTGGACAATGCCAGCCAGCCAGTCTTATAGTAAAATATAACCAGGAAGTCGTTAATTCTCTCCTTTGTTTACCTGACATTCTGTCGTCTTAACCTCCCCTTCACCAGCGGGTTGTGAACTGTATAGACTTAAATCTCATTGTACCAAAAAAGTTGTTAGCTTTGTTTACATTGTGCTTTATTCTTAATTCAAAGATAAATGTGCTTCTTAATCATACTGGTTTATTTACTAACATGAGAATTTAAAATTAGTGAGATTCACTTTAAATTCTCACTTTGGAAAATACCCCTGATAGATCCCAAACTGTGTATTGTTATGATTATCTGCAAGTTCATGTCTGGGAATTCTAGGGATTGTAGTCCATGTCCAGATGGGGGCTGTTGGTTTCCACACCATTTCCAAAAAGTAATTTTGTCTCTCGCAAACAATTTGTGCGTCTTGATTGAGGGTTACACGGGTCTGCAATATGTTTTGTGTGTGTGTTTTTTGTTTTTTTTATGTTTGCATGTTTCAAAACAAGCTGCAGAAACTAAAAGGTAATAAAACACTTTTAAGGAGCTGATTTAAAGGAAGGAAGCTGTTGTTCTGCCTCCTTGGCTGAGATCATTGAGATTGATGATCTCAGCTAGTGAACATGCGCAGCAAAACGCTGTGCTGTGCTTATCAGTCTCTGAGACCATCTGATAGAAATAGCGGAGTTATTTTAGCTGGCTATATCTGCGGAGGCGCCTCTAGTGCATGTCAAGGTGAACAGTCACTTCTCCGAAAGTATATCCTAGAATACTACATTTACTTTTAATGTGTATATGCAGAAGGGATTCCAGGCACTGTAAACATTACAACATGCTGTCCCGTGGCATTGTATGCCAGTACTGGTTTAACGCTTTCCTTTCTGTCAGGTGCCTGCAGACCTTCTGGTCTGTGTTCGTCTGATAAAGGGGAAGTTCATTCTTCTGCATTATCATACCAACTCATGCAGGATTGATTGACAGTGTGTCAGCTGCCATCTCTCAGCTAGTGAACACTGTATAAACCTTTTAGCAGTTGGTGTGATAATGTAGGAGTATGTACTTTAAATATATCAGAGTAAGCCAAACTTGAAGGACTGTGAGAGCAAAGTAATAGTTAAACCGTTTGTTATAGTCTAACCATGTGCTTGTACTCTGCTGCCCAAAGTTAGAATCCTAAAACCAGGACTGACCCGCCAATATACGGACAGTTGGGAGGCCTGCTAGAACGCAGGGCACCATACAGCACTCTAGTGGTTGTGGTGCCTAGTGTCCCAATTTTGAAATTTATATCCCAATCCAGTTAAGACAACTTGCATAAAATTTTTACTTACCTTTTATTTTGTTTTTAAGTTTATGTATTTATTGAAGCTTAATGTGTTTTTTTTTTTGTTGTTTTTTGCAAAACAAAAAATCTCTTTATTTGACTGAGCGTAACCATGTTGGCATAGATTCTATTATTACCTGACCAGCCATGTGAAAATTGAAGGGACACTGTAGCTCTGTGTGGGCCTGCAGCTTCTTAGTGAGATAAAGTAAACCTATAAAAAAGTTAAAACTAGGTTAGTTATGCTTTAATTTTAGGCACAGCCAGGGCACACATTTTAGTGGGCAAAGACTGGTAAAGCCTAATGGGAGTTGTATTCCCAGCTAATTATCTCCTTGTTAGCATTAGTTGGACTTCTCATTTAAATAGAGCTTTATTGTAAGACATGCCATACCGTGGCTTCTTTTTTGCTTTATTTATTTTTTTATTTTGCACAGGAAGCTAGCAATAGTAAATCAGGCCTCGCTGTAAATTTACAGCCACTTATTTCAGAGAAATAACAATATTTTATATTGGTTTCAAAGCATGCTCTGTTTATATAAAAACACATAAGCAATCTTTCCTGTCATTGTACTTAGCAATGTCTTCTATTCCCTCAATCTTTTGGATCTGTATTGAGAATGAAAACCCTAAATAAGGCTTCGTTATTTAAACGATAAGTAATAAAGGCCCTATTTAGAACTATAAGTGCTGGTGCATTTGCATAGTTATGACCATATCCCCAGTTATTGTGACAAGCAGAGAATTATGAGAATGATATTCCTCCATCAGTTTGATGACTAATTTGTCAGTTTCGCAAAGTCCCTGATTCATCAATTCCTGAAAAGCCATGAATTCTCTTCAAAGTGGCATCAATCTTTTGGCCAACCTTGGTTGGTTTAAAGGGAAACTGTAATTCTCTGGCATTTACACCATTAAATCAAACATGGAAAATGACCTGCAACTTGTGTTAACCTTTTTTCATGAGATGCTCCATTTTTTTTTCTTTTAAATTTATTTAGAAAATTTAGCAAATTACACCTATAGCCTAGTTCGGAGAAAGCAAAACCACAGCAAATTTTGCTTCTATGCATCCTCAACATTGGTAATGTTTCATTCCTCTGTATGCTTTCTCTGTGCCCACTGCTAGGTTCAAAGGGCAGAATTTATAATTACTGACATGGCGTTAGAAGGACACTATAGTCACCAGAACAACTACAGCTTAAAGGAACACTATAGTGCCAGGAAAACATACTCGTTTTCCTGGCACTACAGTGCCCTGAGGGTGCCCCCACCCTCAGGGTCTCCCTCCCGCCGGGCTCTAGGGTTGGAAGGGGTTAAACTTGCCTCTTTCTCCAGCGTCGGGTGGGGAGTTTCCGCCTCCTCTTCGGCTGAATGCGCATGCGCGGCAGGAGCCGTGCGCGCATTCAGCCAGTCCATAGGAAAGCATTCTCAATGCTTTCCTATGGACGCTGGCGTCTTCTCACTGTGAAAATCACAGTGAGAAGCGCAGATGCGCCTCTAGCGGCTGTCAATGAGACAGCCACTAGAGGCTGGATTAACCCATTTATAAACATAGCTTCTCTGAAACTGCTATGTTTATAGAAAAAAGGGTTAACCCTAGCTGAACCTGGCACCCAGACCACTTCATGAAGCTGAAGTGGTCTGGGTGCCTATAGTGGTCCTTTTAATGAGTCTAGTCAGTCAATGCAGACTTTTTAATGTAAACACTGCCTTTTCTGAGATACATTGATACTGGAGGTGTTACTAGGCACCAGTCACTCAGGCTTTCACTAGAGGTGCTTTGTGGGTCCGCGCTGACGTTCAGCATCTGCACTCTCTGTATATGGATGCACTGAACTTCCCCTATAGAGATGCATTGAGGAGATGCTGATTGGCCAGCGCAATATTTAGCTGCACATGTGCAATAGCGAAAGCATTGGATTGGCTGAGGTAATAAAGTTTGATCTCCGCCAAGGGGACGAAGCGTAGCCAGCCACAAGCAAAATTGCTGGTGAGTAAATAGCCTTTTAAACCCGAGGCAAGAGAGGACTGAGCACCTAAACATTATTAAAGCGGCACTGTCATGGCCAAATCCATTTTTTTATTTTTTTTTAAACCCCCCTCCCGACTCCAGTACATCTAATTGTCCCCCTAGTTAATCCCCTAAGCCCCCCATATTATCTACTTTTTCATCTTTATTTTCTGTCTGGACCTAGGTCCTGGGCGCCGCCATCTTTGTGTGGGTAGAGGAAGTGCCTGTGGGACATGTCATCTGCCCACACTAGATGGGCTGCCTCCTAGTGTCCCCCCTCCCGAGCTGGCACGGATGGGGGCTATTAAACTGAAAGGGGGGACCTAATGTAGACGGCACAGATTGGGCTTTACAGGGCGGGGAAAGGCTTATAAAACCTTTCCATGACCTGCAATTGGGCTCAGAGCGCTCTTATTGGTTAGTTTAAGCCAACCAATCAGAGTGCTCAGACAGGTAAATGAAAGCTTGAAGGCTTGAAATCCAACCAATCAGAGTGCTCTGTGTCATTTTACACAGCGAAACGCGTCTCGGCTGGAAGATAGGAGCATCTTTATTTTTATACATATATTTTTATTATATTTATATAATTTTGTTTATTTCTGTTTGTAAGTTGTTTACATATTAAATTTTGTTTTAAATTGATACTCATCTTCCATTGTTGCTGCTTAAAGAAGGGTGGTAGCCTCCTTAAAGGCACAGATACCTACATACTGAGAGCCAGGTATAGGGCTCCTTATCAGGTGAGAAGCCAATATTTTATATTTATTCCTTATTATTGGGACTCACTGCACTAGGATTTTTCTTCTCCCTTGTGTTCCTCTTTCATATAAAGGACCTATTGACGGGTAGAGAACCGATTTGGGTTTTGTGTCGCCAGAAGTACACATCTGCTGTTGAGATCTGAGCCTATCCTAGAGGGTTCAGTGACATGTGAGTGAGTCTATATAGAACATTCAACCACTGTGCTCGTCTCATTACGTTACTTGCACCATCTTTTTGTATTTATATTTGTTTTAGATACGCTGTCGCTGAAGTTTTCATATACATACCCATATGGGTGAGTTGATTATAATTTGAGCGCTCCACTTGTACACCAGGGGTGGTTTTCTGCCAATTCCTCACGGAGTGTTCACTTGACTTTTTATGCTTATGTATAGGGTAGAGAGTCCCTATTTATAGTGGTAGCTGCTATTTATATTTACTGTACATTATAATAAGCGCCTTGTTAACACACTATTCTTTTGTATTTTTGTCATTTTACACAGCATGGGAAAAGTTCTTTGGAATTTTCCCATGCTTTCAATTTGAATGGGTGGGGGCCGGGGGTAGGACAATAGATCTCCCCTCACCCCTTATTATAATTTAGGGCCCCCATCCGCCACTCATTAGGTCCCAATTTAGGTCTTTCAGCTTTTTGGTAGATAGCTCCCTAATACCGTGGGGAATTAAGGAGTTATCTACTAAGTGGCTGCAAGATGCAGCCGCGGCACGAATCGTATCATTATTTCATTTGAATGGAATTCGATCCGAGCAGAGTCCCGATTTGTGTCCTAATGCGAATGGAGAAACTGTTCTCATTCTGTTATGACTTAATTCGGTAGTTTCGCCAGCGTTCGTTCTAAATGACTGGACATTCGGGAATACTGACAGGAAGCATCTCGAGATCACGGAGGAAAAGTGAGAATTGTGGGGAAATTGCTTTGACCACAGAAAATGGAGCACACCTTGCGTCTCCGCTGGTCAAGCGTAGGGAACCTCCATAAGACAAAATAGTCCCTACATTTTCTTTTGTTTTAAAGAAAACTAGAGCAGACATAAAGAAATGAAGAAAAGATCCTGACAGAGAGGGAGAAGAGGAATCGATTGGGGAAAGGTAAGTTTGGCATGACAGTGCCGCTTTAAGACCTATGGTGTCAGGAATATACATTTGTATTCCTGACACTAATATTTAATAGAGATGGTGGCTCCAAATTGAAGGATAGCCAGGTGTGAATTTCTACTTTTATATTTAATTTAAAGGAACACTATAGTCATTACAACTTATAACAATCTAACTGAAGTTGTAGTGCCTACAGTAGATCCCCTTGTAATAGAGCCCTCTGCATAGGAGAGCTTGGACTTTTACTTTTCAGCTCTCCATACCAAGGCATATAGTGACGTTGCATGTGCAGTACCATCATGCCTTGTCAGAATGAATTATTACATTCAGTGATACTCTTTTATAAGAGAATCATTGGCATATACTAGAGCGAGCACCGCGCACGGAGCATTGGGTTTGTTCCTCATCCTTGGGCGCACCCCATGTTAGATCTCTGGCTGCAAACCAGTCACACAGTCTGTCCCCTGAATAAACTGGTTCCACTCCCTTGTAGCCTGGAACAGAACATTGTTTGGATGCAAAACGTTGGCCCGTTTGTCAAGCAGCTTTGGCTTTAATTTTAGTGCATGTGAAATCAGTACATTAGATTTGTTTAAAAATTTTGCATAATTGTTACCAGTTTTTATTTATTGTTAACACTAAAAATCCATGTCCTCAAAGGTAAATGATTTTGTTTATTTTTTTTATACACATATAAGTATTAATACATTGTATTAAAATAAAATAAAACATGCATTAACAAAGCATGTATTCCTCTGTATGCTATAACTCTGTGTTGTATGTTATGTACTACTTCGTTGCCTCAATAAAACATCGATTGACAATTAAAAAAATTCACCCAAACAATTGTCACCAATGATATTGGCAATTTTAGAGAATCCAGAATAATTATACAATTCTGGAGAAATATGTTCCTTACATACTGATGTTTACAGCTACATACAGCTCTAGGTTTCACATTTTTATTTAAAATAAAAAGCCTTTTTGTAGAAATAAATACAATTCTGTAAATATTGCAATTACTTAGAAATTCTTACACTGAATGTATTACAGCTATCTGAAGGAAATTTATTTGAAATGTGTTAACTAAAACCTGAGAGAAGTGAGAAACCTGTTTAAAGTATATTTAAATAAAAACCCCAGAAATACATGTATTATGTGTGGATTCTCTATTGCCTTTCAAAACATGATGAAAGGATTGTTTTATTAAAAACTTTGAGTTGACCGTTGTGTCTGTGCAATGCAGTAGTGTGCATTGTGCGTGAACACCTCATGTCCTCTAGCTTGTAAGCATGTTTGTTAACCCGGAGAGTCTGGTGCCGGGCCGAGATACACTTGCATCACTAGTAATGTTCTGTACATCCTATCACACTGGCCTATGTCTGTTTCGTAAAATCCACCAGTAGAGATACATTGGGATGTTTGATGGAGCACACCAGTACTAGGTATTCTGCAGATACCTACAATGTTGGGGGGGTTGTATTGTTTTTTTTGTGAATTGCTGCATTTATAAGATATTATTTGGGAGTACTGGGAACTGACATATAACATATGCTGTGTAATGAACATCCATTTCTGGTGCCTGGGAGTTTCCCTTTAAGTTAGCGTGTTGTGTGTGTGATCATCCCAAGTTACAGGCAGTATAAATCGCTGGGTTATCACATCATATCATAGTTTCTGTTGCCGTTTCCTTTCGCTATTTTTGATGCTAATTTTAGTTTTTTGTTTGGTGTACTTTGATTTTATTGCTTTTATAATCTTTCACTCCACCCTCTCCTTTTATCCACAGAGTTCACTTGTTCTCCAATTCCTGGCATTTTTACCCATGAATCATTTGACCTTTTCTTTCACTTGGTTTCTTTAGTTTTTTTGCTTGTTTGTCCTGTCTCGCTCAGATCAGTCTAATCTCCTGTACATTGCCTTTCTATTAGCTACTTCATCCTGTCTTTTCCCAGTGCTCTTGTCAAAATGCTGACACTGGACATCACTCCACACAGAAGCCTTCACAAATTACAGCTGCCTCCTCCTTTTAACCCCTTCGTAGCAACGATTTCTTTAAATCCAAATATAAAATGGCAGCATGTCATGAGCTATATATACAATTGTGATGCGTTGAAAACTAAATTGCAAAATGTATGCTAAAATAGCCAAGCTAGGTCTGTTGCGAATTTGGAGAATTTTACCAAATCAGCACTTTTTACACCCAAGTTTTGCCATGTTGTTTTAATTTCAATACAAGTTTGTGTGTAGTGAATAAGTGCTCACTTTGATTCTTGTGTACACTCTGTGTATACATTTCATCTTCTGGTTCCTGAAATGATTGAAATTGATGTGCAATACCTGTATTTACATTTTTAATTCAGTCTTTAAAGAAAATGTAAATATTGCAGTATATTACTTAACATGTGACGTCTGGTGATTTGATTATACCTTATCTCTTCAACAGGAACCAATAAAATCACGCGCTCCACAGCTTCACCTGGAATACCGGTTTTACAAGCAACTCGGGAACACAGGTATTCAACTCCTGCAGCTTCATTTGTGACTGTAATAAAGGAAATTAGAGCAAAGTTATTCTATGTACTGCTGAGAAGGTATTCTCAGGTTACTGCCATACAGGTTATCCTGGCCTGTCCTCTAATATTCAAATAACTCACCTGCCTATGGATTTGTCATAATCGACTACATCACTGCCTTGTATTAACATTAAGTATTGCAGGCTCATTATGGTTGTATCCAAACAGTCAGAATAACATTCTACATATTACATAGATGTAGAAAATACTGTGTGGGTACGTCTGGCTTTAAAACTACATCCGTACATCTGATCATAGTACTTATCAGCTGTTTTTGCTTAAAATAAGTTTCCTTTAGAAAAGCCAACACTGTGACAAATTTGTAGCCTTTTTTTCAGGCTACAGTAATGCTGTTAAACAACCTAGCTGTGGTTCCTGTGCAAATTAATGGGAGAAGCACTAGTGCATTCAGTGATAGCAGAGAGCTGCTTCCTATTCAATGAAAAGCAGATGGCAGTACTGCGCATGCACAAGTAACTCCCATTCATTTGCTGGGGAGAGGGGAATGCTGTATATACTAATTATAAGTGACCTGTTTTGTGCATCCTGATAAATGCAAAAGGTTATGGTATGACTTTCTTTCAGGAATGAAGGATCAGCCAAAATATTAAAATTCTGTGCTGTACACTGCATGATACACAACCTGTTTTTACAGTGAACTACTAGAATCATATACTGCTGTGTGGTGATGTTGTCTGATTAACATGTTATTGCGCTTTCCTTTATTTGTATGGAGGAAGCATTCACACATGTAGTTCTCTGTAACATACCAAAAGAAGTATTGGGAGTCTAGTCTGTGATAGTGCCTCTAGTTTTGCATAGGCTAACCAGAGAAGTGTTGATTGTGTACTCTGTTACTAAAATATGTGTATAGTTTCTCTAAATGTTCTAACCTCCTTTACATGTCACAGCTGATGGGCTTCCTCAGGTCTTCTACTTTGGGCCATGTGGAAAGTACAATGCCATGGTACTGGAGCTTCTGGGCCCAAGTTTGGAAGATTTATTTGACCTTTGTGATCGTACCTTCACTTTGAAGACTGTGTTGATGATAGCCATTCAACTGGTAAGTGAAAGTCTCCGTGGCAATAAAGTAACTGTATTTTTCTTACTCATAAAATATTTATGAACTACTTCCCAGCAACACAATTCTTTTTGTCCCTGTACTGTCGTGAGAATATGGGAGTTGGCAAAACCCTTCTGCTAAAACGGGAAATCAGACTCTGCTTCTTGTTTAATACTTGTCCTACCGTTCGCATAGTAAGTAGGGCCTTCAGCGTGTCTGTCTAACCCCCTACGGTCCGTGCTTCTGTTGCGGAAATTGTTAGCCTAGTTGACTCTGTTAAAAAGTAACACCTTGACCGAGATGGTCTAAAAGTTACCATTACGATTTGCTTTTTGTCAGTCCCTACTTTCAAGCAGTGAACTTCTGTAACATTGAATAAGGCTGTAACATTGAATAAGGCTGTAACATTGCTTTTTAATTGCAATTAATGTAGCAATGTGGATTTAGAGAAGTTGAAATAACAAAGTAAAAGTTAAGTGATTTATATTTTCAATGCATTGTTCCTGATAGGCAGCTACAATTTATTATAAGCCAGGCACTCTCGGTCTACTGAGCGGGAGTTTTATCGGATTGGTTAAAAACACCAAGAAGCTTAATTCTCTAAAGCACATGGATTCATACAACTGTAATGAAAACAGGTCCTAGAGATTATAGCAAGAAACATCCTGTATGTTTTTTTTTGTTTGTTTTTTGTTTTTATTATAATTCTGTTTTACTTCAATGCCATTATTTGGTTGAATTGGGTTTTGGCTAACTTAAAAATATACAAATAAACAAAACGTTGGTGCCAAATAATGCAGAAAAAAAGTCGCCATCAAGAAGGGTTATTCGCTTAATTGTGAATTGTTGGGATTTCATCAAGGAATGCATAATTTAGTCAGCCGTGTTGCCAGTTCATGGTCTTTTGGCTTTAAATAAGAAATTCCTGATAATTTTTCTCTTTTTGGAATAACTCTGGATATGTTAAAGGAATTCGACATTATTAAAAGCTTTTTTTTTTTTCTTTTTTTTTACAGACCTTAAACAGTTCGTCTCCATCCTCCTTCTTGGTGGATGCAGGCATATCCCAAATAATTGCATGAAATCATATGGATTGCAACTGTTACTTTAATGTTTAACATTATGTGCTTGTGCTGTAATTATTTTTTTTTTTCATGTTATTGTTTGCATGTTTTTTGAAACTTTTAAATTGTTTGATCTGCCAGGGTATTAGGCCCATTCAATAAGCTGGGACTTGCCACCCTAGTGTTATTATCTAATCATGCTGCTGTGAGTGACCTCACCTTTGACGCATTGATACAGCACAAAGAAGCATTACTTGTAGAGTTCTGGTTTACACCAGTATGTTCTAACATGCATACAATAGGTAGGGCGTGTATGTAAATGTATATATTTTCCATTAAACCCTTAAACTTGCTTGTATCGTTTACATGTTTGTATTTCACTGTGAAGGTTTTGTTCTCCAGTTCCATATGTCAAGTTCAGAGCATTCAAATTACCAAAGGGTTTTATTTTATTTTTTCTTTGAAATATAAAAAAATAAAAAAAAAACCTCATTAAAAAAGCTTTGCATATTTCAGGATCCTTTGAAATCTTCAGTAATTGCCATTTTGTTTCCCTCATAATCCTCAATATGACCCAATATAATCTGGTTTCCATAGAAATTGCACAGCATTTTATCTCCAAATTGTTCTTTATTCCTAATTAAGGCTTCTGGTTAAAAGGATACTCACAAACCCCATATGTTCAAAATGGCTTAATTTGTTTTCTTGTAAAGAATTACCTGGTCTAGTGATAGAATATCCTATGTTGTAACCAATACCTTTAAACTTCTCTCCAGATTTCAAGGATGGAATATGTACACTCCAAAAACCTCATTTACCGGGATGTCAAGCCAGAGAATTTTCTGATCGGTCGTCAAGGCAACAAGAAGGAGCACGTCATCCATATCATAGACTTTGGTCTGGCCAAGGAGTACATTGACCCGGAAACCAAAAAGCACATACCTTACCGGGAACACAAAAGCCTAACCGGAACAGCCAGATACATGTCCATCAACACTCACCTAGGGAAAGGTTTGCATTAATCTTTATTTGCCTCTCCTCCCTGCAGTGGCTCAGTATGAAAGTTGGACATATACTATCCCAAATACGGTTTAACGTGTCCCCTGCACTCAATTCTCCAGTTTTTCCCCATTGAATTTCTGCTGGCACACTTTATAGTTGAACACTGGTTCAAATACAGCTTTCTAAATAAACACATGCATGGTTTACATTTTTTTATTTTAAAAGCTACCTTCCTGTTTTTTGTTTTGTTTTTTTTTGTTTTTTTAATTGAAACTGAGTTGTTGATCAGTAAACCATAAGAAGTCCCTTCAGTGCAATTCTTTAAATCAGTTTATGCTGTTAAAGGAGCAATGGTCACTTAACATGTAAAGTATATGAGTGCTCAATCTTGAAATATGGAATATGTAGGCACTGAATGTTTGCAATTGAAGACACTTTTGTCCCACACACTTTGCAACCTTACCAGAGTGGGCGGTGGAGTCACCATGCTGCTTTGTCTATATAGCAACACAATCCTTTCCACCACTGTCACTGCCAAATTTGTTGTGACCATTTTCACCCCTAGAACAGCATTCCATGGCAACAAATGCAGACAGATTGTCCAGGAATATTCCATCTAACTAGTGCCAGCAGTCGGTGTGTACCCATCTTACCCGGAGTTTTACTTGCCTAACCAGGAAGTGGTGCACAATGTGTTTTCACCCGTACGTTTGTTTTGGACAGGCAGCTTTCCAGAATAGGAACAGGAAAGTAAGCATTTGCTGATGATCAGAAGACAGGTTTGATGTGGCTGTCAGACCTTTTGTGCATGATTGTTCCTTTATTCTGCTGTGTTGCTAGCTGCTCTGGCAGTATTTGTAGCACATCGCAAATTGCATAATAGGAAAATTTCTATGGCAACTGCTATGTAAATTGTTATTACAACAGTGCGGTGATTATGATCTACTTTATCATTAGCTCCTCCTCAATGTACCCATGACCTCCATGAATTATCATCTATGTGTACAAAGAGAGACAATATGAGGGTTTATTTACTAAGCATTAGATTTAAAACTGTAGAATTTCGATTTAAATTAACAAAGCAGTGACAGATCGCTCGAGTTAAGTGAATAAGCCCGCATACTGCATGTCTTTCAGTCCCTGAATTAAAATGTTGATCTGGTGGTGATATATAGGTTTTATACAAAACAATGAAGGCCATGCACTATTTAAATATCTATTGCAATATTTATCAGAGAAAAGTGTGCTATTGTGTAGGTTTGAGTTGAACAAGGTGCAGTCTCCAGGCAACCATTCCTCCACATTTAATACTTTGCCCCAGAATACCGTAAGTTTTACCTTTACTTAATAAGCCCATATTTGTCTTTTTTTAGATAGGAGGCATTGTTTGTGTGGCTGGATTTTTATGAATTCAATATGCTGTTTTTTCTTTTGAGGATGTCAGGTCACACTTTGGTTTTGTCCTTTAACAAGTGTATATTGTGGTACCATCTAAGACAGTGCTTTATGCTTTTGGTTTTACTTCCCACCATGATCAGACTTTTGATTGTGAAGTTATAGAAACCATGAAGACGTTCTCAATAAGAAATTAATGACAGCAAGCCAAAATATACCATGATGTCTATGGGAACGCTACACTGTAAAGCCACCGATGTCCTCGATAATTTTCTTTGTCCTAGTATATGATGACGTGATGAAAGAATGGGCATTAGTCTCTAGCCTATACATGGCAAATCTGCTTAATGGCGGTAATGTGTCTCTGATAGGCTTTCATACAATTGACCGTGCGCAACATTTCAAGTCCACATGTCTAAAAGTTACTTGCCAATACAAGTCTTGATGGTCCATGTCACTCTCACCAGGGGTGAATTTTTACTTGCCAAATGCTAGTGTATGGATTGGGGTTTGAGCTCTGCTATAGATATTGCTCTTAGGTCTAATATTCCAGGATGCCTGATTGTTCATTACAAAACCCATCTGATATTGGAATGCATTGGGAGAATGCATTGGGAGAGCATGTGCCCAAACTTTGTTTTAACTGGGTACATTTACGAAGCACCCAAATCAACAAGGTCTTCAACCTCACATTCGTTGGGGGGCATACTCTATTTGGCATACTCAAAGGACCACCTGACGTATTAGGCTTGGAAAATTACAGGTCTTTATCTTCTGTATTTACAAAGGGAACAACATTTGCAAATTTGGCAATTTTTATGGACCTGCTATTTTACATATGCTCATAGGTTTGGTGGCCCTTTCAGTATGCCAAAAAAAAATGAAATCAAAGAATGAGATTAAAAGTGCCTCTTTATTGGTTGATATCACATGGGCTAATAGCAATTATTATTTACCTTAAAATGGAACTCTAAGCACTCTATCAAGTGCAGTGTAGTGATTATAGTGCTAGAAGACCCTTTTCACTGTCCCGTGGTAAGTGGTCAAACCACTGCCTGTCTCTGTTGGGTTCCCACGTTCTTCCGGTCTCCAGTGATATGCTAAACATAAAGTTCATGTTTCTTCATTAGCATTATCAATTGTGTTCAACTTTTGGACCATATACATTGTTGAGAGTATCTGTTGACGCCACCCGTCAATGAATAATGTCCAAACATGCATAAAAATGTAAAGATATTTGTATGAAGTTACGCTGTAGCATGTCCATGCAGACCAAAAGGACAGAGCCAGATACTTGTCATACTGTTCATAAATGGTTTGATAGATTACGGTGTAACAGCACCAGGAGATTCCTGACACCATGACCACTACAGTACCCTGTAGTGATTGTAATACTTAGACTATCTCTTTCATTTTAAAAAATTCACATCTTTATGGGTACGAGGGGGTCTGTAACAAGGTCCCTTTAGAATTGATCTTTTCCCAAAATAAATCCTGGGTGGTGTCCATGCTTCCTTCCTGGCTGTCTCTCTCTGCTGACTGTTGACCAAGGCACGTGAAAGAACAAATGAAAATTCTTGGCCTTCATATTGTACCCTTACACTTGCTACCTGATGCAGAAATTCCAGTAAGGGCACGGTTATTTTAGCTTCTCTATTCTGACTCATGAGCATGATCAGAACAAATACAGATGTCAGTTTCTTTCACTGGAGAGCAAGTCTTTACATTTCAATCAATGAACCACCGTGTGTTATGTGTAATCAGTCAGATATTATTGTGCTGGGAAACTGGTAGAATGCAAAATGAATGGAAGAGGCCAGCATGTAAGACGATCAGACCAGTTAAACAGAATGGCATTCCAGGAGGATTGATGCATGAATGTAAATATATTTTTATCTTTTAGAGCAAAGTCGGCGAGATGACTTAGAGGCTCTGGGACACATGTTTATGTATTTCCTGCGAGGAAGCCTTCCGTGGCAGGGCCTGAAGGTTTGTTAGTTGGTTTTTTTTTGTGGGGTGGGGGGGTGGGGGGGAGTGTTTCTACGATTTGATCCTTTCTTTATTTTTATTTTTTTTACATTTTACTTTTTATGATGTATTTGCATACAAGAAAGAGTATACAGTGTTACCAATGTCTAATAAAATATGTGACATATATAGTAGTAAAAAAGGAAGGAGCGCACTCTACCATAAAACAGGGTGCTAAACTGAGCTAGGGCCAGCACAACCCACATAGAAAGTATAAGTTTGACAAAGACCTGAGTGCAGGTCGAAACGTTGCTGTGCACTTGATGTTCCATTAAATTCTGCTTATTTTTTCTTTTTATACGTCATATATAGTAGTAACCTTGGTTATACCTAATTTTTAGAATGAACCAGGTGTCCCCTTTCGAGCAGAAAATGTATGGGTTTTTGGTATATCAGTCATTTTCTCTGCTTGTAAATCTCAGAAATCCTTCTTTCAATCCATAATAGGCCTTTAGTAGTGTTTTTTTATTTATTGCATTTCATGTCCAATTTGTAGCATTTTCAAACCAATTACATTTTTTGATGGGAAATGGCCAAAACAATTCTTATACAGAAACCTATTTCTTAATATATGCAAATATTTAGTGTAGATGGCACCATATGGCATTGTTGTGTTTCAGCGGCAGTTTACCATAAACAAGCAGGCAATAGGTTTCACGGATTAAAAATAGCAAATGATATACATCCAGTCTGCCATGACAGTTTTATAATATTACCGGTAGTTATTCTGCACACATATTTCTGAATCGTATAACTTGTTCTCTATTAGAGGAACATGTAGGCTAGAACCTTAAAGGTTCTTAAATTTACTCCGCTGTTTATAAACGGTTCACTTTGGAAGCCAAAACCTACTCAGAAATAAGACGCATCTATTGATTTCCTTTTTTTGGGGGGGAGGGGGAGTGGTCTTCCATCTGTAGTCATGTGATACCAGGACAACAAGTATGACCCAAGCAGCATAATCGGCTGTAACAAACATGTTACACCTAATGTATTTGAGTACCTGGAGACATCTTGCCCTGTTTTAATGCTACTTTAATTGTTAGCCAAATAAAAAGTGATGGGATACACACGGTTTTCCTTTCTAGATTGTGGCACATGGGACTATATATCTTTGCTCATGCACAATATTTTGCATGCTTGTTGAACTAATTTCTTGATATATTCATTTTGCAGGCAGACACTTTGAAGGAGCGCTATCAGAAGATTGGTGACACAAAAAGAAACACTCCAGTTGAGGTTCTTTGTGAGAACTTCCCAGGTGAGGGGAATGTATTAACCAACGAGAGCACTTTGATCCTGGGTAGGATGTTCTTCTTTGGTTGTTTAGAAGCCAGAGTCCCTTCCAGTATTGTGCTTTACAATATAGTCCTGCAGGTTTTCAGTAACCGTGTGCCTGTTGGATCAGTTGAGGTAGTGGACCTGCTTTGTTTTATGAAGACCAAGTTTGTACCATGATGGACTGGATTGATAACTTTGGCACTTCAGATCTGTAGAAATGACACTCCATACATGAGGTTATATATGGGATAGTGTGGGTATGCCTACACAATGTTTGTGTATATGTATGTATATATCAATGGAAGAGTGTGGGTAGAACTGTGTGTATGAAAGGTGGGTATGGCTGACTGTGTGTATGGTAAATATGGGTATTGTTACCTGTAGGTATGGGGTAATGTCATATGGCCAACTGTATGTCTTTAATGTATGGAAGAACGTGGATTTGGCTGCTTATCTATCTGTGTAAGAGTGTGTGATCGTTGCAGCATGAATAGCCACTGGTGTAATACTGTGAAAATAGTTTGTTTTTCCCTTTTAATTTAGTAGTTCACATGTACTCAAACATCTAATATCGCTTCCTTCCTCCAGAGGAGATGGCTACTTACTTGCGATACGTGAGGCGGTTGGATTTCTTTGAGAAGCCAGATTATGATTATCTACGGACACTTTTCTCTGAACTCTTTGAACGGAAGGGATACACCTTTGACTATGTTTACGATTGGGTTGGCAGGCCAATTGTAAGTAAACATAATGGACAAATGAGACAGGGCTGTCTCAAATATTTAATGT
Source organism: Pelobates cultripes (assembly GCA_933207985.1). Lineage (NCBI taxonomy): Eukaryota > Metazoa > Chordata > Amphibia > Anura > Pelobatidae > Pelobates > Pelobates cultripes. The sequence continues at coordinate 47,710,989 of OW240914.1, forward strand.
GATATTTTATATATATATATATATATACATATATATATATTATGCATTTAGGGTTTCTCTGCTTATTGTTTTAGCCATGGAGACAGCATGTATTTATTTTTATTCTTTTCTTCAGCCTACCCCAGTGGGATCCGTCCATGTAGATTCTGGGACTTCCGCGATAACTAGGGACAGCCATGGGCACAGGGAGAGACCGTCCCAAACACAGCCTCTTAGGAACCAGGTCAGTACTTTTTTGATCTTTGATCGCAAGCTTTTCATACCATGGTATGCTATTGGTATGCCTATCTTGGCCGCTTTACCTATCATTAACCTCCTTTGCTGCCAAAAGGAGTCCCTTTCGGTAGCATAGGCATTTTTTTTGTTTGTTTTTTGTGTTTTTTTTCTATTCCATGAAAGGTTTTTCACACCTTTCCTAACCTTTCTTACCAAGGGCCACATTGTTCCCTGGGTTCATAAAAGGCATCAGTCTGCTGATTGGAACAGTTGAGCAAGGTTGTGAGAGACTGGAGATTACATTTCAGACCTGTCAGTGAAAACACAAAGGGATTTACTGTCTTGTCAATTCCCCACAATGATGTAATTAAGTAGTAGCTATTTGTTTCAGTGTCCCACTGTTTCATGAAATTGTATGAGTAAAGTTTTCTCCCTCCATACTACCTGTTTTACTCTTGCCTTTATTAATGCAGTATAATAATTTTACTGATTTATGGTCATTGAATCAGCAAAATTGTCACTTCTCTATATTTTGCATTACACAGTAGCCAACTAATGGCAAACTATGTGGTTATTTTTTTTCCCCTTCAATGCATGCCAGCCCTACCAGTCACAACCAGAGTAAATTTCAAATTTAAGCTTGTGGTGCCATATAGCAGGGCAGTCCGATTACCCTATCTACGGTACATAATTGTTCCTAGTTTGGTATTGCTGCCATGTAAAAAGAATCCAGCTTTTGTGTGTTAAGGCAAAAAGCTCATTGTTACCCCCATCTGCCTTCTTTAAATAGCTCCTATAAAGCATGTGTTTATTCTGTATGCGTACTGGTTGTAACAGTTGCATTCTTTGCTGCTTTAAAAAACAAAATCCGTAAACCTTGTCGGAAACTTCTACTGCTTCCATAAAAAAATAGTTTTACAGTCCCAGGGGTTTCTCTGTGTTTGATTATCTGTCACTTGCGACATTAGGATGTTACTCTGACTACAGCAGAGGACAACCCTGACACTGTCACAGAGATACTTAACTCATCTGATGTGATGGTTCTACTGTTTACAATTGTATAATTTATTCTCCTCCATCTCCCAGTTCTGGATACTGGCTTCCTCCTAGCTATGTGCAGTTAACATTATTGACTGCCCTTAAATAATCTGCTGTTTGTGAGGTTAACTGTCAATCATTACATTTTGTACTTTAATTGCATGCTTCTTGCAGAGCAGTGGTTGGTACCTAATGTCAGCCAATCACAAAGCAGCATATATATTGGTATTGTCTGCACCAATCACTGCATGATGCTTTGTTGGAGTTCCTTGCTGAACTGGCTAGCAATCATAGTCACTCTAATATGGCATTGCTTGACAATAAATTAACCCCAAACTTTACCCTCACTTCCCCAGTTATTACTCATTCACTGCTGCTACCATGTGACTATGCAATGCAATAGACAATTAATTGTGATCAATAACAGTACCTTTAAAGAATTATAGGTTCACTAGAGAGTTCTTTATATTATAATCAAATTAAGATAACTTTGTGTTTATTAAAAAAAATGATGTTAATACATTCAAAATTAACTCAAAGAAGGCAAAGCAAACAGTTACACAAACTAAGGAGAACTTAAATAAAACATTTAAATCCCCAATTTAAAAACCCCAAAGATTGTGGGAACTTTTAAACTTGTAGTTTCCTGGAGTCCTTGCTGATGAGGTTAAACAAAATACCAGGGTCTAACTATCCGGAAACATCACAATATATAACAATTCTGTCTCTCTAAACCATTCCATTTCAAGTCTTGTGTTCCGATTAGAGGCTTGAACCAAAGGTGTATGTTTGCATGAAAATACGTAGAAACTCTTCAAACCTGGCATAAAGATATATCAATCATTATTTTCCAGCTTTACTTACCGTAGTTGTAAAGAAGGCTGGGTTATTAATTTACTGTCCATTGTTATTAGATATCCCCTTATTTAACATTATCATGACCAGTTTGGATTCACAGATGTTTTTTGCAGGATAAATATCGGAGTCCATTTGGAGTTTTCACTCCACATAATCGATTTTTTAATAATACCTTGTGATCTTTTTTTTTTTTTACCCGGGTGATTGATTTTTCTAGTGTGCTTTTACATGTCATTCCTTATCTAGATCTGTATGCACTGGGTAAGGATTGAAGAATGCCTCAAACACCCACTGCTCATTTTAATTTCGAAAAACATGTTTTTTGGTTTTTTTTTACTCTTACACACTTGAAATGAATAAAATCATGCTCTGTGCCTGAAATTTCCTGTTAATTTAATGTTTCGATTGTGATTATAGAATAGCAGAATATCATTGCTCATTAAGACGTTAATGTGGATTAGGAAAATAGGCTGCAGTTTCTCCATAGCCTGTATTTACAGCTTGGTGGTGGATTCTGATCAGCGGCAAGAGCCAGTTCATCACAGTGATTAATTAATTTACCCAATGAATCGTCCTGTTAGAACAGCTACTCCATCCCAGCTTGAGTGGATTTACGTTCCTTGTTAATCATATTGGCGTCACTTCCATTTGTTTTCTTTAAAGCACAGATCGATGGAGAAAATATACTTTATTAGTTTGGATAAAAAGATTATCATTGTAGCTCATGTTTAACATGTACACACCATGCCATTTGTATATACTCTTGGACAGGGGAGTAATGTATATGAAATTAGTATTTATAGTAAGGTGGCTGAACCGATTGCCTTACCCTTTTTCATGTAAATTTGCAATTACTGAATTTATCATCACAGTAGATTCTTATCTGCTTCCGGAGATGACGACATTGCATGTCTGGGAGGTACAGATCCTCTTCATCAATTCAGTGTATTTAAAATTTGAGACATTGCAGGCCCTGGTCAATACATTTTTATTTTTAAATCTTTCAGGTGGTACTGCACTAAAATCAATCATGCAGAGTAAATTAATTTGGGGAAAGCACACCTGTGAAAACCCACAATTTGTTGCAAATTCCTGGTATCGCAAGGGAACCAGAAGAGTACTCTGACCAAATCTTTGTCCTCTCTCTGGGATTTATGGGATATGTAGTTTAAGCTGTCATAAGTTCCTTCATTTATGAAAATCATTGTATACAAGTAAAAGAAAATGTGGGCTTGTATGTCCTGAAAGGAGCAGAGATTTTACACCCATCTACAAAATATTGGGGTTCCCTTGCAAGTTTGAGATTTAAATGGATACTTCAAGTATCACAGCCATAACCGCTTATTATATTGAATATGGTGAAAGGAGTCTTTGGATTTAGTCACGTTAGGTTTTATTAAATTATATTCATATTCAAGCACAAAAACTGACCTTCCTGGCACTCAAGGCACACCTTGTTTACTTCACTTCTGCATTCAGTGTAGACATTTGTGGAATCTGGACAGCAGGCTAAAATGATTATGGTGCTTAGTGTCCTTTTAATCATTCCCAGGATTAACTTAGCCAGGTATTAGGCTAATTATTCAGAACAGCAGTGTTTGGATGGTTTAATTTATTTGTATCTCATAGCTGTCAGTTTCTCTCCAGTCTCTCATCTCCCTTGTCGGGCCTATTCAGGTATTCTTAAGGCCCTATAAATACACAGTATCTAAGAACTGTTATAACCTTTTAATTGCGTTTTAGAAGTTACTACACATTGACTGATACTTTTGGGTTCCTTAAGAGGAATGCATTTTGTATTGGGTTATTTTGTAACTTATAATATGCTTGCTTTGCTTTGCCCGGCCCTCTCGTGTCAAGGTAGCTGCTGATTGCACATATGGCTCCCATTGGCACTGAGACAGCTGGATTCTGTGCTTGCAGCATGCGGTCACAGCTTGGCTTTCTACCCACCGCCACTAACAGTGCTCTGTTTCCATTGCTTTGGCCTGGCTGAACCCCTCCTTCCCTCTCAAATCCTTCCTCTCCACCACACCTCGCAAACGCATGCTTCCTAACGCCTCTGCGCAGACGGGCGCTCCAGATCGTCGAGGAGCTTGGGAATTACAGGCCAGCCGGCAGGCCCACCCCGCTTACCTGGCACCTCACCTGGCATCTGACCGGCATGGGGGATCTGTTCAGGTATTAGACATTTCAAATGGGAATATTTTGTTATTTGTAGTAAGTGTGACGATGACTAACAAAGTCCTGATGTGATTGTAGATTTAACCTGTGAACCACAATATTTAATTTGCATTCATATCATCCCTGTGTGCTTGGGCATATGGTTATATATTTTTTTTTTTTTTTACCCAACCACAAATGAGTGTCACATTGGAGCATAGGAGTCCCATTCATTAAAACAAAACAAAAAAAACTTTAATAAAAATCTTTCTTACAACATAATCCATTGTACAGCTCAGGACAAAGCCACCTAAATGTGACCTGTTGTCCGAAAGATATACAAACAAAACAATTACAGAAATCATCCAGGAATTACGGAATGCTCTATATGTTGAAATGTTGGCATTTTAAAATTCAAGTCAAAATCAGTGAACTACAAAGAATTGTCAGCTTCGGCTACGATATTAGTTAAGCTATTTTGGCCTTGAAATATTGAATTCCGTTGGAACCCCTGACCGTTTATACTTAAGTAAAAACTGCATCTTTCTTGAGATGGAGTTCTCCCCATTTATTCCAAATATTCTTTTCCAGACACGCTTTTCCATACCTCATTTCAAATGGACAAAGGGCAGGGCTGTTCTGAGAAATATTCAGTGATTTACTAATAACTTGTATATCTACAATGTTATTTAGAACATGAACAGTTAATCTTATTTACACAGACTGATTTCTAAACACATTTATTGTAGGTAAGACACATTGCTATAAGTATTATTGCTGTGGAGCTCTGTTATGCACTCACAGAGCAACAATACAAAGCTCCTAGAAAAGAGGGATTTGGGCTCAAAATAGGGGCACTTGGGAGGTATGTTGTTTAAGCCGTTAGAATATGCGAGTTCCATGTGGACTCTAGTTGTGGTTCTTTAGTTTGGGAGTCTTATCAGTGCATGTTTAGTAGTAGACACACTTAGAATAGATTTTATTGTAGAATTTCAGTATTGTTTCTAAAAACCATTCTCAAGGAACCTTTTAATTTTGACAAACTATAGAATAGTTGACATCACTTGCTTACAGGCATCTGGTACTCTGTCCATTGTGTACAGCTAAATTTGATTTTGAGTTGATATGTTATTAAACTGAGTGTTGTGTGAGCTCGATAAAGGTTCCAAGATACTGGTTTGAGATTCACATCTGTAGTTGAGCATTCTAAATCTGTAAACTGTCCATTCTCAATTATAAGTAAATGTTTTCAACCCACAGGTAATGAGTTCAACAAATGGACAGCTGAATGCCGACGACCAAACAGGAGGTCACTCCAATGCACCGATCACAGCGCAGGCCGAGGTGGAGGTTGTGGAGGAAGCTAAGTATGTGCCCCTACTCTGTCACAAGACCACATCCCATGCCTGCATGTCTCACTTGTGTATCCTTTCCTGTCTTCCTCATTTTCCCCACATTTCCATCTTGTGCCTTGGTCGTCTACACCCATTTACACCCACCTCCTTTATTGCAGCCGCTTATGCATGCGGATGCTGAGATTCCTTCGCAAAGTATATCAGATTGTAATTGGCACCATTGTCCCAGCAGATACAGTCTTGCACTCAGCTCACACTAGTCCTCGCAAAGCAAGTAGCCCATACTTGTGCTTTCTTCATCCTATTGAGTTTTATTGCTGTGTCCAACAGATTTCTCATTCTGCTGTCAAGAGGCACTTTGTAGTGTTTTGTAGATTTTTTTTTTATATATATATATTTTTTTTAAATTTTATTTAGTTCAGCTTTGTTCCAGGTTTTAAAAAACAAAAACAAACGATGGGATAAAACATGCGTTTATGGGTTCTAATTCTTAAACCATTCACTACGCAAAAAACATTAAATTCCTCAGAACCTTACAAAGCACCCTGTAGTGTACATCTTTCTTGACTATGTTTAACCTCTGTTTTGGGAAAGGTGTTTAAGTAAATGTGACCTATACCTTGTGCTGGCAAAATTACAAAGAAATGTGAAACCAAATTGATTTTAATTTTTCACCTCACTATAACCTAATCATCCCAACCTCGTTTAATAAATGAACGGCTGCACAGGAGAGTATTTTTCTTAAGACGTCGGCTGATTTTAGTAGAGGTGGCTGAGGGCAAAATACAGTTCTGTTAATTGCTAAATTTGCAACTTGCCAGTACTGTTGGTGAACATTTAGTTCAAGATCATAAATGACCTACGATTTTCACATATTGTGACTCTCTTTTGGCCTTGCTGTCCATCATGCCTCGTTATGGTTTCCTTGCTGCTTAAAATATATTCATTTTTCCCCTTGATCTTATTCTTTGACATCAATGCAATATGATGCACATGCTTGCATTCTGCTATCTTTCCTGCCTCTGTAACCAATTGAGAGGCACCTTGTTAAATATGAAGCTTTATATGTTTTATCTCAAGGAGAACAAACTTGATTATGCATGTTAAATGAAGTGAGAACAATTAGGGACCGAGGTGTTTGCAGCTGCTAGCCTTTGATCTGGTGTAATTGGCCATAAATCAAAGCGGCAAAGTCTAGAAATATTAACATAAGTAAATGTGTTTTTATTAGAGTATTGGGTAATGCCATAAAATGTGCTAGAATTAGATTGGCAGAACACGGTACCAAAGCTTTCTTCTTTTATATATAACTAGAGGTTTGCTGATCTGAAGATCATTTAACCACTTTAGACTCTGTGATTACATTTTGTGTCTTTTTATTTTTCTTCTGTTGTGTTAATGGTTTAGCCTGAGTGTATATATGGACAGCCCCAGCCTTCGTTAACCTTGATGTAGAGTCCCACTCTTATTAATCAGCAGCATGCTGTTTGCATGGCTACATCCCTCATCCCCCTCCTCATGTCTCTTGGGTGTATTAATATTTTTCTTTCTCTCTCTGTCTTTTAACACACTCTGTAGCTGCGTGAAAATGCTCAACATGTGGTGAGTCTCTCTCTCTGCTGAACACACACCAGGGAGAGGACCTCCTAATCAGGAAATGGTCCATGGTATTAATGCTAGCTTCCTGGTACTCTACTCCCTGTTAGACAGTCCATCCACTGATTAGCTAAATCATTTACTTGGAACCCAGAAAGCGGGAGTGTTGCTGGAAGAGGCATGCAGTGTGAATTCATTTTGTATTATTTTATTTATTTTTCTTCTTCTTGTTTTGATATATTGGGTTTTTTTGTTTTGTGTCTGTCCAATCCTCATGTATATTTTGCATGATCTGTGACTGTCTGACTCCTCTGTTCTTGCAATATGTCTCTATGTATGTATGGCCTCTGTCTGCTACCAGACAAACAACACTTTAGAGCAATTTTCTCACATTTCAAATCAGATTTTCCATTTATCTTTGATAGATATCTTGAATATTAGATTGTTTCTTATAGCATAGGTTGCTAAACCTTAACGCCTTCACTGCCATCTCCATGTAAAAACAAGTGGGTATGGATCAAACAGGTCAGCTATATTTACATCCTTTACCCTAATATTTATTAAAGAGAAAACATCACTGACCAGATTTTTTTTTAATATTATCTGGAATGTTTGCCCTGGCTTTGCCTCTCCCAATCTTGGTTATGTAATTTGCTAATTATTTAATATAAATATAGAATAAATTAAAGCACCTCATGAAAAAGTTATCACAATTTCTATGTGATTTTAAATGTTTTATTCAGTGATGCAATTCCAGAGTAGAGACAGTTACCCTTTTTACTACTCCAGTGGTTGTGATTACCTGGCTGGGGTGAATGATTTCTATTTCTTTCGTTTGGTTTTTTTATTCTAAAATAGTGGCTAAAAATATTTTACATTTTATTTCTTCTAATAACCCACTAAAGTTCCCTTTGGTCCCCCTACCATCCCTCTTCTAATAGTTTCATTGAGAACCTAAAAGTAACTGTCCCGGCTCTCCTATTAAGAGGGCTTCCAAGCCTTCAGGTTATTAAAATACTGTATAACATAACATTTTGGAGTTAGATCAAGTTTTTGTAGTGCCTACACTGTTCCTTTAATATATCCTTTTAAATATACAGCAGTGACACCTCATGGTGCATCACAGAACTGCACTTTGGGAACAAATATGCATTGAAAATAAATCCAGTTGTGTCAAAGTAGTGTAGTTAATCAGAATTAAAATAGGTGCTGCTGCTGAACTACCTTATATGCAATAAGCTAATAAGGTTTAAGGTGTTTGGAGGTTTGTTTGTTTTTTTCCGCAGCACTGAATAAAGTTTGGGGATATGTACCTATTTAAAATGTAGATGTGCAATTTCATGTTTAATATGTTCCCCTTTTCATCTGATCCTTGTATGACACATTATATGTTTACATCAAGTTGTAGGCTGTCTCTAATATTCCCTCCATATGTTAATCAGTGCCCTCTGATATGGGTATAAAGGACCACGTCTCCATCAGGGCTCTTTAGCAAACAAAGAATTGTGGAACGTTGATCAGGGGACCAAGGCAGTTGAGCTAGTAAAAGTTAAGATGCGGAATTCTTCCTATTCAGTGATTCCAGTTGCCAATTCTCAATCATTCCTCCTCATTACTGATATTGGTGGTCTTTCCTTTGTCTGCGCATGCACACAGCTGCACTGTGAATGATGATCCACATGGTTGTATCTTTTAAAAGCCCTTTAACTAAAATGTGAATCTGGATCGCATTTTAAAAACAGGACATCCGTCAACAGTTTATTTTCAGAATTACTTTCAAGATGTCCATCCTAATAATAGTGTAGTCAAGGCTAGCCCAACCATTTATGCAAACAAACGAACTCAAAAAGGAAGTATGATGTAGTGAATCCTGTAACTGTAAGCACTGTACAATTTCATCCTAAGTTATAAGGTTTAAACACATTGTACTGTTTTACACTGACCTAGGTCTATCACAATCGGTCATCTGACCTGCCTACTTTTGTCCATATCACAGTTGAAAGATGTCACAAACATGGCCACTCCACGCATGCACTTGACTTGTCTCATTGGGTGCAAGTAAAAATCATTTCTTCTCTCTCATAATTCAAAGAAAAGTGTCTTATTAGATAGGACTCATGGCTACACTGATGAGTTTGTCAGATATGGACAGCAAGGCTTTCTGTGGGGGGGGAGCAGGAAAAAAAAATTGTTTTTACAAAATGTTGTGTGAAAATAAATGCTTTGGTAGGTGTCTGTGTTGGCAATGTGAGACAGTGCAGAGTGTTTTTGGATGGGTGTCAGTGTGGTGTGTGTAGGTGTTAGTGCAGTTTGAGTTGTTGAATGTTTGTGTGTAATTGTGTACATGTCAGTGTATGAACATTATTGTGTAGTATATACTATGGTTAATTGTTTTGAGTGTCTGTGTGCATTAACATGTAACTATACTTTTTTAATATGCTGAAAATTACTCCTATACTAATAGTGACTATGCTTCGTGTATGAAGCTTTTTAACCCCTTAATGCTGTTCTATGACTTATTTATTTATTTTATTTTTTTTTAACCCTGTGCTCATCTGAGAATCTCACTGGGCTCTTTTAATTAGTTTGCTATCTGGAAGGCCACACTTGGATAGCCTTTTATCTTAGTATTTCACTATAATTTATTATCCAACTGCCCTTTGTATGAGTTTCCATTTAGTATTGGATACAGTGTTGGTGACATTTTCATATAGACTTCTTTTGTATTCTATGATCGAAGGTATGAATGGTGGGCAGCTCATAGCTCGTCGTTGTCACTGGTTTACAAACAAATACTGAAATGGATTGTTTTTTGTCGTTCTCACCGTTGAAAGTTGTACACAAACAAGGCCACTACAGGCATGCACTTGACTTGTCTTAAAACTTGTGTTAAAAAGCACTAAGCCTTTGTACTGAATACAAATGACTGATAAAATTCCCTAATTAAAACCACCTACACCTATCCTGAAATTAAAGCTGCCACCACCTAGACATTAGACATTTAGGTTATCTTCACCAAAACTAAATTTAGTCTGAGAATATTTATATATATATATATATATATATATATATATATATATATATATATATATATATATATATATATATATATATATATATATATATATATATATATATATATATATATATATATATATATAGGCACCATTGTTTTTACATGTGTGTGTATATATGTCCCTTTGGTAATGTGATTCTTCTTAAACCAGACAGACAGAACTTAATAAAGTTCTGAACAAATACAGTTTATATATCATATTTTCCAGAATATATATGCTGTATATATTAATAGAAATGTAGAGAAAGGGAAAAAAACTTTCAATGTCTTACCACACTTTAGTGTATCTTGTGCACCCTTTAATATCCCCTGCAGTAAATCCTGAACTGATGGCAGTGGTCAAGAACCGGTTTTGGATCTGTTAGCCAGAAACACAAGGACCCCCTAAAGTGAACACTGACCTGGCTTTCTCCACCCCACAATTCAGGCAAAAATGAGTCTTGAACAGAGCTGTATACATATTGCACACCATAAATTGATGATTAAACATTATTATGCAGCTTGCCTAAGACAAATATAACTGTGTGTTGGATAGTACGTTAGTAAATTAGTACGATCTCAACCAAACTTTGTCAAATCACAATATTGTTCACCTCCCCCTGCTGTCCTTTCCCTTGCTGTATAGTGTCCGCATGTAAAATAACTGTGTACATCACCTCTCATTCCTTCATATCGTATCTATAACATATACTGTACATTTCATTCTCCAGAGTGGTCTTCCAGTGTTCAGAGAAAAAGTCCACTAAACCATGTCTAACTGTGGTAATATAGAGCAAAACACACATTTCATACAATTTAAATATGCATCCTAATAGATAGATTTGGAAGACAGACCTGTTCTATTCGATGCTACCTTTCTGTAACTTCACAAAGGAATTGATGTCACCAAATGCCAATCAATGTTGTTCCATTCTGCCATTGTGATTGGTAACGCCAAGCCGATAATGGCAATCCATACAAACAGGGTTATTCAACCATCCAGGAAATTTAGTTTGATACCAAAACAGTGAAATGGGGGGGAGGGAGGAGAATGTCCAACTATGCTTTTTTCCAGATCAGCTATTTTATTCTAACATTTTCAGTTCACCATTTAGTTCCCAGTTCTGTGAATAGCCCTGACTGTTTTACTTGCTGGTTCTGTTAGTGAAAATGTACTAAAAATGATGGCAGGTAGCAACATTTCACTTCCTTGGGGATCATGGGATCATATGTGCAAATGAGCAAGGTGCTTTGGTAAATAGTTGTGTATGTGGTTTTTTTTTTTTTCTCCCACTCCAAAGTAGCTGTTCACTAAGGTCCATCTAGTCTGAAAGGTGGAGATACCTAGATTCCCCTAGGTAGAACATATCAGATTTTTTTACTTGTGCCATTGTGAATTGTTCCATTTAGCTTGCCAATTCCTGTTATGGAAATGTGGCATCAAGTTATTTGCAGACAACACTTTCAGGGTTATTCTCTAAAGTGATTCTGAGTGAATTTCAAATTTAAGGTCAAAATTGCTGAACTGGAAAAATTCTGTAATTCAACTATGCTTCCTGTTTGATTACGGTAGCTTTAACGGGACACTATAGTCACCAGAACAACTGGAGCTTACAAATAGAATGTATATACAAATGGCAGAGGAGTATAGCTGATAAACACAATACCATAATGTAAAACTGTAAATGAACAATAAAACTGCGCCAATAAAGTTAAACTCACAAGATGTAGATAGTAAGAACGCCTTAGGTTGCCTCCCTTTAGATGTTTGGGGTGTATCCAGAACTCCCTCTCAGCCGGTTGGTGGTGTCGCCACAATATGGAAGTCTGTACTCAGGAAATTGTAAAAAATATCTGCTTTATTGCATAAATATAAAAGGTAAAAAAAAAAAAAAAAAAAATGGTCCAACATAAAATGATGCCACATAAAAGGAAGGACTGGGGGAGTGACGGGTTATGTTGCTATTTTGTCCTTTTGTTTAGGATATTTCATATTTACAATTTGTTTTTACTATTGGGTCCCTGAGGAAGTCTTTTGTTAGACTAAACATGTTGGACCATATTTGTTTTTACGACAAGCCCAATGATGGGAAAAAAATGGCTGCCGATAACATGACCTAAAAATTCAGTCTAATCTTACTTCCTTTGTCCTCCTCATTTTTCACTACCACATATTTATCTGTTCTGTCTACATTTTACTGTTTCTTGCTATACAGCTATATATGAATTTTTTACTTTATTTACAACCATCAGTTAAGCAATTATGCCATTTTGGCGCCGTTTTAAAAACACATCAGCTGTTTCACTCCCTTTATAAACCCAGACCTGCCAGGTTATGTTCTCTGCATTTCCACTTGAAAAAGCCTGCTAGCGAAACGCGTTGTGGACATTTTAAACTGTATTGTATTTTATTCAAGGTATTTTGGTCACTTCCTCACTGTGCGTTGCCATTTATTTATTTATTTAAAAAAAATATATATATATATATATATATATATATATATTATTTTATTTTACCTGGCTTCTGGGTTTTATCCTGTTCCAGTGCGATATTACTCCAAAGAATCTTAGGTGGGGATTATACCACTCAAGCCCTGTACACTGAGCAGTCCTCCTGCTCATGTAAATGTGAGTAACCACTTTATATTTTATTTTCTGTTTCCTGATTTTAAATAGAGAGCGCTATTGCTGTTCCTTTTTATTTTCATATGACCCTTCCTTAGACAAGACATTACCTCACGAATCGTATAAGTGGGGTTTATACCACTGTATGCACTTCATACTAGAGCTAGTCAATTAGCTCTATAAAACGGGAGTAGGATCATATAAGACTTTTACCAGAATAACACCTGATTGTTGAATATACTGCAACATTAGTTGTCTTTTATTTCCACATACGGAATGTAAGCACATCTTCAACTTACAGAGCTGTTATCCCATATTCTACATTTTTGTTGGCTTCTACATACAGTCCCTCAAAAGACATTCTTGAACTCTACTACTGGACTTTTAATCACTTAGACTATATTATTATTATTTTTATCTACTTTGCACTTTATTACTGGCGCCGCCTATCTACTACCCTCTACCCTATTGCTTTGTCTACCTGTAAGGCATTCTGAGGGAGCCTTACTAACCTGGTTTGCTGCCCAATTATCCATTGTTTTATCTGTACCAATACCTTGAGCACTGACTCATCTCTACCTTTTTTCCCTTTGATATGTTTTTTACCTTTTATACTTTTATGAAATAAAGCAGATAATTTTTACCATTTTCTGAGTCCGGACTTCCATATTGTGGCAATACCACCAACCAACTGAAACATAGAATGTGACCGCAGATAAGAACCATTCGGCCCATCTAGTCGGCCCAATTTTCTAAATACTTTCATTAATCCCTGGCCTTATGTTATAGTTAGGATAGCCTTATGCCTAACACACGCATGCTTAAACTCCTTTACTGTGTTAACCTCTATCACTTCAGCTGGAAGGCTATTCCATGCATCCACTACCCTCTCAGTAAAGTAATACTTCCTGATATTATTTTTAAAACTTTGTCCCTCTAATTTAAGACAGTCCTCTTGTTGTGGTAGTTTTTCTTCTTTTAAATATAGTCTCCTCCTTTACTGTGTTGATTCCCTTTATGTATTTACATGTTTCTATCATATCCCACCTGTCTTGTCTTTCCTCCAAGCTATACATGTTAAGATCCTTTAACCTTTCCTTTTTTTTTTTTTTATCCTGCAATCCATGAACCAGCTTAGTAGCCCTTCTCTGAACTCTCTAAGGTATCAATGTCATTCTGGAGATATGGTTTCCAGTACTGTGTAAAATACTCCAAGTGAGGTCTCACCAGTGTTCTGTACAATGGCATGAGCACTTCCCTCTTTCTACTGCTAGTACCTCTCCCTATACAACCAAGCATTCTGCTAGCATTTCCTGCTGCTCTATTACATTGTCTGCCTACCTTTAAGTCATGAGAAATAATCACCCCTAAAGCCCTTTTCCTCAGATGTTGAGGTTAGGGCTCTCTCAAATATTCTGTACTCTGCCCTTGGGTTTTTACGTCCACCTTATAATAAATATATTAAAGAGAATGGGTCCAAGTACAGATCCCTGAGGTACCCCACTGGTGACAAGCCCATGCTTCGAATATACTCTATTAACTACAACCCTCTGTTACCTGTCACTCAGCCACTGCCATACTCGTTCAACAATATTGGAATCCAAACTTAAAGATTGCAATTTATTGATAAACCTTCTATGTGCAACAGTGTCAAAAGCCTTACTGATATCTAGGTAAGCAATGTCTACTGCACCAACCTGATCTATCATTTTAGTTACCCAATCAAAAAAATCAATAAGATTATTTTGGCATGATCTCACTGAAGTAAACACATGTTGTCTCTGATCTTGAAATCCATGTGATTTTAGATGTTAAACAATCCTATCCTTTAACATGGTTTCCATTACTTTCCCCACTACTGAAGTAAGGCATACTGGCCTATAGTTGCCCAACTCCTCCCTACTACCTTTCTTGTGAATGGGCACACCATTCACTAACTTCCAATCTTCTGGGACTACTCCTATTAACAATGATTGGTTAAATAAATCTGTTAATTGGTTTGCTAGTACACCACTAAGCTCTTTTGATAACTTTGGGTGTATTCCATTGGGTCCCACTGACTTATTTGTCTTTACTTTTGACAGTTGAAATAGAACCTCTTCCTCTGTAAACCCACATGTAGCAAATTACTAATTTGTCCTTTTTCCTAACTGAGGCCCCTTTCCTTCCTTTTCATCTGTAAATACTGAACAAAAATATTCATTGAGGCAGTCAGCTAGACCTTTAGTCTCGTCTACATACGTTCCTTTTGGTTTTAATCTAACTTATCCTTGTTTTACTTTCCATTTTCTCATTTATGCATCTAAAAAAATGTTTTGTCCCCTTTTTTTACTGACTGTGCTATTTTCTCTTCTGTGTGTGATTTGGAAGCTCTTATAACTTGCTTAGCCTCTTTCTGCCTAATATTATAGATCATTTTGTCTTCCTCACTCTGGGTTTTTTTATAATTCCTAAATGCTAACTTTTTGTTTTTAACTATTTTGGCCACATCTGCGGAGTACCACAGTGGTTTCTTGAATTTTTGCTTTTACTGACAAGCCTAATGCAATTTTCTGTTGCCTTCAATAGTGCAACTTTTAAATAATCCCATTTCTCTTGGACTCCATTTGAATTGCTCCAGTCTGATAATGACTCCTCTACCCATATTCTAATTTTAGAAAAGTCTGTTTTTCTAAAGTCTAAAACTTTTGTTTTTGTGTGGTGTGACTCAGTCACTGTTCTTATATTAAACCACACTGACTGATCACTGGATCCTAAACTTTCACCTACAGTAATATCTGATACCAAATCTCCATTTGTTAACACTAAATCTAGTATGGCCTCTTTACCAGATGGCTCCTCAATGACTTCTTTTATATACAATCCCAGTAGGGAGTTTAGAATATGTGTGCTCCTGGCACAAGCAGCTATTTTGGTTTTCCAGTTCACATCGGGAAGATTAAAGTCACCCATGATGGTAACTTCCCCATTCATTCTCATTTTAGCTAATTCCTCAACTAGTAGTTGAGGATTGAGAGGGAGTTCTGGATATACCACGCAAACATCTAAGGGGAGTCACCCTAAGGCGATCCTACTATCTACATCTTGTGAGTTTAACTTTGTTGGCGCAGTTGTATTGTTCATCTTCAGAGAAAGGGCAGTGTTTACATTACAGCCTAGTGATAACTCCACTGGCCACTCCTCAGATGGCTACTACAGGTGCTTCCTAGGGCAGTGTTGCACCGTGAGCAGCATTGACATTCAGTGTCTCCACCCTCTGCTTGGAGACACTGAACTTTCCTAACAGAAATGCATTGATTCATTTCATCTATATGAGGAGATGCAGCTTGGCCTTTGGCTGGCTTGTGCTGGCTCTGCCTCTGATCTGCTCCTTGACAGTCTCCAATGGAAAGCATTGCGATTGGCTCAAATCACCAGATCTGATGACATCAGCCAAGCAGGCGGTTCAGGGGCAGAGCCAATAGCAGCAGACTGTTAGGGGGCTTAGATGGTGGTTTTAACATTATAGGGTCAGGAATACATGTTTGTGTTCCTGACCCTAGTGTTCTTTTAAATTTCAAATTTACTTTAAATAACAGTGTATGTGTCCTTGCAAAGGACTTCAAGAAGTAGTACTTCTGTATTTGGCTACATTAGACACAATAGGCAGGCATTACGATGAAAACAAGAATTTAAAACCCAAAGTGCCATACATGCAGATACAGAATTATGGAAAATTACCAGAAAGTAGTAACAAACCGCAAATTAACATTTGATATAGCATTATTTTATTTTTTTGTGCATTTCTAATGTGTTTTTTATTTATATATATATATATATTTTTTTTTTTTTTTAAAACCTCTTGAGACTGAGACACTACTTGATCTCTGACACAAATCAGGACAATGGTTTCATTTCTTTACTAAGTGTTAAATTAAATTTATGATTGGGACTTGAAGCCTTTATCTTGTCCTCCATTATTGTAAATTAATGTTCAGTATTTTCTACTTGTCTCGGCTGCCCTAGAAGTTTTAAACTCCCATCTCACTTAAGTTATAAAGATGTCTGGCAATATAATTTAATATGTATTTAAAAGCAAAAACTTTGTTTCTAACCCCTACTATTTGTATTCCGTCATAGGTGCTGCTGCTTTTTTAAAAGGAAAAGGAAGAACCACTCTCAGCGACACCACAAGTGAACTCCCAGAATCCTGTGGGGAAGAAATTGTGTGGGCTTGGCATCTGCAGTGTCACGCTGTCAGTGACTCCAGGGCTTTGGGGGAGAGAAGACGTGGGTTCTATTCCACATAAAACCAGAGGGGAATAAAGAAAATGAAATGTCATCGACATTATCCTGAGGCCGACTCGTAAATGGTTACTGAGACCAGGTGCAATAACGTTTGGCCCTCTGTGTCCCAAGAGGAGATTTAGGGCCTTTAACTCAGAACAGGGACTGGCAGGGTCCACCCCCTCCGAATCATTTCTGTTATCTCCATTGGTAACTGCTCTCTCACATTTATTGAATGCAGCAAGTTTCCTTTCTCTCCTTTATAGCCATGGCCGGGAGTGTGGCATCTCATCTCCTCTATCTCACCTTTTCAGTCATGGTGGCTGTAAGGATTAAAAAAAAAAAAACCTTGACTATATTAAGGGTTTTTTGTTTGTTTTATTATCCCTTGTTTTGTTTTTTTTTTTAAATCCCATTCCAATTTTTCCCTCCTTTCTCGATTAGAAATAAACATAGAGAATTAAAGCATTCCACGGTAGACGGGCCGCTTCCTGCATGGGTATAATGCCTCACGGAGTCTGTGTTGCACTACTGGCTTTAAACTAAATATACCTTTTTTTTTTTCTATGAATTGTGTGCATTCACTTGCTCTGCTGCACGAGTGAGACTTGGGCTCAGGATCTGCAATGATAGAGCCATGTCTCCTTGCTTAGCTTTATGTATACAACCCATCCCACAGATAAACGGAGTATACATATAGTGTTGCTGCTTCAGGGGAAAATGTAAATTCAGATAGAAAATCTTTCAAGAACTGAATACTACAGGAATATCTTTTTATGCTTGAATTCCTACTGTTGGTCTTGCAATGTCATAATTTTAATAGCCGCTGTCAAATTTCACGTATATATATATATTTTCTTTTTCTGTTTTTAAAACTCCTGTTGTACATCTTTCCTACAAAACACTACCTTGTGTTTTGTTTAAATTGCTCTGGAGGGTAACGCTTGTTCCCTGTTTTATAAGATACACTGAGTTTCGCTACAGAAAACTGTGAATACATTGCCCATTTTTATATTAAATCTATTTTTTTTCCCCCCCCACAAATTGAAATACGGTTTGCTATAAAGCAGCTGATTGGATAATAGTTTTTTTGGTGGTGTGGGCTGACTTCAGTTTTGTCACTCATTGATCAGTTTTATTTATTTTTAAATGTTCAATTGTATCAAAAGAAAAATGAGCGGTTTCAGAATTCCGGAATTGAGTTAACCACACAACTGATTACCACCACACTGCCAAAATTCCACCACTGGTGGTGTCTTCACACCAGCCAATCAGATTCTAGCACTGCACTCCTTTAATAGTACAAGTGGTCCACTGCATACCTGCCCTGTGTGTAGAGCCAGCCTTGTATCTTAACCATGCTTTGTTAAAATGATGAAATGCTTATCTGATATCATGTACACTGAAAATGGTTTATCTGACTGTATGAACTTCTTCTGATTGCCGAAGAAGTAATGCCCAATGCACTGAAAGCCTGGGTTACCTCTAAATGGATTCCAAAATGGAAGGTTTCCCTGCGGTAGTATCCTAATACTAGACCCCAGCTATTGACAAACTACAATAAACCTTTGCCTGGCACAAAAATTCAGGTGTCTGGCAATGGTTTGAGGAAATTCTGAGCAAAGGGTCGAAGGTCCAGTATTTAAATATCCCTGCACTACTGTTCCAGTGCCTTTTGTGTTTTGCTGTCCAGTCATGTTCTCAATCTTCCAGCTGCTGGAAATAAAAATGTTTGACAAGGACTTGCCTGCTAAAGATTCACCTCTGGGTTTAGAGGTAATCCCACCACTTCAGCTAATGTTCAGTTAATCTCCTCTTCTCCTTTGTTCCATGCGGATGGATCACCCCTCAGGAATCTTTCCACTTAACTGCAATGTACAAAGACCACCATTTTTTAACTTGTAATTTGTTTTTGAAGGTATATTTAATTTAGAGTATTGCATTGCACTGTAGCTATAAGGGGATAATTTTTTTATTTTATTTTTTTGTTTGTTTTTTAAAGCTAATGAAATGTTGGGGATTTTTTGTTTTGTTTCGTTTTTTTTTTCTTTCAAGAACTTTAATAAATGTTTGTCTGTTTAATTTTGCTTGTGGTGATCTATGCTACACGAACACACCTGGTGAGGCCATAAGTGGGAGTTACTGAAGTTGCTTAAAATAAATTGGACAAAACAGATCTTTTGGGTCACATTCCACCTTAATCTAAAATGTAATGTAACATTTTAACATAATTACAAATATTGGTATTTTTACCGAACAAATGATTTAGGCAATCAAATTCAGCAATGAAGACAACAGCAAAAAAAATTAGTTTACAGAAACAAGTGTTTTTTTTTTTTTTGTAATATATAAATGATATGGATGTTCTAGTATATTAATGTTTTGCTTTGCCTTACTGGAGGTGAGGGGGGTGGGGAATGCTAGAAGTATTGATTGATAAAGGAGAGCAGTAGAGACCTCCCACAGGTGGTCCTTCTGCCCTCCACCTATAGCGCATGCACCATGGCTACGGAAACTCCCTAGCCGACACAGCTAGTGCTGGCTATTGAGTATAGGGACTGAGACATGACGTCACTCTGTTTAGATGTTGGCATCACTGAGGATTGCCCTGCTAGGAGAGTGTCCCCAAGCAGGACAAATCAGTGAAAAGCAGAGGTGGGGAGCAAGGTAAGTTGTTACAGGTCACCCTTGCAAATGAGTCCTCTCTGAATATTTTCTCCAGTTATTTTATTTACTTGCTTCTCCTCATCTGGTGATTTTAGACATGTTTTTAAGTCCCTTCCAGCAATTCACCCGATTTAACAGTAACAAAAATCGTTTCCAGGTTTGTGAAATCAACCAATAACAAGTTAAATTAAATTACACGTACCCATTGGTGCCTGTGTCTGGCAGCACTAACTCTATCATAGTGGCAGATTTAATTACATTTACAAAGAATGGCACAAACCTTTCCTTACATTTACAAACAATTCCAAGAACCTAAAACACAAACTGATTTTTCGAATTTGGCTTTAAATGGCACTGCATTAATGGACCTTTATAGGCTAGTGAAAGTTTTCACTTTTTCCATAGTATTAACACCTTATATGCCCACATGGTTTGTTAGCGTTGCATCTATGGTATGTGCAGAGTTCACTTTCATTCATAACATAGGACCCACAGTCTGTAGGAAGGAGGGTGGTCTCCAAGATCCTCTACATGCCCTCTAGTCTCTGTTTAGCTGTTATATGAAATGGGAGTTTTTCCGTTTAGTAGCCATGAAAAGGTGGGAAGTTTGCGCTACAGATCATATAATATATTTAAAAGATAGTGATCACCTCAATCCTGTTTTAATGGTTTAAAAAAAAACAAAAAAAAAAACAGACCTTTGGAAGGAACGTTTGCCTACCATCATCATTAGTTACATTACAAAACTTTGACATTTCATTTTAACATTTTATAAATTGTAGAGCCTAGAGATCAAGACTTTGACATTTACGCTTTTCTTTTGTGCTGTGTAGTGACATCTAGCAATGCAGTCCATGACCTTTTCCATCATCTCTGTGCTTTTGGGAGGCCATCCCTTTAAATTGCTAACTATGAATGTTAGCCTGTGTCTGCATGTTGGCCCCAAATACAGCCTTGTTTCAGTGTTGCTTAGACATTTGTTACAGTTGAATATTACTTACATTTTCCTATACAAATAATCTTCGGTTGAGTAAATGGATTATCATTAAGATAAATGTTATGAAAACTCAAAGGCTATAATCACAGCAATACGACTTCCTCAATAATGCCAGAACAACCAGTTGACATCTTGCATCAGGTGGAGGACCCTTAGAAATTCAATATACTCTTTTCATAAATCTGACATGGTTTAGTGTAATAAAATAACACTGTGCAATAACAGCGCATTTGGGTAATGCCAAAAATATAAATCCTTTTTAAAGGGATCTGTAATTGTAGAGCACTATTATTGACTAATCTCTGCAGTTGGATTATCTGTAAATATTCTACTGGATCAAGTTACTTTAAAAAGTAAATATTGCTCTACTACCACCTCTTTTCAAGCACCATAACCACTATAGCTTGTTGTAGGACAATTACAAGAAAACTTACAGGAACGATAGGTTGAAGAGGACCCTGCTCAAACGAGCTTACAGTCTATAGGAGATACCAATCAAATAAGGTGGGAATGAAGCAGGACTATAGCACAGGAGATACCAATCAAATAAGGTGGGAGTGAAGCAGGACTATGGGACAGGAAATACCAATCAAATAAGGTGGGAGTGAAGCAGAGCTGGAGGAGAGAGTGCTGCAAATTAAGAGAGAGCAAGGGACGTGAGGTAGAGGTTACTCAAGGAAGCCATAAACTTTGCTAAAGAGATGGGTTTTAAGGCATTTCTTAAACGATTCAAGACTATGGGAGAGTCTGATGGCGGCAGACAGACAGACTATTCCATAGGAAATCCTGCAAGCGTGAGTTGGCCGTACATGTGCGAGCAGCAGACAGGAGAAAGTCACAGGCAGAGCGGAGAGACTGAGAAGGGGCATACCTATGGATCTGTGATGAGATATAAGAGGGGCTAGAAATGTTCATTGCTTTTTAGGTGTGGATTAGTACTTTGTATTGACTCCTATAGGATACAGGAAGGAGGACCGACTAGAGCGGAAAATCAGACTGTAGAGGGGCAATGTGTTTTTGAGAAGACCAATTAGGAGAGGGTTACAATAATCAATGCGGGAAATTACTATAGCATGGGTAAGCTACTTGGTAGCATCTTGCGTAAGAAAGGAGCGGATGTAGGCTATGTTTTTAAGATGGAATAATTACAAATAGAGTTCGAGCGGATCAGTCCTTTTGCACTGACAGATCTTATGTGGGCAAAGTAGGTTTTTACGTATCTCAGGCTGCTCTCTTTGGCCCCTGGCACTTCTGTTGCCAGTAGCCGCATCAATGCTGTACTTTTGTATATACACAAAAGTACAACACTGTCAACAGAGGATACCACAAAATCCTCTATAGACAGAGCCTGAATCCTGCAGCTGTCATGTGACTGCTGCTTGGATTGGACACCCGCTGACGGCGGAGGGAGCTCTGCATTTTGCTAACCTCAGGCTTTGCCATAAACCAAAGTAATCCTTGCTTTGTCTTACGGTATCTTTGGATTGTGTTGGAATTTTGCAGAAATAGAATGTCTTTATTAAATACTGAAAGTGATAGACCTGCTTTAAATTTCACTTTGAATTCCAGACATTTTCACTTTAATTTTACATTCAAAAGGCTGTTAGAGCCAGGGGCCCCAACCTAAAGAAACAGTGTTAGGTCTCCAAATAAAAACTACAGTCAGTAATTAGAGGGGGCCATTGAAGCCTTTATTATAGCAGCCCCCTACAATGGAGCCCTGATAGATTGTTTAATAAATACTGAGCCAATGGTTCCATCAATGGATCACTCTGGAAACCAGACAAAGGCTGGCAACCATAGCAACACTTGACATGCACCTCGCTTGGCGGATGTCGTAAATCAAGCAATCTGCTGCATGAGACACGCCCATTCCTCTGAGGACAACTCCTGATTGGACGGCTAGTCTGGCATGTCCACTTGTGATTGGCGGTTTGGAAATCCAATACCGAAATCATAACGTGGCACTCGGTTGTACAGCTCTGAGGGGGGAGACCGCGAACATGGTACAGTCCTGCCACCGGCGGCAATGCCTCATAACCATAAAATCTATTTTATTTCACTGAAAACAAACCTTGAATATGCTTGCAAATCGCTCTGTGCATTGCTGGAGCCAGGCACTAGTATTTAGTCATTTGCAAACGTGCTGTGGAAATGAGTGTCCACCCCCATCAGATTTTTGAAGTGGTCCAGTCCAACGGGCCTGTCACTTGCAGGGGCTAATCCATTCCGATCAGGGGGTGGGGCCATTATTATACCGACCTTGTAATTAAAGCATTTCATTACATAAAGTCCCGCTCGGTGAATGTTATTCAATCCAAACATGACCTTTGAGAATGCGCCCGTGGATTTAAGCCGTTAATGAGTGGGTATCCGCTTGCGCGCCCCTCCCCGCGGAGTGGTACGGTCTGAGTTCGGCCGTGACGTCACGGCGGTGGTCCTCCTTTTCTGCCTGTCCCCGGCCCCGCTCGCCCTCGTTCATGCTGCGGCTGCTGGAGAGAAACATGAAGCTGCTATTCGCTGCCGCCCTGATCGCTGGCTCCATCATCTTCCTGCTCTTCCCCGGGGGCTCCGAGGCCGACGAGAAGAAGAAGGGACCGAAGGTCACCGCCAAGGTACGGAGACCGGGAGCGGGGCATTGTGGGTCAGAGGAGACCGGGAGCGGGGCATTGTGGGTCAGAGGAGACCGGGAGCGGGGCATTGTGGGTCAGAGGAGACCGGGAGCGGGGCATTGTGGGTCAGAGAAATGGTCTGGGGCCAGATAATGCAGAGAGGGGCATTGTGGGGGAATGGTCTGGGGCCACATAATGCAGAGAGGGGCATTGTGGGGGAATGGTCTGGGGGCAGATAATGCAGAGAGGGGCATTAATGCAGAGAGGGGCATTGTGGGGGAATGGTCTGGGGGCAGATAATGCAGAGAGGGGCATTGCGGGGGAATGGTCTGGGGGCAGATAATGCAGAGAGGGGCACTGCGGGGGAATGGTCTGGGGCCAGATAATGCAGAGAGGGGCATTGCGGGGGAATGGTCTGGGGGCAGATAATGCAGAAAGGGAGCAGGGAACCTGCAGGGCAAACAGTATGAGCCTTAGAGGGGTGCTGGTACTGCATGAGGCAGGTCCCTGGAGTTGGGAGTTGGGCACATGGGGCAGGGTCCCTGGAGTTGGGCGGTAGCATTGTGGGTTGGTATAAAGGATGGTCAGGGCCTCCCTGCCAGTCATGTATCTGAGATCATCCTAACTGCTGTGGTGTCCATACTGCAAAGCTGTAGCGCAGCCATACCTGTGGTTTGATCTTTAATGCAAGAGTCAAGCATTGATAAAGAAATTGGTGTTGAGTCAAAATTAGTTTCAACACGAACCATGGTTCTAGTTTAATACATGCAATGTATTCCAGACATCAGGATTGAAACCTCCTGACACTCTATTTAGAGTGTAATGTAATGTGGTCACTGGTGCTTTAATAGACTACTGTCCAAAGTAGGGTAATGTCTTGTAGAGGGGAACAAGGTACAGTTGGTGCTTACCCTGATGCAGGATGATGGGGGAGGAGGCTCTGGTGCCTGGGGCAGACTCTGCAGAGGAGAGAAGGGCTTTCCCCGTCTAATTTCCTAAGTTTGTTCTTCGCTATTCCCATTTAGTGAATAAACTTGCAAATTAATTATGGCTTCTTAAGTGCACGTTAAGGTATGAATTCTTTAGACTTTTAAGGACCGTTCCCAGTTAATTTTGCTTGGTAGTGAACTATTGAAATACGCTGTAACCATTCCAAGATCTCTACCAGCTGAGACCCATCTGCTGCTCATTCCCATAGCTGGACAAGTCTTTGAACATAAGAAGGTTCAGACAATGCTTTACTTGAATCATGTTCAAACATGTTCTTTGGTTTTCTACACTCTTATCCGTATGCATTTACAGTGAAAGCTAACTTTCTGAGACTAAACCATAGAACCAAACCCTCAAAATAATAAAGCCTGAACTATCTTAACTTTAAATTTGTGCTCCATGCTAAAAGTGGCCCTTTTTTAAAGCATTTTCTAGTTCTTGTAGTTATAAGCAGAGCTTTTCTCTCCCTTTTTAAGGCTCTGCCTAGAAGAGGCCACACCAATCCGACTCCTGTTCAGATCTAAGATTTCTTATTACACAAACTCCAGTTCATCATGGATTTATGGGACCTTTGTTTCAACCCAGCTGCACGCTTTTTTTTTTTTGCAGTTTGAAAACTCCCTTCAGTTTGTAAAAACATGGCTGTGCACATCTGTTCCTCTTCACATGGATTCCTTGGGTTTGCTCAGGTCCTATAGGAGAGATTGGGAATTGACTGGCATATGTACTCAATTCAAATATTTTGAGAGCAGAGCAGGAAGCATGACTTTCTTCCACACTTAGTGGGAAAGAGTGGCAGACTTATTGCTGCAAACATTTAAAAATAGCTGTAGCTTGCAAAATTCTGGGTAGAAGATTACAATTCTAAAGATAATCTTTTCAATTTTCTTGTCATGATGTAGGATTGCCCATTTAAAAAAAAAAAAAAACTTAGTGTGTGTGTGTATATATTGTTTTGGGTATTTTTTTTTTTTATCCTACATCTTTTTTTTTACTTTTGTGTTCTCTCCTCCTAAGGTTTATTTTGATATGAAAGTTGGCGATGAGGCGGTAGGACGGATCGTAATTGGTCTATTTGGAAAAACTGTTCCCAAAACTGTTGAAAACTTTGCCGCTCTGGCAACAGGAGAGGTGAGTTGCACTTTTAATTCTGCATTATCAACAGAGCATTAACTTGTTCTGCAGTCATTGTTACCAGTTAAAGGTAACTAAAAGTACCAGTAACAGCAATTCTGACAGTCTCTACATTTGGTATAGAGATTTGGCACAGTCTGATACCATTTGGTGTTATTCACTAAATGTAAATCGCGTAGGTGACCAAGAGGATTGCAACTCCTATGGGAAACATGGCTGAACTGAAGAATTCTTCACATTAGGCTGTCTGGTTCAAAAACTTGCAATTCCTCTGTCAACACAACACATTTCAATCTAGTGAATATCAATGACGGTTATCTACCAAAGTGAGATTTGTTGGGAATTCAAAATGAACTTCTAACTGTAGACCAAAATACCCATACTGGAAGCATATCGGACTTGGAGAAGTTTTCCTATTTAGATAATTTGGCCTTAAGTTTGAAATCTAATGAATTCCCAACCATCCACATATTGGTAAATAACAATGTAAATGTGTAAGCAATTCAAAACAAGCAGGTAAAATGCATGGTGATTGGTGATAAATATTAAACTATGTAGTTATGTGGTTTTTAAGCTTTCTACATATACATTTTATTTTTTAAATACGTTTTAGCTTATTTTCATAAATTATCCTTACTCTTCGTTTTGTGAGTTTTAGAAAGTTATCTTTATGTTAAAACAAAAAGAGTGTTCGATTTTGTAGATTAGAATATTGGGGTCCAACAGCAATGTTTAAGTTGCCAAATTAGAGGCAGCACTTAGTCCAATGCTTTGCATATAGGTTAGAAACCTGATATTATTTTTAGGAATTCAGCTAAATTCCAGCAGAATATGTCCTGTAGTGCACACTGTGCTGAGCCGCCCTCCTTCCTGGTCTCTAGAATATGGCTTTGATGTATTGAGAATTTATATAGGTGTGTCATTGTATTAACAAAGTTGCCTCTTGTCTTTCAGAAAGGATATGGTTATAAAAACAGCAAATTCCACCGCGTGATCAAAGATTTCATGATCCAAGGAGGTGACTTCACAAGGGGAGATGGTACTGGAGGTGAGTCTTTTATCGTGTGTGTTTATATAGTTGAGGGCTGTTTGGCTTTATCAGAATAAATGCTTCATTAGCATATGGAAGGTTTGTGGGGGGATGTTCACTTCATTTTTTATAATTCAGGGTTTGACTAATCCTAGAGATCATGGCAACTAGGAATTTTGTCCTGGGTGTTTAACAACCTGTTCGGCACTGGCCAACTTAGGTCCCCTGAGCAGTAGGTGTGGGCAGCGAGGGAGCTGTAATCTTCCTGATCTGCTCTCTCATGCATCTTGCAGTAATGCTGGGAGCCGGGATATGACATCACACTGTCTCTGGCATTGCTAAACGGTGTGCTAGAGATCTGAGCAAGAAGAGCTTGGAGATAACAGGATCGTATCAGCTCCACTGAAGGAAGGGAGGCTGGGTGGACTTATTAAAATTTTTAAAAATAACTAACAATTCGTGAGTGTCTGTGTAGGTGACCGGACAATCTTAAAGGGACACTCCAGGCACCCAGACCACTACCCTTAACCCTCCAAGTGTAATTATTGCATTTTTTTTTTATTTTATTTTTATAGTGCTATAATTACCTTGCAGGGTTAACTCAACCTCTAGTGGTTGTCTGCTAGACAGCCTCTAGAGGGCACTTCCTGGTCCATAGCACAGAAAACCTGTGCTATAGCATCGCTGGACGTCCTCACGCTGTGTGAGGACCTCCAGCGTCGCTCAGTTCCCCATAGGAAAGCATTGAAAAGCATTTTCAATGCTTTCCTATGGAGAGCTTGCATGCCCATTAGGTCTACGCGGGTGGGATAAGTCTCGCCCACCGTCCGACGTGAGGAGGAGCGGCGGCGACCCAAAACCACTGCCGAGGGACATCAGTGGGGGTCTCAGGTAAGTGACTGAAGGGGGTTTCACCTCTTCAGCAACCGGGGATTGGGAGGTGGGAGGGAGAGGGGACCTGCAGTGCCAGGAAAACTGATTGTTTTCCTGGCACTAGAGTGTCCCTTTAAATTAAATGGGAAAGAAGGAAAAAAAGTTTGCATCACTTACAACATACTAGGAAATTCCTTCTCAGCCCCAGAATGGCAATCTGATCTCTCCTTTGATCAAGAAGACATTACCACAAATTTAAAATGTATTTCTCTGAATACTATGTTTTGCAAGTATTCAGCCAGTTGCTGTTTAAACATCCGTACAGACTTTAATGTAATGAACTCTGTAAAAAAAAAAAAAAATCTTTCATTTGCCATGGCCTAAATCTCTTCCAGTCCAAATACGTGACCTTGTGCCCTATTTCATTGTAACACAGGGTTTCAATCCAGTACTCCTTTTCATCCTGTAAAAGTAACCAGCTTTCACGAGCCCCAATCAGCATATCTTTAAAAAAGGAGAGAAAAGCTCTGCCAAGCAAGAAGTCCACAATAACTGTTCACGTGTTTGGGGTTTTCTGATGGCATGACTTATTATGGATCATTGCTGTAATAGTTTATTTCCTTTCCATAGTGTAACTGCTTGGCCCACTTAGAAAACATTAATATTTTATATACTGTGCTCGGTCTGCTTACTTACATGCCTGCTATAAGGAATTATCTTTGATAAACTACATATTAATGTTTAAACTAAGTGCACTCAGATCAGTTCTAACTTTTCTGAAAGACCTTACTCCTGTTCAGGGTAGCAACTGTATTTTTGTGTTTTTACCTTAACTACTTTTACATATTGGCATTTTTTTTCTTATGTCTAATTCTAAACCATAAGCCACTGATATTTGTATTAAAGATTAAAAGTAAATATATATGCATATCTCTATATCAAGATCTCCTTGAAACACCTCAAAGTAGAATTATTACAAGAGTTTGCTAACCAGTTGCATCGTGACCATATGTGACATGCTTTCTCTTTAACAGGCAAGAGCATCTATGGAGATAGGTTCCCTGATGAAAACTTTAAGCTGAAGCACTATGGTCCTTTCTGGGTAAGCATGGCCAACGCTGGCAAAGACACCAACGGTTCCCAGTTCTTCATCACTACAGTCAAGACTCCATGGCTGGATGGAAAGCACGTGGTCTTTGGGAAAATCCTGGAAGGAGAGGTTTGTCACAATGCCTTACTGCAACTTAGTTGTGTATAATTATGCTGATTGGTTTTATTTATGGTGGTTTTTTTTGGGGGGGAGGGGGGAGGATTTGAGCATTTATTTGTGTGGGGGCAAGGGGGCATTTTTTGTAGCCCTGTTATGCATTGGCATCAATTAAATGAGCGGTTTAGGCACAATAACTACTACATTCTGATATAGTGGCAATGGTTCCATTAGACTGTGTGCATGTCCCCCAGTTCTTGGTCAAAACATGTTAACGCATCCACAGGGTCCTTGAGGTCCCAATAACTATTTGACATTCCCTTTTGCCTGATGGCACTATATTGGTATGTAATGGTTGTTTTACTTAGACTTCCTTTTTAACTCCTCTCTCCCAAACCAGTGTATTAATTTGGAAGAATGGGGTTTATTTTATAACAAAATCAAGATAAAGAATTGTACTTTCTTTCCCTAATACACTCTCTGCTATATATAGTGTAGTAGAGCTCCGGGTATCTCTGCTATAATCACTCTTGACATCATAGCCGTTAGAGGGAGGAAGACTGGCAGAGTACCCATACATCAGTTGAGACTTGAAGATTAAAAAAAAAAAAAAAAAAGCCCACTTTATTGCGATAGGGGCACCATATTTATGCAGTGACGTGTGTATTCACTCTCCAGGGGGTGATTAACCAAACTAAGGCATAATCCCTCACTGGCACCTCTGTCTGGGAGTGAAAATGGTCTCCCACCCGCTGAGTGTGACCAAAGGTGTAGAAAGACTGGGGGCCTCAGACCCCACGGAACTTGGTGGTCCCACAAACTAAGGTATAGTGCACCCTCTCAGCTACTCTGTCCAAAAAGCCCCCTGATCGTCCATATGAGGTTCAATCACCACCTCGTTTAAGGTTTTGTCTGATTTGGGGTATAATTTCATGCGACCGCTCTCAAACATCTGTCTCTCCTGGAATATGGTCACAACAGTGGCAAGGCTTTGGATTGCTTGGGAGGTTGTTTGTTAGGTACGGAATGGGGCATTTAGGATGAACAAATAGGATGATTCTCTTGATCTCTCCTCTCTAACAGTATATCTAAAATTATGTACTCCAGCAAAGAGATTTATTCAGAACTTACAAAGCTGGTTAAATTAAAGCAGTGTTGTATCCATATCCTTCTCGTTGCATTTGGGGACAAGTGTTTGAAATATGCATCTAATCAGTAGGAATGCTCTGAAAGGTCTGATTTTACTCTTTTTTTTTTTTGTTTATCATGCAGGATGTTGTAAGAAAGATTGAATCCACAAAGACAGACGGTCGAGACAAACCTCTAAAAGATGTGGTTATTGCAGACTGTGGGGTAATTGAGGTGGAGAAGCCATATGCAATTGCCAAAGAGTAAACGCTGTTCTTTTGCAGCCAACAAAGGCCCTGATTGTCTGCAGCTTGTACAACTGGATCAATTAAAAACTCAAGGGCTTTTCTAAAGCCATCTCCTCCCACTGCCTACTGCATCAGGCCTGGACTGATCTAACTCTGCAGTTATTCTACCTAGAACAGTGACCAAAATAAGGGCATTTCCAATCCCATCGATCAAGAGCAAAAAATGGATTTACACATTCCATCCCTTTTCAATGTTTAATGTGTTCAATTTGGACAAGCAACTATGCTATGTAAGATTGGGTTAATAAACCGTTTCTATAAAATTACTTTTTTTTTTTTTTTTTTTTTTTTGTATTCTATAATAATTGGGTTCTAAGTAATTATCTTAACTTTTTTTTTTTTTTTCCTTTCCTTTGGACAAGGACCCAGACCAAGTTTAATGGTGTTAGGTTGTCAATCCATTTTTATTTTTTTTAAATTGTTTTAACAACCAATACTTTAATTTTTTTTTTTTTTTTCTGTAATCATTTGGTGCAAAATTATGTGGTAGAAATTTGAGACTGGTCCCACTACCAGAGATCTTGATTGCACTTAGGATGGCACTGTTTCGTCCATTAACATTCATTATTTTTTTTTTTGTCAATTTCAACTGACTTTATTTAAATTTGTTCTCTTCTTTTAAAGGGTTTATTTTGTTTTTTTGTTTTTTTCTTTAGTTTTATAATATATAATTCTTCGGTTTCAAGTCAGAATTTTTTTTTTTTTTCATGCGAGCAAGGCAAAGACATACGACACTAATGACGTTACAGAATAATATAACATAGATAATGCAAGGCGTCATTTATTTATTTACAGTTTGTATCTTTTGTGGATTAAATGAGCTGAGAAGTTACGAGGGATGTGGGTTGAACTTGGGAGAGAGTGGACCACTCGTGTGTTTTCACAGCACCACAGTCTGTGAACTTGTGGCCTTGGAGATCTAGAGGCCTGGATGTGGTGACACGGTCGTAGGTGTTCCTTGACCTTTGGGATTAGTGGCGAGTATGTTTTGTCATGAGAATTTTGTAAGTACGGTCTGTATAGTCCTATTTTAGTTGTGCCGTTGGAAGGTAGTGTGCAGTTGCCAGTCCTCTGGTTAGTAGAGGGTACTTCGGTTGGCATGGCAAATATCATTTTGGTTTGTGGAGTGGTGTGTGCTAGAGAATGATGCCTACATTAAACTGGACTAGGAAATGTGTGGTGTAGTCTGTTTGTATATTAGTGGTGGTCTAGTCAAGGTAGGGGTGTTAGTGGGTCGCAAGGCCTAGATGAGCCATCTTGGCGATGGTGTCGCTATTTGGTTGGAGCATTGAAGCTTGTGTGCTGCAATGCAATATTTAGCAATTACATCATTAAAATTGGCAAAAAACAAAGCCTAATATACAAGTAACTTAAACGGAGTTGGTGAATGGAGTGTCACAGCAGATCGTAGCTGAGCGTTGGCTCTGGTCATGGCTCCTCCCATTACCCCAGGTCTGGTGGGAGCTGTGGTTGCGGATTAGTTGTTGGGAGTCCCAATGCTGCCAGCAAAGCTGGGGCTTCTCTTGGATAAGTGGCTTTATAGTGTTGGCCTTCTTTTGTCACCCATATTGCCCCAGGTGTTGCCCATTTGTAAGCTTGTAGTGTCTAGTAATTGATTGCATGTTCTTGCGCCTCAGTAGTGTAGCCCTGCTTAAGTCCTGAAAAAATTTGAGTTGGCACGATTAACATTCAAAGGGTGTTTTTTTTTTTTTTTCCTTTAAAGCAGCCAGCAGTCCCAGCTGGTCTGTCTTCGTTTGGCACCGAAAGATAAGGTCCCATGGGGCTTGTGGGAATTTAGAGATCCTGTAGAATGAAAAGGCTTTGGCTTGTCTCGTTGGCAGTACTGCCGCCACTAGGCGTCTGATAATGTGGGATAGTTCTTCTAGTGGTATGGACTCCCAGACCTCTCATCTTGATGTTCTTGTGTCTGCCCCTGTCATCAAGTATTTTGGCTTGCCTGAGTGGCTAGCAGTAGTCTTACACTGTTCCCAAGGTGTTTAGGTCCTGCCTTAGGTCTTTGACATCCTTCTTAGGTGCATGTGGTCACCGCTTGCACTTTGGTGGCTAGTACTGCTAGGTCTGCTTCCCACGTTTGCCTGAGTCTGTGCTGTAGGCCTGTTAGCATCGCCTGTATGTCGCTTTTTGAAGCTGCTGTACAGTCCTGTGGGAGCTCTTGAGGTTTGGGGCTCTGTAAGGGGCTGTCTTGTGGGGAGACCTCTTGGGGACTCGGGGCCTGCGGCACATTAGGAGTTTGGAGCATTTGCCCTATATCCCGCTGTCTTCGGGGTGAGTGGAGGCGTTTTTGTTTTTGTTTTTTACGATCTGCGTCCCTTCTCGCCTTCAGTGTATGTGCCTAGTGGTGTCTCCTCTGGACTAAAGGTACTCCACGGCCAGAGCCCTCCAGTGTCCAGAGGTCCTATCTGCCAGCAGGCAAAGTTTGTGTATGGGGAGAGGGGTAGCCAAATCTCAAGCCTGAAGATCAATTATGCCAAATCCTCTATAATCCATATTGCCACCCCTCTGGAGAGGGCAGACCAGATCCAACAAAGCTTCCCCTTTCAAAGGCAAGATATCTCAAACTATACTACTTGGCATGCTTTATGCAATGGACTTTAGAATGGGCTAAAGAGGGGGTAAATACAGAGGTTTAACTAGAAACCACGGGGTCCTGGGGCCCCTGTACATCTACCTCCTACCCCACATGGCCCGTTCTCCCTTCCCTAAACATGCAGACAAACAGATACCCATAAGTAGACACATATGTACATACACACACTCTTAGACACTGAGACATGCATGTACTTACAGGTGCGCGCACAAATATTAAATGTCCACCCAGCCTCCCTTCCTGGAGAGCTGGCAGGGAGCTGTCCTTGGGGTCCAGTGGGGCTTCAGTGTGGCGGGTGGCAGAGTTCCTGTCAGATGCGGCGAGGGAACTGTTCTCTCTGCTCCCTTGTGGGCGGTCTCTTGATGCCAGGAGCCGGAATATGACGTCATCTTCTGGCATCAGCAAACAGCGAGGGAGCAGAGCAGAGAACACCACTTCCTCGCCGCATCTGACAGGAACTCTGCTGCCTGCTGGGGGGTCCCATTAGGTGGCCAGCAGTGGGAACACGGAGGTGGCGGCATCTAGGCAGCCCAGTCGTGGCTGCTGCCGGGCCCCCTACAGTGAGCGGCCTGGTCGCAGCTGTGATCATGGTAGGTATGCCACTGGGTACATAAACCCTGGAAGGCCATCGAAGCTCATCAGGCAGGCCACTCTCTGCCCTCCTATGGCTTGATCCCGCTGTAAGCAGGCAACTGGTTTCCCAACAACTGTTTATTACAGCCACTATGTCTACATGGCACTCACAAGCGAGTAAATTAATCCTTCCTGTCCCCATTATTGCCCTTGATGTACAACCCAGACTTTGACCTGAGGATAAGACCTGAAAACCGTTGCTGCATACTTCCACAAATACCCCGAATCCGAGACATTACTAATAATAGGAAAATCCTGCCCCTGCAAACATTCACAGGCACACCTACCCCCACCTTCATGACTGATGTCAGATACACTCAAATCAAGAACTGTCACCGCAGTACCACAACGCCCTGATATCTAGAGACCTCACACCATTTGAACAATTGTCAGGAATCGGACCCCATGCCCCATACTCTCCAGTTTATATTTAATGATACAACTGCAGCATGACCTCCTTCTCTTCCATCCTCTTCTTTGAGGGGGTGTGGCCTAGGGAGTGACCACACTGAGGCACATTCGTCTGCCTAACCTGTAAAACACACACCCAACCGAGAGCTGAGCAGCTGGGGTCACACCATTTTACCTTACATGATGCAGTTGCTTACCATACCTGATATTGAAACACGGTTACACGCACTTGAAATATATGTACTGAGACCTGTGTGTCCCTTCTTGATATTTTAAGGGACCTGTGAGTCTTAAGCTTTGTCCCCTAACTGAAAATAAAAGCCAACCTATCAGAGCACTCTTATTGGTTGGCTTAGAATCCAACCAATCAGCGCTGAGTAATTTTACACAGCATGGGAAAATTCTAAAGAACACTGTCCCGTCCCCCTGTTAATTGTTATAGGTACCCCTCTGCTCACTGTTTAGTAGACCTGCTCCTACTCGCAGCCTAGCGCATAGGGGCAGATTAATTACGAATACTAAGTAATTTTTACTTCGTATTAGTAAAGTTGTCTGAAATACCAGTTTTGGTCTTTCAGCCTTTTGAGATATAAGCACCCTAATACTGTGGGAATTAGGGAGCTATTTACTAAGGAAGAAACAGCCGCCGCACGAATAGGATCGCAATAATTCTAATAGAAACTACAGAATGCCATTCTAACACAAATGAACAAACTTCATTCTATTAGGACGGAATTCTGTAGTTTCGCCAGCATACTATTTATATGACAGGACGCTGGGGAATAGTGAAAGGCGGCATTGCGAGATCAGGTGAGTATTGTGAGAAAATTCCTTTGACCGCTAGAAGTGAGTCAAAGCTGGTCAAGCGTAGGAAACCTCCATAAGATAAAGTAGTCTCTACTTTATCTTATGTTTTAAAGAAAACTAAAGCAGACAGTAAGAAAAGAACTGATCCTGAGAGGAAGCGATTGGGGACAGGTAGGTTCGGCATGACAGTGCTGCTTTAAGTATCAAGTGGAGCACAGCGATTGCACCCCATTCTCCATAGTGCTCCAATGCTTCTCTTGGATTAGCTGGAGGTCATCCATTAGGACCATCTCTGTGTAGGGGAATAGCTGCTGTTGTGGAGAGATTAGGAAGACCTTGAATAAAAGGAGCCTATGTATGTGTATGATACCCATAATGTTAACAAGCAGATGGTATATCTGACATTTATAGAATTTTTATTTTTTGTATATTAAAAGGTGTACAGGACCAAAGCCGTCTGGGTATATTTTTGGTTGTGTGTGTTTACACCCAAGTTTTGCAACTAATGAAAATTTACATTCACGTAGTCCTAATTGTTAAAATGGCTCGTGTCTAAGATTGTATTTTTTCCGTACGTTATACAAAGCTTAGCAAGGAATACATTAAGGTTAAAAAGTTAAATCTATGCAAGCTGGATGGTTGGTGTATGTACTGGGACAAAATAAGAGCACCCACCTGTACTTTACTCCCATTACAGCATACTTGTTGCAAAAGTAACTCTGGCTATTTAGTGTAGAGGCTTTACCTATGTTTATATGACCACCAATTTCGGCCAACTTTAGTGGCTTTTGTAATTTAAAAATTGAAGGGAGTACTTTAGATGCTTAAAACTAATCAGTGAAAATGGCTAACTAAAACCAAAAAAAGGTAACTAGAGGGGGGAGAAAGAATATGGGCACGAAATAGCTAAGACCAAGATGCACAGGCATGGAAGCAAGCCGCTTCCTACCCCGGTGCACCTATCACTGGCGCCAGGCCCCACACAAGGCAAAATGTTTAGTTAAATGTTGGATTGTTTATTTTACTATGTTAAATTTATGTGAATCACCTTGTACACTATGGTTACACTAACTCAGCAAACAACCAAAGTTGGTACAGGCTGCCCGCCTGGGAGCTCTAACCCAAAACCCACCCCCAATAGGGAGGCGCCCCCGAACGTCAGAGGACTAGCGACACTATCACGCACACTTATGATGTATAATCCCCTATGAAAATATATACACACACAACACAACGGGGCTCAACCACCCATCAAAACGGAGCCTACTCCGTAAAGACCTGATCAAACACAAACCAGACGTAATTTGCCTCCAGGAAACCCACTTTAAGACCAATGTCCACTCGCCCCTGCTGCCACGGGATTACCCGCACCAATAATCACGCCACCAACACAAGCAAATCCAAAGGCGCTTCCATACTCATTAGCAAAGACATAGCGTGCAACCTCTCACACCTGGAAATAGACAAGGAGGGGAGATATGTCATAGTAAGGGGGACCTTTAATGACGTAGAATATACTTTTACAAATGTATATGCCCCCAACACGGAACAAAGGAACTTCCTACACCATGTACTTAAAATAGAGCCCGTAAAAAGAGGAATAGAAGTTATATGTGGGGATTTTAACCACGTACTAGACCCCACGATAGACACCTCAACAGTGCACACCGCAGCTAGGATGAGGCCACTCGAGACAGTCCAAAGCGATAAACAAACTACTACATGAACACCATTACTACGATGTATGGAGAGCAACACATGTGGGGGAGAGAGGATATACTTTCTTCTACACAGCGCATAGCTCCTACTCTAGGATAGATGGAATACTAATAACTGGCCATCATGTGGAAAAGATTAGAGCTTGCACCATAGAACAGATTACCTGGTCAGACCACGCCCCAGTAGTGACAACTCTAGCTGACCTATATGAATCTGCACATAAGAGTCCGTGGAGACTAAATGACTCCTTGCTCACAGACCCAACATTCACAAAATCAGTAGAAACAGAACTTGAGTGCTACTTTACTGAGATGGCTACAGACCGCATGTCACACAACACCATATGGCAGGCGCACAAAACAGTAGTGAGGGGTATGCTGATACAGAGAGCAGCTCATCTAAAAAAGCAAGCACAAATAAGGGCATGGCAACATGAACTCCAGGGCTTAACGGCCCAAACCAACGGGCCCCAACACAGGAACTGAAAAACCGCATACTACAAATCACCCAAGATATACATAAACAGGCCCTAGAAAAAACAGGACTCCAGCTACATAGACTCAAAGCGACTCAATACTCCCAAGGCAACAAACCAACCAAAAGATCGCATACCTCCACACGGGGCACAAAGTCACAGCACCCAAAGATATAAGTAACATTTTTGCAAAATATTACACGTCGTTATACAACCTAACGACACACAAACACACCAACCATGCTCCCAAGAAATACAAGACTATTTAAATACAATACCCCTCACACAGCTACAACAGCAGGAACTCACCGCCCCCATAACACACAAAGAAGTAAAGGAAGCTATCCTAAACCTACCAATAGGTAAATCCCGGGCCCTGACGGCTTTGCAAACAGCTACTACAAAAAGTTTCATGAAATACTAACACCACACCTGGCAAGGGCGTTCAATGAAGCCACATGCATGCAACAACTACCCACTGAGAATCTAACAGCCCACATCATCACTGAACTGACCACTTAACATACTTAGGTATCAAAATCCCACCCAACTCAAACAACCTATTGGAAAAAAACTACACTGCACTCACAAAAGCCATGGCCGCCACACTAAGATCATGGGAAGGGAAATATTTGTCATGGGTGGGGAGGATAGCAGCAGTGAAAATGATGCTACTCCCAAAATTCCAATATCTGTTACGCACTCTACCCATAACACTAACAAATACGCACCTGGCCACAATACAAAGATTAATTACTCGATTCGTATGGGCCAACAAAAAAACAAGG
Organism: Pelobates cultripes; assembly: GCA_933207985.1. Classification (NCBI taxonomy): domain Eukaryota; kingdom Metazoa; phylum Chordata; class Amphibia; order Anura; family Pelobatidae; genus Pelobates; species Pelobates cultripes. The sequence goes on from OW240914.1 coordinate 47,748,548, forward strand.
GTGGCATCCAGCATACTGCAACAACCCACCACGAGGGGGGGACTGAGCCTACCAAGCATAAGAGACTATTACAAAGCAGCACAGCTAGCGACAGTCAAAGCAGCTACAGCAGAGGGGGAAACACCACAATGGACCCAAATAGAGGCATACTGGATAAATAAACGAGACCTGAGGGACCTCTTTTGGCTCCCGAAATCCATGCGCTCACAACATATACACCCCCTACCAACCACTACCTTGACACTAAAACACTGGGACAAAGAAAGGGGAGGAGGGAAGGAACAAGGAGAAATACGTCCGGACGCACCAATCACATGCCTCAAAGTGGGCATCCCATCCCTAGACACGAAACCATGGGAAGAGCAGGGCTGCACCACGATTAAACACTTATACAAGGACAACAAACTGATGCCCGGGGGGCGGAGCCAAGCAGGCAAGCAGTCCAGACGTGCCTCGCCAGAGCTCCCGCGTCTGGAGGGGAAAACCGGGGTACAGCGCCCGAACACTACACCCCACAGACTACTGCACACCATACCTCGTGTCAGGAGGGGCTACCGACTAAAACGGTGCCTCTCACGACCCCCTGCACAGCCGTTCTGACACGACGAGGCTTGCGGCCTACCTGAGAACGGACCACGGAGAGACGGCCGCTCTCCGGGGCATTAGCTGTAACAGGTGCCGCGGCAAGGAACTCTCTCTCCCCCCCCCCCCGACCGGCGGGGGTCATCCCGGTCATCAAGCAGCTCGACTCACCTGAACATCCCCACAGGACAGCTAACGCTGCACGCATTACCAAGCTATGGATACCAAGATGGCGGCAGCTGCCCTCGAGCAGGAGACAGATGAGCGGCACAAATCGTTGGAACAGCGACTGGATGACTTGATCCAGAGATTCTGGCGCAAAATCACACACAAAGCCGACCACCACAAACAGGTACAGCGGAGACACCCACCCACAGGGGGTAGCCATCAACAAGGGGAGCCCCCCGGGTCAAAACGAAAGCCAAGCACTAAACACGTGGCAGGGCCCGCCATTGCTACCAGGCGCGCCACACCAAAGACCCCACGAGGCCCCAGGAGGGCAGATAAGCCAGGCCAGCCGCGGAGACCCTCCCCCCCCCCAATGGGCAAACAACCTTCCACAGCCAAGCACAGCACAAATGGCACATACATGCCCTGAGAAAGGAAAAACCGAGGCGCCCACTGGGTGTAAAACACCAAGACCACCCACGACTCCACCTAACCCAGCGACCAAACACTGGGACAGCAACACCGATCATCCTCACAAGCAAGCAATCACCCACAACTGCTTCCCACAGGCCGCAGCCCCGGGACGCATGGAAGCAACCCCCAGCGGCACCACCGGCGGAAACGCTCGAACCGACCTCACGCAAGGGCATTGGCTAAACGAACCTACCTGGACTATTCATACAGCCCCAGGCACACCATACGTGGACATAAGCACGCCTAAATAACTGTACATGTGGCTGAATTTGAACACACAGACCTAAGGGGTTAGATAATAACTATTGAGCACCTGTTTTATGTCATATTCATAATTTAAAGTTTACAGCTATAGAGCCCTGTTTAACAGATTGTTTCAGTTTATTTTACTACGCAAGGGCTTTAGCTTAAACGTCTCTGACACCTCTAGGCTACACATATGGGCCATAACGCCCCCCCAGTGGCAGTTTTTATACCGCACTGTCGTAAATGCTTTGAGGAGAACTTAAACTAACTAAATGTAACCTAAATCTCAATTCACAGTTAAACCCAGCCTGTATTACTCAGTTAGACTGTTACCTAAGAATGAACAACCGTTTAATCAACCAACATAACTTTCTTTATGATGTTAAACATGCTTCTGTTACACGACATATTAACACTATTACACAAAAAATGAGGCATCATTACTCAGGAAATGTAAATGACCAAAACTATAGATGTACTGACCCTTCATTATAAACCGTTATTGCATTTCCCTCTCTTTGTTTCTGTACCCCATCTAATATGCTTCAATAAAAGAAAGATTGACAAAAACAAAACAAAAAAAACAAACTGATGCCCTTCCCAGAACTCCAATCCCTATACAATATACCCAATAAAACACTGTACACATACCTACAAATGAAGTCGCTCCTCACAGGCACGACATTACAAGGCCAGGAGACAACACATACGAACAGCACTGAAAAACTGTGCCTAGCGTGCAGACCCCCCAAAAAAGCACTGTCAACACTGTACACCTCCCTACTAACATTAGACACAGGGACAGCCATGACTTTTTAAACAGCATGGCACACCGAACTGGGCCATGATATCGAGGCGGAAACATGGCAAAGGGCATTCACAATACACAAGGGGAACACACTATGCACATCCCACCTAGACACTATCCGAAAGCTACAATACAGATGGTACATGGTACCAGAGAAACTAGCTGCGATACACAAAGGTATACCAATTAAATGCTGGAGGTGTAAAGGGAGGGAAGGCTCGATGAGCCACATATGGTGGTCATGCAACAACATCAAACCGTTCTGGAAAAAGGTAGAGAGGGTGGCGACAGAGATGCTGGGTAGAACTTGGCCCATAAACATAGAACAATGCATACTATTCATGATACCAACAACACTAGGAAAAACTGAAGAGAGATTGATATTCCACCTTCTAATATCAGCAGTGACCATTATAGCAAGAGTATGGAAGTCAACACAGACATCCACCAGAGAAGCCCTACTAACCCAAACATCTCTCAACTGGAAATATGAGCAAATGGCAGATAAGCACATAGGGCAGAGGAAACACACGAGTCAAGCGGGGGAGAGATGGAGAACTTATCTCAGCGCACAACCAGGTCAACATGGGGGAGGGAGAGAGACAAAGGGCAAGGAAGGAAAGTAAAGGGGGGGACTTGGTAACGAATAGAGGGGATCGTACAACAAGCACAAATTACATAATCACAACGAAAACACAAACACTGACAGGAAGGGAACTGGAGGATTCCCAAGCCAACCTATAAAAAGCTCAGCAATGCTCACTAGAAAAACAGAAGGTATTGTGTATTGGCGATAAAGTGTAACACTGAAATTGTACTCGACCCCAATGATGTAACGAAATGTCCTGCATAACCCCCACTTTTCTTATTTTGTACCCTGGCAGGCAGGCGCCGAAAACTAAACAATGTGATTCACTAATAAAACCAAAATTTCAAATTGAAAAAAAAAACTAATCAGTGAGCTGATCCAATGTGCATTAAATGGGCCTTTGTGTAATCTGTGAATGTAATACTGAGTGCAGTGGCTGTACGTCTCCATGTGTGGAGATAGCCTTGTGTAGGCTTTCCTCCAAGATCATATAGGACCTCTGAGCCTGTGGTTACCTTCTGTTTTTTTTTTCTCTCTTGTCTTAATGCCATTCTGCATTACACAAATTATTTTATGTGGATTTCAGCTTGTAATACATGCAACGCAATTACAAAACAATTGGAAACGAATTCTGAAGTTTTTTAGTTTTTTTGTTTGTTTTTTCGTTCTACAAAGCTCAAATATATCACAACTCCAAGTGTAGATTCAACCTTTTTGGTTTATGTCCTTGGGAGAATTGAAAAAGTATAAAAAAACATTCGTCCAAATTTGACCAAATGCCAAGAATGACACAAATTTTACTGTGTTCTTTTCATGGACACTTTCAATGGCTTTCACCGAGACCTGGAGAATCCATGCAAAGATTAGAAATAACACATTCATAATATCTAACTTCTCATGACATTTTTCCTGCAGGATTCCAGAAAGTCTTCTTCAAACAAGGTAGTTTAGACAATGAACCTCTCTTCAAACAACTCTGGCCTTCAAAAAAGAAACAGATCAATCCCATCTTGTGATTTTTTTCTCTCGTTTTCGAAAGTAAGATAAAGCCACTAGTTAGATATTCCAAGGGCAAGTCATTCATCGTTCTTGTTCTTCTGTTACCAAAATTTGAATCCTGGCAGGAAGACATTTTTTGGATGTAGGTAGAACTTCCTGCTGGTAGATTCCTCGAAGTACACCATCTAAAACCATGTTTTCAATTATATCTGTTGGGATACAAGAAGATGTAATTGTATAACACATAATCACAATCTCAAACAAAGACTGTTTCAGACTATTAACATGGTATGTGTAGTCTTTTTGTACTACTATCCGGATTATTCACTAAAGTATAAACTCTCACAAATTCAAATGTAAAAATAGCCCAAATGGAACGATTATCCATGTCCGCTGTTTGAAATTTGGTTCTTTTGGCCTTAAATGTGAAATTCACCTTGGATTTATTTAAAAAAAAAAAAAAAAAACATTTTGGGGAAAGATGGCAGAAAGAGGAAAACATTAGGGTTACCTTTAAGCTCTTTTCATACTTTTATTGCTGGCAGTTATATAAAAGTGTTGGCCTATTTAGAGAACTAATTTCTCCAACACACACACAATGTGTTTTTAGGTCATGTTAAAGGAACACTATAGTAGCCTAAATTACTTTAGCTAAATAAAGCAGTTTTAGTGTATAGATCATTCCCCTGCATTTCACTGCTCAATTCACTGCCATTTAGGAGTTAAATCACTTTGTTTCTGTTTATGCAGCCCTAGCCACACCTCCCCTGGCTATGATTGACAGCGCCTGCATGAAAAAAAAAACAACTGGTTTCACTTTCAAACAGATGTAATTTACCTTAAATAATTGTATCTCAATCTCTAAATTGAACTTTAATCACATATAGGAGGCTCTTGCAGGGTCTAGCAAGCTATTAACATAACATGGGATAAGAAAATCTTAATTAAACAGAACTTGCAATAAAGAAAGCCTAAATAGGGCTCTCTTTACAGGAAGTGTTTATGGAAGGCTGTGCAAGTCACATGCAGGGAGGTGTGACTAGGGTTCATAAACAAAGGGATTTAACTCCTAAATGGCAGAGGATTGAGCAGTGAGGCTGCAGGGGCATGTTCTATACACCAAAACTGCTTTATTAAGCTAAAGTTGTTCAGGTGACTATAGTGTCCCTTTAATAATGCATTTTATAGGAAATTTAAGCACAAATAAAATACATAATGAATGAACAGAGTAGAAAAAAATGATAAAATTTATCAAATCTAAATAAGTAGCAATCACCATGGAAATCAATAGAATGTCAGATGATTTGCCACTGGGAGAAAATAATTATGTTTGAGAAACATAAAAAAAAAAGGACAAAAAATATGCTTCTGCCTCATTTTTTTTTTTAAACGACTAATACAACTGAATAAAGCTTTGATTTCACAATCGGTAGTGCTGCCTTACCTGTATCTGGTGGGAGAATGTAGTGATCTTTATAATATCCCACCACGGGTTTATGTGTCAACCAGGAGCTGCAGGAGAAAGAAAAGAAAAAAAATGTACATTAAAATGCAAATGTACGTATTGTAGAACAGATTTCCACGCCACGGACCGGCCTCAAATAGCATGTAATAACCTATACTGCTAACACTTTGTTGTATGTTCATCTATTTTGTGTGGAACTTAAACAAAACACTTTAAATAAGGAATTAAAAAAAATAATAATTAATTGTAAGGTAAAAATAAGACATTCAGGAGCTAAGGCAATTGAAAGGAATGTCGGCTTTTTCTTTTATACAATATTTATTGAGTAAGACCTCTTAGGTGACTTATGCACTAAAGGTATGTGGCATGCAATAATATAACCAACCACTAGGTGGCGAAGTTTCCTCATTGCTCTATTACATCAATAAGATCTGGAGCTATGAAAGTGGTAAGCATGACAAACCTTGCTTTCTTTAAACATTCACTTTTATTTTGAGTGGCGAAGATTCACAATATGATACCATAATTGCAATATATTTATTAAACGTTAGACCATGTGAATGATAGTTGTGAAAGTCACCAATATAACAATTCATTCTAAATAGACTAAAACAAAATGGCCAATTACCAGGGCCTGCAAAGTAATATATGTAAGAATAATAAAACGATAACAAATAATAAAATATTACATTTGTCTGCGTCTCCTAACACTTCTAGTGTAATCTTCATATGCCTGGACATTGATAACAAAATGTGGATACAAACAGGCTAATAAAAAAAATAGCTTAGGAGGTGGGTAAATAAAAGGGTGGTGTGCCAACTTTGTCATGGGCAGAGTATCATAATGTGTATTCCAGAGATGTTTTCGCTGTTAGCGCCATCGTTATATCAAGATTGAGACATATTCCCTTTGTTGTTTTATTTAAATTTTTTTTTTTAACTGTACATTGTTTATTTAACATGTATGTAGCCAGTCTGTTTTTAAATTTATAGGCCAATTTTTGTTGGAATATGTTCAACAACAGCAAACTTGACTAGCTCCAAGCTTGAAGGGCATTTCACAGACAGTCATATAGTTAATTGTTGCTACCTTTTTGTGAAAAAAGTAGGATGGTGAGGAGTATACTAAATATGTTTAGGTAAAAGTCGAGTTACAGAATTTCAAGCTAAATAATTATCTTTATTTATAAGAAACAAATAAGGGGTCATGTCCAGAAACAATGAATCAATAAATTGAGAATGTGTGTCTGTATCTATATTGCTCATTGCGTGAAGACAAGACAATAGTAAAGATAGCCCCGGAATTCTGGGCGCTAATAATTTGTTAGTATAACTGTAGGACTGTAATGGGGAGGGGAGGAATCTGTTTTAACCATGGGTTATTCTTGTCTCCAGTTTGTTTTGGGAGGGGTTTAAAAAAAACATAACCGTTTGATTATTTCAGTATAGCATGTAAAGATTCACTTTGAATTACTAACAATTCACTTTTTTTATTGAATAACACTGTCTGCGCCTCAGTGTTATATACACAAGTGAGGCCTACTATAGCAACTGGATAAATAGGAAGCTAGAATTAGGAACTAAAACTCTCTCAGGCGGGTAAGGCAAGAAAAAGTGATTTTGCCTTTATGTAGACTGCTGGATTACGAAATCATTGAGCTAAGGGTATCAGCTAGTCACAGTTCGGCACAGTGAGGTAATACCCGCCAGGCACAGATTTTGGGGCACATATCAGTGCTGAGTCTAATAAAAAGATCGGAGAATCTTTCCAGACTAGCTTATTATTGTGCAGTCTAAAAGGGAAAGCCAGGACTAAACACACAGTAGTTCATCTCATCTCTCCCTCCCGGTCAGTCTGCTGGGTTTAAAGGAACACTATAGTCACCTAAATTACTTTAGCTAAATAAAGCAGTTTTAGTGTATAGATCATTCCCCTGCAATTTCACTGCTCAATTCACTGTCATTTAGGAGTTAAATCACTTTGTTTCTGTTTATGCAGCCCTAGCCACACCTCCCCTGGCTATGATTGACAGAGCCTGCATGGAAAAAAACTGGTTTCACGTTCAAACAGATGTAATTTACCTTAAATAATTGTATCTCAATCTCTAAATTGAACTTTAATCACATACAGGAGGCTATTGCAGGGTCTAGCAAGCTATTAACATAGCAGGGGATAATAAAATCTTAATTAAACAGCACTTGCAAGAAAGAAAGCCTAAATAGGGCTCTCCTTACAGGAAGTGTTTATGGAAGCCTGTGCAAGTCACATGCAGGGAGGTGTGACTAGGGTTCATAAACAAAGGGATTTAACTCCTAAATGACAGAGGATTGAGCAGTGAGGCTGCAGGGGCATGTTCTATACACCAAAACTGTTTCATTAAGCTAAAGTTGTTCAGGTGACTATAGTGTCCCTTTAATATCATATTCAGAGACCATGCATATTCTGCAGTATGGGGTTATAAGGGTGAGATCTGGAAAGCACCAAAAATAAAGAAAATAAAATGGCGGTGGTTGACGTAGGAGAAACTACAAGACAGAACACTGCATGACAAGTAAGAGAGCTGGTCCAAAACCATTCCTTACCACACCCCAACAGTATCACTATATACATATTGGAAAGCAACAAAAATCCTAACCATACAGTTATATACAGATTAGGCAGAACACATTAAATATCTATATTTTTTTTATGGACTTATGCGGGAGAATAGATAGTATAACACAGTGAATGCCTTCATACCTGGTTTTATCCAATGTAATGTCTGTTAGGGATCTGGGGGGAACAAGGATATACAATCTTACTATATAAAAGATATATTTATTTTTACAAAGACATTGAAAGCCACATTTCAGTGTTTGCGGATAACACAAAACTCTGTAAAATAATGCAATGTGAGCTTGCTGCAGAGGGATTTAGATAGACTGGGGGACTGGCCACTCATATGGCAGATGAAATTTAATGTAGATAAATGCAAAGTTTTGCACTTTGGGGTAAAGAATGCAGAAGTAACTGACACCCTAAATGTTTTAGACAACAAACTAACAATGTACAATGTCGATCAGCAGTTGCTAATGTCAGTAAGATATTGTCATGTATAAAAAGGGGCATTAATTTTTGGGATGAAAATATAATTTTGCCTATTTATAAATCAATGGAAAGACCACTTCTTGAATATGCTGTGCAATATTGGGAACCTGTTCTATGATAATGTTAGAAAAGTGCAGATGTGGGCTACAAAATTAATAAAAGGAATGGAAGATTTTAGTTATGAAGAAAGGTTAACTCATTTAAATCTGTTTAGTTGGAAAAAAAACGGCACCTCACAGGGACTACATCAGCATTATTAAAAAATATATCCAAGGCCAATACAAACCACTGTGTGAAAATATATTCACAAACAGGACTTTACATAAGACACAAGGTCATGCATTTAGATTGAAAGAAAGGAGATTTATAATAATAATATTTAGTCTAAGGCGACTGAAAGGTTTTTCTAAAGTAAGAACAATAAGGATGTGGAATTCTCTGCCTGAAGAGGTGTTTTTTATCAGAGTCTGTACACATGTTTAAACAGCAACTAGATGAATACTTGCAAAAACATAATATTCAGGGATATCATGTGGGGGTAACAGCTTCTTGATCCAGTGAAAGATGTAACTGTCATTCTGGAGTCAAGAAGGAATATTGTCCTAGTTTGTTGCAAAACTGGAAAGTGCTTCAAACTGGGGTTTTTGCCTTCTTTTGGATCAACAGCAAAAAACAATGTAAGGAAGGCTGAACTTGATGGACGCAAGTCTCTTTTCAGTTACATAACTATAGCCACACACATCACAATGAAAAGAGGCTTCACAGAAAAACTACAAAAGAAAAATCCAGGACTTGAAATGACGACACATTTCCAAATAAATCCCAAGCGAATTTCTATAACCCGGATGGATATAAAGAAAATCATTTTTAAAACAAAGATGCTACTCCTGGTATTAATTTTCTTCCATCCAGTCAATGTATCTTACCCACACAGTGTTATTTTGTTTTAATGACAGAGCAGGGTGCTGGATACTACCGTCATTTACAATCACACTCGTGATAAAAACTTACTCTAGACTGCAGTTCTTTCTGCTTGAATGGAAATGTCTGAGCTTCAGAAAATCCAACAGTTCCTTGGGGACATCCTGATTGTAATATAAAACCCCCTGAAACATAAAACAAATTTACACATCATAATAGTAATATTTATTTATAAAATATTTTACCAGGATGGATACATTGAGATTTCTAACTGAGGTTAGCTCTTGACAAAGGCGCATGCTGATGCCGAAACGCGCGTTGAGCATCACTGATACTAATATGTATTTTATTTAGGATCACTATCTACTTTATTAAGAAAATTGGTTTGGGGGATTTAATTTATCTTTGAGCTACTAGGGCTTGTTGTTCTTACTTTTATTTAGCCGTCTAGCCGCTCATTTGGAAACCTGAGGCACCTTACTCATAGGGAGATTTTTGTTGCCACCTGTCGGCTATGGGTGTTCTGTAGCTACTGAACTAGCATAACACTCCCTTGCATTATTAGACCTACTCATTATGCAGTTTCAAGCTGTCATAGCCGTACGCGTAGGAATCTGAGGTACTTTCTTCCTAGGGTGCTGCGGGAGATTTTTGCTGCCACCAGTCGACCATTTATACCTTACAGTTATTGACCTAGCATAATACTCCCCTGCACTTTTAGACCTACTCAGTATGCTATGCTAAGACGACGCTTGCTGTCAACAAGCCTTTAGTTACTTTTGGATCTCTTTATACAGATGTACTATGGGGACTCAGTAAGAGCACTCTAGATGCTCGTCTTTTGTATGAGCAGTTGAGATTCTTGAGCTCTGTCTGGGCGGACCAATAAATTACCCCGACGTTCCCTCCGTATACTGTTCAATCAACCGTGGCATTGGGGATTAGATGGAGTGAACTGGGGTGATAGGTGGTTTATCGGTTAACATTCTGACTATATTATTAATTCGGCTTACATTGCCATTTACCTTCTACCTTCCCCCTAGTACTCCTATACTCTCATTGCATTAAGAACTAGTTGGAGTATTTCAATTGGGGGGAGAGTATTATTGGCCGACTAGTATTGAGATTATATCACTAGTTCGGCTTATACTGCTCCCCATATACTCCTATATACCTTCTACAACCTATTGCCTTGGTTGTTATCAATATCACCCACCGCCCCTGGTATTAAATTAATTTGACTGTGCCCATTACGGACAACTTAAATTAGTAGCAATATATGTGCAATTGTAAGCACATCGCTCAATCAAGGTTCACGCTAATAGTCTCTATTTCAGGGGATACACTCTTATTCTTTTCAGCCCACACTCTGTATAGTTGGCTAAGGATACTTTGTCCATTTATGCATGTGGACACATTTTTCCAAGATTTTCGACAATACTGGGAGCAATGATATCGGGCGATATTTAGATACCAAAGTATGGTCACAGAGTCATTAACAGGACCGTTAAAGCAGCCAGCAACAGGACTGTTTTATGGGTAGGTACAACTTTTGCAGTCTCCCAAAGTTTGGGTATGTATCCCGACACCAGGGATTCATTGATAAGGGTAGTGAAAGTTTAGCAATTGCTGGTGCACTGAGCTTCAGCAACATTGCTGGGATTAGATCTGGTCCACACTGGTTTTTCGTTTTTAAATTATTAAGATGTTTATTAAGGACACTAACAGGCACAGGTCTAAAATTGAATTTCTCTATATGAGGATTTTGAAGATTTGGCAGGGCCTCATCTTTTTTTGTGGTCTGAAAATGACAGTAATTTGTTATCTTAGCAACCAGGGTGGTAGCACAGCCAACAAAATAATGATTAAAGGAATTTGCCTCATCTAGGGGGTGTTGCAGTATTTGGTTGTCCATTTTGACAGTGGAGGGTTGGGAGTGGGTTGTGGGGGTTTGTATGCTATTTATAATTTTACAGAAGTTTCTTGGGTTTGATAGGTTGTTCAAATTTTCACAGAAATATTGGGCCTTTGCCATTTTTGTTTGATTTGTGCATGCATTTCGCAATTGTCTGTAGGTACAGTGATCGTTCATGGAGCCAGAACGCTTGAACTTTGATCACAGTGAATCTTTAAAGTGGTACATTTAAATGAGGTCAGCTGTAACCAGTGGCGGCTCTAGACTTGGCGAGGCCTTAGGCGAAACTTATACATGAGGCCCCCACTAACACCATTATTGGAAAAAAACAGCAGTTGACTTGTGTGTGTATAAGAAGCTGTAGATATATTGAAGGGCGGGCTTGCAGTACTGGATATAGAGAACTAGTCTTTGTATACGTCGTTGCATTGTCTACCTGTGTGTGCCTGAGAGTGTGTGTCTGGCAGTGAGTATCTTTGTATATGTATGCATGTTTCTCTGAGCATGTGTATGTTTGTGTACTGCCTGTGGCCTTTGGCATTAAAGGACCACTATAGTGCCAGGAAAACATACTCGTTTTCCTGGCACTATAGTGCCCTGAGGATGCCCCCACCCTCAGGGTCCCCCTCCCGCCCGGCTCTGGAAAGGGGAAAAAGGGGTTAAACTTACCTTTTTCCAGCGCTGGGCGGGGAGCTCTCCTCCTCCGATCCTCCTCCTGGGCTGAATGCGCACGCATGAGGGGGGGTGACAGGGTGAGGTGACAGTGTGAGGGGGGGTGACAGGGTGAGTGGGGGTGACAGGGTGAGGTCACTGGGCATCTCCTCCCGGCCTCAAGCCTGGAAAGGGAAAAAGGGTTAAACTTTACCTTTCCGCTGGCATGGGAGCCTCTCCTCCCGACCTCCTGGGCTGAATAACGCATGAGAAGTGACAGGTGACGACAGTGTGAGGACAGGGTGAGGACAGGTGAGGGGGGGACAGGGGTGAGTGGGGGTGACAGGGTGAGGTCACTGGGTGAGGGGAGGTGACAGGGTGAGTGGGGGGGGTGAAGTAGCAGGGTGAGGGGTGACAGGTGGGGTGGCAGGGTGAGATGATGGTGACAGGTGGGGTGGCAGGGGTGAGGGGGTGACAGATGGGGTGGCAGGGGTGAGATGATGGCACGGGGGTGACAGGGGGTGAGGGGGGTGACAGGGTGAGGTGGCAGGGTGAGGAGGTTACAGGGTGAGGGGGGGACAGGGGAGGGGGCAGGGGGTGAGGGGGGGGTGACATGGTGAGGTGGCGGCAGGGGGTGACAGGGTGAGGTGGCAGGGTGGAGGGGGACAGGTGACAGGGTGAGGGGTGGCAGGGTGAGGTGAGGGCAGGGGGTGACAGGGGTGAGGTGACAGGGTGAGGGTGAGTGACAGGGTGACCGGGTGGCAGGTGAGGTGTGACAGGGTGAGGTGACAGTGTGGGGGGTGACAGTGGGGGTGACAGGGTGAGGTCACTGGGTGAGGAGGGAGGTGACAGGAGGGTGAGAGGAGACAGAGGTGACAGGGTGGGGAGTGACAGAGGTGACAGGGTGAGTGGGAGTGACAGGCAGGGTGACAGGGTGAGGTGACAGGGGTGAGGTGACAGGGTGAGGAGGTGACAGGTGAGGTGAGTGCAGGTGAGGGAGGTGAGGACAGGGTGAGGGGGGGAGACAGGTGAGGTGGCAGTGAGGGGCAGGGACAGGTGGGGCAGGGTGGGGGGGGGTGACAGGGTGAGGTGGCAGTGAGGGGGGGGTGAGGGACAGGAGAGGTGACAGGAGAGTGACAGGTGAGGGACTGGGTGAGGGGAGTGACAGGGGTGAGGGAGGGGTGACAGGGTGAGGTGGCAGTGAGGGGGGGTGACAGGGTGAGGTGGCAGGGGTGAGGGAGGAGAGTGGTGAGGTGACTGGGTGACTGGGGAGGGACAGGGTGACGGGGGGTGACAGGGTGAGGTGCAGGAGGGGGGTGTGACAGGGTGAGGTGACAGGGTGAGGGGAGTGACAGGGTGAGGTGACTGGGTGAGGGAGGTGTGACTGGGTGAGGGGAGGTGACAGGGTGAGGGGTGACAGGGGTGAGGTGGCAGTGAGGGGGGTGACAGTGGGTGAGGTGACAGGGTGAGGGGAGGTGACAGGGGAGGTGACTGGGTGAGGGGAGGTGACAGGGTGAGGGGGTGACAGGGTGAGGTGGCAGAGGGGGGGGTGACAGGTGGGGGTGCAGGGTGAGGGGGGGTGACAGGGTGAGGTGGCAGTGAGGGGGGGTGACAGGTGGGGTGCAGGGTGAGGGGGGGTGACAGGTGGGGTGCAGGGTGGGGAATCAAAATGTACCTTTTTCCCTGGTGGTCCAGTGGGGTCAGTCTGGACCACATGGAGAATGTCTCACGATCTCCAGTCAGAGCGTTGCCGTGGTAACCCGCGGCAACGCTCTGATTGGCTGGAGAGCGCGAGACACCTCAGTCTGCAGCTCTCACCCGGCGGAGCTGCAGACTGAGGTCGGCTCTCTCCCCGGGCAGACTGACAGGAGGGGCCTCGCACCCGGCGGCACAAAGGGCAAGCCGCCAGGCCCCCTCCTGTGTCGGGTCCTCGGTCATAGACAGAGGACCCGACATGTCAGTCTGCCCTCAGGCGATTTAGGTGGCCGCGAGGCCCCACACAGCGCGAGGCCTTAGGCAGCCGCCTAAATCGCCTAATTAGAGAGCCGCCTCTGGCTGTAACCCAGGGCAGGTGTGTCCCTTTTATTCATACTCTATGCAGAGGGGCATGAAAATTCCAAACACGCAAGAGCGCGGACTGAAAAAATGCAACTGCAGAGTTTAGATCTGGTATTAGACCTAATCTGTGCCATGGTATGTTCTTGAGATCGTTTAAAAAGGATTCAAGATTACATTTTATGAAACACCACCTGGTGATTTAGTGGCCTTTATTGGATTTAGTGGCCTTTATTTGGCGTATGCAGTACACTATACAGTGGTCACTGAAACTGTTAGGAAGAACGCCCGCCTCCTCAATTCTGTCAGGACAGAGAATCTAATCGAGCAAGGTATGGTTCTGGCTTTTAATATTAATGCGAGTTGGGGAGGAAATTAATTGTGTTAGCGTACATGATTTATTATTTTTAGGATTCAGCCATTCAATATTAACAATTCACTTTTTTGGTTTTGAGCTACAGTTTCACTTAGTAGATGGGCAATGTCAGAAAGGGAGTGCACCGGAGAGCTAGATGGGCGATAGATTCCAGCAACAATGATAGTTTTACTGAAAGAGATCTCAATTGTGCCAGAAAGGTAATCAAAGGCAGAAGGGGAGTTATAGGTTTGTAAAGGAGTAAATTTTAAGGACTTGTCAACATAAATAACAATGCCTCCTCCTCTCTTTGCTCTGTCATTTCTAAAACATGAATACCCTGTATTGCAATGGCAGTCTGGTATTTTAGCTGTTAACCATGATTCAGAGAGCCCATTGATTTTTGGTTTGTAATGGGAACACCAGGCTTGCAGTACATCCAGTTTAAGGAGTAAGCTACGGATGTTGAAGTGCACAAAAGAGAGGCCTTTTTTAGTGGGGAGATTAGGACTAGAATTAGCTGGGGGACCAGGGTTGGACTCCACATCATTTGCAATGGCAAGTAACATAAGGAATAGGAATTTGGACATCATCTTTGTTTGGCCATTTAGTTAATGGGATAATTTATAATTTTGTGAGGTGGGAGTAGGAGGGCTCTTTTTTAGAACTCTCCACCAGCACTCAGCAGATAAGTTACAGCAACAGAGCAGGCCATGGTGTATGATAATTTGTGTTCCAGTTTGAGGTGTGTGCTTATGGTGGTAGTGATGTGAACAAAATTGGAGTGAGAAAAGGGTTAATAAGAATAACAGTATGGTTATATTTGGATTCATCTTAGTATGAGGTGTTTAGATGAAAACAAAACACAAATAGTAAACCATTTAAATTAAAAAAGAAATAAAAGTATATAATATTGGTGTGTAATATATAGTTATTAGTAGGGAGAGAGGGTATGTATTCTATAGGGTTAAGAGACTGGAAGAATGTATCGAATATATAAAAAGCACATGAAGATTTTACCTATAGGACACCATTTGCTGTAAGAGCAATATATTGGATTAACAGAACTATACAAAAAAAACAGAATAGACATTCCACTTACACCTGGATCAACAGAGTCATTAACAGGACTGTACAAAAAAAACAAAAAACAAGATTTCACCTTCAGCAGTGCTTTAAGGATAATACAGTTATGGGGATTACGGTGAGTTTCCACTGACAGATTCTATAGAATCATTTCAAATAGGAAGGATTCCCTTTTATTATGAGGTCTAATAGGATAGATTCCCTTATATTATGAGGTTTAGGACAGATTCCCTTATATTATGAGGTTTAGGATAGATTCCCTTATATTATGAGGTTTAGGATAGATTCCCTTATATTATGAGGGCTAATAGGATAGATTCCCTTATATTATGAGGTCTAATAGGATAGATTCCCTTATATTATGAGGTTTAATAGGATAGATTCCCTTATATTATGAGGTTTAATAGGATAGATTCCCTTATATTATGAGGTCTAATAGGATAGATTCCCTTATATTATGAGGTCTAATAGGATAGATTCCCTTATATTATGAGGTCTAATAGGATAGATTCCCTTATATTATGAGGTTTAATAGGATAGATTCCCTTATATTATGAGGTCTAATAGGATAGATTCCCTTATAGTATGAGGTTTAATAGGATAGATTCCCTTATATTATGAGGTTTAATAGGATAGATTCCCTTATATTATGAGGTTTAATATGATAGATTCCCTTATATTATGAGGTTTAATAGGATAGATTCCCTTATATTATGAGGTTTAATAGGATAGATTCCCTTATATTATGAGGTCTAATAGGATAGATTCCCTTATATTATGAGGTCTAATAGGATAGATTCCCTTATATTATGAGGTCTAATAGGATAGATTCCCTTATATTATGAGGTTTAATAGGATAGATTCCCTTATATTATGAGGTCTAATAGGATAGATTCCCTTATTATGAGGTTTAATAGGATAGATTCCCTTATATTATGAGGTCTAATAGGATAGATTCCCTTATATTATGAGGTTTAATAGGATAGATTCCCTTATATTATGAGGTCTAATAGGATAGATTCCCTTATATTATGAGGTTTAGGATAGATTCCCTTATATTATGAGGTTTAATAGGATAGATTCCCTTATATTATGAGGTTTAGGATAGATTCCCTTATATTATGAGGTCTAATAGGATAGATTCCCTTATATTATGAGGTCTAATAGGATAGATTCCCTTATATTATGAGGTTTAATAGGATAGATTCCCTTATATTATGAGGTCTAATAGGATAGATTCCCTTATATTATGAGGTCTAATAGGATAGATTCCCTTATATTATGAGGTTTAGGATAGATT
Source organism: Pelobates cultripes (assembly GCA_933207985.1). Lineage (NCBI taxonomy): Eukaryota > Metazoa > Chordata > Amphibia > Anura > Pelobatidae > Pelobates > Pelobates cultripes. Next base: position 47,765,250 of record OW240914.1, read on the forward strand.
CCCTTATATTATGAGGTTTAGGATAGATTCCCTTATATTATGAGGTTTAATATGATAGATTCCCTTATATTATGAGGTCTAATAGGATAGATTCCCTTATATTATGAGGTTTAATAGGATAGATTCCCTTATATTATGAGGTTTAGGATAGATTCCCTTATATTATGAGGTCTAATAGGATAGATTCCCTTATATTATGAGGTCTAATAGGATAGATTCCCTTATATTATGAGGTTTAGGATAGATTCCCTTATATTATGAGGGCTAATAGGATAGATTCCCTTATATTATGAGGTCTAATAGGATAGATTCCCTTATATTATGAGGTTTAATATGATAGATTCCCTTATATTATGAGGTCTAATATGATAGATTCCCTTATATTATGAGGTCTAATAGGATAGATTCCCTTATATTATGAGGTCTAATAGGATAGATTCCCTTATATTATGAGGTTTAATATGATAGATTCCCTTATATTATGAGGTCTAATAGGATAGATTCCCTTATATTATGAGGTTTAATATGATAGATTCCCTTATATTATGAGGTTTAATATGATAGATTCCCTTATATTATGAGGTTTAGGATAGATTCCCTTATATTATGAGGTTTAATATGATAGATTCCCTTATAGTATGAGGTTTAATAGGATAGATTCCCTTATATTATGAGGTTTAATAGGATAGATTCCCTTATATTATGAGGTTTAATATGATAGATTCCCTTATATTATGAGGTTTAATAGGATAGATTCCCTTATATTATGAGGTTTAATATGATAGATTCCCTTATATTATGAGGTCTAATAGGATAGATTCCCTTATATTATGAGGTTTAATATGATAGATTCCCTTATATTATGAGGTCTAATAGGATAGATTCCCTTATATTATGAGGTTTAATATGATAGATTCCCTTATATTATGAGGTCTAATAGGATAGATTCCCTTATATTATGAGGTTTAATATGATAGATTCCCTTATAGTATGAGGTTTAATATGATAGATTCCCTCATATTATGAGGTTTAATATGATAGATTCCCTTATAGTATGAGGTTTAATATGATAGATTCCCTCATAGTATGAGGTTTAATAGGATAGATTCCCTTATAGTATGAGGTTTAATAGGATAGATTCCCTTATAGTATGAGGTTTAATAGGATAGATTCCCTTATAGTATGAGGTTTAATAGGATAGATTCCCTTATATTATGAGGTTTAATATGATAGATTCCCTTATATTATGAGGTCTAATAGGATAGATTCCCTTATATTATGAGGTTTAGGATAGATTCCCTTATATTATGAGGTTTAATAGGATAGATTCCCTTATAGTATGAGGTTTAATATGATAGATTCCCTTATATTATGAGGTTTAGGATAGATTCCCTTATATTATGAGGGCTAATAGGATAGATTCCCTTATATTATGATGTAATACAAGGAAAACAGTGTTCTTTATAGTGGATTGTTTTTTTTGTTTTATTCATGTTGATATATATAAATCAATATGTGATATACACCATTTTGAAGACAGGAATGATTTACCATGTTCCAACGGTGGAAAGGATCCCTGGTCTTTGGATCAACGGCAGAAACAGGGGGGGAAAGGTTGATCTTGGTGAACCTGGGTCCTTTCTAGTGAATTAAAATGTAACTACATTCAAGCTTGGTTATCCGATTTACTTTATTGATGAGGAACAAAAGTGGTCTTATCAACCTACCCGTATGTACGTTTCCAGTCCCTGTCGCCGCTGCTCTTGGACCTTGGACATCCAGTTTGGTACTCGTTTGGGTGGAAAGTCTGGGACCTTGCATATCTTCTTCAACTGTACCAAACAAAAGTATATTATATGTAACTAATCTACTGACATACTCTAACATCCCAAAATCGGAGGATTGGCTCAGAGTATGTTTGTGATGGTCGCGTTAAATGTTGGTGGTGTTCAGAGACAATATATTTCAATCTTTGCATTTATATAGCTCATAAATAATGCATTCGGAATCCCTCCAGATCACTCTGATTCCGCAATGCTGGAATCTGAGATCACTGTCTGCCTGCGCACACTCTGCTTGGCACCTTTCCTTAATTAATCACATTTCCTCACTCAACAGTATTGTATTCACAATTTCATGTTCTTAGGTTTATATTTTATATTTTTAATCTGTCAGTCATCTTTCTAGCTTCCAATATGATATTTTGGAAAAAGGAGTAAAAATTATCTGTAAAATACTTTATCATATGATAACAAACATCAGGTTATTTCAGATATATATATATATATATATATATATATATATATAGATCACAGAGTGATGAGGAAAAACAGTCTTATCTACATACTATGGGCTCTTGTAATAAAAGATTCCCTTCCAGCTTCAACGGACGTAATGGAAAAAAGGACAAGTGAGACCTATAAAAGGTTAAATAATGCAACATTGACAGTGGTAAAAAAAACATCGGGTTACCATAAAGGGTTACCCCAAATGAACAATCTTAAACAGGAACTGTAGGACTTTACTGGTTCTAAAGGGTCCTTTGAGGGACTGAAAGAGCCGTGACTCACAAAAAGTTAACATTATGAAGGAAAAGTGTATTTTACAGAGTGGTATTGTATTTGAGGTGGCAGGAATGAAAGGGTCAATTATTTGTCTTTTTACTGTTTAAAATTCAATTAACTGTCTCAAAGTTTCTCAGACTGGGAAATTCTGGTCGGTGTGGCTGACCACGAGTGCTCCTTTTCCTGCAGGCCACATTCTGGAGAGATAGCACTACCAGGCCACAAGGCGGTTCAATAATAGCGATTGGAAGGTATCTGCAGATTTAGGGAAGCCCCCTCCATTAGAGACTCTTAGAATCTTTCCATTTCAGTAATTTTGTCCTAAAAGTTTGTTGACTCCCCACAATTCTCAAATGTAAGGAATATAGTCCATGAACATTTACTGGTTTGTTTCCCTAGTTAGGGTAGTTATAGAAACAGGGCCTTGTGGGTAAATAAAAGATGTTTGTACAAAAATAGTTTCCTTATAACAAACTTGTTCTGCAATTCAAAAGTGAAATAAAGAAATCACTTTCAATTCTCCCTTTTCTGTCCATGCACTGTGAGACACACACATTGTGTACGTATAACACATGACATCTTGCAGCATGCTAAACTAAATTATAATGTGTCAAAAATGGCCAAAATAATACAAACAAAACAAATGTCCAACTCTAACTGTAACCTGTGCTGTGCCACATAAAACTGCTAACAGGTTGTGCTGATATTATAAAGCTATTATATTATCTGTTCAATACTTTCATGCTCTTGTGCCATAAGATTTTACTTAATTGCACTTTGACTGACAAAAATCAATATAGTAAAAAAAAAACAAAAAAAAAACGACACTACTGTGATAACTACGGAGTGCATTCGTGGTTAATAATAATATCACCGGTACAAAATAACACGTTAAAAGAACGTGGTGCCAGGTATTTTAATGTGGGATTGGCTAAAATGTTAACAGCTCTAATTTGTGTAAAATGAACTGAATTATGAAATTTACTAACAACCTGCTGTTCGATCTAAAGATTAATTTTGTACGAATTGTATCACGATTGCCAGCATGAGGCACTATAAGGCACCAAGGGTAATCGCTATAGATTGTGCCCTATGTGCCGTAATCGGAATGAAAACCATTTTTTACTCAGCACTGAGTCACAGCGTCGGTAGCTCAGTCTGTGACAGTCTGATTGTTTTCGTGAGGAGAAATTTGTTATAATTGATCCTGGTAGAATACACCGCCAGTTGGTGTAAGCAAGGCGGTCTCGTCTGTTAGTAGAAAATCTGTGCTAACAAGAGATAATTAGGGTGATGGTTACAGAAATTGTATTTTGAAGATGGGGGTCTCGGTCAATGTAAGGGAACCATAAATATAAATTATTGTTAGTATTACACCCCTGAATATTATTAATAATAATAATAATAATAACAATAAATGGCGGCCCAGCCGTCCTTGCTGAGTAATTAGTGTGTTCGCCATATAATATAACTTGGCTTTGTATATTTGTAATTAATCAGATAGCATGCACTAGGTGTGAATCAGTTTCTCTGTATTTGCCACCTGTGTCAGAATAAGGGTGGTGATACATTATAAGGAGCCTGCCTGGCCACTGTGCTTGATTTTAATCAGTGGAGAATTTGTGTCACGTTGTCCTCACTAAACTTTATTAACACTTAGCTTGCGTGGGAATGAGCTGTAACAAACTACATATATATCTCTAGGGCTCTGTTAGACTTTCACCCAGTCTCCATTCCTTCAAAAAAAATATTAAAAGCTCAGTTCTTCAGGAAAGCGTATCAATTAAACTGAACAGCTTTCCCTCCCCGCACCCTGATTCCTCTCCTGCAACATTGTTATAAAAAACAAAACACTAAGTCCACAGTGAATACTATCATAAAAACCTGACCCTTACCTTTTGTATCACTATACCCCACTCCCTCTAGCATGTAAACTCATTGAGCAGAGCCCTCAATCCCTCTGTTCCTGTGTGTGCAACTTGTCTGGTTACAAATGCGTGTCTGTTGGCTTTAGCTCCTTGTCTCTGGTTAGCCAAGCCACACACTAACCTAGGAGGGTGAAACTCTAACACACAAACAAGATAAACAGTTGTATTACCAGTTTATGGAGCACAAGGAATTCACTGTAACGACGGTCGAGAGTATGCCTGCGGCCATTGAACAGAACATCCACTTTGAAGACCTGTTAGACACAATAGAAGAGGACGTCATACATTCTGTCTGTTCTCACATACAGGTTTTAAAGCACAACACAGTATTACCTAGTCCCAGGTCTATTATACAGTACAGAAAAATATAAAATCAGTGGAAAATCAAATAATTTGTGATATTTTAAAACACACATGCGCTAATTTGTTTGCAAGTTGATAAATGTTAAAAGACTATCTAAGGTTTCCAGAACGATTGCTCCTTATTTAGCACTTTGCCGCAGAACAGTGATTGTTTTTACCTTAATATATGTCCGCCATTATTTCAGATCATAAATATCACTTTGTTCAAGAATTACACCTCCGGCTGCAGAGGAGTCCATCTCAGTACTTGCAACGTTTCATAACGAAACACGCTCAGAGTAACTCTTTAACACATATTACTTTAACAAAACCAGCATACTGGACCAGTTTCTGTCTTCAGGTAAAAACCACTGGTCCTGCCCGTTCTGCATTTTACAAGAAGTAATGTATAGTTACAGAAAGCAGGTACTGAGAGCTGGAACAAGTAAAAAACACAAATGTGCATTATTGTCTCGTTTTTATTAGTGCAGTTAATAAATCAAGTAATATACACATTTTGAATAGAAATTTAATTGAAACTTTTTTTGATTGGAATGGATCCTGTCTTACAACAAATAGTGATTTAAAAAAAAAATGAATATAAAGGCTATGGACATATATAAATAGTTTAAAATAATAATAATAATAATAATACATTTGTAATCCTGTACATTTGATAAGTTGTTTTTTTTTGTGTGTTAGCTCAGGGTTAATGCATATTTTCTCTGTAGAGTAACAGGAGTTAAGTGACAGTTATATGTCAATGTATTTCAGATCGGTCTGTCTGGTTACTCACTAGAATGGGAATTCATTGTCAGGAATTCAAAGAGGGTTTCAAATTCTAGGCAAAAATATCTAGATTAGAAAAAATTCTTCAAGTCAGCTATTTGGGGTTAAAATTTGACATTTCGTTTTAATTTTCAACAGCTCACACATATTATTAGTAAATATCTATAACAGTTTAAAGGGAGGTCATTAAAACAGACTTTTAGTTACATTGCTACACAGCAGTTTATATCAGCTAATATCTTCACATATACGTCGAAGGCACTGTTTACATTATATGATCTGAAACTGGCCCTATGGCTGCGGCCTAAACATATAAAGTGTGTTAATGACAGTCCATGTGAGAGATGTACTCACATTTACTGGAACACACCCACAGACATCACTATCCTAAATTCCTCAGATACCAGTGAAAGGATCACAATACCATTCTCGTTATCGGCATTTACATAGGTCCAACTTATTCCACAGAGCTTTACAATATTATAAAGTTACAATACATTAGTTATGGACCAATCCTCATCTGGCCAAAAACAGTTATAAATATGTCAGGATTCACACTCTAAATCCGCCGTCTGTAAATATTTTACAACTAAAAGGTATTTAAAGATGGAAATTTGTAATGTGTTAAAATGTAATCCACCTTTACACAAGATTATTTAAGAAAGAGCCCAGGAATGGCCATATAGCTTTATTAAACTCATAAAGAAAAAAATCTAACTGATGGTTTTTTTTTTGTTAAATAAAAGGAAAGTTCTAGTTTAAAACAATTGTATGTCACCCAGTTTGTTTTTAATGTTCGCAGTGGTTTGTTAAATTGCTTTGTAATGTCTGTTAATATTTGTTCGTGTGGTACTTTCCTCGCCAATTGGTCACATGATGATAATTGATAAACAACCCAAAAGTTAAATAAATATTAACAAAAATCAACACATTGGAATTGGCACACGTGTTACCAGGTTTAAAAAAATAAAAAAAACCACCAACAAACAGATTAGCGAGTGTCAAAAAACACTTATTTCCTATACCGTGCCAGAACTTCCTGATATAGTCTGAGGAGACATCTTTCACTATATTCAGCACATTTGTAACAGTTTATATTAGGAGAACGCAAATGTCTTTGTCAACTGTTAAATATGGTAGCCATCCAGGAGGAGTCATTACGTACAATGAGTGCGGACCGCAGGGCCGGCCTTAGGGGTGTGCGAGGTGTGCGGCCGCAGAGGGCGCCCCCTGCTTCACGCATGACCAGCCGAGATAAAAAAAAATAAAAAATTTGCGGCGGGGCAGAGCTTACCGTGTGGCAGAGGCGGAGCTTAACGTGCGGCGGGGCGGAGCTAAAAGTGCCATGTAACTGCTGCAGGGGAAGCAGGAAGGAGTCCTTGCTTCCCCAACAACCAGAATCCAGGCGCCGCACTGCCTGTCTGCCTCCACAAGGAACAGAGGTAACTATGTGTGATTGTCTGCCTGTGTGTGTGACTGTCTGTGTGTGTGTTTGTCTGCCTGTGTGTGTGTGGCTGTGTGGCTTTCTGCCTGTGTGTGGCTGTCTGCCTGTGTTTGTGTGTGGCTGTGTGGCTGTCTGCCTGTGTCTGTGTGTGGCTGTCTGCCTGTGTGTGTGTGTGTGTGTTTGTGTGTGTGTGGCTGTCTGCCTCTGTGTGACTGTCTAGGCAGACTAGATGGGCCGAATGGTTCTTATCTGCTGTCTCATTCTATGTTTCTATGTCTGTGTGTGCGTGTTGCTGTCTGAGTGTGTGTGTGACAGGGTGTGTGGGAAGGGGAGCAAAGGGGGGGGCGCTGTGAAGATTTTTCGCACAAGGCGCCCAAAGGCCTAAGGCCGGCCCTGAGTGCGGTGCTTGGTTGTAGATTTAAAAGGCGTGCATCTGGTACAAAAATGGTATCAGATTGTTATGTTGCAAATATCACTGATAAAGGATGAAAACTGTAAATATATTAAAGAGTGAAAACCAGGATGGATTCAAAGTTCGATAGTCCAGCCAAACATTAGGTATAAGTATCGTCGGACCTTGTTGGGTGTTCTGGGTATCAGAGTGTGCAATGTATCTCTAAAAGATCTGGATGCTTTTCTTTTAGAGAATAGAACAGTTTACCGCTACACACCGCTCGTGGCTTGTATGATAATATTCAAAGAAAATCTGAGGCTGACCTGACAGCAGTGGGAAAATCTCATCACTAATAAAAGATTGTCATTATTTTCTCCACCTACTGTATAACTAATGCAATCCGTTCTTCTGTACTATTTAAAATCTCATCACACGTTTAATAAATTGTCCCAAGTTTGTTAACCTGACTTATGCTGCAGTAGTGAATAAGGTTCATAAAAATCCTTTTTTATTTTTTTATTATTGTGAGAACAAAAATCCCAGGAAAAGATTATTGTAGGCGAACAATTGTTGTAATCTTTAGGAATGTTGAATGGATGAGAGTTCTCCCTCCCCCGAATTCAATGTAATGTTAGAGAAAGGACTCATTACATTGTTTGTTGACCCACGGTGCAGTTTGTGGCCATATGGAAAACCTCAGTGTAGGTGGGAGGGAATGGCTTCTTGTTTTCTGCAATACCCCAAACTATGGGTAACAAAGCAAATTGAATTCATTAAAAGCCATTCTTTAAATCAATCAGGATCAGAGAAGGCCATAGGTAGATCACCATGTATTGTAGAACTGCACCTCCCATAATGGTTTCCAAGTCTTTAGAATGCACATAAGGATCTAGGGTTTAACCACCCCTGATATAGACAGATAAGCTGATTTGAATTGTTGAATCAACCTCCAGCTCTCAATCACCTCATAAGGGCCTATGATCTCCACATTACTTAGCTATGGCACAAAGTAGGCACCTAAATCAGTCTCTTACAAACATGGACAGTCATCACCCATTTCCCTCACTGACTTAGCACCTCCGCCAGCGATCACAGTGACATATCTCAGCCAGCTATCAACACAGCGACATATCTCAGCCAGCGATCACAGCGACATATCTCAGCCAGCTATCAATACAACAACATATCTCAGTCAGCTACCACAGCGACATATCTCAGCCAGCTATCAATACAGCGACATATCTCATCCAGCTATCAACACAGCGACATATCTCAGCCAGCTATCAACACAGCGACATATCTCAGCCAACTATCAACACAGCGACATATCTCAGCCAGCTATCAACACATCAACATATCTCAGCCAACTATCAACACAGCGACATCTCTCAGCCAGCTATCAACACAGCGACATATCTCAGCCAGCGATGACAGTGACATAGAAACATAGAAACATAGAATGTGACGGCAGATAAGAACCATTCGGCCCATCTAGTCTACCCAATTTTCTAAATACTTTCATTAGTCCCTAGCTTTATCTTATAGTTAGGATAGCCTTATGCCTATCCCACGCATGCTTAAACTCCTTTACTGTGTTAACCTCTACCACTTCAGCTGGAAGGCTATTCCATACATCCACTACCCTCTCAGTAAAGAAATACTTCCTGATATTACTTTTAAACCTTTGTCCCTCTAATTTAAGACTATGTCCTCTTGTTGTGCTAGTTTTTCTTCTTTTAAATATAGTCTTCTCCTTTACTGTGTTTATTCCCTTTATATATTTAAATGTTTCTATCATATCCCCCCGTCTCGTCTTTCCTCCAAGCTATACATGTTAAGATCCTTTAACCTTTCCTGGTAAGTTTTATCCCGCAATCCATGAACCAGTTTAGTAGCCCTTCTCTGAACCCTCTCTAAGGTATCAATATCCTTCTGAAGATACGGTCTCCAGTACTGTGTACAATACTCCAAGTGAGGTCTCACCAGTGTTCTGTACAATGGCATGAGCACTTCCCTCTTTCTACTGCTAATACCTCTCCTTATACAACCAAGCATTCTGCTAGCATTTCCTGCTGCTCTATTACATTGTCTGCCTACCTTTAAGTCATCAGAAATAATCACCCCTAAATCCCTTTCCTCATATGTTGAGGTTAGGACTCTATCAAATATTCTGTACTCTGCCCTTGGGTTTTTACGTCCAAGATGCATTATCTTGCACTTATCCACATTAAATGTCAGTTGCCACAATTCTGACCATTTTTCTAGTTTACCTAAATCATTTGCCATTTGGCTTATCCCTCCTGGAACATCAACCCTGTTACATATCTTAGTATCATCAGCAAAAAGACATACCTTACCATCAAGACCTTCTGCAATATCACTAATAAAAATATTAAAGAGAATGGGTCCAAGTACAGATCCCTGAGGTACCCCACTGGTGACAAGTCCAAGCTTCGAATATATTCCATTAACTACAACCTCTGTTGCCTGTCACTCAGCCACTGCCTTACCCATTCAACAATATTGGAATCCAAACTTAAAGATTGCAGTTTATTGATAAGCCTTCTATGTGCAACAGTGTCAAAAGCCTTACTGAAATCTAGGTAAGCAATGTCTACTGCACCACCCTGATCTATAATTTTAGTTACCCAATCAAAAAAATCAATAAGATTAGTTTGGCATGATCTCCCTGAAGTAAACCCATGTTGTCTCTGATCTTGAAATCCATGTGTTTTTAGATGTTCAACAATCCTATCCTTTAACATGGTTTCCATCACTTTCCCCACTACTGAAGTAAGGCTTACTGGCCTATAGTTGCCCGACTCCTCCCTATTACCTTTCTTGTAAATGGGCACAACATTCGCTAACTTCCAATCTTCTGGGACTACTCCTGTTAACAATGATTGGTTAAATAAATCTGTTAATGGTTTTGCTAGTACTAAGCTCTTTTAAAAGCTTTGACATAGCTCAGCCAGCAATCAACACAGTGACATATCTCGGCCAGCTATCAACACAGTGACATATCTCAGCCAGCAATGATTGCAAGATATTACAGAGAACAATTATCCCACAGGGCCCTAGGAAGCTGACCGGTTTGTGCCCTCCCATTCATTCCTAATAATGGAAGTCTCTACACAGGTGCCTTTTGATTAATTTGGCTATGGCAAGATAAAGATACTGTGAGGGTGTTGCAGAGTTTGTCAGACTCACCATTACATGACTCTACATTTGATCAGCTGACAAAAGTGAGTTAATTTCATATCTCCAACATAAATTGTACATTGTATCCATGCAAACGTCAATCCACCATGTTTTACCAATGTTATCATCCTCACATAGCCCTCTCTGTACCCATCTATATATTTCACACAGTTTTGTGCGATTATTACCTAAATATTGGGACGAGAGCCCCAAGTTATAGTGTTACCACCTCATTCAAAAGTATCCCTATTCCCAAACATAGTTTATTTTTCGCTTACACATAAATCCATAGCCTCCAACATGACTGATCAGATATACTATAACCTTATAACAGGCTTACTATTTTATTTGTCCATTAGAAACTACACCAGCTTCCCATATAAATACAAACCAAACATAGGAGGGGTATTGCAAATAATGTTTCAAGTCATCCTGCAATAAATCTGCTACATATACAAAAGACGTAGGTACAGTGAGCAACAATTCATTCCATTTGCATTGTCCTGTCTGTCTCTGTCAAAGGGTAGCAGGGTCACTCATACGGAAATGTAGAACTGGTTTTACCTTTATTCAATGAAGCCAGGAGCCGAAGGCAACATTAACTAATGACTGGAGACTCTCCACATCAAAAGAGCAGATGTAAACACTTAACTGGAGACATCTCTTCCATTTTGTGGATTTCATGGTTTATTAACTAAAAAAAGTTGTAGTAAACCAGAAACCAAATCATGCAATTCACAATAAAATAGACAAACTGCAACTCAAGCCAAGTTAGAGATTAGAGATATTTTTTCCTTATTTTTATAATTTGATTTTAAAATGACTACAATTTGCCCATGGTGAATATATCAGAATGGAAATCAGTACTTGTGCAATCGACTGATCGTGCTTAATGTTTCACAGGACACATGTTCGATTCCATTGTCAGACCCTCCAGCAATCTCAGATTTGACAGGACGTCCTGATTTGAATGTTTGGTCCTGTTTTCCTGGTGTCTTTCAACTGTCCTCACCAAGGACAACACAAATGCATCACTACATTTCCTTGCACTGCGCTAAGTGGTGTCAGGGCATTAGGGCTGATGCTCTGGCCTTGCATTCTGTAATAGGTCCAAAAAATATTTTGCTCCATAACCCAACACAAGGTTTAATATGATTTTTTCTTAAAGGACCACTATAGGCACCCAGACCACTTCAGCTTAATGAGGTGATCTAGGTGCCTGGTCCATCTAGGGTTAACCCTTTTTTCTATAAACATAGCAGTTTCAAAGAAACTGCTATGTTTATGTTAGGGTTAATCCAGCCTCTAGTGGCTGTCTCATTGAAAGCCGCTAGAGGGCTTCCGCGTTTCTCACTGTGAAAATCACAGTGAGAAGACGCCAGCGTCCATAGGAAAGCATTGTGAATGCTTTCCAATGGACTGGCTGAATGCGCGCGCGGCTCCTGCAGCGCATGCGCATTCAGCCGAAGAGGAGGAGAAGAGGGAGGAGAGGAGGAGGAGAGCTCCCCGCCCCGGTGCTGGAAAAAGAGGTAAGTTTAACCCCTTCCTCTTCATTCAGCCCGGTGGGAGGGGGACCCTGAGGGTGGGGGAACCCTCAGGGCACTATAGTGCCAGGAAAACGAGTATGTTTTCCTGGCTCTATAGTGGTCCTTTAACTAACTGTGTCTACAGATACAGTACAGAACAGTCAGTGTGATTACGCATCCTCATACGGTGGCAACATAGAGATAGTCTGCATTATTCTGCAGAGCATTGCTCCTATCGGTATAGACTCCTGTATTTATAACGTTTATTTTGACAATTCTCTAGAACAAAAGGTTAGACGGAAAGTTTGGGAAGCGACAGATTTTATTTTGATTCTCTCAGCTAACCCACTCCTGCTCTCTGTATTCACAGCTACGTTTACAGTAAATCCATATTTTATTCACGGTCTGAATAACTGCAGGAAAAGGCAATAGCTGTGACTTCTGTCTGAGTATGTGATGGGAAACAACTCCGGATCTCTAAGTAAATAAATACCCAGCTGTCGGCATGTTGAGATCATTCCAGAGAGGGCAGCGAGTGGGAGGGCAGGTGGCTACACTAAATAATGGAGGATATCACACTTTCTTAATCCTACTTCCTAATCCTAGGTTCTTCTGTTTTAATGGAATTAGTAACTGGTAACAGTTGTTTTTAACATATTGTAGTGTAAATCAATATTTCTAACAGATTAACAATATTTCCAGCTTTTTTGTGTGTGTGCCCAACTCCCCCAGTCCCCCCAGAAAAAAAAGATATAGACAATCTTAAAGGGACACTGTAAGTACCAAAACCCATACAGCTGAATGTATTGGTCTTATTGCCTAGATGCCGTCTCTGCAGGCTGACAGATGTAAACATTGACATTTGCGAGAAAGAGCAATGCTTACATTTGTCAGACTATGTGCCTTAAGTGGCTGTCAATCAGGCAAAGAGTCAATTAGGCTGCCACTAGATGCATTTCCTTGTGAAGACTATAAAAATGTACAGTCCTCACATTGACAGGGAAGTGTCGTCATAGAAAAGAATCCTATTGGTGCATCAGATTGATTGCCGTACACGCACTGTAGAGCCATCGTTACTTCTTTTTGGAGAAGCATTTGATTGGCCAAGATCATCAGATAAATGAAATCATCAAAGTAAGGAGTGGCGTTCATGGCAAGACCAAGACGCCATTGCAGTAAAGTGAATAAAACTTTATTATTTTAGTTTATATAAGAAGGCCCTGCATCTAAATGGGAGCAAGGACACATATTTGTGGGGGTTGTTTCCTTAACGTCCTATATGATGCTCCTTGAACACCATTTTCTGATAAAAAAAATAAATAAATTATTTTTTCACATTCAAAGATGACAGTCCCATCTGTGCCCTGGGAGCTGAATGAAGTTCTACTTACCTAACGTTCTCCCACACGAGAGCTGCCATTTTCTTTTCACTCGCAAAAGTAAACACTGGAATCTATGTAGGATCCATTGAGGTTGTGGGATCCTCCATTGACTTACTCTCACAATCCACAAGAAGTCTCTTCGCTAGTGTAGTCGCTAGTGATAGCTATTGGGGTTGACAAACATTGATACACCTTTTATCAACTTTGGCCTTGTCCAGGAGTAGTCCCTACTTTATCTTATGATGTTATTTGAAGGAGTAATCATTGAGATTCCAATGCAGTCAACGCAATCAATAATTAATAGTAACACAAATTGGCATAGCTGCTGCTACTTTCAGTATGTCCTTAACTCATTATTATTGATCTTTGATCCATGGCCTATATTTATTTGTGATTTGTACACATGCACAGTAAGTGGTGAAAAGAATGGCGTTTGCAGGGAATAAAGATGTTACTAAGAAATAATTTCTAGTAGTTAAGGTGGTGTAAATAAATAAGTGAATAGGTCAACGTGTTAACCCTATTTTAAAATTTATTTTATAGGTTTTTTTTATATATCACAATTTTTCTGTTTTGTATTTTTACATTTTATTAACAATATTTAGTATTTTAAAAAATATAAGTCTTGGGGCGGGGCCTGACAGCCGAGCTAGCCAGACGTGCTTGCAGAGAGCTCCGGCATAAACGCAGCATTATATTGGCACATTGGCTCATACCCATCCCCCATTTTCTTTCCTTGTCTATTTATTTCCAGGGACATTAGAAGGAGTCCTTGTTTGGGACTGCTGCCTTCCTGATTAGCGCTGACTTTACTCCTTGTTTTATTATATTGGCAAATGTATGCTACAATCTCGACAAAAGCAGCCCAGCTCACCAAAACAGCAGTTCTGAACCAAGTAGAGACCCATGGACACCTGCCTCGTAAAAAATTCTGGGGTGAACGCTCCACACTTCACAGATGAGTCCTAACTTGGAAAGCAGCCTAGGGGCCGGGAGAGGCGACCGATCTTCCGCCATGGAGACCACAAATAGCTTCTGGACCAGTGTGGGTTATCCCGGTCCCATCTGGGGAAACCAACAGGCTTCAATCCTGAAATCCCTCGGCCGGAATGCAGACCGCCTGTCGGGCCCAAATGGCTGCCGAGCACCAACCACAAGAAAGCCCAGGCGTGAAAAGAGTGCTTTGAAGCTCAGTTTGACGGCATCTGCGGAGACTTCTGGAGGAGCATAGAGCTTAACGCCACCCACCCCATTAAACCTACTGCACAGGGGACTGGAGCTGAAGCGGCGGCTTATCGACCCAGCGCCCACATGGAGAAGCGACCATCTCACCGACGGGCCCGCCGGCAGACTCCCCAAGCACCGAACTGCACAGCAGCACGACGCTACCAAACACGCACCTTCCCACCTCACAGCTGCGTCCCTGAATGGCACTCACGAGCCGACTCCAAGCTGGCATGCTGCTCAGTCGGAGAGCTCACATATGGCGCTACAACTCACGGGCACTGAGACGGCCTGGAGGCCACGACCCAGTTACTAGACTCTGTGGCGGAGCAGTCAGTGAAGTACACAACCACACAGGCACTTGGGACCGGTGGTGCTCTCACCTTCAGCAAGACGGACTCAGGTTCCCTGGGTTTGGCAGGCTGCCACTAGTGGACATTGGTTGAGCCGCCTCCGGCTACGGCTACAGGCCGCCTAATGCACTGCTTACCCCCAATACTCAGTTTGCCCGACCTGCTACCCAGCGACACCCGCAGAAACCGGCAATAAGCCTCTAAGCCAGCCAACCTATATATAAGTATTATTATATACCATGTTATTTAGCAATGTTTGTCCCCAGTTTGCAGTAAACTTAAGTACCCAGCAGCTACCAAGCTCCAGAACTAATCTTAATTTTAGTTTAGCATGTTCTACTCACTTCTCAGCATAGATAGGTTAATGTCAGCCTACATGAGATGTTCCTTATAAGCTAACTGGCTTAGAACCAACTGACATACCTTGTCTTAGCCTGTTAAAGGACCACTCTAGGCACCCAGACCACTTCAGCTTAATGAAGTGGTCTGGGTGCCAGGTCCTTCTAGGGTTAACCCATTTTTTCATAAACATAGCAGTTTCAGAGAAACTGCTATGTTTATGAATGGGTTAAACCTTCCCCTATTTCCTCTAGTGGCTGTCTCATTGACAGCCACTAGAGGCGCTTGCGTGCTTCTCACTGTGATTTTCACAGTGAGAGCACGCCAGCGTCCATAGGAAAGCATTATGAATGCTTTCCTATGTGACCGGCTGAATGCGCGCGCAGCTCTTGCCGCGCGTGCGCATTCAGCCCAGAAGGAGGAACGGAGGAGGATCGGAGGAGGAGAGCTCCCCGCCCAGCGCTGGAAAAAGGTAAGTTTTCCCCTTTCCAGAGCCGGGCGGGAGGGGGTCCCTGAGGGTGGGGGCACCCTAAGGGCACTATAGTGGTCCTTTAATTACTAAAAAAAAAAAAAAAAAATGAATGAACAGCTCTGGCTTGCTTACCCTTAATATAAAATGTGCAGATTTTCTTGTGTGCCATGAAAATGTAACTATGTGAATTTACTTAATGTGCTTGTCTGTGCTGTTGTGGCATATCAGACCTGTTTGTATTATCTTGCACGCTAAAAATAAAAAATATAATAATTTTTTTTTTTAAATATTAAAAAAAATATTACAAAATAATAAGTCTTGAAAGTTCTAAAAAATATCTTAATATCCCAAATATTTGATGAGATGCACACACGATAGTGTTAAAAATAAGTAATTTACCACAAAGTGCCAACAAGCACCGTGATGTGGTCCTTTACGTATCTTTGATTGTAACACTACAGTATGCGCGTACGTTCCAATAATGCCTTATCAAATAGACTGAATATTTGTTTTTGTATTCTGTGCATTTTTTTCCCTTTTTTTAAATCTGTATATTTAGTTTTATCTCACAGCTAAATAATGAAGAAATAAAAACTGACATGCACGCTGTATCAGGAAGAATACTTTTCAGGCTACTCTTTTTAAGTGACTCCTTTTTTTACAGCATCAATGTCACACACATTAATCATTCATCCTATCCCTCTCCCCACATTTATACCTCCCAATGTTGGGAAGCTTCTGGGAAGCCTAATTTTACAGAATTCTTTATATTTTTCAGAAATTATGCATATTGGTCAATATAAAATATCTAGCAATTGATTAAAAGACAAAAAAATGCAACTCTAGTGTATTTTTTTTTTACTGTCAGAATATTTATATCAACAGACATTTTGTGCTAAAAAGAAATTAAAAGTGTATATTGCCAAAGCCACGCAAAACAAAGCGGACTCCATTTTGCTATCTTCAGGATAGCAGAGACATAGTTTCTTCTTACTTTCACTAACCAAGATAAGCAATTAAGCAAGGGGGATGGAATGCTCTGTCTAAATGTTAAAGGAATGTATTATCTAAACACAGACACTAGTGACAGAGAAGACTAATTAATTTTACAAGGTACCATTGTAAGAAAGGGGTGAAATTGAGTTTAGAACTGTCAATTTTACAAGTTACGATCAAAGTAGATGCCACAAAGACTGAGACAGACTGACAGCAAATCTAAGTTATGGTAGTCATTTTAGATAAGCCAAATGAGGTCAAAATCGTCATCAGGAAAAGTTAACTCTTTCCTGGATAGGATGGTTTCGTTAGACGAGACTGCCCACTATGGATCAAATACCTAAATTGCGACCCATAGATTGGACACACCTACGGCTTCCTATTGGTTTATCAACTAATGACGTACAAAGAGTCTGGCCCTTTAAAAGTAAGGACAAAGGGATACAGAAGAGAGAGAGGAATTGGAAGTTTGGGGACTCCAACTTGGACATGCAGAGAAATCCAGGACAATATCTGGGACTAACACTCTACCCTTAAACTCTCTTGGACATAAACTCTTAAACTCTTTAATACTTTTTCTATCACTCACGCACCTACATACAACCAATCAAGTTTCTGGGACTACCTACTCATCTGATGAGAATATCTACATAACTGGTAATTATGCTGGTTTTATTTAATTAATTTAAATTAATTTAAATTTACTAATAGCATGATATATGACTGGATAAATCACGGTCAGATTTCATATTTAGAAATCTTAGTTAACTAAAGAATATATAGTTATAAACATTCCATTCTGCAGGTGGAATTAAGAATAATTATATATTAATGTGATATTATCACATGTTAGCATACCGTTGTTTTTATCCAGGTGTATTGATTGGCTCTAATATAAGAGAAGATATCTTTTAGACAAATTAAAATATCCAATTAAAAATCTGGTAGATTATTCTTATTGGATGGTTCCAGGAAATGACTAATGAGCTGGTTTAAATGTATTTTAATTGAAAATCACAGGGGAATAGGATACTATATGCCCAGGAGGATCTAGCCAGCATTGAAAAGGTTACTCAGTTGATCTAACGGTTAGCCAGGGTTTTATGGCCCTTCGCTGTGAAAAGCTTCACTTTTTGTCTGTAAGGATACCCTCATAAATCGTGTAAGTCTTGACAGAAAATGCTGTTTAGCCATTGAAACGTGTATACCCATTCCATTGTATTGTATACTATGTTATACTAAATATTCACTGATTATTATCATGCATGATGCCTAATATTTGTTAATTAATTTGTTACAATAAAAATAAATCTATTTTTATAACAAATTGTGAATTAATTGTATGGAATACTTTTCACTTACATGATAAACGATCTCTAAGATCTAAGAGAATTGAAATAGTGGGCAATTCTCGACTGCTTAAAATTATCATCCCATAAATATCCCCACATTACACTAAAAAAAGTAAGGGGCTATTTAAACACCATAACCACTACAGCCTGTTGTATGCCAGCATACCCCTGCTGGCACTGTCTCTGGTTCTCTGATCAGACCCCCAATAATACATATAGCTACTTCTAAAGTTAAACGTCCACATTAGCAATATCAATTTTGTCGAGCATTTGTCCGGCATTCATTGGCCGAATCAATGTAATTGTTATTGTTTATATGAAAACATAACAGCTATATGTCAAGAAAAAGAACAGGCCACAGGCACGGGGGTGGGCAATCTTTGGGTTGTGTCAAACTTCTTTAATAAGTTTGACACAGAGGGTGCAGCCAGGGGCGTGCGGGCACCATAAACACTACAGCAGGATGTAGTAGTCATGGTGATTGGAGAACTATTTAAATTTTTTGGTGTGAAATATAAAAGGTACAAAAAGCTCAACCTGTGCCCCTAAATACTGCTTTTTATATAAAAAAAATTACATAATGTCAACCTGCAGCTGCCCTCATTTTCCATTTCTTACAAAATAAGTTCCAGAATGAGAAGAATTCCACTTATAAACCTTCCCCTCCAATTCTCACATTCCTAATCGCATCAGGCCTCATACAGAAACCAGTTAAGAGGAACATGGTCATTCGAGAGCTCAGAATGAAACACAATACAAACACATAATCCCACACCAAATCATTCGCGTGGCCTTCTTTCAGCCTCTGTGACATCACCCCGAGGTAAGCTGAAATCACAAAATTGCTAAAGGGAAGAATTTTTCCCGTTCAGCTGTTGAGATGCCATAAAACTTAAATACTCTAAGTCTGACATTAAATTATAGGGTTCCCTCCTTGAATAAACCTCACGTGTATAGACAATGAGAAGTTAGTGACTGCTGGAAGAAATAGAATAGGGGAATTAGTTATACAGAGTATTGCATCAGTGATTATTATAATCATATACTGTAGTCACTCCAATCGAATGCGCCATTAAATCTAACGTGCACCTACATTTTTGAAACCTGGAAGCTGAAACACTGCGATGCGAATGTGAATTGCAAATGGAAGCAGAACGCCATAACTAATATGGGCTGGCAACCATAAAGTCTATTTTTCAACTCTATCTTTTGAGGTGTTAGGACAGATGTTCAGCTCAGAATGTCTTATCCTAGTTATATATTTGCTGGTGAATTCAATTAAACTTATACCTTGTGTCAAGGCCGTTGACCTTAGACGGTTTACTTGTACTGGACAGTAAAAAGCTAACATTTTTGCTACAGAATGAACAATCCATCAAATAGGGTTAAAGGACCCATACTCATTTTCCTGGCACTATAGTGCCCTGAGGGTGCCCCCATCCTCAGGGTTCCACTCCCGCCGGGCTGGATGGCGAGGAAAGGGTTAAATCTTAAAAAAAAATTTCCCTGAAACTACTATGTTTATAAAAAAAAGGGTTAATCCTAGAGGGACCTAAAACCCAGACCACTTCATTAAGCTGAAGTGGTCTGGGTGCCTAGAGTGGTCCTTTAATAACTAAACTCTGATATTTTGTGAATGAAATCTACATGGCGCTACTGAAAGTTACGACTACTGCGGTGCTGCCGGAAATCTTTTCCAGATAAGATATTTTTTTCTCAGGTCTTTTTTTTGGGATTAGTTTCACAATACTTTGGAGTCCAGAAAATAATCGTGATAGTGATGATTAATGGGAAGCCCAGCCTTGCTGGGAGGAGAATGATCTAGTACCTCACATTCTGCCACCTACCCTTTTTCTTCTGTACGCTTGGACTTTAAAGGGACAGGTTAAGCACCATAACCACTCCTACACCATCCCCTTTGCCAGCAAACCAAAGTAACAAACTTGGTAAATAGATTCTCGAATACAGGCATTTTATTTTCCATGTTGGGGATTTTGGTATTACATTTTCCAATCCATGATCAATACCCAGATTAGTGGATTACTAATGAACAGTAATTGTTACAGATTGCTTTAAATCTCCTGAGTCACGGTACTTTTACAATACCTACCCTTAGTAGTCTGTAGCTATTGACTGATTCTTGTGGTGGCTTGAAAACAGAGAGCGGCCAGTCTCAACCTGCTTCTAAACAAAAACACAGGCTTTGAGGCCAGCCTTTAACCTCTGACATTGAAAGGGTTCATTCACACAGCTTTAAATGAATAGCCTTTCAGGCATTCTCAGGTTAAACCCTCCAGTGTTCTTTTATTATAATTACACATCATTGTTGACTTCTTTTTTTAAATGCAACCAACCTCCTAACTTACCAAAGTGGCCTGTGCATTGTCTTTTCTTGATATGGGCAAAGATTTTTATAAAACATTCCAACAGAATTTCCAGATAAGTTGCCAGATGACCTACCATCTCTGCCTGGCCGCGTCACTTCCTTATGGTGATGGCCAGAACATGAAAAGTGCTGACCTGGAGTATGTAAAAATTATAAGCTGGAGGGGCATCAACTATTTGAACACCACAGTTAATTTTGGATTCAATCTCCATTAATGAATTGATCTTCCTTCAACAGTATATGATTTCTACATACTTTTCTCCGCCTGCCTATCAGCATGTAGAGGTGATGTGTATCTGGCAATCATACGCTTATGTCTGCAGGGCAGGCCTTTCCATATGTTCTGCGTTGTGTTCCTAATTGCCTGGCCAATCCTGATCAACTGGATGCTAATATCCAGAGGTGTAGGCTGTCTACATACACATTACACAATCCCACACAGTCCAAAGTCTCTGCTCACACACATGTCTTACTGAATAATACATTAACAAATCACAAGTCTGGTGTGAGAACCATAGGGCGCTGGTAGACACTGGAATAGTTAAAATGTGACTTCCAAAGACGTATGACCTCTCTGAGTCCACACCATGTGTCTCTGGGTCCAAAACATATTTAAAGGTCTTATGATAGCTAGGCAGAGCAATTCCTCTTAAAAAACAAAAACTAAGGGTTTATCCGCTAAATCAATAATTATGCAGTATTGAAGAGTAAACTGACATTTTAAGGCCAAAATTATCAAAGTGGAAAAATATCTAACCTACGAATTTTTACACTCCAGTCATTTTGGCTTTAAAATCCTCTTGGCAACTGGCAATGTTATAATAAATGTGTCTATTTTGGACTAAAAGATTCTCCTAGTAAATTCTTTATTTTACTTATTTAACCCCCTTTTTTTCCATGGCTCATACCTAAGACAATTTTGGAAATAATCCTTGACAATAATTTAAGCATAGCTAAAAGTCTAGATTTTTTTGGGGGGGTGGTGAAAGGGGCAGGTGTAAGGGAGATGGAGAATACATCAGAGAAAATATGATTAAATAAAATGGGCATTGATGCAGACATCGTGTAAGCTTAAGTTTCATGAGATATCTGGAATTTAAATAAATAATTCTCCTTATCTAAGCCAGGCCATTAGAACAATTCATTCTGTTTTAAAGCACCGACTGTAAACAAAGGGGTGAATTATGAGATGCCTGTTTGAATTGCTTCTCTGCCCCATCGTTCTTTAACTGTGTGAGAAGAAAGTCAGCACTCAGAACTAGCCCCAGAATAATACCCCAAAACGCAGAATTATATAAAGGAGATACAAATCATGGTCACTGTGTTATAATGACATTATCTATAGCTTAATACACATGCACAATTAATAGATTATACAACTAGTTAGAGCTGTTACAGTTACTGCTGATAGGTGTATGCACAGTAATAGGTGTTTCATGCATCTGCAATGTGTCATTTAAACAAGCAAAAATGAATCTACAAAAATTGAGATATATATATATATATATATATGTACATCGCTACACTCTTTGCTGGCGTTATATAAACAACAAACTAAATGACTTACGAAGCGGGGTTTGTCCGACTTTACCACCTGATGTCCCACAGAGGGGATGTAAACTTCGATCATGTTGTCTGCAAGTTAAAATCCAAATTATAACCCTGGAGAGGAGAGCACAGACTGCAAGATAAATTCGCCTCAAGAGCTTGACATCCCAGCACTCAGATCCCAGTGTGCTGCTACCCAGCCAATCCCTAGGATCAGGTTAACAGGGGGGCTGGAGAGCCCAGGGCTAGAACATCTGATGTATTCATGTCATTCCCACCTCCTCCTCCTCTCTCTCCCTCTGTGCCCTCTTCAGCTGTTTGAAATTTAGTAACCCTACACTCCTCTCCCCTGTCCCTCCCCAGGGGCTGGGCCCTTGTACTGTCACTGTCCCCTCCCCAGTCCCATTCATGTGCAAGTCACCATGAAAAGTGTCCTCCCCCAGTTTACACAAATACACAGGCTGTCTGGCTGTCTAGATAAACTACAGACTGGCAATTGACAGAAGCCATGGCGACTAACACACTATAATGTTCCTTTAAATGGAATCCTCTTAAAGAAAGAGCACACTTTATACAATGTATTAATTTGTCCCCACATAAACTCTTGTCTGATTGTCATCTATTGGTGCTTGAATTTAATATTGATATTTACTAAAACTCTTTTTTTCTAGTAATTGCTTTCCATTGAGAGTTTCCAGTGTGATAGCAAAATCCAGAGTGAAAAAGCTTATAACACAAATAATAGGAATTTATCTGCTAAATTCTGAATTATAGCAAGTTGATATCCTAATAGCAAAATTGATTCTGATATAGCCTAGCTATGACTAGCAACACAGGTAAATTGGGGATTAGTTTCAGATCAAATATTTTTTGCCTAAATGTTGCCATTTGGAATGATTTCAAATTTTCTGCAGTTCCAAGTTTAGTGAATAAATCCTTGTTTTGTGTTTCCTTTTTAGCAATGTTCCCTCTGGCATTTGTACATTTAATTACACACCTTTCAGCAAAATGTCTAAAAAGAGACGTTTCACTTACAGGCTGTGCTGTGGAGGAAGTTTTACTGGTAAATTTAGTCACCTTGAGGACTTGGCTCTGTAAACCATTTTTATAAGAACATAGTGGGTCTCTATAAAAAAGTGTTTACGTGAGAAAAAAGACTGTAATTGTGACACAAT
Source organism: Pelobates cultripes (assembly GCA_933207985.1). Taxonomy (NCBI): domain Eukaryota; kingdom Metazoa; phylum Chordata; class Amphibia; order Anura; family Pelobatidae; genus Pelobates; species Pelobates cultripes. The sequence continues at coordinate 47,788,665 of OW240914.1, forward strand.
TATTGACTGTAACTAAATATAGAATGATTTTTGGCAGTAATACATCCCTGTGTATCGGATTCAACAAACTAGGAATATCTATTTAGTTATTTTATTACAGAAACTAAAAAAAATAGTCAAAATAAAAGTGTAGATCACTTTATTGAACTCCAGCTCTCTGCTATTTTGTACCAGACGTCATCTGTGCTGAACATAGGTAAATACCCTGTGTGTTGGCTAGGGGTGACAGGAGTAACAAGCTTACAGATTTGTAGGTGTCAATATAAGTAAAATAAAACATTTTGTAGTAACGAAAGTCACAAATCTTCAGTGAGAATGGAGAACTTCGACTGGAACTCTCGAGATCTGTAGATGAGATGAAGAATTTTTCCAAATCTGCTAATTTGGCCTAAATTTGGTAACTTTTTTCCTTTTTCGACCTTTATTTAGGTTACAATTACATTTTAAAAAGATAAAATCGAGGTACTTGCAGAGTGTAATCGTTATATCTTTAATTGGGTATTCTGAGGTGTATTTAACAAATTCGGTTTTCAATTCACAGCAGTTCACTGTTTAGTAAATAAACCCATAAGAAAGTATTGGCATCTTAAGCAAACAAATTAAAGGGCCACTTGTAAGCACCATAACCACCACATCTCAATGTAGTGCCCAATGTTCAGCCAATAAATACTGTCCAAATATAGAACAGTAATATGTCCAGCGAGGGGTTGGGCCACAAGCATCTGTAGGATAGTCAGTCTATGAAACCTCTGTGCTAAATTGAACCTGTAATGCATATGTTTACTTAAAGGGAAACTATAGTGTGTAAAAAAACTTAGTTGTATTGCTAGCACTAGAATACCCTCTGCCCCTCCCACCCTTAGCGCTGAAATGGTTAAAAACCCTTTTGTCCCTTACTTGATTCCGGTTCCAATGTCCATTGGCATTGGGTCAGGCTCCGCCTCTGCTCCTCTTCCACCGAGATCAGCCAGTGTCGGGGTCTAATGCGCGGCGAGCACTGTAAATCACATTAGGACTTCCTCATAGGAAAGCATTGCCTCAGTGCTTTCATATGGGGTTTTAGCGGTCCTCATGCAAAGCGTGAGGACATCCGGCGTCCATTAGGCAGCCAAAAGTCTCCTAAATCACCTGGAAGCGCCTCTGGTAGACAGCCACTAGAGATGTAGTTAACCCTGCAAGGCAATTATTGCACTTTATTAATAACTGCAATAATTACAATTGCAGGGTTAAGGGGAAAGGCCCTGCACCCAGACCACTTCAAAGAGCTGAAGTGGTCTGGGTGCCTATAGAATCCCTTTAAGTTAATCCTGCCCAGCTCCCTCCATAGTGCACAAATAAAATGTTTATTTTATGTATTTATTTATTTTTTACTCACCTTCTATGTGTCTTTTACGTCTCTTCATCATACGCATCCTCCTCCTCAATGGCTCCAGCATCGTTATCAGCCCGTCTTTGTAGGCGGTAAGCTCCTGTCTGGCGCGGCCGCTCTTTGGGAAGCATAATATTGCTTCTCAGCGCATAGCTCAGCCTGCCAGATTGAAACCAAGCCTGTAGGGTGACCTGTTGCAGGCAGACATTGGCACACAGCGTATTCCAATAGTCTTGTGACAGAGGGTGGGGGGGTGGGGGTGTTAACAATGATTTATAGCAAATGCTATACATTGTTGAGCGATTTTGCTAGCCCAATGTATACACATATTAAAGAGAAAAATGACAGCAGAGCATTAACTAGCATAGCAGATACCCTTTAACACAGAACCAGGAACTATACCTGGAATTCGAGATAGTTCTCCTCTCTGCTAGTAAGTTAGCAGAAAATGGTAAAAAACAAAAACGAAAAAAAAAACAAGTGCATTTTTTTTAAATACATATGTGAGGGGAGACTGGGCACAACAAACTCCAGAATAATAAATATACACGTGTAATTCTAAAATTGGAGTGTTCCCACTCCCCCAACCCCACAGAGAGTCCTAAAATAAAAGATAAAAGTTACTTATCTCTCATCTAGTGGCGAGATAGTCTTCTCGCCACCCCTCTCCATCCTCAGGGGATCATCACAAATGATGATCCATCACTGCAATCCAATGCCTCTCATAGAGAAGCATTGGGGTCCTACAGTGCATGTACAGTAACCACCTCAATCTGCCGGTAGAATACTTTTTGAGAAGCATTGAGTCACATGTACCTATGTCAGAAGCCTTCACTTCCACTTCGAGCAAGTGCTCAATCCGAGTAAGGAAGAAAACTATGCCAGATGTGTGATTGCTAGCCGGGAAGGTGTAACTAGGGACATTTATAGAAGTATCTATGTCTTTTGAAATCGGCTCTTTTTAAAAAGTAGGAAGGAAGGGACAGACAGATCACACATAAAGGTCTTCGGATAAAGTACTTAAAAGATATGGTGTAGATATTGTGCGTTCTTGCTAAACTGGAAATATAGTTGTTTTGGAGAACTTTTGGCTAGTTTGGCCTGAAATTTGAAATTCACTTTAGGTTCCCAGCCATCTAACCCTGTCTGAGTCCCAGGTATCTAAATCTAGTCTTTATAATGTAACCACCATAGGACACACTTCCTGAATCTGCCATCTACTTCCTGCATTTTTATCTGTATTGTGTTTAATTGCATCATTTTCTGGTTGTGCTTTAATTGTATCACTCATGGATATATAATGCACATGAGCGAATGACTCAACAGCAGTGTCTCAGTGCGGTATGCAGATAGGGATGTAATAATAGATTCACACATAAATTATATAAATTAAAGGGACACTATAGTCACCTAAACAACTTTAGCTTAAAGTGTTTCAATAGTGCCAAGGATACAAAGCTGTATTCCTGGCACTATAGCTCTCTCTGCAGTGAATAACCTTTTGTTTACTTACGTGATCCCTGCGCCGATGTCCCTCGACGTGCGGGCGGTAATGTGATTATAGTGTCCCCTTAAACTGCAGGGAGATCGTTTGTTTTCTCCCTGCACATCTTTGGACTGCCAGAGATGAATAGCCTCTCCCAGCTTATTTAAGCCCAGTGACTCCCCAGCTGGCTTTTCAGAACTTTGGGGTTCATTTGCTAAATAGTAAATATTAAGGAATTAAAAAAAGAACAAACTTCACTGTGGATTTTCCAAGACAACTCATTTGTCCAACATTTTTGCAATTCACATTTCAATTCTCTGTAATTCACTTTTCAGGGAACAAGCATTAACCTTTCTCCTACAACTCCACCCAATGTTATTCATAACAGCAGAACGTTTGCTTGACAAATCTTTTAATTAGGCGCCTTTAGAGCTCGGACAATATTTAATTGTTATTGTCTGATACTTTTCAAGTCTCCTTTCTTCTGAAATATCTTTTTTTTTTGCCACCACACACCGTTTCCTCTGCTTCATGCGTGAACCTTATGCATACCACCCAACATTTCAGATGGGGAAAAAATAATACATTTTATGTATGTGGGGCCTGTTCTCAGACGTTCACTTTGAATACTCACTTTCGTGAATACCCTGTTAGTGGAATTCCATGTGAAGCTCCAGATGTCTTAATACAAAGCCCTGTAGTCTGTAGAGATCTCAGATTCAGCACCAAATAAGCACACCCTTCCTTTAACTGTTCCACCCTTTGCTCACAAGGAGTTGACCTAGTAATGTAGCCAGGTGAGATAATTATAGTCTGCTGACTGTGGTCTTGTACACTCCATTAACCCCTACATATCATCTGTCAGGCCCTGCCAATAGAGAGATTAACCCAACATTCTGTTATCAATAGATTAACAATGGCTCCAGGAGAGCTTTATGGTTTTTTTTTTTTTTTTACATTTACACATTTTTACAAAATATTAATTTTACTTTACATCTTCCCCATTTATGAATTCTATAAAAGTGTGGGGATCTCCTGTTCGTATGGCTTTCACAAATCTGGTTACCCCCAGGTTGACTGCGTATTCCGGGGAAAGCAGTGAGAAATGCTGGGTATGATAAGCTGCAGGAAGGGAAGCAATGCGTTCATTAAAAATGTATCCTAAATAAAATGGGTCTCTGCTGCTAGGCAAGAACTTTTCATGCGTCATTCAACAGCATGAAGAGATTAAAAAATTATTTTTTTTCATAAATATGTATTTTTTTCCAGTAATATTGTGTATAATTATTATTGCTAATGAAAACGATGGTAAAATCTTTAAGACAAAAAAAGTTACACAAAAATCTCTAAGAGGAATAAAAATTGCACATGACAAACAAGACAGAAAAAAAAAATGCATTAATATATGGAGTATTTGCACAAACGTGAAAGCGAACATGACAATTTTTATACATAACTTCCAATATGTGTACAAGAAAATCTAGTGGATCTGGCTTCTCTAGGGGTACATAAAACATGCCCCCTTTAGTATGTAACATTGACATGCTGCAAGACGGAAATCAGTTAACTGATGAAGGGACACTACAGACCCCCTAAAGTCCTCTGAGAAATTATAGGTGACTTATTAATAACAATTTAAGCAACTTACAGAAGAACAATGTATCTTATTTACACAGACTGATTTATTGTAGACATTTATTGTACTTTAAGGACACATTACTGTGAGTATTATTGCTGTGGAGCTCTTTAATACACATTTAGACATGCCAACAATATGTAGCTCCTAGACAAGAGGGACGGTAGTATTTATAAGAAGGCTAGAAGGATTTAGGCTTAACATAAGGACCGCCCCTCCCAAATAGGGACACTTGGGGGGTATGGAATTGTTTCACTGTCTGCCCTCTCTGTGCGGAATTTGTTGGCTCTTTAGAAATATAAATAATAATTTAGAACTACACTCCAGTTCAAAAGACATTTGATGCGATCTGGTTTAAGTTGTCTTCAATTCCACCAGTTGTAAGTATAGTTTAATTCAGCCAAATTGGAGGAACTTATTATTATAATTTGATTTATTTGCTGAATTTGCCGTGTAAAACGTGGCATTCAGTACACAGCATTCTTAGTATAATGGGACATTCACTGTAGGTTCTGCGTACACAATTTCTGCCCACATCCCTCCCATCTCCAGACCTTCACTATAAGGTAAATAAACATGTCCTTGTGTCACCAGTCTGATGTTAGTATAGGAATGTGTGCTCGATTATAGTATGCAGTACCCTAATATTATCATACCACGCTGCAGGAAGAGGCGAGCTTTGTGTGGGAGGAAAATTCCCTATAAATCACACAACGAAACATTATTATGTGTGTAGGGCAGACTGAGGTTTTTAAAGAGCTTATTTAAATGGAAATTATACTACTTTACTGCCTGTTTATTCCAGTATGGGGTGAACAATCCCAGATCGCTGGGTTACCTGCAAACAAAGTTTAGCGGTTGCAATTGATTACTGCTAAAATAAGAGACAGACGCTCATGTGGTTTATAAATGTCTCCAGAACCCGGGGATGACATTGCTTTCTTCTAATATACCGGTTACTAAAAATGCGTCTTTTTTAAAAAAAAATGTTTTTAAATAATTCTTTATTTTTGTAGTGCTTTGCAAATTTTACAATTTAACAGAGACATTGCAATTGGTATCAGAAAATGTTAACTGGTAGAGTACATTAAATGTCTGATTAACTGCACTTTTTCTGAAATTAAATTATAACATCAAGATATTCATGCTTGCGAAACGTATGGTAGGTGATGGTAGGTTGCTAAACACAGGCTAAGCGTGCTGAGCCTGAGAGAGATTAGAAAGGCACTTCAGAACTTTTACACATTTTGTTCCTAAATTCAAGCCTATGCTTCCTATCTAACCAAGGAGATGGGATATCGATTTAATCTTCCCAGGTGCAAGAGGGTACCCTTAAACTTATATACATGAGGAATAATGAGGAATAATTTATTATTATTATTATTATTGCCATTTATATAGCGCCAACAGATTCCATAGCACTTTACAATATTATGAAAGGGGATTTAACTATAAATAGGACAATTACAAATAAACTTACAGGAACAATAGGTTGAAGAGGACCCTGCTCAATCGAGCTTAATGAGGAATTGTCTGCTGAATTGACTTGAAAAAGAGGTAGTCTATGCTGATAATACACACCACAGTTTAAATATGGGTATTCTGCCCAAATATTATATAACGTGTATTAATTAGCATGGGGTACCCTGAAAATTGTAAACATGAGGCCCAATGAGGAGTTGTCTGCTTAATCAACTTATATCACCATGGCATTTAGTGTACTTGCATATTTTTAAGGTTTAACAGACAGACAAGTATGAGGCATGAGGCTGGTCAAACATGACTAACTGTTTAGGCAGAAAACTAGGCTGAAAGGGCCAGCTTGACTTGTAAAGTATAGGTATACATGAAACTTCAAAATGCAAGTTACAGGCTAATTAAAGGTTGAGACACCATCTGTAATATTACTATATAACTTGCTGGGAAATTACTCAAGAGAGTGGACCACTGGTAATGAGTCTGGACAGTATGGTCTTGCATCTCAGTGTGTGAGTGAAATATGAGGAGAAATAATATTAATAAAAATAACAGTTTGCAAAAACATAAGAGAAGGAAGTAATGTGGCGTCCGCCTGTGCAGGTGACTACATTGTGCAGGCGATAGGCCCAATGCCAGGCTCAACCTATTCCCGTGGATGTCTAGAGCAGAGTGTCGCTAAGTAAACAGGCAGAGCTGACATATAGCTAAACTAAACGTGCAAGCAGGGCCGGTGCAAGGATTTTTGCCGCCCTAGGCAAAAGAAAGATTTGCCGCCCCCCCTCTCCCCCCTGAGACATCGCAATGCCCCACCCATATGATCTGCCATATGAACTAATGCCAGTGTTGCACACAGTGTGTGTTTACATTAAAAAGCCTGCAGGGACCGGCTATAGACACCAGAACAACTTTATTAAGCTGCAGTGGTTCTGGGGACTATAGTGTCCATTTAATGTGAGGTAAATTAGAGATTAGTGTCACTAATAATATACTAGATTGCCTACTTACAATCAGATGAGGATGGTGATGGGCTCTGGCTGCAGTCTTGCTCCACTGGTCTGATGTAGAACAGGATCTCTGGAGGCTGTTTGTAACTGTGGTCACAAAATTCAATGTTCTGGGAAGCAGCTCCATTTTTTGGGGCCTCTTACATAGCTCAAGGTCTGGGCCCCAGGGCCTGACGGTGAGTATGCCCATAAAGCCCACCCATAAGTCCACCTACATGTTCCACCCATGAGTTCGCTCACAGGGAGTGGAATGTGTAGGGGATGTGTTATGTGTTACTGTAGAGGATCTAATGTGTGTGCTTATGGAATGTAGTGTATAGGGATACCAGTTTGTGTAGGTGATGCAGTGTGTATGTAGTGGAAGCAGTGTGTTTTTGTGTAAGGGATAGAAAGCATTGAGTGTTTGTGTATAAGGGATGTATTGTGTGTTTCTTGTTGTGTGTAAGGGATGCATTGTGTGAATCTGTGTTTGTATGCATAAGGGATGCAAAGTGTGTTTCTGTGTATGTAAGGGATGCAGTGTGTTTCTGTGTATGTAAGGGATGCAGTGTGTGTGTCTGTAAGGGGTGCGTTGAGTGTGTGTAAGAGATGCATTGTGTTTCTGTGTGTGTAAGAGAAGCAGTGTGTGTTTGCATGTGTGTGTAAGAGATGCATTGTGCGTTTCTGTGTATATGTGCAAAGGATGTATTGTCTTTATGTGTAAGGGTTGCATTATTTGTTTCTCTGTGTGTAAGGGAAGCATGTTGTGTTTCTGTGTGTGTGTGTGTGTGTGTGTGTGTGCGTGGGGTGTGAAAGAGCTCCCTGTCCTGCCCCCTGTCCTATAGAGCTCTCCCTTCCATCCCTTAGAGATCTCCCCTGCCCCTTAGTGGTCTCTCCTCTCCTCTCCCCTCTACCTCCCTTAGTGGTCTCCTTTTATCCCCGGCTTTCCATTAGTGGTCTCTCGTCTCCCCGTTAGTGGTCTCTGCTCTCTTCTGCCCCCCTTTCCATTAGTGGTCTCTCCTCTCCCCCCACCCTCCCCTAGTGGTCTATCCTCCACCCCCCTCCCTTAGCGGTCTCTCCTTAACCTCCTCCCCTTTAGTGGTCTCTCCCTACCCTATTTTCTCCTCAACCCCCCCCTGTGTTCTCATCTCCCACCCCCGTGTTCTCCTCTTATTCCCCCCTCCCTGTGTTCTCCACTTCTTCCCTCTCCTGTGTTCTCCCTTCTTTCTCCCCGTCCCTGTAATCTCTTCACCTCCCCGTAATCTTCTCTTCTTCTCCCCCCTCCCTGTAATCTTCTCTTCTTTATACCTCCTGATACCGCCACTGCTGTAATTTTTTCTCTTCTTCTCACCTTCCCTCTCTATAATCTCTTCTTCTCCCTCAATGTCACTTCTCTTCTACTCCCCTTCCCACCAATCTTCTCCACTCCCCCTGTAATCTTCTCACCCCCCTCCTTCCTGTAATCTCTTCTCACTCCACCCTCCCACTCCTGTAATTTTTCTCCGCTCCCCTGTAATCTTCTTCCCCCCCCTCCCCCTGTAATCTTCTTCCCAGTAATCTTCTCCCCCCCTCCCCAGTATCCTTCTCTCCTCTCCCCCTGCCCCCCCTATAATCTTCCCCCCAGTATCCTTCTCCTCCCCCTGTTATCCTTCCTCCTCTCCCCCTTCCCCCCCTTATAATCTTCTCCCCCCAGTATCCTTCTCCTCTCTCCCCTTCCCCCAGTATGCTTCTCCTCTCCCCTTCCCCTCCTATAATCTTCTCCCCCAGTATCCTTCTTCTCCCCCCAGTATCCTTCTCCTCCTCCCCCAGTATCCTTCAACTACTCCCTCTCCCCCTTCCCCTATAGTCTTCTCCCCAGTATCCTTCTTCTCCTCTCCCCAGTATCCTTCTCCCTCTCCCCTTGCCCCCCTATAATCTTCTTCCCCCTCCCCCAGTATCCTTCTCCTCCCCCTACCATCTTTTTCTCCTCACCTCCCCTGCCCTGTAGCGTGGCCGAGCTCCTATCCGGTCCGCCACCCGGAGCTCGGCCACGCTACAGGGCAGGGGAGGTGAGGCAGTGCAGCAGCCGTCTGAGCGCTCTCTATAGAGCGCTCAGGCGGCTGCGGCATTTAAAGGGCCAGCGATGGGGGCGCAGGGCGCCCCCTCCTATATGGCGCCCTAGGCGGCTGCCAAGTTCGCCTTATAGGAGGTGCCGGCCCTGCGTGCAAGTCTAGGCTAATATTCGAATGACATGTAAGGCTATTGGCCTGGTAATTAGTTTAGTTTCATAACATCACTATGTTATGCGTGTCCACCTAGAATAAGTATGCTAAGCCTAACATACAAGTCAAATAAAATAAAGTGAAGTAAACCAGCTTTAACAAGCTATTTAAATTTACAGATTGCTGAGAGCCAGGGTGATGTGTCTCCATGAGAGAGGGTGGCATGCGGCTGCTTTGTGGCAAGTATTTAGCTTGCGTCTCTCCCTTCCCTGGCTGTTTTTTACCCAATACCTGTGCTGACCATATGAGTCAAGTATGTATACAGTTCCTGGGCAGTCCCAGCTTGTTCGCTCCGCCGGCCCCAGGCCATCTCAAGAGCCTCAGTGTGGATCCCACTGCTCCGGTTTCCCATGCTACCGTAAGCTAAGACTCGGTAAGGTGCTTTCACCGCTCGTGCTCGAGGTCGCTCCTGCCTAGGATGTGGGTCATGCACCCAGGTTGTCCCCCTGTGGGCTCTCGGCCCTGAAAGGCAGTAGCGAATACTAGGCGACTCAGGACAGGACACTGCTTTCAAGCTGGCCCTCTTGTCCCCTGGCTTCCGTGGGCTGCAGGCTGGCTGAGGGCTCCGAGGCCTACTAGCCTCTTGGTGCAGATGGCCGGGAGGCGAGTTCCGTCGCTTCATGGTTTGATTCCGCTTCTCCTTACCTGGTGCCTCTCTGCTCCACAGCTTCTGCCAGAATTTGCTGAAGATTGCATCCAGCCGCTGGTCGTAGCTTTCCAGCAGGCCGTGTGTCGTCGTAGTCAGCACCACAGTCGCCATCTTGGTTTTGACTATGTTACAGTGCGTTATATCTGCAGGATATTTCGCAGGGAGGTCGTCCGCCTCTCCCACGCATGCATCAGCTGGTAGGCCGCAACTTGCAGTCGGTTTTAGAGTGCCCCTCCGAGCACGGCAATCCACCCACTTGAGTCTCGGGGTAACACTGAGGCTCTGCTGCTCTAATTTGAGAGGTTTTGGCGTCTTATGTCCTGTATATGTCGCTTATTTGCAGGTTCCTGCTTGGAGCTCTCGTTTAGTGCGACCAGTCTGCTCCGTAGTCAGGACCCGCCCCCCCTAAAAATGCATCTTGTGTACAACCAGGGCCGGGCTAGGGATACAAAGAAGCCCTGGAAAAAAAAAATCTATGCCAGCCCCATAAGTCATTGTGCCATATATTGTCGCATGTGATATGTAAGGCTATGTCTTGCCACCCCAGATGACATATATATATATATATATATATATATATATTGCTTTTTCTAATATAAAATATTGGTCCTTTCCGAGTAAAACGTTTAATTATACAGTAAGCATACTCACATGCAGACTCAGACAATCTCACTGACACACACAAGCTCATTGATACACAGCGTCGTAGACAAACAATCTCACTGACACACACAAGCTCATTGACATAAAAACAGTTTTATTCTCACCTTGAGAGGTATCCCGCAGTGTGCTAGTCATCATGAGAATCATTTAAAGATTCTCTATCGTTGGTACCTGGTTCCATCATGCCTTCACAAAATGAATCCTAAAGTCTCAGACAGATGTTGGAGGGAGTGTGATGAGATGGGTAACATGTCACACATTTGGTGGTATTGCCGTAAACTCGCTAGATTCTGGAGTGATGTTCATAAACTTATTAAGACTGCTGACCCAAATATTACCACCTTTACATTGGAACTCGGGTTTTTTAAACAATTTCCAGAATCTGTTAATAAAGTAGACAGTAATCATAGGACATATTCTTATAGCCGCCACATCCTACCTACCCAGATATTGGAAACCCCCTGCTATACCCTCTATCGTCAATGTAATAAAGTTAGCGTTAGAAAACAAATCGTATGAGATGGCTATTACACAGCCATCTTTATTATGGGATCAGCTTCATTATTTCTGGAGGCAGTGGGAAAGCAAGGTAAAAAAATCTTATCATTTATAATTCAAGATATTAAAACTGTAAATTATTAGTAGTACAAACTTGTTTTATTCCTTTTACATAGATATATTATAATTATTTTATTATCATCGATAAATATAGACATATCTATATTGCATAAAAATATTGTAAATTCGGATGGATACTTCCCCAAGTTTCCCCTTCCCAATTTGTTGTTATTGTTCATTTAATTATTGGCATTTTTATTTTATTATAATATTAAATACCTAATAAAAACCATAAAAAAGCATTTTAACACATATGATCTCTTCAAGCTTGAGACGTACACTGTATCACTTTAAATGGATACACTAAGCACCAAAAGAACGCAGCTCAATGAAGCCATTTTGGCGTATAGGTCATGGGACTATTTCCAAGGTAAGTCTATAAATTATTATGTGAACCTGATGACTCATCCTTATCACGTTCCCATACAGTGCTGAGTGCTCCGTATGAATGCAGTCTGTAATTTCCACTTCTTCTCTGCTCCAACCTTTGCCTTAATCCCCTCCGTATAAAAGTTTATTATATGCTGTATAAAACCGGAATAATTTAACCTTTCTATGTATAATTTATACTGTACACAGCGATTTCCTGGATCCTGTGCCTTCCCTGTGGATGTGAATAAGTAATTGGCACGGGAGGCAGACACTGCACTCTCTGTGTGTCACTGCACCAACTACTGAGCAGAATAAGAGAGCCACTGTGTGCGTCTGCCCCGAAGAAGAGAGGGACAGGAAGAGATCTGCTATTACTAGCACGCTAACATTACCCGCTTGTGTGCAGGTGCATGTACATTACGCTGTATCCATGAACAGGTTAACTTAAACAAGGAAATGAAAATATAAAAAAAGAGCTAAATGACAAATCAACGCGTAGGCTTATTTAAGAGGGAGCTCACCAACTTAGTTCTATAATTAGAGAGTAACAAGAACGAGTTACACAGTGCACATACAGCTGTATAGAAATAGGTCATAGGTTACGTATACAGCCTGTAAGTTGTTATAAATATTACAAGTTTCTTACAATGTTTGATCCTTTATTCCGATATTGGACTTGTGAAATAATTAAAGGAACACTGCAGCATTAGTCATGCAAGCCTGTGTTCCTGACTCTATAGTGCTCCTATCCTGTAAGAAGAATTGGATGCATGTGCAGCCCCTCAAAAAGGAAAATTAGCATCGAGACTCCGTCGGTGCTGCTTACCTCTCCCTCACCTGCAACGTCCGCGAGAAGGCATCGTCCAATCAATACTTCTCACAGAGAAGCACTGGAGATCTGCATGCTACACATGCATCCAATGTTTGTCATAGGAAAAGCAGTGACTTCAATGCATTCCTATGGGCTACTGCGTCATGTGACAGAGGTTTACTCGGTCAGTGCAGCTGAAATAGTGGCTCTTAGTGGCTGTCAAGAAAGTAGCCTTTAAAATTTAGGTAAATTTTTTTTATTTATTTCACTGCTTGAGTGCTAGAGGTATTACCAGCAAAGTAATGTGAGTAGCTCACTTCTGATCATCTCAGCAAAGGAGGCGAGGCCAGACACAGCGAGACCAGCGTGACTAAGGAGAAACAATACGTTTAAAACTTTTTCACTACACAGAGCAGGGGGCCGGGGACTATAATGTCTGGAATATATGCTTGTATTCCAGACATAGTGTTCCTTTAACTCCTAAATGGCAGAGAATTGAGTAGTCAGACTGTAGGGCATGATCTATACACCAAAACTGCTTCATTAATTTGTTTTGGTGACTATAGTGTCCCTTTAACAGGCAGCTTCTGTTTTCTAGAATATGTTGTTGAATATTTTCTTCTGGTTAGAATCGATTCATCCATTGCGCTTTCCTAGATAATTTGAGACCAAAAAAACTAAAACTATTGACCTATTGACATCGTGCACTATATAATTCGTTTGGTTTCTGCATTTATGTCCCATTTAATCTTCCTTTCCTATTATGGCTTCAATAGCACCCTCACAAACTGCTGACTGGTGTTATACCCAGATATTTCAGTCATTCTGAAGTGGTGATTAATCATATTAGCCTTGTTATCAGTTTGTCCCTTGTGCTGCTTAGTTTGTGCAATCCAATGTGATTATGGTCCAGACGTTTCTTGGCAGTAGATGATTCGATCCCCTGCTCTCATATCTCGCTGTGCATGTGATCTGTGAAATGAACCTTATTTATGTCCATTTAGAAAAGTATCCTTACAATCCTACAGTATGTAACAAGTTTTACCTATTAAATGATTTCTCAATTCTTTGTGTGAATCCTTCTCTCCCATTCCTGGTTTAGTTTGGGTATTACTCGTTAGTAAATGCCGCCATTGTGATTCATCCGGAATAAATTTTAAAAAAATTCTATAATTACCATAAATTTTCTTTTTCTGAAAAAACTTTCCTATTCTCCGCCAGTGCCTGAGCAGGAACGAGTGTGCGGTGTTAGGACTCTGGGCAATATACTAACCCCAGTATGCTTCAATAGTTTCTTTAGAGGTGAGGGAATGAGAAAATTTCTTTCCAGAGATTTGACATTTTTACATATTTATCCCGAGAATCGTTGAGCCTCCTGTTACATAAGGGATCATGTGACTAGAACTGGGGAGCGTAGTGTTCAATTCAAGTTTCTTTTGAAGTCCAGACATCTAACAGCAGGTGTTACAGACAGAACCCTTTAATCTGGGCACTGTTTGCATTGTCAGACCTACCAGTTTAAACATCATTGTTCCACGTTTTATATGTCAATATACACAGTGAAATACTCTGAAAATGGACTAATTCAATTAGTTAAATAATTATTAAATTAAACGAACTTTAAATATTTGGGTCTGGAATCTACCACATGGTCGGTCTGTTTTTGCAACCATCTTTATTGTATGATTAGAATATTCTATATACTGTATTCACAGAACATGTTATGTACAAAGGGCAGAGATATCAGCATGCCTTGTGTTTTTTAAGACTTTTATTGCACAGAGCAAAGAAGATTTCAAACATAACCACTTCTTTTTACTGTCATTTTATAGCTACTGCCTATTGCATTTTGTAAATAATTTCTATGCAATACCTGTAGATGTGTGACAATTCTACATGGATTTTAGCCTAGAAACATTGGCAGACAGTTGTCCTATTTGTGCTAATGATTTGCAGTGTATTTGGCTATAAAAGAATAGCCTCTATTTAATATTGCTGGCTTTCCAGATAAACTAAAGTCAATTTAATATTTTGGGTTAAACTTTTAAAATTATGCAATATTTTGATATTTCAAAAAATATATATATTTATATATTTGTTTATGCATATATTTTAATATTTTTTTAATTAAATATTACATTTGAGGCCAATATGGGTCTGGTTTCCGTTTATCTGGAAAAAATATAAATCAATATCCAATGAGGACCAACATTTCCAACATAAAGAGATTATCTCAGCAAATTTTCTATCCTCAGATCCTATCCTTCAAAATCCCCTCACATTTGATCAGAAAGAGCTTTGAATTAAACCTGTATGATTGTCCCTGAAAGAGGTTGGAATAGCCCAGAAATTGATCAGGGGATAATATTCAAAATAGGATAAATCAAAGATATCAAAATCTTAGCCCTCACTCATAAAGTGTTGTAATTTGAGCTGTGATTATCTAAGAGAGTAGGATGGCGAGGGTTTAATAAATAGTTACAGGGGTCCGGTGGCAAACACACAACTGTAATAGAAGTTAATGTTTTTCAATCATGTCCAGAGGCAAACATGGAGGGTGTCTGCAAAAAGTAAACATAAATCACCAAATGTGCCTCTGGAAGTTTCAAATCACTTCGCATGGAATTTGGAATTTTCCGTGCTAATTGTTCCGGATACACAGAAGACACAAAATTGCAGAAGAATTCCTTAAACTGTCCTTTAAATTGCCTTTGGTGAATACTCAATTTTGACACCAGTTCAGGGTTAACCCTGCAAGAACCCATATTTGTTGATTCAGAAAAATTGAGTGATTGCACCTGCCGTAAATTCAATGCGGTTCATGAAAAGTGTGTTTCTGCTATACAGAACATGCAGGTACACTGTACATTAAAGGGACACTATAGTCACCTGAACAACTTTAGCTTAATGAAGCATTTTTGGTGTATAGAACATGCCCCTGCAGCCTCACTACTCAATCCTCTGCCATTTAGGAGTTAAATCCCTTTGTTTATGAACCCTAGTCACACCTCCCTGCATGTGACTTGCACAGCCTTCCATAAACACTTCTTGTAAAGAGAGCCCTATTTAGGCTTTCTTTATTGCAAGTTCTGTTTAATTAAGATTTTCGTATCCCCTGCCATGTTAATAGCTTGCTAGACCCTGCAAGAGCCTCCTGCATGTGATTAAAGTTCAATTTAGAGATTGAGATACTATTATTTAAGGTAAATTACATCTGTTTGAAAGTGAAACCAGTTTTTTTTTTCATGCAGGCTCTGTCAATCATAGCCAGGGGAGGTGTGGCTAGGGCTGCATAAACAGAAACAAAGTGATTTAACTCCTAAATTACAGTGAATTGAGCAGTGAATTTGCAGGGGAATGATCTATACACTAAAACCGTTTTATTTAGCTAAAGTAATTTAGGTGACTATAGTGTTCATTTAAGCTGTGCCTCAGGCAAAGAGATAGGTTTGCACTCAGACCACATGATCGGAGCCTCTTGTGAAATGTTGTGGGAAGCGTGTTTTGCTATGACGAATTAGAATCTAAACTCTAAGACTGCTTGACAAATCTAACTCTCCCACCACAACTGACGGTGCACCTGGGTTTGACTCATGCTGTTGTTCCGAGCTTTGTCAGAATGCTTTTTACAGCAGAGATACTGACTCAGCGAGATATTGTCACGAGCTATTTATGCAACATCAGCACCAGGTTATAAAGGCCTCAAAGTGTGCTGGCCCGTGTCTAAGGAGAGATTATTTATGGCAACGTTGATGCAACTATTGAACGATTGACTGGGGAAGTACAATTTGCGGGGGAGGGATTTAGCTGATTCTTGATTGTTATGAGGTTATAAGCCTTTAATCAGTTATATTTGTAATTACATTGCTGTGCACGAGCCAAGTAATTCTGGACAGTACTACGTTAATCAACAGAAAATCAGTCCAGGCCCACGTAGTTTAGTAAAATGACACCGTAAACGCCATATTATTGTAAGGTTATGGGCTCAGTCTGTTTTCACTACATTGATATCAGCAGATATCTGATATCAAAAGAAACAACATTTCTGAGGAAGGCTGAACTTGATGGACGCAAGTCTCTTTTCAGCTATGTAACTATGTAACTATGTAAGATACGCCAATACCTGTACAGGTCGAGGCTGTGATCAGAAGAATGTTGAGATTTGGAGCACACACACAGCGTTCGAAAACCGGTGGTTTACTCGCTGCTCAATTAGTGTCCATTCAGTTTTTAGTGAAACCTTAATCAGATTTCCCATAAGGCCTAGGGTCAGAGTTCTGGCTATGGCTATGAGAGAGCCCTCCCGCTCCCAGCCGGGAGATCAAAAGATTTCCCTGCCTAGCCCTGAGCCCCCTTACCTGCTTATTGGAGTGTTGTGGTCTCCACCAAGAGAGAGTGCAGATCACTTTAAGAGACCCCTTGCAGTACCTCTTTACTTCTCACAAACTCGGAGCACAGCAGCCAGCGCTGATTCATTGACTGAGCTGTGGAGCTCTTACAGTGGTCTGCACCCAATATTGGTGCAGACCACAACACTCTCCCAATGGACCATCAGGAATCCAATCCAGAGACCACTCAACTGAACAACATGGAAAAACAGCCCCTCCTTGCATAAAGGTAAGCAGGACTGGAGCAAAAACAACAACTCTCTCTTACCCACATACACGTACTCACAAAACAGATCTGTGGCATTCTGCCTACGGCCCTGGGCAACCTTAATTCAGCTCTGAATAAAACCCAGTTCTGGTGAATGTTAGTTCTACTTTATATTTCCTTATAGGTAAGTCCCAAATATTCAAAAAACACAAAGGTGACAGAGCCACATTAACAAAATACAAAGTTCTACTTTCAGTACGAAAGGTTAAGCTCAGGAGGAAGTAACACGATTTTGGAAGCAATTCAATTTATAGGTAATCATTATCAGTGTATGGATGGGCCCCTTGGTTTTTATCTGCCATTGAAATGTTTCTATGTGTACAATGTATTTTGGTTTGGGGGTTGCGCAGCTAATATCTAGAAATGTGCTTATTATCTATATAGCCAATAACAGAATGGAATAAATGGCTCTTGCGTGAGTATTTCACCTTCAATTGCATCATCTGAAACTTTTGCACTTTTTGAAGTTTCCAGACGTCTGTTTGTTTTTGGCGCGTTATTTACATTTTCCAGGATGTACACGTCTTTTCTGTTGAGTGCATTTTTTAATCCAGAGTTAAAAAGACTGCAGAAAAAGCACAACATTAAAGCGGCTCTGTCACTTTTCAATCACACTCACTAAAGATATGATTTCTATGAAATACTAATGCTGACTGTATTGGAATTTTATTGAAATTCCATCGCAAACAGATATTATCAGACAAAGATGGGGCTGCTGCTTTGTCTTATGGGTGGCTCCGCCGTCAACGTTTGTGCAATCCAATCAGCCGATTTAAGTGACGTCTGTGGAATGCAGGCATTGTCTTGTCCATTGTGATATATGATCTATAGAGTCTTCCGACGGATCCTCCATGGAACTCAGGGTTGCACTCTCACGCAGAAGCGAGAATACAGCACTGACATCTCCTGGCAGATGTATCAGCAGGACCTGTAGAAGGTCTGCAGGAAGCAGGTGGCAGCGGACGTAAGGGACAACTTCAGGTAAGTTAACCACACTTTCAAAAACCCCACGACCACCAAACCCTAACCGGACACATCGCCTTTGGGGTGTGAAAGTGACAGTGACAGATCTGCAAATTGCTGGGGGTCGCAGCCTCTGATAATGAATAAACAGTCGCCCTGGTCTTGTAAGCACAGCAGTGCCCACCAGACATTTGTGTGTATAATGCCACAAACGTTGGACTTTGAATCTGAGACGGTAACTGTGAAATCAACAAAACAAGTACATTTTAAGGATGTCTTATCTTTTGAGTAACTGTAAGTTGTCTTTATTGTTTAACCTTTTGATTTCTGATTCAAAAAAATACACAAAAATACTCTCATGGATAGCAAACAATTGCTAGCAACGCAGGTTTATAAAAAAATAAAAATAAATCATTGTTGAATATATGTGTGGCACAATTATTGAATTCAAATAAGAAAATTAAATTTGAAGTATATTCCCATGGATACGTTACTTTATTTTTATTGGACCCTGGTGACCATAAACAGGAAATTGTTCAACCATGACTTCCTGTTTCACAGGGGTAAAAATATAAGAGAACACATAGGCCAAATTCCCTTCGTAATTCAGAACAATGGATAAAACCAAGGAAGACAGCTGTGATAAGCAGCAAAAGGTTGTTGATTTTCATACATCACCACAAGTTGTTTGGAAAGGTTTCAAGAAAAAAGTCTCTACATTCATCCAAAAACAAACTCAAGTGTTTTCAGTCTCTTCAGACACAAATGGGATCGGGTTCTATGGTCAGATGAAACCAAAATAGAGCTTTATGGGAATAAATAAATACCAGAGGTGGTTTTGGCAGACACAGAGAGGTAGCCATTTAGAAAAGTACCTTATGCCCACAATTAAACATGGTGGCGGCTCTTTAATATTTGGGGCTTTTTTTCTTACCAGAGGACCTGGACATTGTGTTAGGATACAAGGCATCATGGACTTTATCAAACATACACAGATATTTAATGAACACCCAACTGCCTCTGCCAGAAAGCTTAAAATGTGCCGTGGTTGGATCTTCTAGCAGGCCATCCAAAACATACGTCAAACACAAAAATGATTTACTGACCACAAAATCTAGGTCTGCCATGGCCTCCACAGTCTACTGACTTGAACCCCATAGACAGCCTGTGGGGTGAAATGCGTCAACCTTGACATTTAAAGGATCTGGAGAGATTTGCTATGGAGGAATGGTTTTATTTTAACATAGAAGACAGAGCTGTTATCTTGGCAAAGGACGGTAGCACAAAGTATTGACTAAAAGGGTGCCAAAATTGTGACACATATATATTTGTTTTTTTTACCTGTATTGTGTTTGAAATTGTCAGATATCCATGAGAATGGAGTATATTTTTTGAACAAGAGATCAAAAATTAAATAAAAGCATTTTTTTTCCCACAGCCTTCTTTTAGATTTATCAAGGGTGCCGATATTAGTGGAGGAGACTGTATCCCTCACTAGAATTCCATTAATGTGAGAACACAAAACATTCAGCAAAAATAGATTTGTGAAAAGGCACTGGCATAAAATCCATGAACCCAGCTTGGGAGAGGGTGAATGGTTGACACCCCTAATATTTTTTTGAAGAGACCATAATACCAATGATCCTTGGATGTAAGAAGTACCAAAAAGAGCTCCGGACAGATTTTTGGGGAACTTAGAATATGCTTGCCTATTCCTCAACTGCTGCATGTTAAAGAATAAAGCTAATCCAGGACTCATCCAGCCATGCCCACAGACATGTCAATACAGCACTGTGATAAAACTGTATAAACATACAAAAGCTCAGTAGGCAGCTTTGAAACAAATATATTGACAGCAATAATTGGACCAAAGTATTTCGAGAGCTGTATATCCCAAGGTCATTATAATATCTTACCCCAGGGCTGCCCTTCCTGACATACACTGAGGTCATAAGGTGTCATTCCATCTCAATCTTTTTGCTGTTATGTAGACCTGCAATATTAGTGTTAAATGTGATTTAGAGCTTTACCCCTGTAAATTACAGATATTAAGAATGGCTATATGGAGGTATCACACATGATTTCTGAGAGTCTCCACTGGGGTGAGAACCCTGAGACAGAATGTTAATCCTACTTCACAATTACTGTATCTGTGATATGAGCACACGTATCCCTCTCGCTTTCACGTAGACACCTCACAAACTGGAAAGCATCTAACACACATCAGTTAACAGGAAATGGCCTTTACTATAAGAAGGAACAGAAAGTGATTGCTTCCCTTCCAAATTGTAATATTATCCTTCTTATAACTAAGGTCTCATTGACATCATCTCAGGACAAATCTGCTGATTGCAATAAATTAACCCAATGTGGGCTGTTGTCATGTTTTACACCATAATATACAAGCTAGTCAGCCACCTAGACCCATGAACAAATGCCGTAATGAGACAGACTAAAGAAAAACGGCTATTATTAAGGACTAGAGTTGAGCGGACACCTGGATGTTCAGGTTCGGCCGAACTTTGAAAAAAAGGCCGGGTTAGGGATCGAACTTGACCCCGAACCCGAACGAAGTCAATGGGGACCTGAACTTTTGGGCACAAAAATGGCTCTAAAAAAGTCCTGGAAAGTGCTAGAGGGCTGCAAAAGGAAGTAAAATGGGGGTAAGAGTAGGACAAGTGCCCTGCAAACAAATGTGGATAGGGAAATCACATAAAATACCTAAAAATTAAAAATACAGCTGAGCCATAAAATAGCACAAGATGGAATCTATGATTTTAGCTTTGGAAGAACATAAATCAAAATCTAAAGCATGGCTGTCAGGAGGATCACCAGAATAATCCATTTGAGAGAGGGTTAGAGTGCAGGGTATTCTCTTTCATTGTTCAAACTGAGCTCAACTCCTGATGCATGGAGAAAAGTCCTTCACAAGCCTCTGCTATTGCGTACATAGTTTATACTAAGTGACCCATAGGTTGAGGAGGCAGTGACCGTGGCGGTGTAGGTGGAAGCCGCGGTGGAGGAGGAGGAGGAGGTAGCCAACACTGTTTTTTATTTAAATTGGGGTAGCCCACAAAATATTGGGACAGTTAAAAAATGAAACATTTGCAGTCCTGATGCATGGAGAAATGCTCAACTCTTGATGCATGGAGAAAAGGCCTTCACAAGCCTCTGCTATTGTGTACATAGTTTATACTAAGTGACCCATAGGTTGCGGAGGCGGTGACCGTGGCGGTGTAGGTGGAAGCGGCGGTGGAGGAGGAGGTAGCCAACACTGTTTTTAATTTTTTTTTTTTTTTTAATTGGGGTAGCCCCCAAAATATTGGGACATATAAAAAAAAATAAACATTTGCGGCCTGTGGTGCATTTCTTGCAGTCCTGATGCATGGAGAAATGATCAACTCCTGATGCATGGAGAAAAGGCCTTCACAAGCCTGTGCTAATGTGTTCATAGTTTATACTAAGTGACCCATAGGTTGAGGAGGCGGTGACCGTGGCGGTGTAGGTGGAAGAGGCGGCGGAGGAGGAGGTAGCCAACAGTGTTTTTTTTATATATATATTTTTTAATTGGGGTAGCCCCCAAAAGTTTAGAACATAAAAAAAAAAAAAACATTTGCGGCCTACGATGCATTTCTTGCAGTCCTGATGCATGGAAAAATGCTCAACTCTTGATGCATGGAGAAAAGGCATTCGCAAGCCTCTGCTATTGTGTACATAGTTTTTACTAAGTGACCCATAGGTTGAGGAGGCGGTGACAGTGGCGGTTTAGGTGGAAGCGGAGGAGGAGATAGCCAACACTGTTTTTTGTTTATTTTTTTTAATTGGGTAGCTCCCAAAATATTGGGACATATAAAAAAAGAAAACTCTGTTCCGCAGAGAGACTGACCCGTACTTGCTGCAGCTGAAACTCCACTATTGCCTGCTGCTGCTCGCACAGTCTCATGAGGCGGTGAGTGGGAAGGCCAAAGTTACGCTGCAGGCAGGTGAGCAGCAGCAGCAGGGTGAGAATGCCAAAAGCACGCACAGCCGCTACAGTGAATGTCATATCCTGTTCCAAGTTGCAGATCAGTCTGGTGATGGCTTCTGGTATCCAGTACTCTTTTTACTGAAGCTGCATCAGGGTCCTGGTATGTGGCCGCACAAACGCTGGTGCTCAACACCAGGGGGCGTGCGGTTACCCTGCACCAGACCCTGCTAATCCATTCCACACTGTGACTCCTAACTTCAACATCAGGCAATGTCTGGGTCCCGGTCACCGGACTGCGAAACTGTGAATGGCTTGTTAAATCTGTTATGGTTCCTTTTATTGCTCCATCTGTTACTTGGATAACTGTGGGAATTCTAAAGATAATACATGCCGACGAGCGCTAGGGGACGGTATCGCTCCGCTTTTGCACCCTGCTCCCTCTTATGCTGTGCTGGTGCCTCTGTGCGACCAGCGCCTCTTCCTCCAAACTGCACACGTCACTCGCATGACCTTGATTCCATGTGGGTTCTAGGACCTCATCATCCTCCACATAATCTTCCACCCACTCCTCAACCCTGCCCTCCATGCCAGTCTGCACACTGCAGAAAGCCACAGCAGTTGGCACCTGTGTTTTTCAATCATGTAAACTCTGCAAAGGACATATGGGAATTGTTTTAGAATTGTATCCAGGCAACAATTTTCCCTATAAACTGACCTCTCAGTTTGACTTGTGAGGGTATTGCCCTGAAATTACAATATTGTTATATTGGTAAATAACTACCAACTGAAAGTGTGAGATAGAAAAAAACCACTCACTCAAAAGTGAATAGGATTCAATCTCACTCTAGAAGATTACCTCCTAAAGTAAACGTAACAAAGAAAATGGTAATAACCTTTATTGAACTAAAATTAAGCAAAGAAAATATATATAATAGGCATAAAGATTACTCTGGATAGAAACACCATAGAAAGTTGTGTTAGTGAAAATCACATAAAGGTGAGGAATTCAAAACCTGGGGATATGTTCCTTAATCTCATAGAAAATTATATATATATTGTATGTGCACATACGTATAGAGTCTGCTAAAATAAATAGTAGTAAGGACTCTAAAGAGGACCAAGTAAGACTATAGGGACATCCGATATGTGGACCAATATATAAGAGAAAAAGAACATAAGTACAGACTGCTCTGTACAAAAGATGAAAATTAAATAAACCAAACGTTAAAATCCGTAAGTGATATATATATATATATAGCTGGGATCGTGGTACCTAGCGATAGGAGAAATGTTACTGGAGTTAAATTGTGGTCATTGTAAATAGTGTCTCAGTAGAGTATACCAAGATAGCTCACTGATGGAAAATAAATTCACAAAGAAACGGGTATAGAGCTATGTAGCCGACCCTGCTGTACAGACTCCCTGGGAGGCTATATGTCTCGTTTAGCAATATAAACTATAGGGGAAATCCAATAGTGATATATCCCCTAGTATGAGACTAAAAAATACATAAAATCCACAGCGATATATGACAGCAGTACCTTAAATCAAAAAAGCCCCCTCCGAAATTAGTAACTTTAGATGAAAGGAGCGAATATCCTAGAAAACCCTGGGCTTACTATCTAGCCCACAGATACTAAACTGCTGCTTCAAGGCAGCCAAGCAAATCCCTATAAGCTTATGTAAGCACATACTTGGAAAAAATAAATAAATAGATAAATAATGAAAGCAGACATCCGTCAAACCCAGGTAAAAAGTAGAAAAGAAATGCTTAAAGTAAATGCATCGGCAAAATGCACGACGCGCGTTTCAGCGTTTACATACGCCTTTGTCAAGAGCTGGTTATAAAGCAGTCTCAGCACGCCCCCTGGATCGTCAGAAGCCAATCAGTGAATACTGATCGTCAGTGAGTTAATCAGCATCACTATCATTGTTAACTCCTCCGGTGCCATTGCACCCTTCAAATGAACTGCAACCATAATAATGTTATCTTTCATTCTGTAAAGGAGGAGAAAGTTATGTTAAGACATTTGTAACCCAATGGCTACATAAATATCGGTAAATGGATACACTTCATGTATCCAAATATGATCCATGAGCGCGCTTAATTGTTATTTTGGTATTTGACAGTTCTATTTGACTGTCAGATAGGAAGTGCAGGCCGCAAATGTACTATTTAGCACCCCAAAAAATTTGAATTGGTCAAACTGTGCTGTAACCACAGTATTTGATGGTTCTATTTGATGCTCAGATATGAAGTGCACACCCCAAATTTACTTTTTATCACCCAAAACAATTTGAATTTTTTAAAGTACGCTGTAAGCACAGTGTTTGACGGTTCTATTTGACTCTCAGATATGAAGAGCACGCCCCAAATGTACTATTTAGCAGATTAGCACCCAGAAAATGAGAATGTTTACAATTGCGCTGTAACCGCACTATTTGACTCAGATATGAAGTGCACCCCACTAATGTACTTTTTAGCACCCAAAAATTTTTAAGTTTTAAAACTGCAATGTGACAGCAGTATTTGACGCTTCTATTTGACTCTCAGATATGAAGTGCACCCCACTAATGCACTAGTTTGCAGAATTCTTTCCTAATCTGTCCCTATCAGCGGCAGCATCCTCTCCCTACACTAATAAGACCTCATGTGCGTGCAGCCTTTCAAAACGCGCCATTAAATCGCCGAACACCGAACTCCAACCCGAACATACAGAAATGTGTTCGGGTCCGGGGTCCAAAAAACGTAATGTTCGGTATGAACCCGAACTTTACAGTCCGGGTTCGCTCAACTCTATTAAGAACACACTAAATATCACGGTCTACACAGATTGTCTTCCATGCACTTTTAACCTGGAGTCTGCCACAAAGAGGAACAAGTCTACAAAAATGTATCTTGGCTTTCCTTGGGGTGCTAGTACCTACCACCTGTGTGCCTTTACGGGTCTCTGAACAGGAGCAGTTAAGTAGAGGAATTACTCTCGGCTGTGCTTTATTGGTTACTTTTTGGGACAATTTTTATTTTGCAGTTATGCAATAAATGCAAAGCTTTATTAAAAAGTTGCACTCTGAGTACATACTAATTTTGACACATTAAAATAATTTCCTCTGAGTTGCACAGATCATCTTCTTCCACTATATTCCATTGAGCAATCTAGCCTTGTCGCCAATAGTGAAAAAGGGAGGTACAGTTCCCCCCAGGCCTTTTGTGTAAGGCTGCCTATTGAACCGTGTGCAGAATAGTCAGATTTCAGTGATATACAGTGCCTTAGCAGCACATCCCATTCAAATTATATTACCCAAGACAGAGATATAGGAGAGGGACCTGGGATATCCTGAGGAGGCTACTGATTGGTCCAAAATTGAGTGATATACACTACAACCATTTGAGTTACTCATAAGAGCAAGCATTCAAAATACTTTACCGGTGGTACTTAACTCCTGTTAAACTTAAAAATGCACAAGCATCGCTAGCACCAATGTTAAAAAACAAAACTGCAGGGAACTGGCAAATTCTGTTTAGGCACTAAATCAAAGGCCTTCTGGCTCCCTGTAGTCTATTCTTTCCCAGTTGTTGGTGAAGGTATTCCCACTCAATCAATAGGCACTCTTGCTTTTGAAAGGTTACATCCAATCACCAGGTCAGAAAATAAACTGGTATCCCAAAATTGCTCTCTCTGCCCATAGGGCTATGGGTGAACACTGGGCCGACAGTCAAATCACTTCTCTTGCAACGGTTATTTGAAAAACTAAAGAAGCTTTAGATATGGATAGATTTACCACTCAGTTACACGATACACCTACACCTTTTCACAAAGTTTGGGATCCATGAAAGAATGAATGTAATTGCATTAGCTTGCTACTCATGGGACAATACCCTCACACAGCACTACCTTAGCGCTGGACACTTTATCCCCACTGAATTCCTCCCTCTCTGCTTCAAACCTTTCTTTCCCAGAGCATGGATTCTGAAATGGCATCTAGACTCCTCTCCTTTCTATTTCCTTCTCTCTCTCCTCAATGCTGTTCTCTCTTTTTCTGTGAATAGAATTCATTCCCTTACTGACCCTTCCACCTTTTATCCTTTACCTCTACCCTTTGTCGGACCAATTTCCATGAGATCGGGTATCCCCAAATATTGGCACAAAAGGACAGATTGGGTATCGAAGGCATAACCACCTTCCCTTGTTTTTCTTCTAAATTTAGGTTACAGAGACCTCACAGTTTTCCCCTCCCCAATGTACCCTGTTCTTTTCCCCAGGTTTATGGTATTCCACATGACATTCAATACATGGGTTGAGCATCCATTTCTGGGTTGTACTACACATTGGTTATCCACATGTGGATCCTATGTTATTCTGCTATTATGAACAGTACTGCCCAGGTTTCCATGCAAGTATTGTATACTGTTCAATTTGGTGACTGAACATTTTGCGCCACCCACGTCTTCACTACAAGCAGGTTGAGGCAAGTGGAATAACCTACAAAAAATGTTCAAATCTGCCACCGGACTGAAGTCCATGAAATCCCTGCATCCAATTACCTTAATCAAAAAGCAACTGCACGGGAGGAGGGCGGGTGGGGGGAAGAGGCGGAGCCTGAAGCACAGATGTTGCCTATCTAAAAAGTCCGGCAACATCGGGGGCATCCTGCACCAATTCTGGCCACATACCCTGCCATTGCACCCAGGGCATCCCGCTGACACCGCTGATGCCATTTTTTCTGACGCAGTACTAAAAGTCGATGTGCAAGCATTAACAGCACGCACTTAGACGACAGAACGAAATGGGGGTCTGAAACAGGGCCTACAAGTACTGGGGGAGAAGGTAAAACACCTACAACTCCACACAAGCAGCCCTGTCCAGACAAGTCAACCTACTAGACAACAGGGGGAGATGCAAAAACGTCAAAATCAGAGGGGTGCAGGAATCAGTGCCGCTGGAAGAATTACCGCACTTCATCAGATGCCTAGTGGCTGTACTACTACCAGCAAGACAAGCCAAAACTTTCCTATTTGACGGAATTTACAGAATAGCTAAATCCCCGCAAGCACCTAACGCAGCTCTGCGAGACATCATACTGCGGTGCCAATTGATGTCAGACAAATTGGGGCTCCTGCCAGTGCTACAAGGAAAGAATCCTTTTGAATTCGAGGAATGCCGACTCCTTTTTTCAGGACTTAACCCCTTAAGGACACATGACGTGTGACATGTTATAATTCCCTTTTATTCCAGAAGTTTGGTCCTAAAGGGGTTAAGCAGGGCCACACTTCTCTGGCGCAAAAACATGCAACCACTCACTAAACCACTCCAAGCAGGCATTGCCTACAGGTGGTCGACCCCAGGGACCCTCTGGATTACCAAAAGAGGACAAGCAATACAAGGCCACAGATCCCTCAGAGGACCCAGCACTAATGGTGGCACTGGGACTCCCAAACCTAGAGGCGATCTCAACGACACAGCCAAGCCACCAACCTTGGAATGCGGACATCGCAATGGTCAGCGCACCCAGAACACACAGAGGCACCAAGACCTGAACTAATGCTCATGACCTATGGCCTTTAATAAGTTAATTTGTCTATTATGTCATGCAAACGTTTGTTATATTATCTACTTTTAGTTAAACATTATGCTTCAACAACCAAGCAACAATCCACAAGACGAAAAAGGAGTCTATTGGGGCTACACCACCCAGCTCCGGTGACATCCCCTAATGCAGGGGTTAAAGGGTACTAACAGCAAGAGAGCTCTATCACCTCAATTAGCATGGAGCCTTAAGTAATATCTGCCACCACTAGAACTGTGCCCTACTGGCGCCGCTCAATCTTCCCACACTCCTACCCACCTAGACACACAGTCGACATACTTACAAATCCACCTCGTGACTATACATAGCTGTCACCACTACTACAACATAGCCCTAGGCCCACAGTGCAGTACAACAACAGGCGACAGCCACGCAGCTACAATTGTGTACCAAGACTGTTGTAGTTCAAGTTTAATCAAGGGGCTCCTCGGCAGAATGCCACAACACACCACAATCCAAACACAGCCCATGTCTTGGGCGCCATGTGGCACACCATACACCAAGAGCCTGAAGAGAAAAGACCGGGGCTTGACTATCATAGCCAGAAATCAAAGCAAATACCACACGCCTCACCCACCTTACGGCTCCAAGATAACTGCACTGACTTCCATAGACTGGCATCTTATACACCCACAGTTCTACTTGTTTCTTTCCTCGTTACAACATACCAGTCCAATATAATAAATGTGTGAGAACCATACCGTGTACCTACTGTGAACTGTGAAATGTTTTCAAATGGCGTGTATATACTGTTGTGGTATTACATGTATGACTGTCTTTTCATTGCATGAAAAATAAAGCTTTTTTTTTTTTTTTTAAACTTCACTTTTTTGTGTTAATGTTCTCTAAGACATACTTGAAAATGAAAGAATTCTCCAAGTTTTCTTCCTGTTTAAACATTTTATATAAACAAGTATGTGAGAAAATAAATCAAATAGTGACAATCTGAAAGCTGTTAAATATGTAGTGCTTGTGTTATTGCCTGTAGTGTCCCCACAAGTAATAACACAAGCACTACAACTGACCCTTTTGATGACAAATAAAAAACACAGAATGTGAGCAACTTTATTTTAACAAACCATTTTATTGAATAATTGTGTGGTTCTCCCAGAATAGAAATACTCCATTCTTTGTATCACAGCCCAAAAAAAATATACATTATAAATTTACTTAATAAACCCTCCCCAGAAATGCCCACTTAGCTAGTAGTTATATTTTTTATTATTTTTTTTTTTTTTGTCTTTGTAACTTTTTCTCATTTGCTGAAAGCTCTAAACTGCAGTTTTAATAAGAAAATATATGTGGAAGTTAAACAGAAAATATACACATGGAAAGGTAACAGATGTATATGTGACTTCCGTGCACTGTGACTAAAAGGTCAGCGTCAGAGTTTTACCCAAGCCTGCACGTAGCTCTGAACTTGACCCAGCATGATCTCCCATTTGACCATTAAAAAGAATAAAAAGAAAAATAATAAGTATAGTCTATATTATTGGTCAACCCTTCTGATGCCAAAAGAACCTGAAGTTTGCATCTTGCCGTGCAGCACAGAATTGGTTTAAAGGGAAGTACCTCCCAGAAAATCACATGTATTGGAAGGCAGAGAGAGTTTTTAAAAGGCAATGGGTAGAATATAAATGCATATACATTAAAACGAACAAAACAGACGTGGCAGAAAAGACATAGGTCTGTCCGGGCTGTAATTCCACCTGTGACCATTAGGATATAACTTTCGCTTCTGGTAAAAATGCTTCCCAATACTTAACCAGCTGGAAGAAAAAAAAGAAAATATTGACATGTAAATTGCGGATCACAAAGTGTGCCTCTGTATTTTTCACCTCCACGGCTCAATCGCCCACCTCCAATACTACAAGTTTAGAAGAGAGCCCCAGATTATCAACCCCATCCCCCATGCCACATTGACAAAAAGCAAACCGACAAATTGGCTGTAAGATCACAACAGGGCTGAAAAAATAAACCTGCAGCTCCACTATTTTAGCTTGAAGATAAATAAACACAGAAATTTAAGTTTATTCTACAGATCCATATAGTTTACAACAGGGGTGATCAAAATGCTTTTCCCAGCTTTAATGTGAAAGGCAGGGAGTAGCCCACTTATACAAGGCCCGGTTTAAACATTTGTCTTTGAAAGGGGTTTTGCCCAGTTAAAACGATAACATACAATGTAACATAGGCAGCTCACCTTGTGCTGTGCGTTCAGGAGTGTTTCCAGATATTTAACTATGTGACTTTTAAAATCCTTTGATTTCTCTTTCTAGGAAAAGTAGAAGAAAAAAAAAAAAATAAAAAATAAAAATAAACCATTCACAAAAAAAAAAGCAAATCAGTAATTTATATATACGGTGATGGGATTATAATTAATGCCAGATACCCGCTGGATAATACAGATGTAAACCTGCCACCATTTCTCGAGAGGGGGTTATACTGACTCTGAGATTACTTAACTCCTGCATGGTGTATTCTTTTGATGCACAAAGTGATGTCACCCAGCACATCGTATGCTATTCAAAATTACAAGCAGGTCCTCCATTACACAGTATACTGTTGGAGTTTAGAGGGATTTTTATTTTTACAGTTGCACTCAATGACTGACCTTGGTCTGTTTTTTGCCATTATCTATTTTGTGTGTTTAGGATGTGTTCACTAAATTACTGTTTGAGTCTGTGTTCACAAAATATTCTATTATATTTTGTGTCAGCAGTGCTTCCCTGCTCATATTTGTGAGGTATTTGAGAGGACATTTATTGGACAGAATATAATCTAATTTTTTTTACTGTTTTACAAATGCATTAGAAACACATTTTGTAACTTACACCCAGTTTCAGTAGGTAGAGTTAGAACTGTTGCTGTTGATTCACTAAATATTATAGGATACAAGTAAAAGACACATTCATATCCCAAAGTTTGTACACCAGAAAACTCCTAAGTCAGGACAAGCTGCTAAAGGATCTTGGAGGTTTCTGTAAAGTGTTAATAATTTGTGATATTTTCAGTAAAATTTTACACACATAAAATAGTAGAGACAGGGAGGTACCCCCGAGCTCTGATAAAGGGAATATACATCAGATGAACAGCAGCAGATAAGAGTAGAGAAAATACCCATGCAGGAAAAATAGAGTTATAAACACACATCGTCAAAGACTTGATTTTACAAGCAGACAAAATGGTTTTATTCATTTCTTGGACACATAATATGGAATTACATGTAAACTCCAATGGCTGCACAAGAGAGTAGAGTTTTAAGTTGCTATAGGCTTAGCTCATCCTACCAATCCTGCCCTTAAACATTTGATCTCTATGAGCCAAGTCACATGTCAATGCCATCAGGTAGCATTTATATATTGTACTTTTAAAATACCGATTTATTGTTATTATAAAATAAATTAAGGAGTTAAACGGTAACATGCTGGGTGTTGCTGGGGAAACTAGAGATTCTGATTGGCTACTGTGACTTTTTAAAAAATATATACCTTACATATTTGTTTTGAATTGGTTATGGTGCAAGGACCCAGAAACATTGCCTGTTCCAGGATCGTTAAGATTTCACTCTGTGCTAAACAGGCGATGTGTAAACAGATAGCGGTCACAGTATGGTGCCTATCTATTTACAAAGAAGCTCCTCTCGTCCAATGTAACAAGTGGAACTGTTCTTATAAATGACTCCTGCTGTGCAGCTTCATTACAGTAGTCCTGGGCTCTGCCGATCACAGCCCTGAATTATGAAAAGTTTCAGAAGTGTTATTAAAATGGAGATCTGACAAAGAAAGAGGATGCTTAGTGAGTTATACTTCATGTTCTGGTCTTTGTGGTACTATACTGTACTGGAAATAGTGTATAATTTGTCAAATTTTAGAATTTAAATTCCTCTTTTGTTAGTAACAGGTCTGAGTCTCATTGCTCATGTTCTGACATAGGTGAGTCCATGTGTGTGAACTGACAACCACATGCTGGAATAAGTTGCAGGTCTACGATATAAAAAAAACAAAAAAACAAAAAAAACAACCTATTTTAAAGAGACTGTCTACATAACAAAACGGACACCATAGGTTTAATACATTATACAGAGGAGCACATTCTAATTAATAAAATAAAAAAGAAGAAACAGATAAATAAATAAAAACAAATTGCCTCTTAGTTCAAGGCTCAGTGGATCAGTCAGCAGTTGCAGGCATCTCTTTAAAGAGTTACTCCAAGCCTCATAACATGCTGTGATGGTTATGATGTGAGGACTACAGCATCCCTGTTCCACTGTAATGTGCAAACCGTTACCTGGTTCCCTGCTGAACCAAGCCGCCTTGCTTTTGTGTTGACATGTATGCAGTTTCTGCAGAGCCGATCCTGTAACCGTTTATTGGCTTCTCTCAGCCAATAAATAATATTCTGTGCATATAAATATATACAGAACAGACATTAGCCAGCCCAGAACTTTTGTTCCAGGTTGGCTAATGGTGACCTTATGACATCGGAAATGCATATAAACCGATAACAGCCATATTGCAGCTGTTATTTTTTAGACAATAGAGACACTGTAGGCACCCAGACCACTTCAACTAATTAAAGTAGTCTAGGTGCTGTGACCTTTTGCACTAACTGCTGCAATGTAAAACACTGCAGCTCTAAGTCTGCCCTCTGTGGCTGTCTATCAGACAGCCACTACCGGACTTCCGGAATCCAGACAGACATTTGGTCCGTAATCTGACGCTGGACGTCCTCGCGGACCTCGAACGTCAAATCTTCCTCATAGAAAAGCACTGAATAATGCTTTCCAATGGGGAGGTCAAATGTGCACGCAGCCATTGCTGTGCATTAGATCTCCCTCGCCAGCTTACATCGACGGGGGAGGAGCCTGGCAGAACCAACAGTGTACAATTTATAATGATCTTTGCCATTCTGCTTTCACAAAACTCATGTGACTTCCACAGGCAAACATTCTATTCTATGAATTATTCACCAACATGTGAATTTTTAGGAATTCTAAATTAATTTTAAATGTAAGGCCACAAAATCCAAATGGTGAAAGTTCCTCAAAGCAGCCGAGCTTTCAGTTCTGATATTGTGGAGTGACATTTAAAAATTAATTTTAAATTTATGACATTTCACACTTCAGAAAATAACCCTTTGTGTGTGTGTTTTCTACTTGTATGTTACTTTAATATATACATTCTGTATATGTGCCAGTAATAGGCCTGACTCTCAGAATGTTGCTCATTAAGCACCTAGAGTTCAAGCCATAAATCAGACGTGCCAGTCTGAACAAGAAAATACTATCAGGAATTATGCCAGCAGAGTTTTAATTGAATAAAAGACAGAAACAAATGAAACATGACCTGTTTTGGTAAGAAAGATCGCCTTATTTACAGTGACATTCAGGTACTAACCTCAAACCGTGCCACCTCCTTTCGTACAGTTGTGGAAATCCTTTCAAAATCCCTCTCATACTGCGTCACTCTGGATTCCCACTAATAGGACACAAAGCAATGGGGGAGGGATAAGGTGGGAGACCGTGAATAACACCTAGTAAAAACCTTCCATTCAGCAAACAAATAATGCAGCAAAATGACAGTTTTTGTGATAACTGATTGTGTTGATCATAGTAATATGTAACCCAGGAAGACTGGTGGGAGCCCTGGAGTGGAGAATTCTTCCCCCATAGAAGGCAGTCTGTGGATTTTTGATACCAAAGCAGGCATGTCACCATGGCGACCAAAATTAAAAATTATAAAAGGTCAGATCTCACAAAACGTCTATTGCCTCACACTAAAGCCACCATATACTTTTTATCTTTCATAGTAACCTTAAGCCTTCATCCTGTTCCCTAATCCCTCACACTTACTGATTTTCCTATTTTCAATAATCACTCAATGGTATTGGATTAATTTGAGGGGAGGCTTTCACTACAACTTTACTCTGGAAGAGGAAGAACTGCCCCAAATCATCCAGTGCCAAATTTACAAACTGCTTGGTATAGGGAAAGCATTTACATAGTATTTTAATTGTCCACAAAACTCCTAATAATTACCAAACTCAAGTTATTAACATCTCCAACAATTAATCTATAATTCTACCTTACATACAGCTTATATATGATTTACCACAACCCCCTAAATATTTATTCTGTTAACCAAATGCTACAAAGTAATACATTGCCCATAAACCCACTCTAAACTGAATCTTGCTCAAACTCATAATGCCTGCTCGCACACACCTCTTATTATTCTAATATATTTTGCTTGGTCATACCTCCATCATTCTACCATTCCTGCTTGGTCATACCTCCATCATTCTACCATTACTGCTTGGCCATACCTCCATCATTCTACCATTACTGCTTGGCCATACCTCCATCATTCTACCATTACTGCTTGGTCATACCTCCATCATTCTACCATTACTGCTTGGTCATACCTCCATCATTCTACCATTACTGCTTGGTCATACCTCCATCATTCTACCATTACTGCTTGGTCACACCTCCATCATTCTACCATTTCTGCTCACCCAAACCTCTACCATTACTGCTTGGCCATATCTCTGCCATTCTACCATTCCTGTTTGGCCATACCTCTACCATTTTACCATTTCGGCTCACGCGCACCTCTTAGCATTCTACCATTTCAGCTTGGTAATACCTCTATCATTCTACCATTCCTGTTCGCCCCACCTATTATTTTGCCATTCCTGTGCACTCACAAACCTATCATTCTATCATGACCATTACCTCTGAAATTTCGTCCTTTGCCTGCTGCAGCTTGTCTGGTTTGTTAGCCCACAGCAGCCTCGCTTCAGTCTCTCTTTTCTTCTGTAGATTGGCCTGGCCATCCTGCCACTTCTGCCATATTTTCATGCGTTGGTCAAATACTCCCTGTAATAATACAAACACAGTAGTCATATGGCATGTAACCGATTTACTGCCAATAGAGCTTCCAGAGAAGCAGAGAATGCTTGTAAACCATAGTTTCTATTTCGAAGCAAATGAAAACATTACAATATAAGATGATTGGTTGTAAGGATACATTAATTTAATATAGGAAGATCATTACAAATTCCAAGTTCATTATTTGCCTATAAGGATTCTGGTGGGCAAAAAAAAAAGCATAAAACAGAAAATAAGTGTAATAAAGATTAGTCTGTGGGAAAAAAATGTGTAAAATATGAATGTTCCATCTTCTTCACAAAAAAGCCACCGAAATGGTAAATATAACCCCCAAAAGAAAACACAAATACAGACATGGTAAAAAGTAATATCATGCAAGAACGGATTCAGTATTCACTTTAGTCTCAGAAATTTGCCTTTTTGACAGCACACACCAGATGTTGGCAGGTGAGCTTACACTTTACTTGACATTGGTTTTGTTTATACATTTTTGCTGATGATAAAGCCATTGCAGCCCAATAGCAGCGGGAGATTGATCACAGGACAACATTCTGTGTGTTTGTGGGTACTTATATTAGTGTATACATTTATAATCCTAGAATGCAAAATATGTTGACTCCGGGTTAAAGGAGTTCTAATGAGGATCTTTCCCACACAAAGCAAACGCTATTTTTCATGATGTATATATTCAGTTAAGCCTTTTAATTTGGTCCACCTATAGCTCTGATCATTAGTGCAATTACCACCAGCCAATCATGTGGCAGAAAATAATGAAATTATGATCAAAATGGTCAGCTGATGTTAAAACCAAACATTAGAATGGGGAAGAAATGTCTATCAGACCTTGACCATGGAATTTGGTGCCAGGACTCGTAGTTTTAGGGTCTGAGAAACTGCAGATTTCCTCGGATTATCGGTGATATCTGAAGCTTACGAAGAATAGTGTAAAATACAAAAACAGCAGAACCCCAGTTCTATCTGTGAAACAGCCATGTTATTTAGAGAGGCCAGAGAAGAATGAGTAAGTAAATATCATAAGATATGTTAAAAAGTGTTTCAAGCATGGGAAAGAGGCAGTGTCACCAAAGCGATGTGCCTGCTTGTTCCAGCAATTTCCATGGTGATTGCCCCACTTATTACTTTATTAAATTATTTCTGAACAGAACACTTTTTACAAATAACCCTCAAAGTGTCACTTCCAAAGCAGTGAATTCAGTTATAATACCATCTAAGCATGTTTTTGCATGCCACTGCCCGATTTTGTTGCTGAATGTGTTCCCCGCTTACAGCCACAGTCTACTAACCTTCTAATGGTTAGTTCAGGCAGGATAACACAGCATGTCACAAAGTAAAGTCATCGCATGCAAGTTCCACAAACATTACAATGAGATCAGTGTACTCATCAGATCTCAATCAAACAGAGCACCTTTGGGATAGGGTGGAAAGTGATATTTGCAGCATGTAAAGAGCGGACAACGCTATCATGTTACCATGGTTACTGGTACCTTGTTGTATTCATGTTATGAGGACGTCAGACTGTTCTAAAGCATCCTACGCAGTATTATAATAAAGGGGGAATAGAGCTTACTTCGGTAAGGTGTGCTTAGAGTTGCAGTGAGATTTGGAAATTGTTGCAGTTTCAGGATACTAAGTGAAGGGACAAAGTGTCAGGAAGGGTCATCCTTGCCCCATAACAAAAACATAACAAGGGCTAGGGTGGCCCTGTGTGCCTAAACAGCATTGGTGTTCAAAGACCGGATTTAGACAGGGATGTGCATTCACAACATGCCTATTTATTCTGGATCTAAAAATATTGTTCAGGTAAAAAACAATGCAATGGCTAAAAGTGGCACTCGGCCTATGGTCGGTGCTTCCAACAAATACCCCATCTGTTTTCAACCCACTACTACAACTCATCTCGGCCTCGAAGAACCGTACAGCACCCATAGAGGAAGTTAAACTACTGTTCATTGCAATTCATAGTTTTCATGTCTGGGAAACAACCTCACAAAATCAATTTCCATGTTCAGTCATGCAAGAGATGGGAAGCCAGTGAGAAAAAGGAAAAGGCTGGACTAACTACACTGAAATTATCAGCTTAGGAGGAAAAGGATTTCGAAAGGTAAAACAATACAAAACCCAAAACACTTGCTTCATTGTTCTGAGCTGGTGCAGGTCAGGGACAGTGAAATTCTATCCGAAATAGAATTAGGAGAAGCTAACTGGAACAGTTTTTATACATTATTCTACCAACTAAACAACTAATTAAAGCATCTATTGGTAATCCAAACCACAAATTAGAAATGTAAGAGCTTACATCATTGTATGGACAAAACAGTGAGAATATTTTACTCATGATTTATTTTTGCAGGTTTGCAACTTACTAAATAAATAACTAAATAAAACCCAAACAAAACTGAACTTTCAAGATAGGAGAAAACTTGCAGGATTGTTAAAACCAAGCCGAAGTCACCAACATGTTTAAATGCTGAAATTTGAGGATGGATTGATTCCAGATAAGCTATTTTCAAACAAACGTGAACCCCACAGAGTGGATGTTTGTGCTTTGAAAGAAAAAAAAAAAAAAGGACACAAATTATAGTTACGTAGTAATTAAAAGACAGGAAATTAATCACAATGGTATTGAGCTTAATAAATACTCAGTCCAATAAAAGAGTCCAGAATTCAACTGATAGTCCCAAATAGTTGAAGATTACATTGGAATCCACATAGCGTATTAGATCATAAGGACGGTATTTATAGCATAAGTAACCTAGACCCTGCTTGCGAGGACAACACAGGGTTAATAGTACTTATGACTTAATATACTTTTATGAATAAAAGATGAAGTAATAGTCCAGGTATATAAACCAGAGCAAATAAGTACAAGGAACTAATTGCTCAAAAGCTTGAAAGCTTGAATTAGTGATATTATCACAGTTCTTTGAAGAGTAGTAACTTGAAAAAAGGGGTTGATTGATAAATCAGTGAATTTATTATGGTACTAAATAATAATACGGCGAGGACTGAGAGGAGGAACAGCAAGTGGAAATCCGGTCACGAGCACTCCTGCTGATCAATCCGGACCCGGCATCTGTATCTTCTTGTGAAACTGCAGCTCACCCCTGGATGTGAGGTCGGAGGTGAAGCAGACAGTAACTCAAACGCCATCCTCTCAGGCTACTAAGATACAGAAGAGGATAACTACAAAGACAATCCATATCCATCCGGGTCTGGACTGCAGGTTTTATCGTTATTTTTTACATGGTTTCTAATAAACTACCTACCTACCTCAGTTTCTTATCATTTTTTATATTTGAATGTATTATTTAGTACCATAAATTCACTGTTTTATCAATCAACCCCTTTTTTCAAGTGACTACTCTTCAAAGAACTGTGATATCACTAATTCAAGCTTTCAAGCAATTCGTTCCTTGTACTTATTTGCTCTGGTTTAAATATCTGGACTATTACTTCATCTTTTATCCATAAAAGTATATTAAGTCATAATTACTATTAACCCTGCATTGTTCTCGCAAGCAGGGTCTAGGTTACTTATGATCGAATACGCTATGTGGATTCCAATGTAGTCTTCAACTATTTGGGATTATCAGCTGAATTATGGACTCTTTTATTGGACTGAATATTTATTAAGATCAATAACTTTGATTTATTTAAGCGATTTCCTGTCTTTTATTCCACCACTAATTTCTTTCTTTAAGATTATACCTATCTCTAGATACATATTTATCTACTTCTACTGATTTAGCTCCTGGATACTTACACTCTATGGTGCATTCTTTCAACTATTTTTATAGGACTGGGTGAAATCCTTTTTTCCAGTTTCAGAGCTAATAGATTTATTGTTCTTATTCTCTCTAAACCTTCCGCTGTGTTCACTTTTGTGGATACCGGAATTCTGTACATAGTAATTAAGGTTGGGGGAGTGGGGACGATGACTCCAATCTATCGAGTTCAAATTAAATTAAAATACTGATGACTAAAATGCTGTAGACAGTACACAGTTTTTCCACAGCAGTGGCCATCTAGTTATTAAGATTATTAGTATGGTAAGATTGGAGAAAAGAAAAAGAAAACACAAAGGAAAAGGTCACGGTCGATACTACGTACAAGTCATACAGATTGTTCTTTTTCTCCCACCACAAGCTCTTTTAATGTTCCATTTAGAACGTATAACTGTTTGCCAGCCATTTCTAAATTTGCATACACTGACAATTATATAGATTCATCATGGATAATTAACCTCTTAAATTAAGTTACACTCAAGGAACCCAGACCACTTTGTCTCAATGAAGTGGTCCGGGTGCCGTGCTCCTGGCACTTTATTCCCAAAATGTAAATTATTGCCATTTTCGAGATACATTGCGAGACTAAACACACCTCTAGTGGCTGTTACACTGACAGCCACTAGATGGCACTTCCGCTATGAGAACATAGATTTGGTTTATGATGTTCGTTTGTATGCATTGTTTGAGGACGTTGAACGTTTAATCAATGCTTCTCATAGAGCAGTACTACAAAAAAGAGTGCTAAGAAACTAAGGATCCAACTTGCCAGGCAGAGAGATCAGGACTGTCTAAGGGATTAACCCTGATGTTTATTAACCAAAAATAAATAAAAGTGTGGGCTAATTCCTTGCCTGTCCAACCTGGTAATAACAAGATCCCTAAATTTTAAAGGAAGGACAGAAAATAAAAGGTGGTACTACATACAGTGCCATAGAATGTATTGTCCTGTCTAAACATAGCAAGTTACTAAATAGCAGTGTGTGTAAATGGTAAACAAGTGTTAAAAGCAAGGCGGAGCCCCCTCATCTTTAATCCCCTATTGCAGAAAAAAAAAAAAGTTTTAAAACACACATCCTAAGAGAAAGATATGGTACACACAGGTAGGGTATTCAGGGAGTATGTAGACATGTATAATGCACACTAGTATACATACAGCTATATAAGGGACTTAAATTCCTATACTGGCACTATAAAATAGTGTGCTGCACCCCTCAGCTGTGAGTGATTTAACACTGACCGCCTACACGCCAGCCCTCTAGCCTTGTAAATCGACCCAAGAGGAGAGTATACAGAGAAGGTTACATTCGTGAAAAGTGCAAGATGTCTGAGGCATATAGAGCAATGTATAGTTGTCATAGACAAGCACTGGATTCAATACTTTCTCTATGACAAAGAAATATCAGATTAGTAGAAGTCGAATTGAGAGAAAACGAAACAGGAGGCAGAGCAGGCGGCTGCATGGACCGAATCTCGGCACTGGAAAAAAGGTGAGTAAAGGGGTTATTTATTATACTTATCCCAGCTTTGTATTCCTGGCACTGTAGTATCCATTTAAGCACCCCCGTACTCTGTTACTACATGCAAAGAAACTGATACACACATAGCTAATATATAATAAGTGGGATAGGCATAAGGCTATCCTAGCTATAGGATAGGGCCAGGGACTAGTGAAAGTGTTTGGAGGATTGGGCAGACTAGATGGGCCGAATGGTTCTTATATGCCGCCACATTCTATGTTTCTAATGTACTCAGTGACTGACATCTTCTTTAGTATAAATATGGGAAATCATTTACAAGAATGAGAAATAATTCAAAGCTACGCACGAATAGAAGCATTAGTAACAATATACAATCTTAAGGTTCCTAAAGGCGGCCAAGGTTCACAAGACCAGTTGTGCCCTTTCCAAAACAGAACTCACCCTGACAGCAGAAAGTAGGCGGATGTAATCAGCCAGCAGCTCAGCCAGCAGGAAGAAGTCACTGTTGGCTTGCTCCTGATGGAGTTGTTCTATCTTCTCCTCCACTTCGGCAAGCTGGGAAAGGGCTCTCGATAGGGCAGTGTTATCCTCAGAGCTGCCAAGCATGGCGAGACTCTTCGAGAACTGGGCAGTGTTCAGAGCCAATTCTGCAATTAAAAAGTGGACACTGGAATGTTTTCTAAACTTCAACCGTTTTTAATTTAAAATAGAGTTAATGCTGCTTTTTACTGCTGTGAATAATTTAAGTACAATGCACAGTGTTCTAGAAGTTCTGACTGCAGTCATTAGGCAGGAGACACCAGTAAATTTGATAAGTGCAGCAGTTATCTTTATTCGATTATTTTAGGGTTTTGGGAAATTACAGGCTGCACAATGTATTAAGAAGGGTGAGATAAATGTGGCAAATAAAATCTCAACTGAGAACAGATCCATTTAAAAAACACAACATGCAACACTTTACAAAATATAATAATGGTAATAAATCCAAATGTTATTAAGTGAAACTTCTTGTTCCCATGCTGCGTTTCCAAGGTGATTTCAACCTCAGATTTGGGAGCTAGTATATAGCCACCAATATATTAAGCAGCCAATATTTTTTATGATAAAATGTTTAGCTTATAAATCTGCGTTCATACTGGTTCAATAATGTTATTTAATTTTTTTTAGTTGTGCTGAAATGATATATAACTAGGGCTTGCACTCCTGGTTAAATTCTTAATGCCCGGTGCATTTTATATATAACACAAAGCTATATCAGCTTACATTTTATTGAATAAAAAACAAAAGAACAATACAGGAGTAGCGAGTGTAATCTTTTACAAGATATTCTATGTACCTAGTACAAGTAATATGCGGCCCTTGCACTGGCTATGCTAAAAGAATCCCCCTCATCTCAGTTTCACTTTTATTTTATTTGGCAGCTACATGACTTTGTTCCAGTTATCGTTTCTTTCTCTTTTGTGTCAGGTGAAAATACTAACAACCCAGGCAGCAAGGTATATCACCCCAACAATACGGTTTTCACAATTTAAGAGAAAATAATAAAAGGGCATAAGTATAGATGAAAAAGGAAAAACAGGTTGGGGGAAAGAAACAAATCCCACTCTGAGTGGTATCACCTATGGACAACAGAGAGATTTTCGGCACTATTTACCTTTTCTGTGGTTCACTAGAGTCTCGACCACTGCATGCAGCTTGCGCAAATGCTGCTCTTCGTTCTCCACCTCCAGCAGCTTGTCCTCGAACCACTAATATAGGTAAAAAATTAATAAAAAAAGATTAAAAAATTATTTATATATATCTATCTTACATATAAACATTTACCAACACCCTAATTACATTAACACAG
This sequence comes from Pelobates cultripes, assembly GCA_933207985.1. NCBI lineage: Eukaryota > Metazoa > Chordata > Amphibia > Anura > Pelobatidae > Pelobates > Pelobates cultripes. Next base: position 47,830,198 of record OW240914.1, read on the forward strand.
AACACAGCAGTAACACTTTAAATAAAATATGACAAGGTTGCCTGGGGTTGCTGTATCTCTTGAGCAGACTGAGCTTGCCAGAATTTCGGATCTGGACTGCCTTTATGGGCGGAATCAGTCTGACATGCAAATGGTAAAGGCGCTCTTCTCTGTAATGGCACGTCAGCAAAAACATTTTTGAGAGGTGAATGGGGACTAACCAAAGGGCTAGCTACCGAGGTTTCTCTGAGCTTTTGCTCATTATCAAAATTCTCATTCTCTGTTCTTGTTGCAAAAAAACGTACTGTTTACTATTTAATAATGCTGCTCTCTCATCGAAGCTTGTCTATGTGTTATCAGATCAAAAATATTTCTCAACTTCAGTGCTGATCATTAGGCAGGTCCCTGAAAAATGGAAATGTAGGGATCTAATCAGTTGGAATTTCGAGTTTAGACTGGCTGGCTTTATGACGTTTTTACTAGAATTCAGTGATTAAGCCCAAAGAGCATGCTGCAAAAAAAAAAACAGGCAGATGGACAGAGCAGATACAAAACACTTCCAATAAAAGCTGTATAAATGTATAGAGAAAATACTTACAACATCGGACTCGTTCATTTTGATGGTCATTTTGTTCACAGCATCAGTGGCCCTGTTAAACATCTTGAGAAGTCCTGCTCCACTTAGCGTCTGGGTATTGACAGCACGGGGAAGCTACGAGAAGGAAATTAACAGCATTTTACAAAAATTAAATCATATCAAATATACTTGTCTGGGCCTATTCATTTAGCAACAAATATCTATCAAATGAATAATGAATGGTAAAAAGATTTTTTTAAAAAGGAAGCACAAAAAAATAATTACAAATAAAAAACTAATTATGCACATACATACTCTTGTTAATGATCTAACAGAGCACAAGACTTCAGTTCAGGGTACAAATCCAAATTGATAATAAAATGGGGTGTGCCTTTACAAGCCATGATGAAAAGAGTCTCTCAGGTGTCTGAGATTAATCAGGCTTTCATCTGAATGCCTCCAAAATCTAACCTATCCTTATTTATGCACTCATTGCTATTAATTTAGTTTTGTAGCAATCATCTGTACATTAAAACTCATGTATAATAAATAAATGGGTTCACTTTCAAACATGACAATACTTGTCTCTCATTACAGTCTGGTATCTGTCTTCTGTCTCAGTCTCAGTCTCATGACATCTGAACTCCAGACCTAAATTTGATGGTCCATCTGGCCCCAAAGGGACACTAATAAGTACCTGTCAGGGTTAATACCTCTAAAGGTTGTCCACTAGAGGGATCTCTTGAAGGTTTGGTCGCCTGACGCTGGACATCCTCACGCTATGCATGAAGACATCCAGCGTCACCCAACCTATAGGGGAAGTCCTAATGTGAGCATGTCACTCCTCGCATGCGCATTATGTCCCCCCGCCGGCTGACAGGGGGGCACTATAGTGAACTATTGTGCTAGGAAAACAACGATAGTTTCCCTTTAAAAGCTACAGGCCTCTAGCAAGGCTTATGACCATCTTATAGCCAATGTGAATACCTACATACTACAAAGATATGAAGATTATCATCACCAAATTCTATACCTGATCTTTGCTCCCAACTAAAAATGCCACATCGCCACAGCAATAAAACAGTGGAGAAAACACACAAGATTAAATCTGAAATCATCTAACGCCTTGGCTCTGATCAGTTTTTACTCAATGAAAAGGTTATAGTGTAAGAAGTCCCAATTCTTGTATAGTGATGTCTTACCTCACATCCTTCGCACAATAATTGAAATAGCATGTACATACCGTTAGGGAACACACTGAACAAGTCCCTGAATTGGAATGAGATAACTTGCCATAGGCATAAAAGAGAAAAGACTGACTGGTCTACTACAGGAGTTGCATTAACATAAAATGTTACTATTTAGTCACATTTTAATTCATTACCTGTATATCAGGGAGGGAGGGGGAATCATTAACAGCCTAGTGTCCCTTTAAGTATGATAACAATAATATCAAATTATTTACTAAAGGCATATGTTGTAAGTTATGTCAGCATATATACTTGGAAACAGAGTTATTCACTAAAGTCTAAAATGTCAGGAAGTGAATTTCAAATTTAAGGCAAAAACATGCAAACTTAAAACATAGCTTAAGTTTTTTTTTAAATGTGGTTATTCCACCCTGAAATTGGAGATTTCCTACTTCTACACATTCGTGAAAAGCCCTGACAGTCCTTTTATGAACAGGTACTATTACCTCTTCCTTTTCCAGAAACTCCCGAACTTCTGGATCTTGTAAAAGCGTTGGGTGGCTGACTATTCTCTGGAGATATCTGAAAAACACACACATTCAGGTATTATGTGCCTACAATTTTTTTCCACTAGAGAAACACGTGAAATTTGCTAGTGGTTCAACTGAAAGGACATACTGTATTTTCCAGAATACAATTATTCTTTTAACTCCAAGATTTGAATCCTATTGAATTCTAGATTCCATAATATATATATATATATATATATATATACACACACATACACACATATATATATATATACACACATATATATATATATAATATGTCGCTTTGGGCAGGCCTAGAGAAAAGATTAAAGATGTCTTTCAACAGGAGAGTGCAGCCTATTGTGGCAGGAGAGGTGCGAGTCCAGTCTCGATTAGTCTGCACCTGTCATGGCTCCCGGCTCGCTGCCATGTGCGTCCGTGCCTGACCAGCACGACCACACCAACTCACTGACCTTACCTGCTCAGCGGCGAGCCGGGAACCGCTCCTCCACGCTGCTCGGGGAAATCCAAGATGAGACCATGAGGTCGTGTCCATCCATGGCTCCACCCCCCCAAAATTATACGAGCGTGCGCGTGACTTCACGACGTCAACGCACACGCACGTTCTGGGGTCAGAGGTCACCCTCTGACCAATCAGAGCCTAGAGAGGGATATTTAAATCCCTAATTCACCGCAGTACCTTGCCCTGTCGTGGTATATATTAAGGAAGAACCCATGGCAATAGATGCGCAAATGATTGCTTCTAAAAACTTGCAGAATAATTGTAATTGGTTAACTCAAGACAAGGTGCTGCAGCAACTAAAGAAAGTTAATATAAACAAAGCTCCAGGGCCTGACGGTATCCATCCACGTGTACTTAAGGAACTAAGTGCAGAAATAAGTGAACCTCTGTTTTTAATCTTTCAAGATTCTTTTCTTTCAGGAAGTGTTCCGGAGGATTGGAGGAAGGCAGATGTGGTTCCTATATTCAAAAAGGGTTCAAAATCCTTGCCTGGAAATTATAGACCTGTGAGCTTAACTTCTGTGGCTGGTAAAATATTTGAAAGGTTATTAAGGGATAATATTCAAGAATTCCTTGAGAAGAACATGGTTATCAGCAAAAATCAGCATGGTTTTATGAAGCACAGGTCATGTCAAACTAACTTGATTGCGTTCTACGAAGAAGTAAGTAGAAGTATAGATCAGGGTGTTGCCGTGGATGTGATCTATTTGGATTTTGCCAAGGCATTTGATACAGTTCCACACAATAGATTAGTGTTCAAACTCAAGGAAATCGGTCTAGATGAAAATGCTTGTTCTTGGGTAGAACATTGGCTTAAAAACAGAGTACAAAGAGTTGTCATTAATGGTAAATTTTCAAGCTGGACAGAGGTGGCAAGTGGTGTCCCTCAGGGGTCTGTTCTGGGACCTCTTCTATTTAACATGTTTATAAATGATCTTGAAGACAGCATTGAAAGTCATGTTTCAGTGTTTGCAGATGACACAAAACTTTGTAAAATAATACAATGTGAGCAAGATATTACTTTGCTGCAGAGGGATTTAGATAGACTGGGGGACTGGGCACTCAAATGGCAGATGAAATTTAATGTTGAAAAATGCAAAGTTATGCACTTCGGCGTAAAGAATACACAAGCAACGTATACCCTTAATGGAAGCGAATTAGGGATAACAACACATGAAAAGGACTTGGGAATTGTTATAGACAACAAACTATGCAACAATGTGCAATGTCAATCAGCAGTGGCCAAGGCCAGTAAGGTATTGTCATGCATGAAAAAGGGCATTCATTCTCGGGACAAGAATATAATTTTGCCTCTTTATAAATCACTGGTAAGACCCCATATTGAATATGCTGTGCAATTTTGGGCACCTATTCTAAAGAAGGATATTATGGCACTAGAAAAAGTGCAGAGGCGGGCTACAAACTTAATAAAAGGAATGGAACATATCGGCTATGAAGAAAGGTTAACAAATTTAAACCTATTTAGTTTAGAAAAACGTCGCCTGAGAGGGGAATATGATAACATTATGCAAATATATTCGGGGCAAATACAAACCATTGTGTGGAAATCTATTCACAAACCGGACTTTACATAGGACACGTGGCCATGCGTTTAGACTGGAAGAAAGAAGATTTCGTCTAAGGCAAAGGAAAGGTTTTTTTACTGTAAGAACAATCAGGATGTGGAATACTCTGCCTGAAGAAGTGGTTTTATCAGAGTCCATACAGATGTTCAAACGGCTACTAGATGCATACTTGCAAGAACAGAATATTCAAGGATATAATCTTTCAATGTAGGGTAATAACTGCTTGATCCAAGGATAAATCTGACTGCCATTCTGGGGTCAAGAAGGAATTTTTTTCCTAGCTTGTTGCAAAATTGTGCTTCAAACTGGGTTTTTTGCCTTCTTTTGGATCAACAGCAAAAAACAAATGTGAGGTAGGCTGAACTTGATGGACGCAAGTCTCTATGTAACTATGTAATAATACTTCCTGGTATCCTGATCTTGGCTTTTCCCTGGTTATTCCAAATTCTGGTTCCCCTGACTTGGCTTGTTTAAATGGTATCTGAGTATTTCTGGCTTCCGCGACCTCGGCTTTCCCTTTGACCATTCTCTATCTCTAGCGTATTAGTCTGGCCATTCTAAGGTCCCGTTTACGCTCTGTCCTTTTATTTCCTTTCCTATGTATATGTTTACATAGTTTCTGTGTGTTGGACCACACTAGCAGCCGTGACAGCACCTCCACCGGGAACAGAATTAAACTATTCCTCCTGTAAGCCCCGGCCATCCAGGGTTTACAAAAAGAGTAAACGCAGTCTGCACCTGGCAGAAGTCCAGGCCACAGTCCCTCACCACCAGACCAAGGATCGCTGTGTCCTCCCTTCCTGGTCCAAGGTAAGAAGCATGGGGGAAGAGGGAATAAACCAAAATAGAACATTGAAAAAACAAGATAAAATATATTTAAAAAAAACGGCTTTCCTTTCACTCCCCCCATCCCATATCCTCTACACACAAATGCTAAACTTCCTATACATATAAGTGGAATTTTGCCACAATTAAAGTAATAATAAATACAACACTATTTTATTTATATTTTCTTTACTACATTTTTAAATAAAATATATGGGTACGTCTTACATTATTATATTATGGTACATTTGATCACATGAATAAGCCAAGTAATATTATGCACAAGTAACATGGCAGACCATGGTATTGGATCCTGCCATCCACTTATTGCTGAATAAACTGGATGCCAGAAACAAAGATCTCCCCATTAATTGCCTGAATACTTCAACCTGCACCTATCCCTTTGTTGTGTAACAATGATTTACCTCTCCAAAGCTGCCCGTCTACGTTCCAGAAATTCAGATGAAGAGGAGTCCTCCTTCCCAACTTTCACTTTGGTCATACCTGACAAAACACATTAAGACACAAATGTCTGGGTGATTACATTACACCTGGCGTGCTAAGAACATGGAACCATTTTTCTGATGGAATGCAACAGGATTCCTAAAATTCCAGGTAAACTTACAGATTACATTTCAGTAAAATAGTTCTATTTTATCCTTATTGCCATGTGATTGGCACAGACTAAATAACAAAGGCATCTCACATAACATACATCACAAAATAAGATACGTTGCGCAGGCTGGTGGACTGTAATTATTACACCCATTGACAGATTTCTGTGCAAAATACATGTTTTCATCCATCCACATATATGCTGGCAATTATACCAAATGCATCCCAAAGACACAAATGGTTTGTGTAAATGACAAAATGACATATTCCATGGGAATATTCCTTATTCCCTCACAACGTTTTGCACAGGATTTTTTTTCCCTGTTATTGTCTTGTGGAGAAAAGAGAAACAGGAGTGGAGCTAAGGTGTAAGAGCTTTTTATTTTTATAAAAGATACATTACTTCTGTCATGCAAAAAAAAAAACCCAAACAAAGCAATGCATTAGTACAGGAATTACAGACATTTTGTGCACTTTTGATGATTACCAAGCACGATAATATACAGACCAAGCAGGTGTAACAAGCACCCACGTGTAATTTAGTGTCTCAAACTCCTTCCACAGACAAAAAAACCCCAAAAAATATTCTGACCGCATGCTGAGAAAAACACTAAATTAAATTAAAAAAATAATAAAATTACACGTTAAAATGTAAGCAGATAGTCCTCATTAGATTAACATTGTGTTCAATACGGATCAATAGAGCTGCTCTGCAGAATCAAAGCGTACAAATTACAGCCATATAATACAGACATTTTAAGGCAGTAGATTCTCATGCTGGCTTATTACATGACATTTTGCTTTCAAACAGAGATCTGAAACAAAGCTATGGTTTTGTGTAAATACTCAGGAGGACTTTACAGTAAGGCGAGTGCTGTAACACACACGGCTTGCTGCAGAAGTCACGTGATGGATGTTTCCAAAAACACAATGAATGACCTCAAGACAAATTACACATTAATTACCGATCAGGCTTTTCTCTGGGGGTGGCGCGATAATCAGCCCGTTCTGTGAGTGCTTCTCAGAAAGCTTTTCATACAGGCCCAGGAAGTCACTGAACCGTCTTTTCACAGTGAAATGTTTACTCCTGAACATAGGCAAGTTGGTCTGGAATAAAAGGTATTACCATGATTGTCTGCTACCACTGACAGACTACTTGTACATTTTGCTTTAAACAAAAAACATAAAACACTTGTGTAGATCTTCAGTGCCATTTGGAAGCAGTCACTTATTAAAACTGACTGTACATCTGTAGCTAAAAAAGTAAATAAATACATTTCTAAAAAATTGCCTTAAACAATATAGTCGACTAGTGATAGATTAAAGTGCTTTACAGATTAAACAAATCTATCCATCAGGCACCAGCCCTAAACCAACTAACGCACCACGTTTGGAGAACATGAAATGCTGCACGACTCCCACACAGGTTGCCAAATTTATATGGGGGGAGAGCTCACCAGTAAGTAATTCTCTCCTCCTCACACATGTATATTTGTAGGCATACCTAACATATAGAAAGCTTTAATTACAGCAAAGTTATTAAGATATTGGTGTCTTAAATGCACCATCATGAAACAATCAGAAGTTGTCTTGCAGGAGGGTTTCTGTGTGCTCTGTCCATTCACAGAGTTTCCAGAGCAGAAGGAGCGGCTCAGAGGCTAGTAGCATAGTACTTGGAATAATGATACTTGTATAGAGTATATCAATTAGTTGATTGTTGTGGAGGTAAACTAGGGAACAGGGCCTCACCCTAGAGATAGAAACTGAAATATGTGAGGAGGACAATAAATACAGTATTTAACCAGGAAGTGCGCAGTGCAGTAGCACACATAGCTGCCCACCCCCATTGGCATGTACAGAGGCTTTCAATTCCTGTCTGTACACGCCATATTTGTAGTCTTTACCTCTACAGCAATGACATACCAGGTTAAGAAAATCCCAAACCATATTTCACGACAAAAAGAAAAACTGCAAAAACGCCATCAAGTTCAAGTTCTAAAAAGAAATTGGCTAAGAGGAGATGGAAGATTATCCCTTATATTTTAAAGAATGTAAGCACTGACATAGAACAATAACGATAATGTCAATGAATTTAACAATGAATGGTAGACTAGGACAGTTTAGTAGTACATAGTTGACTTGGTGTTATTATTGGTCGGGTGATCAGATTGTCACTCGTCAATATCACTGATAACTGTTAATCATGACTGATTATCTTAAATTCCAATTGAAGAAATACACTTGGTGTTTACATATTAATGTGTACGTGGACGTTTTCTGTCCTCTTTGGGGGGAGACATATGGTAAGTGATTGGTAGAAAGTGGAACAGGTATTTTCTGTCTACTTACCTGGGTTGTTACTTGGTAAGCCATGTACGCATTCATGCCATCCCCTGTAAGAAGAGAAATTGCAGGCAACTCATCTTATAGTCGTCACCTATCAATTAACTAGAATGCCAAGATTTTCAGAGCAGTGGGCCAGGGAACCTGCTATGCATTGCTACCTCAAGGAGAACACTGAGAAGACTTTATCCATATAAACAGACATCCATATATAGGCTGTCTGTGAAGTGGTTCAAGGACTAGAATCAGAGGGTACAATGGGTTATTATTAAACTGCCTTATTAACAGACATACATATTCTGCTCATTTAGCAGAGGAGTTTTCCCACTGCTGATGTCTGGGGATTGTAATTCCTTATTTTGCTAGGTGTCGGATGCTCAAATTGCTTAACTGCTCAAATATTGCTAAAAAAATTAACAACTGATTCAACAAAACTGTATTACACAAACATTTCCACTTGGTGCAACTATACTGAACAAAGTATATTGAGGCAGATTTAAAGTGAATTGGTAATGAAAAATTTAACTTAACGGAAATTGCTCCCATGTAAATTAAATACAGTGTATATCACAAAGATACATGGTGTATTCAATGTCAAATATAGAGAGTCACTCACTTTTCCCTTATTCCAGCATCACTTTGGAGGTGTTACACTCCGTTCCTATACTCTTGTGCTCGCACATGTTCTGTGGTTGTTATGGTTGAAGAGCAGAGTAGCCTCCTGCTTGAGGATTTCCTGCTTTCCCTTGTCAGTCAATGCCTCAGCACACCAAGGCATTGATTGACAACTGGGAGAAAACTATTTTTTAGATAGGTTTTTCACCTAACCTATACATTTGCTATTACAATGTATAGCTAGAATCTTATGCTCAAATCAATGAGCATAAGTTGTTTGTGGCATGATAGGTCTCTTTTAATATGGGGGTGAACAATGCTTCCTAATTGCTCCGGCTAAATGTAATTCCCAGAAGTGCACACATGTAGTTAATAACAGAGTAAATATAAATTAGCCCCACTGTATTAGCCCCACTGTAGGTGGAAAATGCAGTCACCTACTAACCGATTTTCTCTGGATCTCGAATGCTGACAATCAGCTCAAATTGATCCTCCTGTTCTTCTTCTTCAAGCTGAGGACATAAAAAAAAATATTTTACATATAAAAGGAATGCTATGGATGGCCATCTGTATCTCAAACAACACTACAACATTACAATCATTGTATAAACAAATCATTTGACTCATCAGATCAGAAGAAAATTTATAGGGAAACCCACGATAAATGTACTGTTAGAAATAACGGTTTAGCCTTTAAGCCCAAGAGGCGACTTGCACAGCTTCCATAGCCCACTGTTCTCCTGTACTCTCATTACCTCTTCGTAAGACTTGTGCTTTGCTTTGGAGGGGGCGCAAGCTGCTATGAGCATAGGTGTAGTCAGTGGTCCCTTTTTTGCCTCCTCTTTTTGGTTATTTTGAGAACTGTCCACTGCCAGCTTGACTGTGGAATCTGTAAGACCGGATAGAATAAGGATGGTTAAAGCTTGAAAGTTAATATTATTTTTATTTATTTATTTTTTTTAAATAAAAGTATAAAGTGCATTAAATATTAAGATTCTCTGGTTTTCAATTACGTCCTGCAAATTGTAATAATGGTACACATTAAAGAACAAACACTGCTGCCTTTTGACCCAGTTTTTTTTTTTTTTTTTTATCTTTTAGCAATTTAGAATGGAATGTAAAGGGTCGCTGAAGGACTGTAGGTTACAAGTGTTAGATGCAGCTGGAGAGAGCATACTTCTCTGGTTGAGGGAGGGCGTTTTTGTATAAGAGCAAAAAAGTGAACACTGTACTCACTATTACAACTTCATCTAAATTAAGTGGTTATGGTGCCTACAGTTCTCCCATTCTTAGTGGTCCCAATTTACATTAAACTAATTAGAAAGCTTGGGAGCATGGCTTCAAGCCACACCTCCACAAGCCCCATGGGTATAAAAGTCACTTCCTAAAAAAAAAAAAGCTCCTGCCTAGCTTCATAATCATGTTAATAGCCCTCCCTCAGCAAACATGTCCATCATCCAAGCCATAAAGTGATTGTCCTCAGCTATGCTCCCACACCCCAACCTCTATCTCTCTGTCCACCATTCACATCCCTACATCATTCCAATTAATTATTCCTCCTTTAGCAGCCATATTATTATTCACCTTTTAAATGATATCCCAGGCTCAATAAACCAAGCCATGTTGCTGCCGTGTTTTCAGGGCAATGTCCCTGGCCGCATCTCAGAACCACACCCTCCCACCCAGAGTCACGCCCCTCCCCCTCCAAGTCATATCCCTGCTCCCTACCTTCACAATTATATCCATGATCCCAACTTTTCCGGCCATGTCCATAAGTGGATACCTATATGGAACCCAGTAATACCCATATGGAACCCAGTCATGCATGACATTCCCCCACATGATAGCAATAATTCTATTCCCGCAATATTAGTAAGGAATAAAAGATCAGCTCTGCCATTTCCAAGTGAGCTACCAACGTTGACACAGGATGTAATGACATAAAATAGTAGCAAAACCAAAGAAACCAGCAGAGAAGCTTTCCACGCCCACCTAAACTCCCAGTAAGCTACTAAACTAATGGCTAATGATCCAAATCATCATCTTATTCAAAGGTTTATATATTGTTTTACATTATAAGGAAGATAAAATCCCTTTAATAATTTCAAGAAACCTATATATTTCATTCAAAATTACAGGAACAATCAAAGCACCATGACCACTACAGTGTGCTGTAGTGGATATGGTTCCAAGACTATGCTTTGACTGCTCCTGGCACCATAACCACTATAATGCGCTATAGTGGTTATGGTGGTTGGAGTGTTCCTTTAACGTGCTTATTAACGGAGATTAAACACCTTTTTGGAAAAGAGAAACAGTCCCAGCAGGCACCTAACTTTTTAGAGCAGTGATCAGTGATGTGGAACAACAGGAACACCAGATACTGAATGCATTTGATTCATCTAAGTATTTGACTGCAATATCGGAGTATGATTTCAGTAAAATATTGAATTTCCTCTTCAAGGCTTTACAGACTGTAAAGACCTCTTTTGAAAAAGCCCAAACCCGGGCGAAACGCGTCAAGGATAGGATTTGAAGTTACTATATATGTTTTTTATATACTTTTACCCATATATATTTTAAAATATATCTTTTTAATAATAAATTTCATTGCCTTTTTTCAAATCCCTTGGCTTTTGCATATCTTCTGGTGCTGCTGCTTTCCTGTTATATCCTGTGGTGGGGATTATACCACCATAAGCTGTCATCACCAGAGCAAGTCATTGCTCTGGATACTGTAAGTAGGATACCTACTTTTTTCTATATTATTTCCAGTTTATGATATTGTACCATTGGTCTGTATATTTTGTTTTTTTCATATATATATGACCGTTGAATTTGGACCTCCTGGTATATTCAGATCCTAAGACGGGGATTGTACCGTCCAGGCGTTATACGGCAGAGCTCCTAGCAGCTCGGTAAAGTGTGAGTTTGCTCTTTACTCACAGTGTATCTTATTTATACATTATTACAATACCTTTTCATACTGCACTATTATTGTTTATTGTTTTCTTTGAGGTTTCCATATGCTGTAACATTCAAGAACTACATATCCTAAGACGGGGATTGTACCGTCCAGACGTTATACGGCAGAGCTCCTAGCAGCTCGGTAAAGTGTGAGTTTGCTCTTTACCCACAGTGTATCCTATTTATACATTACTAAAGTACTTTTGCATATTGCACTATTATTGTTTATTGTTCTTTTTTGAGGTTCCCATATGCTGTAAAATTCAAGAACTACATGTATGTACATTTATGATTATCTGATTACTTATTCTTTTGGCGCGGTCTACCACCTTTTCTTTTTCACTTTTACAGACTGTGTGGTAAACTCTGTGCAGACTAGGAAGTGACTCATACAACCAGAATTCTCAATCAGTAGATTTTAGAGTAATTTGATAATGTCGGAGATCAAATCACAGGTGCCAGTGAATTAATGAATGAATTGCGTTCTTTAAACCGGTTGTGTTTGGTGTAGTCTCATTACTTGTGTTTGGAATAACTTTCCTCTTTAATACCTTGTGAAAGCTTTTACTGCATTACGCTCTATCTTTGTTGAAGCACATATCTTCACCATTATTTTCCCCACCTACCAGCAAACAGATCCTGTTCATCTTCTTCTGAAAGCAGGCCATTTTCCCTGGAGGGTTCTGGAGGAGACTCCTTGGTCTGTGTGGTAGTTATGCTTCTGCCCTATAAGAAAATAATAAAATGGTGTCAAAGGGGAAGAGAGAAAAACAGCTAGTGGCAGAAGACAGAATCTTGACAATGCAAAATATCACAAAGTAAAAAAACATTGAGATGACAGGATCTAACCAGCAGAGTTCCAGGACTTTGCTCTGAGAACCTGCCAACATTCAAGCAGTCCGTTATACCGGTTTTACAGGACAAGGGAAGGGCCCCGTGAAGAGCTAACAAGTGCAAGCAATAATATTTACTACAACACAAATGTAAGCTACAATTAATTCTGACAATTTAGAGCCGCAAGGAATATAAATACAAAGCAGGTTGTCATATTTTAGGTCTATTTCTGTATGTAATATTGAGCTGTACAGTTATGTATTACCCAATATGCATAACAGAGGGTTATTTACTAAACGCCCATATTAGCAGCCATATAGCAAAGTTCGAGTAACGCGGCCAAACTGAATGACTCTGAATGAATTTGGTTTTTATACTTTGGGGCATAGGTAATGCAATGGTTTAAACCAGTGGTAGTCAACCTTTTTCTACCTACCGCCCACTAATGCATTTTTTTGGTTGAAAAAATTTCCTTACCGCCCACCAGTTTTCACGCAAGTGCAGAATATTTTTTAGAAAGGAGGGCGTTTTAAAAAAAAATAAATGTACGTACATTTATCTTTTTATTTCTACTTAATGCATGTTTATAATGTTTTTAACTTTATAAAGTTTAATGAGAAAACAATAAAGTAAATTGAAATTACCTTAACTAGTGATTAATGAGATCCTTGAGGTTGATGCTGCAAGACTAAATATTTGATATCTGGTTCGACTTTCGTAAGGAACAAACAAAGGTCTCCTCTTTCGGTGATATTCAGATGACTTCTCTATTTGCGCATAATATGATTTCTCATTTGTGCGTCAGCTCCCCTCCTCTCCCTCCTCAATTCCCCTCCCCACCTTTTTTTCCCCCCCTTTTTTAATTTTTTTTTTTTTTAACCTTCCTTATAGCAATGCCCAGTAGGAAGGCTGAGCTAGGTATCCCACTTACTATAACTTACTATAGCCCACTATAACAGACAGGCACACATACATATACAGACACACACACACACATACATACATATACATGCATACAGACACACACAGACATGCATACAGACACACATAAGACATACATACAAAGGCACAGACACAAGATACATACACACACAACACATACATACAAAGAAAAGACACACATGCAGACAGACACACACATACAGACACACACACACAGACACATACAAAGACATACACAAACAAACAAAATATTTTAGTCACCCTCCTGTTTCCTACCTTTAAGGTGCAGGGTGACTGTCCCTGGGGTCCAGTGGTGGCTCAAGTGGATGGGAGTCAGTGTTACCACTCTGACTCCCTGGTTTTCCTCCCACGCAGCTCTCAGTGTTAGCTGGGAGGAGTGACGTGCAGTCACTTCCTCCCAGCTCGGTGATGTAATCACAGGGGGCCCGGTCGCGCTGTTAAAGCGCCCAGCACTGACCGGGCCACATCCTTCGGGTGGCCCTGACAGCATGGGCCACCCGATGGAACCCTCCATATGCGGCCCTCTCAAAATTAGAAAATCCCTACCTCCCACCTGGAATCCTGAAACGCCCACTAGTGGGCGGTAGGGACCAGGTTGACGACCCATGGTTTAAACAAAAGGTTAGTTGTTATAATGATGACTTGAACCAGAACAATATCCCAGAAGGACACATGATGAAAATTGTCCGTCATGATAGCCTTTTTTTTCTGAAGTTGTGTCCAGAAAGGGATATACATATTACGATAGTCACAGAGAGCTAAGATTCTCCATCAGTCACTCCCTGTCTATCTGTGAGCCGTGCAGTAATGTTCTCTTCATATATCTGGTGGCAGTAAAATGCTGTTGCCGAGATACAATGATTTCAATGCTGCGCAGGAGCCTTGCAAGGGCAGCCTGTTAAATCACACTCTATAGATGTAGTTTGCCGCATAACTAGACAGCATTGTCAACACAAATGTGAAAAAAGTCATACAGGGACAACTGTGGTGGTAGATGGGGAGACAAATGCTGAGAAAACGCTGGAAGGTAGTGCAAGTGAAACAGCGAAGCACATAGAGTGGGAAAACTTTTGAAAAGAGACAGGGTTATTCATGATACCAGACCTTGTCAGGAAATGACCATGGAATTGTAAGTTTTAGGTCTTAATATACAAGTTAGAATAATTCTACCCCTCCTCCTACTGCTACTTTTTCTAGTACGGCTAGCTTGGACAAAATATGCAGCTGCCTGGTGAATTCTTGGCAATACCTGGTACAGTAACTAACTAAAGGTCTAACAAGCCCCTTTTACTGCTTTACAATTAAGAGTTATATACAACTATTTTGTAGATTTACATTATTTTAATTTATTTATTTATAAACTATTTTACCAGGAAAGATACATTGAGAGTTCTCTCATTTTCAAGTATGTCCTGGGTCCACATTTACATTAAAGCAGCTCTGTCACCTTCAGGGGTCACCTCAAGTTCGGTAGCCTGGGTCCATGTGAGAGTAAATTGTAGTTGTCTGAAACTGTCTTTCGATGGGTATATCTACAAAACAGTGATTTTTATGTTGGATTTGGGCAGTGGCGTGTCCCTTTAATAAAATGCACATCATTTTGTTAAACAAGACAGCTCTTCCTTTATTATTTTGTTATTTATATTCCGCCATCAGGTTCTGTAGCGCTGTACAATGAGTGGACTAACAGACATGCAATTGTAACCAGACAAATGGACAGACAGGAACAGAGGGGTTGAGGGCCCTGCTCAATGAGCTTACATGCTAGAGGGAGTGGGGTATAGTGACACAAAGGGTATAAAGTAGGGATATAGAAATAGGTTGCTAGAAATGTATTATTCACTATCTACTGCCACATCTATTACCAGGCTTGTTTATAATTTGGTAAAACATTTTTTTTTTTTTTTTTTTTAAATCAACCGAAAAATAAAAAGCACATTAAAAAAAAAAAGTATCTGTCATTTTGCAGAATTTCATTAAGATACAATCTTTATGAAATCCTGATGCCGTCATTGAAATGCCAACACTTTTTGCCAATCTAATGTGACGCTTGTGGCATTCACGCATGGTCACTGCGAGAAGTCATCTATGGAGGCCCCGCAGTCTCCTCCATTGACTTCAGTCTTGTAATATTGTTTATGAATCTGAGTACAACACAGAGCCAGTTAAAAAAATTATATGAGAGGTTTTTTTTTTTAACTAACAAAACAATTTTCAACTACAAAAATACAATTCTTAAAGGGACACTATCGTCACCAGAACCACTACAGGTTAATGTAGTTGTTCTGGTGTCTATAGCCTGTCCATGCACACTGTGATCACATCAGTAATCATTGCCAAGTGCACATGCAAAGCAATAGTATATTGTCAACATACCTAGAATCATGTGACTTGTACGAGCCATGAAGTAGATGCATCCAGTGCACTCA
The DNA here is from genome assembly GCA_933207985.1 of Pelobates cultripes. Taxonomy (NCBI): domain Eukaryota; kingdom Metazoa; phylum Chordata; class Amphibia; order Anura; family Pelobatidae; genus Pelobates; species Pelobates cultripes. Next base: position 47,846,174 of record OW240914.1, read on the forward strand.
AAATGATATACAGAAGCAACTGGTTTAGAAAAGTTTGATCAACCTTGTGTACAGATCTATAGTATAGTAGACAGAACAGCCTTAAAATGGTATGAAATAAAGGCTTTGACTTATTACCTGCTAAGAGCTTCCATTAGCGCTCCTCAGCTAAGCCATGCATTGACTGTCAGCCGATTGCTCTCAGCCAATGAGCTGAGCTCTGCACAGCCGCGTTTAGCTTAGTGAAGAGATCTTCAGATGCTGAAAGAAAGGGAGCGTCGAACCATTACACCAAATGTTTTGCCTACTTATAGTGAAGGAATGCCAGGGTGCACTGTAGTGGTTATGGTGTTTGGAGTGTTCCTTTGAGTTTGAAAAGCCATCTATACACAAAATTGCTATTTTAGTATGGGGTTTTGTTTGCTAGTTTTGCATCACTTGTATGAAGTAATTGTTATGCTATTTTTTTTCAACAAAAAGTATTTGATAGTGAATGGGTTAATACTTCTCAAAGAAAAGTAAATAAAAATAAAAAAGTCTGGACAAGTTTGGGCTTTAGCAGTGTAAAAGGACAATGTTTCTAAAACAAGTTATAAATGGATTCTATCCTAGCACGTGAAACAGACAAAAGCACTCTCGTCTCTGTGCTGGCATTTTATCAAAAGCCACACTCAGCCTTAAAGAGGAAAGATCAGTTCCTGGGTTTTTGCATAGCTTGATACTAGCTAAAGGTCAACAATGTGACAGGATCCCTTAAATTCATCTATTTTACATAAATCATTTTTCATGTAAACCTCCAATCAGTAAAAAAAATGAATTTCCCCTAAACCTGGAATAAACTGGCCAATAACCTGCTAGAAGGGGAGAATCTACATTCCATTTACAGTGTGTAATGAAAAATACATGCATCATATTACACAGAACCATTCCAAAGCTCTGTCTAGTTGCTGACAACGCACTCTATATTGCTAAATACGCATCTTTTAACATGCATGCCAAATCCGAAAACAACTCGAATCCTCCTGGCTTATTGCTTTGCATTCATATAAATTCCATTTGGAAACATTTGCAAGTCATGTGCAGCACAGGGCTGCTGGGGTCAGCACTGCAGAAAACTATAAATTACTCTCAGATGGGTGTAGCCAGTTATCATTGTGATTAAAGGATGGGGGAAAACATTATATATATATATATATATATATATATATATATATATATATATATATATATATATATATATATATATATATATATATATATATATCTCTCTCTCTCTATCTCAAGATCCAAATAGATTATGGTGGGGAAAAATTGTGATTGAAAACCCCTTCCACCTGAAGTATGTGGATAGTTAATACAATGCTAAACAAAAATCTGCACACCAGTCAAGCCATAAGACTTGCTTTTCCCACAGAAATCCCAAATCAGCAGTGATGTTACAAACGCAAAGGATTCTGGGTGGGCATATGCAAATTAGTTTAACAAAGAATCACATTTTTGCCTCATTCCATGGAAGGGGTTTTCAATCACAATTTTTCCCCACCATAATCTATTTGGATCTTGCTTCACAAGCACTACCAAGCCTCCATAAGCGAACCAGTAACCAACCTCATGCTGAAGAGTTGCATTAACAACGAAACAGCTGTCCATGAGTGGTTCACTGGTTTTGCATCTTATCCTAAATTGTGTTCCAAGCAGTTGTATACTGCAAACACAAATTAAAAGGAATCCATGTTTAAAATGGAATGAGGCAAAAATGTGATTCTTTGTTAAACTAATTTGCATATGCCCACCCAGAATCCTTTGCGGTTGTAACATCACTGCTGATTTGGGATTTCTGTGGGAAAAGCAAGTCTTATGGCTTGACTGGTGTGCAGATTTTTGTTTAGCATTGTATTAAATATATATATATATATATATTTTTTTTTTTTTTTATAAACATCCCATGAAGAATTGTTTTGTGTACTTCACCCAAGTCCGTTCTAAGGACAAAGTTATAATGACTTGACTACCAAATTATGGGTATAGAGAAACTACAAGCTGTTAGTGATCCTTATTACTGAAGCATCTTTTTAATTCATTCAAAGACAAAATGTTTCTACATTTGCTGGGGTTACAGATTTAGCAGTGAGCTCTGTCAATCAGGAAGCCTGAATTTATCCTATAATCTCCTTCCCACCAATGTAAACACGTAACTGCATGCTCTATAACGTGCCATAATGCCATATTTGCAGGAATATTTAAAGCATCATTATTAACTTCTATCTGAATGCGTGAAGGCTCTAGACATGCCCTTTGTGTGATTCATAAGTACAATATCACCTTGTACGGTCAATATAAAATTTCTACCGAGGGAACAACATTGCTTTGTTTCAAATAGAAAATCTTTCTGTGTAGGCCATATATAACTCGTTTGTTATTCATACTGTAACAACTGTGCATTTTGCAGAAGACACAGGGCCTGTAAAGCTTATAAAGGCATTCGATGCATGTGTATAAACAATGCCACAATCATAATCTAGGATTGTGTGCCAAATTCTGAACAACAACACTATACAGCTTAGTTTTACATACACATTTACTCACAATTACAAAAAACACATCCATTAGGCCGTACTGGCATTCACTTATAAAAGCACTTTGTGATTAATGATCTAAAATTAGGGATCTGCCTGGAACACTTCTGTTAAAAACTGTTCTAAAGAAATTGTCCACATTTACTGCCTAATATAAAAATATTTTGGGTGTTACCTTATTCAACAAAATACAAGGCAGCGATTTCCAAACCGGTTCTCGTGGTTTTGGAACAGTCCAGAATTATATTCTATTTCCCTTTTCTATTCCAGTGGAGATACTGACAAAACGTGGACTGTTGTTGGGTCTTGAGGACCGGCTTTGGGAATCACTGTTATAAGATACGCCACACTTCTTGCAGGTTCATTCTAGCCACCATAATGACCTTGTCATACTGAAGAGGCAAATTTTCTGTTCCTGCAGACTCTTTTCAAAATGTTTCATTTCAGGAGGTAAATATCTCTTTTTCTGTCTGTTGCACCGCCTTCTTGGACTGTCAATCAGACAGCAAGTATACTCTCTTCATGGCAATATCAGTTTTGTGCAACTTTCAGATCTGATGCCAGCATACATAGCACACATGACTGAATGAGTAATAGGGATCGACCAATATTGATTTTTTTAGAGCAGATCCCAATAATCTGTGAACTTTCAGGCGATTAACTTACCGATACCGATATTCTGTACATTAACCATTTTGAAAAAATAAACTATTTCTACACAAATCTACTGTTAACTGAACATGTTTATTATTTATTTTTTGTAAAGGCACAAAATATACATGCCAGTCAGAATTTTTTATGTTTTCAAGAATATGTGTGTGTGTAGTGGATAAAGTTAGAGTATTTGATTAGTTAATACAGTGTGTGTGTTTGTGTACTGTGTGTATATAATGAATGCAGTGTGTGTGTATAGTAAATGCTGTGTGTAGTCCTTGGATGAGGAAAGCCTCCCTGAGACCCTGTTCTTGTTTTCAAAAACAACAGTGCCAATAGCCCTCTGAACCCTCCACCAAAGCAGACACCAAAGCCCTGTCTCAGGAAATCAGGGCAATGTTGTGAGCTGACATGGCAGTATTGAGGGAGGAAATGGCGGCGCTCATCGGCTGAATTATTACAGTGGTGGAAAACCTAAGTGCCACAAATGTGGCACAGAAGGCCACGGATGCGGCCCTCAACGTCTTACAAAAAAGCAATATCGATCTGAACAACCGCATGGCTAGGTCCAGGGCCAGAAATGTCCGGCTGAGAGGGGTTTCTGAGGCTGTTAATACTGAGGAACTGCCCCCATTTTATCAGGTGCCTCCTGTCTACGCTACTGCCACCAAAACAGGTCACCTTGTATTATTGCCTCCGTCTACCAGGCACGCCCAGATGCTTCCAGGAATATTTTACTGAAATTTGTGCGGGACTCAGACAGGGGAATAATAATGGGGGCAACCACTTGCCCAACCTTCAAAGGATGCCAACTCACCTTCTACTGAGATATGTCCACTTATACAACTGTTTGGAGACAGTCTTTCAGAAAGATCACACAAATCCCCAGAGAGCATAAAATACCCTACAAATGGGGAGCACGACGGCATACCAACCCATCAGAAGCGCACTCTCTGCTACGGGACCTAGGGCTGGAGGTGGCATCAGTTCCAGCAGTGAATCGCCCTACACAGTCTGTGGACAGAATAACGCCATTTGTACAAGGAACAGCAGTTAAGAGATTTACCACCTTGACCAACAACCCGATCTAACATCTGTGTACTACAGTTTCTCACATGTCGCTCGATAATCATTTGGTTTTGATTTATTTTAGTTCACCCGTTGATTTCTATCAGTTTCTTCTATTATGTAGTATCTCTTAACCTGGCTCCGTAAGCTCACACCAAGCCAATTGCAGTTAGCTAAATTCCCTCTGGTGACCAGTGTGTGCTTAAACTAATACCGTACAAGCCGATATAATGTAAGAAGTATTTCTAGCCAATGGTACCCACTGATACATGCTCCCTTAGTTGAGGCTGTTGGATCTATGTTTATACTTGTTATTTACTTTAAATATAAAAAATATATGCTGTAGTTACGGAATATACCGTACCCTGCTTATGTCCAATACAATGTCACCTCTGGTTTACTATGTATTGTAAGCATCGCAAAAATAAAGAAGTAAACATTTGAAAAAAAAAAAAACAATCGTATATAAAGGACACAATGCAATACTGACTATGTTTATTCTTGGCATGCTAGTAGCTAGGCCAGTGGCGTGTTGTCAATGGGTTTGACTGAAAGTCCATAAATGTATTCATTTAGGGCATGTTCAAGGAACATCCAGATTTTACAGTCCTACCACATATTGTTAGGATATTCCTGCATTTTAGCCAAAAGCACTGGAGTGAGGCACAATTGCAAAATAGGTTTACACACGCTGCTTCTGATTAACACAAAACATAGAAGTAGCTTCAAAAATGTGTTTGCAGGCTCATTGCTTCAAGACCCCCAGGCTCCATTTAATCACACAAAGAATCTGAAGCTGTCATGATGAAGCATTGAACTCATCACTCTGTTCCTATATTCCATAGACAATGCACGACACTTTTAGTCTTCACGTTTGTCAGGGAACAATTTCAGCAACAACAGCAAATACATTGTAGCTGCTGTAAATTGTAGAAATAGAATAGTCGACAGGAGGGTTATCTCTTGCTCTCACGTGCCATTAATTCCTTGCATACAGGCTATGCCCGCATATGCTACGGCTGCTATGGAAACTCCATAGCCGGCGATTCCAGCGCGGAAGTATAGGAACGGAGTGACGTCTCGTCACCGTTTCAGCGCTGGCATGCTGCCAATGAAGCCAGCGTGCCGATGTCACTAACGAGATTAGCCCTGCTTGGGGATGTGTCCCATCCAGGACAAATCAAAGAAGACTTCTGGAGGGGCCAAGGCAACACGGACAATGGCCAGGAGGCTGGTGTCACGCGAAGAATAAACATCCACGAAGTGGAGCTGGAATGGAGGAAAATTTAGTAAATCTTTATATTTTACATTAAATACACAAAAAGTATTTATGGTATATGGTGTATTCAATGTATATGGAAGAAATTTAAAGCAAGCCAGTTTTTTCCATTACAGGTTCACTTTAGGGTTCACTGGCAAGTATTGTAAGGCTTGAAATTTGAAGTCTTGTTGTTGGTATTATTATCATTTATATAGCGCCAACAGATTCCGTAGCGCTTTACAATATGTAACCATGTATGATGAGAACAGATTGACAGCAGATGGGAGGAGACATGACTGATGTACAGTCTGGTGGTGTAAAGTACATAGTACCAATATCTAATGGAAGCAACTAACCTTTTGGGGGGGAAATGTAGCTAATTACAACTGCGTTTCTAGCCCAGGTTTAAAATTGTAAAGGGATAAACCAAGTTTCATAAACTCGATCTTATTGCAGTGGTTATAGTGCAAGAAATGTGTCTCGGAATATTTACCTTGTAAATTCTTGCCGTTTTCAAAATTTTCAGGTTCATTTCCAGTTTCCAGACAAACCAAAACATCCTCAACTGCTAATCAGCAAAGAACTATATTGTTGCACTATTTAGGCTGCAAACTATAGTAATTGTTATCCACCTTAGGGACACTAAGTGCTAAAAAGTAAGTGAAAAAACTCCAAACTAAATTATAAAGCCATTTTCCTTGTATCATTCTCAGTTACTTTGTATAGTATTTTTGCCAGTTAAGGTTTCCAACCTCCTTAAAGTGTTTTTGTCATTGTCTGGGGCCTATGAAAAATTTACAAGACCACCAACAGTGACTTCTCTGCTGGCAGTGTTGTGGCCAAGGCGTACAGGGATAGGTGGGTTACACTTAACCAGTATCGATCCCTCGTGGCCACCGCTATCTTCTACCTGCCGGACTTCTTCAGCTCCTGGCACTTCAGCTGCCGAAGGCGATGTCCACATTACACTCTAGCGCATGCGCAACAGTATAACACTAAGGTCTAGAGAGAATCCCACCAAACCCTCCATAGAAAAAGCCCTTTTAGCCTTAGCCGTCACTGGTGACAGTTGAGGGCTTGACAAAATGTAGCTCTGCCTTTTGTCAAGCGTAAGAAAAATACTAAGGCAAAGTAGTCCCTACTTTGTCTTAGTATATATTTTGACCTGGTTGGAATTTTAGCATTTTAGTGTTGTGAAATACCCTTTTTAGATGGGGGAGAGTGGGTGATAGAGCCGCTTTAATCAACTTTGTGGCCATGAGGCAGAAGAAGCAAGATATAAGATACAAAGTTTATTTGTCCTTAAACCAACAAATATATTTATGTTACATTAAAAGGTGACTAAATGCTGGAGTCGATCCATTGCTTTGTATGCATTAAACATATATGCAAACACAATAAATTAAAACTTTACAGTACATTTGAAGACCCTGCATTTGGTGCAAATACTCAGACTTTCAATTCTTATCAAACCAGGAACACCTCAGGAAACAATCATTATGCTCGCCTAGAAGATTAGTCCAAGCACCATAACCACTTCAGTATTTTGAAGTTGTCATGGTGCCTGAATGTGCAGCGTTTCAGATTGAAACACTTCACATATAGCAATTTTGCTGTTGGAGTGTTCCAGGCTGGCCAATATCAATTCAGTGTATATTCTTTATACAGAGGGCCACTTATTGTATGAGAGCACTCTGCTGAAACTCTCAGCCAGCATCCGGCTTCTGCAGGGCTTCATTTTTCATTAGAAGAGGCTCAGTGCCCTGCAGGACCCAGTTATGAGGAAATCCATTGCTGGGAATTAAATAATGGGAAACAGCAGCAGGGTGCTCCTTGCATTATAACCAGTATGTCAGGCTGTAGTGGTTATGACACCTGGAGTAACCTTTTACCTTTCTATAAAACTGATATGCTTATTCTATATTGCATGCTTTAAGGGAATTGTAGTTCAATTGTCTGCTTTATACTGTAGTAAACCAATACCTGAAATACAATGCCCAGCAAAGAAATGACGTCTTGCACAGCGCAATTTTGGAGAAAGAAAGGAAACATTGCAGCTTGGTAGCAAGGGACAGAACAAAAGCACTTCTGACGTGTAGGTGCTTTAAAAAGCAAAGATGCCAAACTAGTGTAAACAAACATCACTTGTTATTTGGGCTTTGTTTCTCTCTTCAGTTTCTGCAGATACACACATCATAACACTGCACAACTTTTGAAAGTGCTTTGGTTCAACCACAGTGACGTAACTTCATATTTCCTCCACCTTCACTCACAGCCCCAGGTCTTAATTGCTAACAGGTGGCCCTATATGTAAATTTCTGAAAAGCTTGGTGGGATGTTCTAGAGCAGGGGTCCTCAAACTCCAGCCTCCCCAGATGTTGCTGAACTACAACTCCTTTGATTATCTGGCTATGTAAATCAAAGAATCATGGGTGTTGTAGTTCAGCAACATCTGGGGGGGCCGGAGTTTGAGGACCCCTGTTCTAGCGTATGCACGCAAAATGTTTATGGGAAGTTCTAACCATATAACCAAAAAAATGCTGACTGAGTCTGTAAGTAGTCATTTCAAAAGTTACATTTAACAAAACAACCATTGGAAATCATCACAATATAATATATGCAATACTTAATCTAAGCTTTAAAAACATTTTTTAAAAAGGTCAGAACTATTATAGTGAGATATATATATAAAGAAAAAAAAAATCCTGCACTCCATGAAATTCAAAATATACTTGCCCGGTGCTTGTCAGGCGAAATTACAAAGCTAAATTATGCAGATAGCACTCCCAGGACTTGGAATAAGTATACAACTTAACTTTTCATTTACTCTACAAATGAATCGACGTTTCAGTCTGTTACACACAGAATTTCCGATGAAAGTCTGTGTAACAGACTGAAACGTCGATTCATTTGTAGAGTAAATGAAAAGTTAAGTTGTATACTTATTCCAAGTCCTGGGAGTGCTATCTGGATAATTATATATATATATATATATATATATATATATATATATATATATATATATATATATATATATATATCTTACACATACACACATCTACAGTGATATAGTAAAGTCACCATCTGCCAACATACTAAAGGTTCTGACTTCCTATCACTCCCTAATCCCCTATGCCCAGGCAATTTGTTGAATTTAGACTGGTCCAGAATTTAAGTAGAATTCACTGATTATAATATTAGCACAATGCACTATATGTATATAAAACAATGACCAGTCTATGTAACTACTGTTTAATTGCCTGGTATTATCAGATCAGTTTCTCCCCATATCCCCTCCAGGCCAATAATAATAATAATAATAATAATAATAATAATAATAACAGTCCAGGTAAGTATTAATATAATCAGTCCAAGTTAATAATAATAATAATAATAATAATAATAATATTACTAGTCCAGGAACAATAACAATAATAATAATAATAATAATAAATATTACTAGCCTAGGTCAATAATAAATATTACTAGCCCAGGTCCATAATAATAATAATAATAATAAAATATTACTAGCCCAGGTCCATAATAATAATAATAATAATACTAATAATAATAATAATAAGAGCAGCAGTCCATGGATGACTTGGAGGGAGCTGCCCAGCTGTTGCAGAGCTCCAGCTCTCGAAGTAAAGTTGCAAAGCATTGTGGGTGTTGTAGTTGTTCAGCAGGTGGTCTGCCCTGTATGTAACTAGTAAACAATATTAACTAACCCCTAGCACTCCCAGCCATGGGCTGAGCTGAGCCCCCTCTCCCAGGATACTCACTGCCCCGGTGAATATATCCTCCCCCTCGGTGTCGCTGTCAGTCCCCGGGGCGTCCTCCTCCTCGTCCTCATCGTCCAGTTCCGGTGGGACCCGCTGCAAAACACCACTTTCATCCGCCATCACCCGAGCTGCCGGAAGCGGGAGGCAGCAGCAGCCAGGAACTCGCTGGAATAGCGAGCTAGAGGGGGCGCTGCCGAACGTGACGTCAGGCTCTGTGCGGAACAGCGCCACCTGCGGCGAATGGGTGGAACAGCGCGCAGCGGGCAGAGGTCCTAGTAATGAGTGGCATAGTGTACTAATCAGCCCAGCACAGCACAGCACAGCCCAGCACAGCCCAGCCCAGCACAGTATGTAGATTATTAGTTATAGTATTAGAACATGGCATACAGCGCTAATCAATATATAGATTATTAGTTATATTATTAGAACATTGCATAGGGAACTAATCAATATATAGATTATTAATTATATTATTAGAACATGGCATACAGCACTAATCAATATATAGATTATTAGTTATATTATTAGAACATGGCATACAGCACTAATCAATATATAGATTATTAGTTATATTATTAGAACATGGCATACAGCACTAATCAATATATAGATTATTAGTTATATTATTAGAACATGGCATACAGCACTAATCAATATATAGATTATTAGTTATATTATTAGAACATTGCATAGGGAACTAATCAATATATAGATTATTAGTTATATTATTAGAACATTGCATAGGGAACTAATCAATATATAGATTATTAGTTATATTATTAGAACATGGCACACAGCACTAATCAATATATAGATTATTAGTTATATTATTAGAACATGGCATACAGCACTAATCAATATATAGATTATTAGTTATAGTATTAGAACATGGTATACAGCACTAATCAATTTATAGATTATTAGTTATATTATTAGAATATGGCATAGAGCACTAATCAATATATAGATTATTAGTTATATTATTAGAACATGGCATACGGCACTAATCAATATATAGATTATTAGTTATATTATTAGAACATGGCATACAGCACTAATCAATATATAGATTATTAGTTATATTATTAGAACATGGCATACGGCACTAATCAATATATAGATTATTAGTTATATTATTAGAACATGGCATACAGCACTAATCAATATATAGATTATTAGTTATATTATTAGAACATGGCATACAGCACTAATCAATATATAGATTATTAGTTATATTATTAGAACATGGCATACAGCACTAATCAATATATAGATTATTAGTTATATTATTAGAACATGGCATAGAGCACTAATCAATATATAGATTATTAGTTATATTATTAGAATATGGCATAGAGCACTAATCAATATATAGATTATTAGTTATATTATTAGAACATGGCATAGAGCACTAATCAATATATAGATTATTAGTTATATTATTAGAACATGGCATACGGCACTAATCAATATATAGATTATTAGTTATATTATTAGAACATGTCATACGGCACTAATCAATATATAGATTATTAGTTATATTATTAGAACATGGCATACAGCACTAATCAATATATAGATTATTAGTTATATTATTAGAACATGGCATAGAGCACTAATCAATATATAGATTATTAGTTATATTATTAGAACATTGCATAGAGCACTAATCAATATATAGATTATTAGTTATATTATTAGAATATGGCATACGGCACTAATCAATATATAGATTATTAGAACATGGCATAGAGCACTAATCTATATATAGATTATTAGTTATATTATTAGAATATGGAATACAGCTCTAATCAATATATAGATTATTAGTTATATTATTAGAATATGGAATACAGCTCTAATCAATATATAGATTATTAGTTATATTATTAAAATATGGCATACAACACTAATTAATATATAGATTATTAGTTATATTATGAAGCAGCTCACCTGTCCTTCCGCGCCATGCTGTGTGGAGCGTTGCTATGGTAACGTGTGGCAACGCTCCACACAGTTTGCTTGCGGGAGGACAGGGGAGCTGCTTCACAGATCCCTCCCCCTGCCTCCCGACACGGAAGCAAAGTAGGCGCCTGATGTTTTGTTCAGGCAGGTGCCTACTCTGCATTGATGGCAAACCTATGGCTGCGTGCCCACAGAAAGGGCCCGGCGTGCCACCTGTGCCATATGTTCGCCATCACTGATCTAGTGGCTAGCTTCCAGGCTCAGTTATTCAGTCAAATGCTGCTCATAGAGAATATTTAATTGGAGGATTGGATTGGCTGAGATTATCAAGATTGATGATATCAGCCAAGAGGCGGTTTGGCAACACGCAGCTAGATATAAGATAAGTAAGATCTCTTGTTTAAACCCTTGCAGAAGGGTTTAAACAAGTGACTATCTAAATGGTAAGGAGAAAACTATAGCGTTAGCAACATTATAATCTTCTTTCAAGTTATTCCTTTATGGACCAATTCTAAATCAATTATATTAAATGATATATCAATGTTAGCAGTACATCAAATTATGGTATAAAATGTTTGTTCTGTTACACAGCTGTACTCATCCCGGTGTGTTCGTTCCTGCTGCAGCAGAATTAAACAGATCACCGTGTCTGAATATTTTTGGTCTGGTCTTTTTCTCCACCTGATCTGATCATAATGATCTGCGTCCTATATTTCTCTCACACATACAATCACACTCTCATCACAGTCATGCAGCCCCGAGATACAAAACTTCAATTGCACATGCAACTGACATATTCAGACACAACTTTTATCATGTGAGTGGCCGAGTGCATTCACACCAACAATCTCATCACATGTGTAATCACATACACGACTCTCATCACTCATGCAGCCCCAACACACTCTCATAACACATGCAATTACACAGACACATGCAAAGCCAATCCACACGCAACTTCCATCTCTCAACTTCAATTCCACAGGCACAACTCCCATCACTCTCATTCAGTCCCCACACATGCAATTTCCATCACACATACAGCTTCACACTTTCAAGTACCCTATATAGGAGACATTTGGGGTCTCTATGTTTCTATGTTTCTATGTTTTTTTCCTATATATTCAAACACAACTCCTATCACATATTTTCAGTTGCATGTCAACACAACTCCTATCACACAAAGTAAATGCAGGTAAAGGATATTGGTGGAGAGATAATGGGAATTGGGAAATTGCTAATGCAACTTTGGGAAATAACATCTGTTGAAGGGTAGGGAGAGACCTGGTGAGTTAGTATGAAAAAATAATTAATCTGGTTGTAGAATAAAGACTAGCAGAGAAATAATTAAAAGTAGACTGAGAGAAGGAAACGGGGAATATAGACTGAGAAGCACAGGAACATACCAGGTGCGGCGGGCAACTTGCAGGGGACCCGAGTGTTGCCGTCGACGACACCCTTTTCTCCTTAGTGATTAGCTGCCAAGTGAATATAGCTCATCCCTAGTCATTAGCCCTGTCTTAATCTAAGGGTGAAATAGGACTGCCTTTATTAGAGTGAATGTCACACTTTTATACCAGGGTCCCTAACAGGGAATCACCAGGAGATCAAAAGACATTGCACAATACCTGGCGCCTAGGTTTCTGTACCTTTTCTGCCACCTCTCCCCACAGCACCTTGTTTGGGGTTCCTGGGACCAAGAGCAACCTCAAAGAAGTTTTACTGGATCATGTCAACTCCGCAATCAGATTTGGAGTTCCAAGTGATTTGTGGGTCGCTCCCGGTCAGGCACGCCATGCATTTGCAAGTCCTCTCTTGGGCTCTGATGTCTCCGGGACTGCTGGATATGGTGCTGGACTGGGAGGCATGGTCAGGAAGGGGGATTATGTGGGTGATTATAGTTCTTTTAGGAGGAGGTGGCAGTTGGGTGCACAAGTCCTAAGGTACTAGGTGATCACACCAGGCCACCATTTATTACAGCCTGTTGTAGTGGTTATGGTACAAGAAGTGCCCTGGTTTCATCCCACCTTAATTTGTGAAACAATTTTAGCACAGTTTTACAATTACTCCCACTGACCCTCTTCTTTTTAAACAGAAGAAATCAAATGCTGATGTAGACATATAATCATTGTAAGCACTCTCGGTCAATGAATGTGTTCCTATCTTGGCTCTAGAAAACGAGAACCAGCACAAGTGTCCGATGGGGCCCAAGATAAGCGTTAAGATGTGCTGAAATGGTTTTACAAATTACACTGGGGCGGTGACAGGGAACTTGTGGGACCATAGTCACTGCAGCAGTTTGTAGTGGGGCTGGTGCTTGAAGTGTTCATTTAAAAAAAGACTGGTTGATAAGGATGATATGGAATCCATCCCCTTGTTATTTTTTTCCTCTCCATTCTTCTCTTCACCCTCTTTCCCTCCCCCCTTTTCCTGGTTTGGCATATTTTGTAATATTTTGCTAATCCATGTCTTTTCTACATTTGTACAGTTTTAATATTTTTTAATTTTCACCTTTTGTTCTTTGCTCTCATCCCTCGTCCTTTTTGTCTTTTTCTCACTTAATTTCTTATTCACCTGTTTCCATCACGGGATTGAAAATTTGTTCACAGTTGGTGACGTTTGTTCATAATGTATCACTTCTTATGTATAATCTATCATTATTGTTTGGTTTTCAACCCTGTAACGTTCCATAATTTGTATATACTATCTTTAAACCTCTTACTATGTCTTCAACACAGTAATTTGAAAATAAATAAGACTGGTAGGGCCTGAGTGCCTGCGTGAGACATGCACAGTGTGAAGTAGAAAGAAAATTATTAGACAGTGGAGGAGAGAAAGATCATAAAAACTGGCTAATGGAGAAATTAGATATATAGATGATGTTTGATAGACAAGGGGAGCAGCAAGTTTGTACGTGTGAGTTTATCAATATATGTTTACACAAGGATATGTGTGTGTACAATTTGACATTATTAAACTATATGTAGGTAAGCACATTTCAAATATGTAAATGAGTGTGATGACTGGTTTACACAGGTTTAGCAACAATAACAAGTTTGTTGTTTGTGGCTGTCGGCTATACATAAAAGTTCAAGTCGAAAAACTCCTCGCAAGAGCACAGTACAACTGACGTTTTGCTTATTTTGGCTATTGCTCAGACCAAATCAGAAACCATAAATTGTCGGAAATGATAATGAATGGAATAATATCTGAATGCGTATTCAAGTTTTATATTTATATAACAGGGTATTTATTTTACCAGAGCGAAGTGTGAGGAATTCAAAATGTTACTTTATTGCACACGATTATCTATGGAAGATCTAGCGATGGCTGGAGGGAGATTTGATGGGTTGGGTTTGGCCTCACTGGGAAAAATATTTATTCAAAAAAGGCAAAACATGGGCTTTTATTCCAGACATCTTCTCTTTATTCAGAGACTCTGGAGCGTTACAGACCCATTCGCCAAATCTTGACAGGGGTCACTAAGACCCCTTCCACCAGACCAAGCTGCAGTGAATATAGCTCTTTAAAATACCCTCTTTCCGGTAGAGCAGTGGTTATAGCTTTATTATAGCCTTTCCACCACCTTTAGACGAGTCTGAATGTAGTGGGTAGAATGATTTTTATTACACAGCATACAGCTATTTATACAGAGCATTATTTTACAGAATCATGTTGGCTCTCCCTGCAGGGGGTCCTCCATACAAAGCAATGCACAGTACAATTGTCCCTCCCCAGGACCACTCTGTCTGGTAATTTAATAACATTATCCCCAGCTAACACAATCAGCTCTTTACAGTCCTAGAGGCACATCATACAAAATCTCCATCAAAAGCCCCTTTTCCTGGACCGTACCCTCACACAATATAAATCTCCGGAAAGCTAGTCACTGAGTACCCTCGCTGTCCAAGTAGTGCCTTGATCAGTGAATCTGCTCCCCAGCGTGTTAGTAGTTTTACCAGGTCATGCCTATTCTTCAATCCGTTGAGCCGGCTTAGTCCAGGTATCCAAAAAGGGCTTAGTCGGAGTACTCTCATGTTCTGGGTATCCAATGGTGTCCCCCAACCTCCCCTCCAAATAGTGCTCTATTTAGAGGTCAGGATACTGAGCGATACCCACTTAAATATTGACCGGTCCTCGTACACAGCTGATATAAGGAACAGTTCCAGAGTGTTTCAGGGTATCTCCTGGTCAAGCGCTCAATGTGTAAAAATGAGTCCAGGCATTCCCCAAAGGTCCTCAATTATGGGAAGCCCCCACAGTAACAATAGTCTCGTTCTAGGGGCTCTTGGGACTAGGCCTACAGTATGGGGGCCGGATGCTGGCCTTCAACGTTCGGGAACTTCGTTCACAAAGCACTTTCGAGAAGTGTGCTCGTCAACCTGTTGATCCTGTAACATTTTGTAAATGCCTCATTAACTGTTAAATTTCCCCCTTTATAAATTTTTAAGGTTCTATAGAATCTATAAATGATGATAATAATTGTGGAGGCCTACTTGCAGTAAACCCAAGTGTCACCGCCAAGGACTCCCTTTCACCCTTAGTGATTATATCCTAAGTATATGTACCCCTTTTAATTAGCTGAGCTTTAATGTAAGGGCAAAGTAGGACTGCTTTATTGGAGTTAATGGCACAGTTTTATACCTGGGTCCAAAACAGGGGATCACCAGGTGCACAAATCCTGGCTCTTAGGTATCTTATGGTAGGTACCTGACCATATAAATGAATTAGCTACCTTGGCGCTAATAACCTTTATCCATAAAAACAGGGTT
Source organism: Pelobates cultripes (assembly GCA_933207985.1). Lineage (NCBI taxonomy): Eukaryota > Metazoa > Chordata > Amphibia > Anura > Pelobatidae > Pelobates > Pelobates cultripes. The sequence goes on from OW240914.1 coordinate 47,862,231, forward strand.
CCTGCGTCCGTATCCAAAAACCAGTGCCACCCCCAGGTAGCTCTCCATGGAGCTCCTATTCTGTCCAAAAAGCACTCAGATTGGAGTTCTGGATGTTTTGACCGGGCTGCGAGCAACTTCCGATCTGGTTCAGAGTCCCATAGTGCTAGGTGGAGATTCCCAGACACTCTCAATGATAGTCCTTTCCATTGGTACATTGAGCTCCCTTAAGTCTTTGGTACCATTCAATGCCTCACTACCTCCTCTGTCATTCCTCCAAGTAGCACTCTGTTTGGTATTTCTGGGGCCGAGAGCAACCTCAAAAAAGTTTTACTGGATTGCAGCAACTCCGTTATCTGATTTTGATTACCAGTTGATATGTAGGTTGCTCCCGGTCAGGCTCACATGTCTCTGCCAGTCTCCTCTCAGGTTCTGATGTCTCTGGGATCGCTGGATAGAGTGCTGATCTGGGAGGCAGGGTCTGGACTGTGAATAAATCGGTGATCATAGTTTCTTTAGCAGGAGGTGGTGGTTTGGAGCCAGGTGGTCTGTCTCAATAGACAGGTTTGTGAGGGTACAATTTGGGTTTTAACCAGATCCTTCTTGTTATGTTTTCTTTTACAAATTTACTGCATTTTTAGAAACTATGTTTTCCCTAAAAACTTAGGGAAATAGTTTATTCCCAAACATTCATCAGAACATGACATTATTTTACGGAATCATTTTAATTTCAGATTTTAGATGGCGTTCGGTCATAGATTGTAAACACGTTGGAGCAGAGCCTTCTTCACCTCTTGTCTTGTTAACAATCTGTATGTGAATTGCCTGTGGTCAAATATCTCCATACTATAATTGTGACGTCTAATAAGATATGTTGGTGCTGTATAAATCATAATAATAATAATGAGAATGATAAGAAAAATGTCTGTTTCAGGCACTGTTGTGTATTCCCCCATTTCTATGGTTTTCTTGATTTTATTAAAATTCTAATTTGTCAAGAATTTGAAGTGAATTTCAAAATTTAGGCTTAAATAGACAATCTAATGACATTAGAGAACAGTATTTCTGCCATTAATACGTTAATCTTATTAATAATCAGGAGAATTAACAAATTATGTTAAAGCTTTACTTTTGTACATTCTGACAATTGTGAAAGTTTTAAGGTGTCTGTTAATTGAGGAAGGAAGAGAAATACTTTGAGCAATGCTTACACAAATTCTGGTGCTACGCGTATTCTTGTTTAACTTGTTTATCACACTTCTAATATTAAAAAAGAAAAGCTTGTAGTTATCTATTCATTAAATAAGAAATAGTTTCCTGTCTTTTTAAGTGGGCAAGGCTCACTTTGTGATATTTTTGCTAGAAAATATAGTAAATGTAATAGGTCATAGTTGTGAGATATTGACTGAATTGGAGTGTTCTGATTTAAAACAAGGTAGACCTTTTGAAGTTATTCAAAGTTTTATAAACTAGAAAAAAATAGGTGACTGCTATATTTAATCAAATGGTCTTTTCAATTATATTAACCACTTTGGCGTATTGTAGTGCTTATGGTGCACAGTGGATGTTGGTGCAATCCTTCCAGATGTTTGTAAAACAGATCTGAAGCGGTTTGACGATATAAGAAGATTCCCTGGCAGCCAAGGATTATCCATTATGCTTCAGACAATAAGCAAGATTTGGCCATGACAAAAGGCCACTGAACCTTTTAAGCACTGGAGAGCCACAGGACACCTTTATTTAGTAGCAGTGCCAAACAGTCTATTTTTACGACCCTCAATTATCTCATATCTCCTATATGAGCATCTTGTGGAATAGTAATAAAAATGAAATTAAAAAAAATCTTATAGCAGCAACATTTTCAACACAAAGTCAGAGGATGATGAAAAACCGAAGCAACATATACAATATACTGCACTGCTTTACATAAAGTCGTCTTATCGGCCACCTTTTACATATATTTTGAGAATATTACATTTGAGCTCCTTGGAATTACATTTGAGCGCCTTGCATCCAAAATTCACAATACAGGGAAAACGGATGTACGTCGGACCCCCAGCATGTTTCTTAAAGGAGTGGATGACACGGGAGGAAAACGGGAGGGAGAATTATGGATCTTTGACATCACACTGTAACAGAGAAATGATATCGCTCTATCATTTACAATAAATTATATCCCTCCGAGAAAAAGCTATGTTTGTTTAGAAGGAGGGTTAGCATTAAAACGTACCCCAGCGCAATGAAACACTTTATAATTCTAACTTTATAATTGGTAGAACATTGTAATATCATCTATAGCAAACAACTTGGCTACACAATGTCTTAATACAGGACGGACATTGTTTAAATAAAGATTCTGAGTAATCCACTAAATGGATATATTTACATAATTTGCTAATTAGAAGACAGTCTGGTCACTTTATTTCAGTGACGTGGTCTGGGCACAGTGGTCTTGTTTTAGTCCTGCAAGGTAAATCATTGCCTTTTTGCATTGCAGCGCTAAACACACCTCTAGTGAATGTCTTCCTGATACCCGCTAGATGGTGATTCTACTGCTATAACCAAGCCAGACAATTCATAATGAGTTCAAAGTGAATTATAAGTCAATTTCAAATTTTAGGCCAAATTTGCCAAACTGGAAGCACAGCTGATTTTTCTAATTCAGCTAATTTGGCCTTAAATGTGAAATTCTTTATAAATGTACTTTTTTTATTTTTATTCTTTATTTATTCCAAGACATGACATCGTAAAACAAAGAAAACACACACACACACACACACACACACATATATATATATATATAAAATATTTGTTTCCATTTTTATATAAAAAAATAATAATAATAATACAAATAAATATATATAAAGTGAGGGAAAAAAGTATTTGATCCCCTGCTGATTTTGAACGTTTGTCTACTGACAGAGAAATGATCAGTCTATAATTTTAATGGTAGGTGTATTTTAACAGTGAGAGACAGAGTAACAAAAAAACAATTCCAGAAAAACACATGTCAAAAAAGTTATAAATTGATTGGCATGTCAATGAGTGAAATAAGTATTTGATCCCCTATCAATCAGCAAGATTTCTGTCTCCCAGGTGTCTTTTATAAAGGTAACGAGCTGAGATTAGGAGCACTCTTTGAAAGGGAGTGCTCCTAATCTCAGCTCATTACCTGTATAAAAGATACCTGTCCACAGAAGCAATCAATCAATCAGATCCCAAACTCTCCACCATGGCCAAGATCAAAGAGCTGTCCAAGGATGCCAGGGACAAGATTGTAGACCTACACAAGGCAGGAATGGGCTACAAGAACATCGCCAAGCAGCTTGGTGAGAAGGTGACAATAGTTGGTGCAATTATTCGCAAATAGAAGAAACACAAAATAACTGTCAGTCTCCCTCGGTCTGGTGCTCCATGCAAGATCTCACCTCATGGAGTTTCTGTGATTATGGGAACAGTGAGGAATCTGCCCAGAACTACACGGGAAGATCTTGTTAATGATCTTAAGGCAGCTGGGACCATAGCCACAAAGAAAACAATTGGTAACACACTACGCCGTGAAGGACTGAAATCCTGCAGTTCCTGCAAGGTCCCCCTGCTCAAGAAAGCACATGGACAGGCCTGTCTAAAGTTTGCCAATGAACATCTGAATGATTCAGAGGAGAACTGTGTGAAAGTGTTGTGGTCAGATGAGACCAAAATCGAGCTGTTTGGCATCAACTCAACTCGCCATGTTTGGAGGAGAAGGAATGCTGTCTATGATCCCAAGAACACCATCCCTACCGTCAAACATGGAGGGGGAAACATTATGCTTTGGGGGTGTTTTTCTGCTAAGGGGACAGGACAACTGCACCGCATCAAAGGGACAATGGACGGGGCCTTGTACCGTCAAATCTTGGCTGAGAACCTCCTTCCCTCAGCCAAGGCATTGAAAATGGGTCATGGATTGGTATTCCAACATGACAATGACCCAAAACACACAGCCAAGGCAACAAAGGAGTGGCTCAATAAGAAGCACATTAAGGTCCTGGAATGGCCTAGACAGTCTCCAGACCTTAATCCCATAGAAAATCTGTGGAGGGAGCTGAAGGTCGAGTTGCCAAACACCAGCCTCGAAACCTTAAAGACTTGGAGTGGATCTGCAAAGAGGAGTGGGACAAAATCCCTCCTGAGATATGTACAAACCTGGTGGCCAACTACAAGAAATGTCTGACCTCTGTGATTGCCAACAAGGGTTTTGCCACCAAGTACTAAGTCGAAGGAGTCAAATGCTTATTTCACTCATTGACATGCAAATCAATTTATAACTTTTTTGACATGCGTTTTTCTGGATTTTTTTTTGTGTTTTGTTATTCCATCTCTCACTGTTAAAATACACCTACAATTAAAATTATATACTGATCATTTCTTTATCAGTGGGCAAACATTCAAAATCAGCAGGGGATCAAATACTTTCCCCCCTCACTGTAGCTATATATATAGATTTTTTTAAAAATTTTTTTAGAAAAACTGAAGAGATGTGAATGTTGAGAAAAAATTATATAAGAGCAAACCTATGAAATGCATGTAAGTTGTTATGGTGAATGATTATTGAGAACGTACAACTAATGCGGGACTTAAAATCTCAGTGCATCCCAGTAAATACTTTTACTTTTACAATTACATTGAAGCACTTTTCACTAATTTATACTCACCAACATTCATTGCACAAGTAATTGTGCACATCCATTTCCAATAATTTGGGAGTTACGACTAAGGGTCTCAGCTCCTTGTGAGTGTGCATGTAGTTCCACTGCTTGGGGACCACACTTCGGTACTTGCCGCTGCACGTAAGAATGTCTTTACTCTACAGCAAAAAAAACAGATTTAACAGTGATATATAATTGATTAGGTCAATCTGCTTATATACTGCGTATGATGTGATATAACAGACATCAATGGATGTCTTCTTGTGGCATTCAGTGCTCTCAAATTATTGTACATATATATGTGGAATTCTGAATCTGCTGCTAATTACTTACAAATGTGGTCAAATTGACATTGTTTCCTTTACATGGCGTGGCTTATATGCAGGGCCATGAGGGCCGGATTAACATGGGGCTGATGGAGCTGCAGCTCCATTTGATTTTTTTTTTTTTTTAACACACTACTTTTAGAGTTGCCAGGTATTTCTCATATATTTCTTAGGGTTGCCAGGTATTTCTCAGAAGTATTTCTCAGGTATTTGAGGCTGCCTAGCCGGTGCCGGTATTGCAGTAATACCGGCAATACAAATCTGTCTCAGTATAAACAGAGATTGTTCTGCAATACCAACGCCGGACAGTAGGCGTTGCTGTTTGTGTGGAGAGAGGCAGGTATAAGAGGTTACGGCATCTCCCTCCCTGCCTCTCTCTATTCACTGAGAGTCCAGACAGCAGCTCCGAGACATGGGGAAGCTGAGACATTGGGACACTGGGGAACATGGGGACCCTGAGACACTAGGGACACAGTGGCCCCATGTCTCCCAGTGGCCCCTTGTCTGTGTCCCCATGTCTCCCAGCCACTGTCCCTAGTGTTTCAGTGGCCCCATGTCTCCAGTGGCCCCATGTCTCTAAGTGTCCCTTTAGTGTCTTAGTGACATGGGGACACTGGGAGACATGGGGACACAGACTCTAAGGGACACTGGGAGACATGGGGATACAAACACTAGGGGACACTGGGCAACATGGGGACACAGACACTAGGGCACACTGAGAGACATAGAGATACTGGGGGACACAGGGAGACATGGGGACACTGGGCGACTTTGAGACCTAGGAAACATGGGGCACTCACTCCCCCTGGTGTCTCTCAGTGTCTGTAGTGTGCCAGTGTCCCTAGTGTCTCAGTCTTTCCTAGTCTCCCAAAGTCCCCTAGTCTCCCAATGTCTCCCAGTGTCCCCATGTCTCCTAGAGTCTCAGTGTCCCCTAGTATAAAATAAAAAATCTCAGGCACTCACAGTGATAGATTTAGGCAGGTTTATTGGACACTGCAACGTTTCGACCTGTACCCAGGTCTTTATCAAGTCTCAAATGTCCCCTATGTATCAGTGTCCCCTATGTATCAGAGTGTCTCAGTGCCCCATGTCTCTCAGTGCCCCATGTCTCTCTGCCCGTAGTGTCTCTGTGCCCGTAGTGTCTGTGTCCCCTAGTATAAAAGAAAAAAATTTAAGGCACTCACTGTGATAGATTTAGCCAGGTTTATTGGACACTGCAACATTTTGACCTGTACTCAGGTCTTTATCAAGTCTCCAGTGTCCCCTATATCACAGTGTCTCAGTGCCCCATGTCTCCCAGTGTCCCCTTGTGTGTCACCCAGTGTCCCAAGGTCTCCCAGTGTTCCCTAATATCTGTGCCCCCATGTCTCTCATTGTCCCCATGTCTCTCAATGTCCCCTAGTGTCCTAGTGACATGCCCCCTTTTTGTGTATGTTCGCCCTTGCGGCCGTTCTGGTTATGTGATTTGTGTCAGTGGCCCACCCTTTTACCGCATCCATAGACTTCCTGCTTTACTGGACACTGCTGTTAGGGGATATGGGTTGACTTGAAAGATGAAAGCGTGAGATTAGCAAAGGGTATGTGTTTTCTCATAGTCTCATCCTATGAGTTTCCCTCCAGCACCATCTCCATCAGATACATGATGCTTAGGAGGTAGGACTGTTTTAGTGTTTTTAGTCAATAAGATTTTGTAATTAGGCCCATCATAATTATCAGCACCAGGCCCACTGGGCTCTTAATCCAGCCATGGGGCCATGATCTGTGCACCAAAACCACTTCATTAAGCTGAAGTTTTTTTGGTGCTTAGCATATACATGTAAACTGTCAGGTAGATAAAATTACAGTAACTATGGAAACAATTTGTCTTATTATTACAGTAGTTAGCTATTGCCCAGAACACTACGCTTCCACATCATTATATTATTTTATTGCCATTACTGTATCCATATATTGTTGTCAAGTACTGCCTTATCAATACCCTTTGGGTAAATAAAGTTCCTTTGACTCCTGAAACATATACCTGGTCCACAGAGGCACTGTTGAGACTCCAACATCTTTTTTGGAATGCCTTATCCTGAAGGTGTGGTTGTCTCTGCCCCTCCAACACTGTTGAGCTAAATGCAAACAAATTAAAGAATGTAAAATGCTTCTATTGTATTTTCAAGAAAGCACATAGGGATGGAACTGCTGGTCACGTGATCAGTGGATTTTAATTTTTCAAGTAAAAATAATAATTAAATATGAACTGAATTCACTGTATTTTTAATAGGTAATATATGGTATGTTCTGACTTTAGAACAAGCCGACATAAATGATAAAAATATTGGCTGTGCCTACATGTCTTATTCGGCTTCCGGGCTCTCATAATGCCAACACTGTCAACCTTCAACTAATTCAATGTTAAATTAAAAGGACGCTGTAACTGTTTCATCTCATTTAAGTGGTTATAGTTTTTGGAGTACCCTGGCACCATACTTCCATTTAGCATTAAACAGTTTTTGCCATTTTAATGCTAAATAAGAATCCTTAGCAGCCCGGTCCCCTCTTTGCTGCTTGGGCTAATCAGGAAGCATTTGCATGAGTAGCAATGGGTGTATGTGATTGGATGAGAGTGTCAGCTGACCACTTTCAGCCTATTACAGTGCCTATTGCTGGTATGAGTTGGGCTGTGTGGAAAAAATGTTTAACACTGAATTTAGAGACAGCGCCAGAGGCCTCCAGGCACTGTAACAAATTCAATTTGATGAAATTGATATAGTACCTTCAGTGCCGTTGTAAGCATTCTAAATAGAGATACAAAATTTGAAAATACTTTGCGTTTTATGTGAAAAATTGTAGAGCAAAGTTCTAAGCAGAGAGCAATCACCACAGTAACAACATGCTATCCATATGGATAACCAAGCTTTAGAACTTTGCCCATCATTACTCTTATTTATTATTTCACATTGCTGAATGGTAAGCAGCTTTGCCCTTGTTAGCACTGTGTTAACACTGGAATGTAACTAGAATAAATATGAGACAATTATTCTTCTCAATCCTGGATTGACTACAGTGAAAGACGTTACCTTCTAGCCCAAGACAGCACTGGTTTGATTAAGAATATCCCACTTTCTTCCTGCAGACCATGAAACATTTGGTTTAAGGACGACAAAACATGCAATCGTTCATCTTGGCTCTGCGTCCTCTGCTGTTTCCATCGCAGCAACGTCTGCAACATGTATACATCATCAATCAGGGAAGCTATGAGAATATCATATACAAAACTAAATTGATTGTTCTAACGCTAGAAAAACTGTTCCATTCCTTTGGGATACAATAAAATGGATTAACTATCACACTTGTCGAAGTGAACATTGCGTTGAGCCTGAACGATGAGACCAGTAAAATAAGAATAGTACTGGTAGGAAAGTTTTATTTAGCATTTGTTTGTTTTCAAAAATGCCCTGTGGTCTAGATGACGATGTTATTAATTATTAATAACCATGTTAATTGTGCTCAATAATTAACCTTGTGTCAGAACCATCATAGGATTGACCATGCAGGACCCGCTGTGGCTGTTGTGGATGCTCTCTGATACAGCACACAGCTGGTCCTTATTGCCTACCTAATTGTTAACTCCGGTTACCAGCACAGCTTTAACATATTTGATATTACTATTGCAACACTAACACACTATATTTTTTGCTTCATCACATGTTTGTACAAAAAAAAATGTTTTGCAAAAAGATGCATTATAAGCCTGCCCCTTAGTCACACCTCTTCCTTTCTACAAAAAAGACTTCCTGGTCAATGTATGTACACAGTTGAGCCAGTGATAGCATTGAGTGAGCTTTACTGCTCTAAGCAAATCTCGCACCTAGTCAGACTTTCTCCATTATAAATTAATTTTGCGTTTATACAGCACAGCCTTGTCAAACAGTCATACTTTTCCTCTCTCATTATTGTATGCACCCTCAATTCCAGGCATCTCTTTGATAACTTTAATTCTCTTCTTCGCCCTCCTGTGTCCACCCCCCAAACTAACCTTACAGTCAATAGCTTTGTATTTTCCTTTACCAACAAGATTAAACAGCAAAGGAAAGCATTCTCCCCACCTTGCCCCTCTCTTTCTCAGTGACACCTAGATCATGCCTTTTCTACCTTTCAGACTTTCTCCTAGGCTACTGAACAAGAGGTGGCTGCCCTTCTCCTTTCCTCTCAGCCTTCACTTGCCCGCTTGACCTTATCAGATTTCTATCCACTCTCACCTCATCAGATCTTTCTTCCCTTGTCTTGTACCTTCCTTAATACACATCTTCATCTCTCTCTCTTCTGGCATTGTCCCTGCTGCCCTTAAACATGGTACTATAGTACCCATCCTAAAAAAAATAATCTCTCGACCCGTCCTCCCCTTCTAACTATTGTCCCATATCCCTTCTCCCTTTTTCCTCAAAGTTCTGGAAAGACTTTTCTCTGCCCGTCTGGTCTGCTTCCTGAATTCCAACTCTCTCCTTCACCCTCTTCAGTCTGGTTTCCACCCCCTCCAGTCTACTGAGACTGCTCTTATTAAAGTTACAAATGACCTAATCGCAATTAAATCCAAAGGCCACGGGGGCAGAGCTAAGCTGCCATGCTGAGCGGTCGCACTGGAGATGAGCTCCGTGCATAAGCTCTCTCAAATGGCCAGAATCAGGGCACAAACTCACCAAATTGACAACTAGGCGACCTGGAGAAGGGAGCTCTAACACTGCAGAACCAAGCAACAAGCATTCCGACCAAAATCAGAGGCTCCAAACCGGGGATCGACCAGAGGCCTACTAGAGGCCTACCCAGACAAAGCGATAGACTACAACCACTTACCTGGAGGTCTCCCCGGCATATTTCCTCCCGCCCTGCTGGAGAGGGATATCCCGGCAACTAAAGCCTGGAACACAGCGAATCAACTACAGAAGTGACTGTCCAACACAGCCGGAACAGCACCAGCACTCATCGGGTCACTGGGAAGCAGCTAAGATGGCCACCCAGCGAAGGCACCAAAAACAAAGCACACACGCTCAACCAACCTCGAATCCCCTGGGGGAATTCGACCGATTCTGCGCGAGCCTCTGGACCATGCTAAGCGACCGTGGAATGGCTCACCGTCTGGCGGTGAAACTAGTGGCTACATGGCTCCGTCCAGTGACCCGGCGGCGCCATTATAGGTATCCTCTACAAGCAACCAGAACGGCAGCCAGACCCTGCAAACACCGACAAGCCCACGGGTGGAAAACGCCACCATGCTGCAGGAGCGACCACACTGGTCCCCACACTCACAAGAACGAGACTACCAAACCAGCCTCCCACATAAGCTACTCAACGGCTCCGGGAACCAGCGTCCAGCAAAGTTCACCTCCATCCCTCCAAGTCACAGCTGCAAACCGGGGAGCTGCATGGCTGAACACCCCACTGAACACCACTGGAGCTGGGCCCCAGTTAGGGGACGCCTTCAAGGAGACCAACGCTGACGACAAGAGACATATCCATCCACTGGGCATCGGCTGAAGAGCCTACCTCTGTGCCTCTCAAGTAAACATGCCACACTTACATCTGGAGGGCACGTTCACGGCCAGCAACAACTATCGACATATGAACTACCCACACCTCGTAAATATAAATATCACTGCATAGACTAAGTGTTTTAAGTGGACAATGCTGGCCAAACATATAGCCTAGCTACACAGAGATGCCGTAAAATATGCCAAAGACTACCTCTTGTTATTTATTGTTTAGTTCAGGACCAGATAGTCTAAGTTCTCATCTGCGATTCATAATCACCTTTGTGTCCACTTGTAGTTAAGGTTCAGCAGATTAGCATGTTACCACATACCCAGCAGCAAAATAGTCTAATCGCAATAGCCTGAGCTACGAATTAGTATTTTGGTACAACATTTATTGCACTGTTCCAAGCGATGCCTCAATATTGTTTTAATGATGTTTTATAGTTACACAAGCGAGAACTACACTGTTGAAATAATAATCCTAATAACCTAAAATATGTGCCTGACTAGCATATGTCACAACCTGTATTGCAAATGTTTTCCAACCTATCCTGATGTCGCTGTTGTGGCGCACCAGGGCTACTTGTTACTATTGTGCACAACAAAAATAAAGAATTTAAAAAAAAAAAATCCAAAGGCCACTACTCCATACTAATTCTTCTTGACCTCTCTGCTGCCTTTGACACTGTTGATCATGTTCTCCTTCTCCAAACTCTTCAATCACTCGGTCTCTGTGACACTATCCTCTTGTGGTTCTCCTATCTCTTCCAATGCTCATTCGGTGTCTCCTTTTCTAGTGAAACCTTCTCCCTTCATCCTGTCTCAGTTGGCTCTGTTCTTGGTCCCCTTCTATTTTCTCTTTATACTGCCTCTCTTGGCAAACTTATTACCTCATCTGGATTCCACTACCACCTGTAAGCCAATGACACCCAGATATATCTCTTCTCCCCAGACATCTCTCCCACGGACCTACAACGTGTCACTTCTTGCATTTCTTCCATCTCTGACTGGATGTCCTCCTGCTTTCTGAAACTCAGTCTCTCCAAAATGAGCTCCTTGTCTTTCCTTCTTCATATACTGATCCTCCTCTTTCACTCTCCCTTCAAGTTGGTGGTAGCCATATCAGCCCATCCTTGCAAGCATGCTGTCTTGGTGTTATATTTGATTCTGGCCTCACCTTTGAGCTTCACGGCCAGTCTGTTACCAAACCCTGTCGATTCCACCTTTCTTATGCAAGACATTATTAAGGAGCTTGTTCATCATTAACCTCCAGTAATCTCTTGCATTGATTATTGTAACTGTCTCTTAATTGGTCTTCGCGGAAGCCGTACTGTCCCGCTGCAATCTGTAATTAATGTATATAGCAAAAAATGAACCTACACCAATATAAAATTATGTGTAAGTCAAAAAGAATTACTTATCCAATATAAATGAAAAACAGCTTCCTTTCAGGATATTCCAAACAGTATCCTAGACATCAAAGGTTGCCAAACACAATACAGAGGATGCAGCTGATATTCTACAGAAAAGTAAAACTCAGTTGCTATGCGCCAAATTCAATTGCACTCACAAGATAAAGACTTTTAAAATCGTCTTAGGGTGCCTCCCCTTAGATGATTGGGGGGCTGATCCAGGGCTCCCTCTCAGCTTCGGATGATGTCACTACAGCATGGAAAGCCGGACTCGGGAAGTAAAGTAAAATAAAAGAGCGGTCCGTATTTTACTTTCCTTTTATACATTTACCATTACTTCCCGAGTCCGGCTTTGGTGACATCATCCGAAGCTGAGAAGGAGCCCTGGATAAGCCCCCAATCATCTAAGGGGATGCACCCTAAGGCGATTTTAAAAGTCTTCATCTTGTGAGTGCTATTGAATTTGGTGCATAGTAACTGAATTCTGACTGTGTTACTCTATTGTATTGTTTTATTCTTCTGTAGATTATCAGCTGCATCCTCTGTATTGTGTTTGGTGACATTTTGTCTCTAATGAATGCTGCCGCCAGATTTATTTTCCTCTCCTGTTGGTCCTTTCACACCTCTCCCCTCTGTCAGTCCTTACATTGGCTTCCTGTATCATGTAGGAGTCAATACAAAGTACTAATCCACACCTATAAAGCACTGACCAATTCTAGCCCCTCTTATATCTCTTCACAGATCCATAGGAAAACCCCTTCTCAGTCTCTCCGCTCTGCCCGTGTCCTTCTTCTGTCCATTGCTAGCACCTGTACGGGCAAATCATGGTTGCAGGACTTCTCACGGGCGGCTCCCTTCCTATGCAATAGCCTGCCTACCGCCATCAGACTCTCCCCCAGTCTTCAATCATTTAAGAGGTGCCTCAAAACCAATCTCTTCTGGAACGCTTCTGGCCTCCCAGAGTAGCCTCTGCCTTACATTCTATTCTCTCCTCCAGCTCAGCTTCACTCCCACCTTGTTTGATTGATATCTCCTGTCCTGTTGTGTTTTATGCCCCACCTCCTATAGACTGTAAAGCTCGTTTGAGCCGGGTCCTCTTCAACCTATTGTTCCTGTGAGTTTTTGTAATTCTATCATTTATTGCTAAATCTCCCCCTCTTATAACATTGTAAAGCGCTACGGAATATGTTGGCCCTATATAAATGCTAATAATAAATAAATAAATTCAGGTAGACGCATAGTAAGTACATTAGTACATGTCTGTCGGTTGTCTACGACTGCCTGGAGGAACACTATAATTAGCGACTGATTGTCCTTCTGTCACTGTGGGAGTGTCCTCAGCAGAGCTAAGCTTTGGCATTGTCTGAACTATCTGTAGAATTATATGCAGCTTTTATTTTTATGATATTGTATCATATGAAAAGGAAAAAAAAAAGAAACTAGCAGTTGGAAATTTTAAGCTGGTTTGTCCCTTTAACAATTAATGATATGTCATGTATACTCCTTGTGGCTTCTTTCCTCTGCTCACTTGTAACATATAATATAGCTGCTTCACTCAATCCACACCCAAGCGATAGACAGTCAGAGAAACAATAAGTATATCACATGTTTGTCCATTATGTGTCTTGGTGTTCTCTTCTAGAGCATGTTGATTGGCCTCCAGGAAGACTTCCCATTTAAAGCAGCATTGTCACCATCTGGAGACTTTGTATAATTTGCAAAGACCCCCAACTGTGATATCACTTCTGGGGGTCCGGTCTCCGTGGTGGGAAGGTGGGGGGGCAGGCAGAAGTGAGTTCTACTTATTTGAACCTAACCACATGGGCGTCACCATCCTCTTACGTCTGATACTTCAGCTGCCATGTCCCTTTACTGGTGCGGAATTTGTTGGCGCCTTATAAATGCCAGTAATAAATAAATAAATAAAAATACTCTCACACATCCATGAGAGTACAGCATTGAGGTCCATGAAGGTTTCCACGAGACAGAGCCAATTTCCCTCCCACTATCACTGAGGACAGCTGGAGGATTGACACTTTTTGACGATGGTAGCTCTACCCAGCAGAGGCGTAGCGTGGGGGGTGCAGGGGGGGCCCATGCTGCAGCCACCCGAGCGCTCTGTAGAGAGCCGCAGGCGGCTGCAGCTTTGCCCGGGCGGTGCGTCCATGAGGGCGGACCGCACCACCCGGGCGCAACCTGAGGAGAGGGGCTGACAGGAGGGAAACGCTCAGCGCTCCCTCCTGTCACTCCCTCTGTAGTAGCGTGGCCGAGCCCTGCAGCATGATGGTCCGACGGGTACAGAGAGCAGCTGTCTCCTGTACCCGGCCGGACTAACAGGAAGTTCACACTCAGTGTGCACTTCCTGTTAGTTCGGCCGGGTACAGGAAACAAAAGCAACCTGTACCCGCGGACCATCATGCTGCAGGGCTCGGCCACGCTACAACAAAGGTGGGGGGGAGGAGAAAGAAATTGGGAGGGAAGGGGGGAGAAGAAATGGGGAGGGTGGGAGAAGAAATTGTCAGTGGAGGGGGTAAGAAGAAATTGGGATGGGAGGGGGGGAGAAGAAATTGGGATGGAGGGGGGGAAAGAAATTGTCAGCTGAGGGGTAAGAAATTGTGAGGGGCCGGGGGAGAAAGAAATTGGGAGGGAGGAGGGAAAAAGAAATGTGAGGGGAGGGTGAGAAGAAATTGGGAGGGAGAATTGGCAGGGAGAAGAGAAAAGTGGCAGGGGGAGGGGGGAGAAATTGGGGGAGGGAGGGGAGAAAAGAAATTGGTAGGGGAGGGAGAAAGAAATGGGGGAGGGAGGGGGTAGAAAGAGAATTGGTAAGAGGGAGGTGGGAGAATAAATGGGGAGGGGTGGGATAAAAAAGAAGTGGTAGGGGAGGGGAGAAATGGGGGAGGGTGGGGAGAGAGAGAAGTGGTGGCAGGGGAGGGAGAAAGAGAGAGAAAAGAAATTGTGAGTAGGGAGGAGAGAAAGAAATGGGGAGGGAGAAAGAAAGAAATAGGAGGGGAGGGGAGAGAGAAAAGAAATTGGTAGGGGAGAGGGGAGAAGAAAAAATTGGTAGGGGAGGGGGAGAAGAAGAAATTGGAGGGGAGGGGGAGAAGAAGAAATTGGTGGGGGAGAAGAAATTGACGGGGGTGAGAGTTACAGGGGAGGAAGGGGCAATGAGAGTGGGAAGGGGGAGGGGAGAAGAGAGTGACAAGGGAGGGAGAGGGGGGAGAAGAGAGTAACAAGGGAGGGGGGAGAGATTGACATCCATCACACACACATGCAATGCACCCCTTGCACACAGAAAAACACACAATGCATTACACACACACACACACACACACACACAAACAATGCAACCCTTACACACAATGCATCCCTTACACACACAGAAACACACAATGCATTCCTTACACACACTCAATGCACCCCTTACACACACTCAATGCACCCCTTACACACGCACACACTGCATCCTGTACATACACAGAAACACACCTTGCAGCCCTTACACATACAAACACAGATTCACACAATGCATTCCTTACACACATATCAGGACATCCCCTACACACTCCACCCCCTGTGAACAAACTCATTGGTGGAACATGAAGGTGGACCCTGGGACCCAGACCTTGAGCTGTGTAAAGGGCCCCCAAAAAATGGAGCTGCTTCCCGTTCTCCCAGAACATTGATTTTTGTGACCACAGTTACAAACCGCCTCCAGAGAGCCTGTTCTACACCAGACCAGTGGAGCCAGACTGCAGCTAGAGCCCATCATCATCCTCATCTGGTTGTAAGTAGGCAATCTAGTATATTATTCGTGGCACTAATCTGTAATTTACCTCACATTAAAGAAACACTATTCCGTTGAAAAATTTGCGCTAATTAAAAGCAGGCGAATTTAAATTAATCTGTATATTATATACAGATTGATATCTTGCACTTCTATTAAAGAATTACAATTAGAGGTACAGGATTGAGGAAGTTGGCTCCATCTAGCCCAGTCTTGGATCATCTCCAGGGTATGGTTCCATTTTGATGTTTAGTTTTTGTTCTTGATATTTTTTGTCGTTTACGATGGTTGTGAGACGACATATGATAGCATGGCCCATGCTAGGTTACTACATTTGTATATTTGTATTCATAGACCTGCTGAAAATGTGGAGAATGTGTGTAATGCATGTTGACACTCAATAAAGTGTTGGAAAATAAACTTGTATTTAGATGCATTTTACTTTAATTACATAAGTATTTTCATAACAAACAATACATGTGCTTGGGGGTAAGGGTTTCTTTAACTAATCTAGTGGAAGAGACTCGAGTGCTAAAATCCACGGGTTAGGGGGCGCAAATTACTTGCCTTGCCCCTGGTGCTGACAACCCACGCTACGCCACTGCTACCCAGTGTCTAGAAGTGTCAGGTGTAGGAAAAATGCTGAGAAAAATTAGTCCCTACTTTGCCTCAGTATATCCTTTGACTGGTGATTTCTCTTTTTTTAGTGAAATTATAACACAGTCAAAAGGAGTATTTCATAAAGATTTTATCTTCGTGAAATACAAATTTTGCCGGGAGGAGGTGTATTGTTTTTAGTTTTCATGCCCATTAGTGCCAAGTCTATGGCACTACTAAAGCAATGTCTAAAGGACAGGGCCGTAATCAGAGTGTGACAACAATGTAGTGGCGGAACTGCCGCCGATGCAGCTGCACCAGGGCCTACGCGCTGACACTATATCTTCAGGTGCCTGGTCAGCGTTGCAACCGTGTAATAGCGCGACCGGGCCCCTTTAGCCCCTTAAGGACCAAGCTTATGGAATAAAAGGGAATCATGGGAATCACGACAGGTCACTTCTGCTAAGCTCACTCCGTGTGGGAGGGGAGAGAGACAGACCGCGAGAAGGGGAGAGCCCACACCGACTCCCATCAGCCGCAGCCATCCTCCTGCAAAGAAAAGGTAAGGAACAGGAGGGAGGCAGAAAAATGAGATATGTGTGTGTCAGTATGTATGTATGTATCCATCTATGTATCTGTATGTGTATGTCAGTATGTATGTCAGTGTGTATGTATGTATGTATGCCAGTATTATTATTATTATTATTTTAGTATTTATATAGCGCCATCAAATTCCGTAGCTGTACAATTGGATGTATGTATGTCAGTATGTATGTATGTATGTGTATGTATTTTAATGAGTCTGCCTGTTAAGCGCTGTACAATTGGATGTATGTATTTTTGTATGTATGTCAGTATGTGTATGTATGTCAGTATGTATGTATCTGTATGTATGCCTGTATGTATGTGTATGTATATATGTGTTTGTATGCCTGTATGTATGTGTATGTCTGTCAGTATGTATGTATGTCAGTATGTGTATGTATGTCGGTATGTATGTGAGTATGTCTGTCTGTGTGTATGTATGTGTATGTATTTCAGTATGTGGATGTATATATCTGTCTGTGTGTATGTATGTATGTCTGTATATGTGTATGTCAGTCAGTATGTATGTCAGTATGTATGTGTGTTTGTGTCAGTATGTGTGCCTATGTATATCAGTATGTGTGTATGTATGTCCTTATGCGTGTGTCTGTGTGTATGGTAGTATGTGTCTGTGTGTCACTATGTATGTCTGTGTGTCTGTATATGTCTGTGTGTCTTTTTCAGTATGTGTGTGTCAGTATGTATGCCTGTATATGTGTACTTCTGTTTTAGTATGTGTCTGTTAGTATTATTATTATTATTATGATATTTATAGAGCGCCGTCAAATTCTGCAGCGCTTTACAATGGGTGGATGAACAGACATGTATTTGTAACCAGACAAGTTGGACACACAGGAACAGAGGGGTTGAGGGCCCTGCTCAATGAGCTTACATGCTAGAGGGAGTGGGGTAAAATGACACAAAAAGGTAAGGATAGTATTAGACTAGTGACAGTTGCAGAAGAAGAAGTATGTATGTGTGTGTGTCAGTAAGTGTGTATCTTTGTGTGTATATGTGTCCTTTTTGCATCAGTGCGTGTGTTTGTGTCTGTGTGTGTGTATTCCTGTGGGTGGGATTTGGAGATTGGCCCTGGGGCGTGATTTCGAGACGGGCCTCCGGGGCCCCATACCTTGAGCAGCGTTAGGGGCCCCAAAATTTCTGATGGCGGCCCTGCTGAGGGAGCATGGATAGAAAATCATAATTCACACCCCATTAATTTCACAATAAACACATGTCACGTCTCACATAAGGTTACCTGTTGCTTTTTGTCATGTACTTTACTCAGCGTGTGTGAAGCTTTGAACTTGTGGCTAGTATGCCGTTTTAATCGTGTCTCGGCTCGATCCCAGGATATGTACAGCAAATATCCCCTCACAAGGGACCGTATGCGCTCCTGCACCAGCTGCCGATACTGAGACATCCCTCTGCAGGCATCCTGCGGGGAAACGAAGAATAAACAGGAGCACGATGGTTTAAAATAGTAAATCCAAGCATGATTCGTAGCGTTACAATTTACCTTGAATGCATGAAAGGGGATATCTCCCTGTTCTGCCGCCCTCTTTAGAATCCATTTGTTATATTCCTCATCAAGCCGTGAAAACTTCAATGTGTGAAAATCTTTAGATTCATCAATTATAGGACTTTTAATCTGTATGAGATGTTGAACAGTTATTAGTATAACAAAATAAGAATAATAAGAAAACATTGCGTCCCTGACATTGTATAGTGTTTTATTACTTTACACGCACATAGTATGTGCCAAAAGGGTCAGAACACTTGATTTTCTATAAAAAAAATGGTATTTATCATGATGAAAAACAATTTAGCGCCACACTTATAGGGATATCTTGTGTGTAGCTCATACCATGGCTTTCTCTTTATAGTTACTAATGGAGGCACTGCATTTATGCACAGGAGCACATTGTCAGAGGTGTTTATCTGTATAACGGAATTCACTAAGATACAAGGTAAAACGTAAGCATTTCATGCAATAAACTTTGGGTTTTGAACTTACTTGCGTATCAACTGGTCTACAGTTTTGTGTAACAGGTGCTGAGTGTGCATGGAGGTCACTGAAATTAAGAAGGGGATATTTTTTATGGATATTAAGACATAGTAAATAACAGCCAATCAAACACTAGCATACTACTATTTCAAACGGCCTAGAGCTTCTTACTGTTTATACTCTGTGTAGCATTAAGCATACTGCAAAAAAAAAACCTGAATAAATTAAATGTATGCAGTAATAGTAAAATAGCCTTTTTTGTGGCGGGGCCTGGATGCCATGCTGACCGGTTGCATGCTGGAGAGGCTCCGCAAGATTTTGGCCTATTTGACTGAAAAACTTGAGACACGCAGGAAGTTGTTGGCGCTATTGTGGACCTCAAGATCAGGAGTTTTGATACCCCTTGGGGGTGATGCAAAGCTTTGGAGCATGTGGCCTAGTCGGGACAGGAGTGGGGCAGATGGCGGATGCCCTGTTCACATGCCTGATGCCACACAATGGCTCTGTGATGATCCTCAGGCCCCCACTCCAGCCGCCTTTGGGCCGGTGGGGGTTATCCTGATCCCCACTTGAGGGAGCCGAAGCTACACAGACCAACCCTAACTGAATTTACCCAGCAGCCGGGCCCTCGCACTCGGACCTTAAAATGGCGACCAAATGGCTTACACCGGGCATGTGTCCCTAACTTGCTTTTCATCTACCACTTAAATTTAAAAAAAAATATATGTTTTTCTTGTCCAGAATCAACCAACCTAACAACATTTATTATTCATGTTTTCCCACATATTGTATTTTGATTCTGTATTCCTCGTGTAACTTGCGATCATCTCAAATAAAAGAAAGAATTCAAAAAATAAAATAAAATAGCCTTTTTTGCACATTAATGCCAGTTTTTTATTGTAAAATTAGTGGCGTGTAAATTTGCAGGATAGTAATGCCTTAGTAGCATAAGCACTATGGCTTGTGTAAAGAGGTGTTAAAAAAAATATTAGGGAATTATTTTCTTAATATATTCATGTATTTGTATTTATAAATCTATACAGAATACACATTTGGAAGAAATAATAACCTTACCTGTCCCTTGCTGCCACCTTGTGGATAGTTTTTTTAAAGCCATTTTGGACACTTTCATCAGTCATTGCTTCCGTGTTCCTTTGTAGCAAACTGCACAATACTGTTGGAAACAAATTAATACAGTCACATTAGGAAAAAAATTCTATTGGAAAGTGATTAAAAGCATTCAATCTTTTTACTGAGAATATTTTTCATGGTAGCTAGTATTGCATACAATCTGTAAATGGAATCCACTTGAACAAAAAAAGAGCCATACATAGGACATGGCTAACATTCCGAAGCACAACTATCTAGTGCCAGTTTCTCTTTAATTCCATTGTCCAAACATTTTATTACTGTGACAAACCCTGTGATTTCTATTTCCCCAGTTATTTTCCCTGCATTTGGTTGTTTGATCTACTGAACACCGACCACCCCCCTGACTCATTAACTTCAAAGTAACCACAAAGTTAAGTGCTCTCTCTGGGCGGCCACCGTTCATATAACCGCACAACACATGCACTTGGCAAATGGTGGCCATTTTGTCTCCCGAAAGCAGAGAGCGGTACTTGGTTGTCGAGTGTCTGGAACTCCAAGCCGGACACTCTAACCCACGAACACTGGTAACTTTGTACCAACGCCTGATTCAAGACAAGCCAGGAAAGCACTATTTGGTGAAAAGGTAGGCACGAACTAGACGAAGAATCGCTACCTATGAGCTATAAACTGTTCAGTATTTCTTTCTTTTTGGGACTCCCGAAAGTGACTGACCGCTACCGCTTTTCTTCTGGAACAATTTTGTGCAGTCGCCACATGTACGGTCAGTCAAAACTTTACCCTGGTGGTGATTTGGCTGTATTCAGGGGATTTGAGAGCTATTTGGACACCTTGGGCGCTCAGATCCAGGCTATATGGAGATAAAGGACTTGTGGAGGTCCCTAGTAAAATTATATATGTTTTGGGGTATTTTACATTTTATTTTTTGTACCTCTAGTGCCTGGGAGATAATTAGTTTAAGCTAGTACACTCAATTATCTCCCAGACACAGAGACGCCTTGACATGTTTTACTATACTTGTGCTGGGGACCCCATGGTCTCTGTATAAAAGTGGGCCTTCTGGCTATAATAAAGCATTCTAGTTGTACCCTTCATCAAGTCTCGACTGATGTTTAGGTATGTGAACAACGAAACGCTTGATTTTTCCCACGACCTGCTTTGAATTTCGGGAGAGTACGAACTAGCGTGCTATACGAATGGGCTATAATCACACAACCTTCTAGGAGTTCAGGAGAGTGAGAACAAATGTACTATACTAAGTACAAGGGGTTTGTTACAATTACAATCTGTTGAACTGTATTTATTTATGGATAAAATACTTTGTAGTACAGTTATTCAATACCCAAACCGAAATTCAATAATTAATACTGAAAAAAGTGTACAAATATACAAAATAAACACACATACTATAAAATAAAAACAATCTATTTAATAAAAACACATCCAGACTTATTCACTAAAGTTAGAATTCAAAATTAATTTCACATTGAAGGGCAAAGTAGCCAAACTGGAAACATAGGTAACTTAGAGAATGTTTCCATTCGGCTATTGTTACCTTAAGTTTGAAAATCTCTTTGAATTCACACTTTATTGAATAACCCTGATAAAAATACAGACAATAAAATAAAAGCACATATAAACTAAAACATATGATATTAAATAAAAATATATTATAAACTAAAAACATATTATGAAAAAAAACACCTACTGTGAAATAAAAACACATGCTATAAAATAAAAGTATATTATTATATTTTTAAAAATCCATTAAAATTGAACACATGCTAAAATATAAAAACATATTATAAAATATAAACACATAGTATAAAATTAAAACACATGTTATACCTGCAGGGACATTTTCAAGCTGTGTTAGGTTACCAGATATCCCATCTTCATTTAAATTCTGGACACCAGCATTCAAACCATCAATCAGAAAGTCATAGCCTGAACACGTGTTCAATGCAGCAAAAAAATAATAAGGGCGTCAGATACAGAAAAACATAGAGAACAAAAAAATTGAATATTGTAACGCGCTGCAAACTATAGCTTTGATTTAATATTGTTAGATAAAAATTTCAATTTTATTAATATTTATAATATTTTGTAATTTGTTTATATTTTTTTAAATATATTTATATATTTTTTATATATCACTTTTTTTTCTATATATTTATTATTTAACAAAAAAAATATTTTAAAAGTTTAAACAAAAATAATAAATCATTTGAAAAGCTTATCCAACAATGTGAAGTTGAGATATATGTTGGAACATATATATTATTAAACTTATAATTACAATAATAATAAAAATAAATTTTAGGAACATATCTATATAAATGATATTGTGGGTTTGAGTACCTACCTGGACTAGATCCTTTGAAAGGCCACTTACCTGCAGAGTTTAGAAGCTGCTTTATCTCCTGAATGCACACCCTTATCCTTTGTGAGACCTGACACAGCTCGTTCTGGATATCCTCACTTGATAAATCTTCTCCCTCGGTGTGGAGAATGATTTCAGTTTGTACCTGCAGAAACACCACACATTACACACGATTCCTGGTGTCAAAATATGGTAGCTGTTAGAAACATATTCATTCAAAAATTATCATTTTTTTTTTCATATGTCATATGTGCCATCTTTTTTTCATGTGCCCCCCCCCATAACCGATTCCTCTCCTGCATCAAAAACAAACAAAACCAACAAAGACCTCAGTGAATACTATTCTAGCAACGTGGTTTTCTACCTGACCCTTACCTTTTGTGTCATTTTACCCCACTCCGTCTAGCATGTAAGCTCATTGAGCAGGGCCCTCAACCCCTCTGTTCCTGTGTGTCCAACTTGTCTGGTTACAACTACATGTCTGTTAATTCACCCATTGTACAGCGCTACGGAGTTTGTAGCAAAGCATCATGAACTGTGAATTTACCATTTGCTCACCCCTAGTCTAAAGACTGGGCTTAAACATAGACAGGATCAAAACTACTCCCAACAGTGTCAGGATTCTTTTTATTTAATAACATATTGGACAAGGCTGGTTTACTGCCACCTCTTATCACTGGACAGGAATCCTTGTGCTGTCTGATTGGTGTATCACCCCCTCACTATCACCCCCCTTACCATCCTCAGCATCACCCCCCCTCACCGCTCTCAGCATCACCCCCCCCTCACTATCACCCCCACCTACCCACCCTCAGCATCACTCCCCTCACTATCACCCCCACCTCACCACCCTCAGCATCACCCCCTCACCACCCTCAGCATCACCCTCCCTATCACTCCCCTCAGCATCACCCCCCCTCACTATCAGCCCCCTACCACCCTGCATCACCCTCACTATCACACCCCCTCAGCATCACCCCTCACCACCCTCAGCATCACCCCCCCCTACGCCTCAGCATCACAGCTCTCAGCATCACCTCCCTCACCACCCTTACTATCACCCCTCACTATCACCCCTCCTCACTATCACCCCCCTCCCTCCCCCTACCATCACCCCCTCACTTCAACCCTCAGCATCACACACCCTCACTATCACCACCCTCAGCATCACCCCCTCACTATCACCCCCCCAGTATCACTATCACCCCCTCAGCATCACCCCCCCACTATCACCCCCTCAGCATCACCCCCCTCACTATACCCTCAGCATCACCCCACACTCACCCCCACAATCACCCCCCCTCACCATCACACCCTCTCACCGCACTCAGCATTACCCCCCTCCCTCATCATCTCTCAGGCACATACACAGGTAAACTGTGCATGAATGTGTATATGTGACAGTGTGCATGTATTGCAACTCTATTTTTTTCACTTTTTTGTTAGTGGGACCTCATGTTTGAGTTTTGCCTAAGGCCTCATAAAGTCTAGAGCCGCCTCTGGCCATCCCCTTAGCTAAGCTCTCCTTAGCTAAACTGTGCAGTGCAGGGCCAGCTGAGGCAAATATATTCTGCCCCTCTGAGAGACTGGCAGCAGTGTAAAAAGAGAAACTGGTAGGTACACTGGGTGACAGCAGGGTATCCCTGGCACCATAACCACTTCAGTGCAATGTAATGGTCAGAAATTCTATGTTTAATAATTAACCCTAACTAAGATTATTAATAATGTCAAAGTATTAAACCAAGAAGAGTACATTATAGTTTTTCCAAGAGGATCCTGAGGTTTCAATATAATGTCACTCATTTTATTTATCTCAGTAAGATGACAGACTGAGACCCTGGTGATATTCAAACCAGTGACAGCGAGATAATGTATCTAAAGTAATCACTGAATTATCTTACTTGCATGATGATTGGCATTCCTTACAACCCCCTCAGGCATATCATCAGGCATAGTGAATTTATTATTTTTTGCAATTTAAAAAAATAAAAATTTTGGGAAATGTCCTTGTAACGAATCAACAGAGACAGTTCTATTATTGTATTCTCTTTTTACTGATTACTATATCTACAAACCTTTTTATCTTCTTCGAGGGTCCCTTCATGTCCTGATGAATCCATACCTTCATCAGGTATATAAATGTCTGTAAGGAAAATAACAGCAAGGAATACAACACTGTTATTCACTATACAAGAATTGTGTGAAATTTGTGGCTAATTGACAACTGATTGCAAATTTTACCCAATAAAAGCTGAATTATTTTAAAAAAATGTTCCACTATTCAGCTGTTTTTTTCAGATCAACAATTAGCCTAACAGTTACCATTCCCTTGTGAATTATCCACAATTCGTAGTTACTGAATTGCCCAAAATGTTTAAAGAGACATTAATATTTCAATTTATGTTAATTTAAGAGCAATTTTAGGTAGGTGCAGGTGAGGGTGTCAGAGTAATATAATTTGTCATTTTTAATCTCATTCGAGCATTTTCTTCTGAATATTAAGGATTTTCTGATTTCAAATTTGAGTTGTTCTTCCTTATTTCCCTGTCATCTATCATCTGCATATATATTCAATAATCCCAAACTTCCCACTGCAGCAATTTAAAGAACATATACATTCTAACATGCTTATATACAAAGGGTATAACGTGATACATACCATTCCCTGATAAACAAGAGACAAACATGACATATATACTCACTTGCTACAACTGGTGATGTAGTAGGTCGAGAATCATTTTCAACATCACAAAGTGATTTGACAGAATGGGTATCATTTAAAGGAGCAGGAGGTCTTGTAACAGGGTGAGCGCTGTTGTCAGATAAGGAATCTGGTACAATATTTCTTGTATTCTCGTTCTCCATATTGAATGATGTAATAAGTCGGTTTGTTGTGTCAGGTCCTGGCGGTGACATAACTGGGTAGTCATTGATGTCATTGTCAGAACGTAATGTATGTAAAGGGATTATCCTGTCTGTGCCAGAGAATGACTCATTAGTAATGGGATCACTGTGAATAAGTGGTGAAGTAGAATTCATGTTTCTGACTGATACAGCACTATTACCTTCTTCAGTCACACTTATAAATGCAAGAGGTCCATTCATTTTATATAAATCATGAACTGATGTCATTAGGCCCGAGTATCCTTCATTCATGGGATATGATGTGTTAAAGTTATTTTTATCTGGAATAATAAGTGAAATATCTGAATTGACACTTTGATCAGGCAGGTGAGGTATCATCTCTTGAGGAACAGGAAGTGACAAAGGAAGCACAGCCATGTTGTCAGACCCAGGAAGTGATGCAGGGATGGGGGTACTCATGTCTGTCACAGGATGGGATGTAATAATACTCATCTCATCAGGCCCAGGCAATGGTGGATGATTATGGGCCTCGTCTGGATATGATGCGGCAGCTTGATCTGTCTTTTCACATTCAGAATGCAATAAAAGTGTATCTCTACCATCCTCAAGCACAGAAAGTGGTGCAATGTTTACAAGTTCCTGCTCAGTAGCTGTAGGAGTTATGAAGTTTTGTGGTTTTCCTTCAGGATCAGTAAATGGTGTAATAGAGCATATTTTAATATCCTCAATATTGTCTGGACCTTCACCGGGAAATGATGTAACAGAGGAATAACTGTCACGAGACATAGAATGCGATCTTGCAGTATGAAGGTTCTTCTCAGCTGAAGATTGTGATGTGATTAGCAGTTGGCTGTCCTCAGATACACGTATTGATGTAATAGCCAACTTGTTCTTCCCAGATAGGGGGTGTAATGTAATTACAATGTTGCTTCCTTCTTCCAAAATAAGTGATGTAAGGACAGATGTCTCCTCAGACTGATCAGTTGTTAATCTAGGTGTGTTCTCTTCATACACAGGGATTAAAGTCAAAATGTGTTCACTCTCCTCAGTGTATGATACAATATCCACATCACTACGGCTGGGGTCTACAGGACCCCGGCCATCGTCTAGTACGTCTCCGTGTTCAGAAATGGTGTCCTGCCAAACAGCAAAACATAAACACATGGTGATTGAATGACTAAACAGGAAGGGACCCATGTCAGCAGGCGTAAGCAAGAGATGACAAGTATGTCAACATAATGTACATGGAATGGGAGGCACATAGAATTCTACTAGAAATATACCATGGACAATGTTACAAGGGAGCACAATGTCTGTCAACAGGGATAAAGATGGAATCATGGTGGGGCAATGGACATAAACCTAATAATGGCAGAGATTAAAAGAGAATAGATATAAAGAGGATGTGATTTTAAGAATCTGCAGAGAATATAAGTGTGACAGATATGACAAGAAGAACAGTTGAAAACATGATGCAAAGCACAAAAACTAATAATGTGTCATGAGGCCCTCATTTAATATGGTATACCAATAAAGGGTTTATGAACTGGTTGACAGGTGGGAGAAAAAAATATTTTAAAATAGGTTTTACCCCCAATCTACAGATTTCCTAGCAGAATCGCAATATATATAAATGGAATGTGATGCTCTTTAATGAATCTGCTGCCCTATCATAATATCTGTCCTAGATTATTAAGTTTGGTGAGCATCGCTGTACAAATATGGGACGCTAGGCTAGACCATATCTGATATATGATTTTGAAAAGTCTGCTGTTACAATGCGATGTACATCTTTTCATGTACTATCTCTAAAAATCAATAATAAAACACACACACAAAAAAGTTAAGATGCAACAAAGAGAGTTATTCACTAAAGTGAGAATTCTTGGGAATTCAAAGTGAATTTCAGATTTAAGGCCAAAATTGCCTTAAATCTGAAAACAGAATTAACCTAAAATTTGAAATTCACTTTTAATTTCCAGCAATTTCCAGCTGATTGCAAGAACACAAGTCCAAGGATTCTGCATTAGATGGTGAGGGATGAAAAGATAAATGTCACAAAGGATAGTGATACTGAGGGAGGATAAATGAAACAATCACAATATTGCATTTAAGAAGAATACAATCTATCGAATTTAATTATTCTCTTTACTAAACTAATGTCTTGGAGCAATCAACATATTGAATGACCTATCTCTCTGAGAGAACGGACCTCTTACTGTGTGGACCTTCGTCTTTTACTTACTGCAGAATATTGCTTAACATTCCATGGAGGACATTGCTCTGTTTCTTGTACTATATTTTCCTCTGCTTCATTTGGAACAGAAAACTCAGTTTTAAATGTAGAATCGAGGTCTTCCCACTACAAACAAAAAAGACATGACACTAAAAGAAAGAAACATAATTCTGACCTTAGGCCTTCAGTGTCCTGTATGAAACTTAGTAGTGGTTCTCACTAATGTGTCCATCTGACCATCAGCAAGTATCCCCAATCATTATCCCTAGTAGTCCACCTCTCCCTAATATCACTGCCTAGCTTACTTACCCAATCACCTTCACCTAGCCCACCTCCCCAATAATCTCTTGCTAGCCCACCTCCCCAATAAATCTCCCTAGCCCACCTCTCTTTATTGTCACTGCCCATCCTTCTTCCCCAATCACCTTTTTCCTAGCCCACCTCCCCAAATCATCTCTCCTATCCCACCTCCACAATTATCACTCCATAGCCCACTAGCTTAATCACATTTTCTTAGCCCACTTCCTGAATAATCTCTCTCTTGCCTACTTCCCCAATTATCTCTCCCTACCCCAACTTCTCAATCATCTCTCTCTAGCCCTCCTCCCCAATTAACTCTCCTTATCCCACCTTCCCAATAAACTCTGTCTAGCCCACCTCCCCAATTATCTCTCAATATCCCACCTTCTCAATAATATCTCTCTAGCCCACCTTCACAATTATAACTCCCACCCCCAATAATATCTCTCTTGCCCACCTCCCCAAATATCTCTCGCTATCCTACCTTCCCAATTATAACTCTCTAGCCCACTTTCCCAATCATCTTTCCCTAACCCACCTCCAGAAAAATCTCTCTAGTCCACCACCCCTTATCTCTTCCTAGCCCACCTACCATTATCTCTCCCTAGCCTACCTCTCCAATTATCACTCTCTAACCCACTTCAATCATCTCTACTTAAATCCCCCAATTATCTCAGTTGCCTATTACAGTTGTTGTAGTGAGTATTGTGTATCATAGTAAAGTAAATCAGTAAGGGTGATAAAATGTGCAAGTAACTTAGGGATATGATTTCACACACCTGGGTAGATATATCAATGGACTGTTTTCCTGAAACCTGATTCTCTAGCTCTTCCAGACGTTCTGCCTGCTTCCTTATTTCAGCATCAAGAAGAGAGCGCTGTATTGCAGTCTCACTCTGCAGAGTTTGTAAGCTTTTCTGGGACATGGAGAGATGGGACATGGAGAAAGAGAGTCCAGAGAAACAAAACATTTACAATTGTCTACTAAGTAAGGTAAACTAGACAATGCAAAATCCATGATCATTAATTTTTTGCTTATGTGAACTCCAAACATTGTTTTTGCCACTTTACAAGGTTTCTTTATAAATCATCAAACAGACAGACTCTCACACACTCACATTATTATTATTATTAAATTATTTTTATTTCAGTCTACCCGGCATCGCTAACTTTGGAAGAGCTGGTGTGGAACCTTTCCCTGGAGTCCAGTGGGAATTCTTTCCCTATGGCTTAGTGTGCAGCTTGTGTAATCTAGGAATATTGATATGTCTGACAGCAATCTTAGTTCTCTACCAGCACTCCTCCCTTGTGCGCTCTTTAGTGAAGCCAGGGCCAGAGAGACATCACAACCCAGCTCCCGGGCATCACCGCAGGGAGTGCAAGGGAAAAGTGCTGGAATATTAGGAAGAGTACATCTCCCTTGCCATCTCCAATCTCCCCCAGCTGACTTCCTCCAGGGATGTGCTGAGGTGGCCAGCCACCTCTTGGTGTACTCCTTGCTTACCGGACACATACCACGGGTTGAAAAACTAGAATCTATACACCAAAATTGCTTAATTCAGCTAAAGTTGTTTTGGTAACTATAGTGTCCCTTTAACCTCATCTGGCGCAAAATGTAATATAAATGAACATTTAACTATTTATTACAGAGAAAACATGAGTTGATATTGTGTACCATGTATAATAAACTCAAACACTGAGTTGGACAGTCCCATTACCTTAGTTGTCTCGAGCAGGCCTTTGAAGTAGTTGAGCTCAAATATTTTATTTTCGTTCTGTTTTGACAGCTCTTTAGTCTGTTGGTCTTTTAATGTCAAGTCTGCATGGAACATTGATACAAGGGAGGTTAGATATACAGCAAATTCAGCCACGAATGTTAGGTGCTGGATTCAAGGTAGGTAAAAACCTTTATTTTATAGAATTTACTGCAAAAAGAGCAGAGGGATCTTATCCATAGTTCCCAAGAGGGTATATAACACTGAAAAGGTTAAAGTAGCCCTTTAATTTCTAACTACATTTATAGTAGTTTAGAGATATGTATGTGGGTTATTACTGTGAACCCTGTTAAATACACACAGCAAAAACTGGAGTTCGTAGAAAAGAGGCGCATTAGCATAGACAAGAGGGGCCAGAAGGCTATCAGCCAAAAACAGGGACTGTCTTTCTTAAACAGGGGCACTTGGGAGATATACACATTTTACACATTTACAGGTTTTTAGTTGTTTTTTTTTTGCATGTAGGATATCAGTTTATTGTCAACATCAATGTCTCTAGTAATTGGATCAGTCTCTCTTGGTGCATGGGGTGTTAGGGCACAGCTAGAAAACAAATCGATCTCAATACAAGATCTTACACCCAATAGATACACCTTCCAAGGGGTAAAAGATCCCAGCGTCTCAGAATGTTTCCTATAATTAGCTCTTGTAGACTACACACTCTCAGGTACCCTATGTGACATTATTAGAGTTAACCTTCTCACCTTCCTGAGCCTGTAGGAGCTGATCGGTAAGCATCACAATGTCCTCTTTGGCCTGATTCACAGCTTTCTCCAACTTCTTGCGGATCCTGCAGAGGAACGTTTGACTGAACGTGTAAATCATGCCTATATCCTGATTGTCTCCATCCCTCTTTTTTTAATAGCTGATATGAGGTTATAGGTAACATTGTACTCTATAGAAAATAGAAGCAAAAGTAGGTCTCAGCCTAGACCAGACCTAGCGTCTTGTCTGTTGTGATGACATCTCTTCCTTGATTGAGTTTATAGCTGGTCAGCAGCATTGACACTTGAACCCTTGTAAAGATTACACTATCAATTTAAGGGGAACCAAAAATAATCATGGCAATGGTTTATAGCATTTCGGAGAGTTAGATTGCTGAATGATGAGTTTCTGCTTTAGACGGAAGTGGTCAAAGATCTTGGTACGGGTGAAACCGATAAAAATCAGGTGGTGGAGGGTTGCACACTTGGCATGATGAATGGTGCACAGCTGGGGCTAATAAAATGTTTTACAGATCTGGGACTGTTGGTAGGTTGCTGCTCATATTGGTCTGAATTATGCAAGTTTGGTACATGTGTCTGCAGACAGCATTATACCTGGGTAGCCGACAGTGGTGGTAACAAGCAGATGGGGCTTGTAGCATTAGTAAGGGTTACATCCTTTCCAGATATGACAGATTACATGATAACTGTGACTTTAATTTCAGGAAATAATCTAACTAGATACAAAGGTGAGGAGGAAATAAAAAGCAGCAAATAGACATATTTAGGGAAAAACAACATAATAAACAGAAACAATGTCATTCAGAAGCCAATAAAGTAAACTGCATTGCAATTGTATGTCTGTCTGTCTGTCCATCAAATCTGTCTGTCTATCTATGCTAAATACAGGCTAAATAACACAGTATGACAATTTTAATAGTTGGCTAGTGACAAGATCACGCTAGCCAGGATTACAGGAATCATTTTTACTCTCGTTTTAATTGATATTGATGTATGGTCTATAATAGGAGTTTTAGAAAATACAGTCTAATAAATTACCCAAATCATACAGATCTAAAGTCGTCTCCTATAACTGGGCCAATACCAAATATTACTAATGTGACGTGCAGTTTCTATTTCTTTTCCTTCTTTTTATGTTATCTAAACAAGACGAGACAGGGGGGATATGATAGAAACATTTAAATACATAAAGAGAATCAACACAGTAAAGGAGGAGACTATATCTAAAAGAAGAAAAACTACCACAACAAGAGGACATAGTCTTAAATTAGAGGGACAAAGGTTTAAAAATAATATCAGGAAGTATTACTTTACGGAGAGGGTAGTGGATGCATGGAATAGCATTCCAGCTGAAGTGGTAGAGCTTAACACAGTAGAGGAGTTTAAGCATGTGTGGGATAGGCATAAGGCTATCCTAACTATAAGATAAGGCCAGGGACTAACGAAAGTATTTAGAAAATTGGGCAGACTAGATGGGCCGAATGGTTCTTATCTGCCGTCACATTCTATGTTTCTATGTTTCTAAATTAAAGTGTATCCATTGAAAATGTAAATTCAAATGTTGCAAATCAAACCAGTTTCCTCGTGATAATGGCAGCCCACAGTGGCTTCTTCAAACCGTCAAAACAGTCAAAATCCAACCACAGTAAATTAATACATTTAATCCTTTACTTTACTTTGTTGCAAATCAAAGGCCAAAATAGCACATACTTGTCGTCTGAGGATTTCCTGTAACAGAGGAAATAGAAAGACCATCCATGATTATACATTACAGGGAGGGTGACAGGGTTTATGATAATGTAGTAACAAAACATTTCACATCTGTGTACTTATAATATTAATAAAAGTTACATACTGTTCCTTGCTCTCTTACAGCATGTATAATAGCCACATGGTGTCCCTACTGTTTCATATTATATCTAAAAGTCATATAGTGCCCCTGGATCTCTTTAAGATGTGTAACAATCATATAATGTCCCTGTTTTCTTATATTATTCATTAAAGTCAAATAGTGTCCCTGGCTCTCTCATAAGACGTGTAAAAGACACATAGTGTCCCTGGCTCTCTTTCTGATAAGACATGAAAATGTCATATAATGTCCCTGGTTCTTTTATAAGACATCTAAAAGTCACATAGTGTCCCCGGCTCTCTTATAAGACATATAAAGTTCATATAGTGTCCCTGGTTCTCTTATAAAACGTATAAAAGTCAGTGTCATATAGTGTCCCTGGCTCTCTTACTGACAAGACGTGTAAAAGTCCTATAGTGTCCCTGACTCTCTTACTGATAAGACGTGTAAAAGTCACATAGTGTCCCCGGCTCTCTTATAAGACATATCAAATTCATATAGTGTCCCTGGTTCTCTTATAAAACGTATAAAAGTCAGTGTCATATAGTGTCCCTGACTCTCTTAATGATAAGATGTGTAAAAGTCATATAGTGTCCCTGGCTCTCTTGCTGACAAGACGTGTAAAAGTCATATAGTGTCCCTGGTTCTCTTATAAAACGTATAAATAGTCATATAGTGTAGTATAGCTTCAGCGACTGGGTCATAAGCACTCCAGGGTCCCTGATTGCAGCTAGGAAGCAAGTTTGGCAGACTACAGGAGTCCGTTACAGACAGTGTTACTGGCTCTCTTACTGATAAGACGTGTAAAAGTAACATAGTGTCCCTGACTTTCTTATAAGATGTATAAAAGACCCTGGTTCTCTTATAAAAAGTGTAAAAGACACATAGTGTCTCTGGCTCTCTCATAAGACGTGTAAACGGAAAATAGTGTCCCTGGCTCTCTTATAAGACACGTAAAAGTCACATACTGTCTCTGGCTCACTCATAGTATATCGAACAGCCACACAGTGTCTCTGCTGCTTCATATTACATATACATGTCCTACAGTGTCCCTGCTCTCTTGTAGTAGAAATAAAAGTCAGAGCTGGTCCCTGCTTTTTTACTATAATTTAGTGTCTACTGAATAAACCCCCTTGTCATTTGTCGAACAGCCACAAACTATCTCTGCTACTTTGTTACTTGCAAAATAAACTCTCTCACCGTTTCCCTGATGTTGCCGCAGATAGCGTGTTATTAACATTGCTCATGATTTCTGTGTGAATATCAACCAGACGAGACATAGCTGTTTCCGCAGATCTCAGCGCTCCGGTCATCTTTAGATTTAGAAAATAAAGACATTGTGGATTAAGCAGAATCTTTCATACATGATAATATTTGTAGGAACTACATAGCTCATTTTAACACCATAGAACTACATGGTTCCATCTTAAAGGCTGCAGATAATGTATTCATCAAGTGTGAACTCTTAAAGGGGCACTCTAAGCACCATAAACACTGTAGTGAGTCATAGTGGTTATGGCGCCAGGAGTCCCGTGGCACATTCCCCCTGTTAAATGTCAAACCAGACACCCATGTTCCTGACCCTTGTGACAGATCAGTCTTTGTAGCGCACTGTAGTGGTTACATTGCTTAAAGTGGCCCTTTAATACTATGGAATGTTAGAATAGAGGTTTATATTGCCCAGTCACTGAGAGGAGGAATGTGGTATTTGTGTATTTATTTATTTTTTGTTAAAAATAGTGACATTGATTTTACCTGATAGACAATCCCATCCAGATCCACACCATAATCCTCCGAATCATAGTCTTCCTTCTCTTCACTCATCTTCGAATACAGGCTGAAAAACTAGATAGATATATAGTTATCAGTTAGTGTTAAGTTTGTTATAAAGAGCTCCAATGATACAGATATAAAACTCCATAGTTCTATATACAATTTGTCAAGAAATCTGTGATGTTTATTCAGCTAAACATCTAACTGCCGTGAATTGTGAAGTAGATTGCAAAAGGTAAGCAGAAAATGTTCATCGGATAATTCTTTAATTCCACTATAGTCACAGCTTGTCGCTTACATTATGCGATTTGGTTTTCAATTCTCTACAATTTGGTTATTAATAAATAGACCCGGGGCGTGGCCTGGATCGCACCGAGAGCAGTCGCATGCCTGCGGAGCTCCCGAGCAATAACGGAGATATATGCAGATTAATCGATCCGCACGGAGACAACCCGACTACTTCTCAGCCCCCACACTCAACGACACCATGGGGAAAAGAAATAAAAAGTTAAAAACTCACCCTGAGGACGGATCTCGGAAAATAGGAGATCTCTTCCTGGCGAGGCCTAAACCTAAAATGGCGGCGACCCCAGATCCCCAAAGCTCATCCTCAGATGAGGAAACACTGGATGCTCCAGATCCCATACCAGAGGCTACAGACCCCATCTCGAGCCTAGCAATGGGTGACCTGCGAGCTCCGGCCACCAAGGGTGACATCCTGAATATACTACAGAACCTGCGCACCCTATTCCGCTCAGACATGGCGATTTTGCAGGAGGAAGTGACCGCCGTCACTGGCAGAGTGAGGGTTGCCGAGGAAGACTTAACTGCTATGGCAGAACGCCAGCAAGCAACGGAGGAGAAGCTAACACACCTCCAGTCCTCACACCAGGCATTACTGGCACGACTAGACGGCCTAGACGACGCAAGACGCCGCTCCAACATAAAAATTAGAGGCATTGCCGACTCCATAGACGACAATGAATTGCCACAACTTACCCGACGCCTCTTAGCCACAATTCTCAACCCTAAGCAGGCGAAGACTGTGCTAGTGGAGGGCGTACACAGACTCCCAAAGTCACCAAGAGCTCCAACGGAGGCCTCCCGCGACGTCCTTCTCCGCTTACAGTCTACCCGGGACAAAATGGCGGTGATGGCGGCGCTCGGCGGCCAGAGCCCATACCACTTCGAAGGCATGCAGCTCACCTTCCTGCAGGACCTTTGCAGAGCTACTTTGACCTGGAGACGGTCAGTGCAGCGAGTCACCAAGACCCTCAGAGCGGCTGGAATTAGGTACCGCTGGGGCTCATCAGTGCTATTAGTTACAAAGGGAGCAGCAACTTATCGACTGACATCGACAGAAAACGCAGAAACTTTCCTTGGTAAATTAGGACTTAAAGCAATAGACTCCTCTAACCCGACCCCTAACTGCTCCTGGGACGTCCCCAACATAGTCCCATTTGTGCCGCGCTCCACCGCTGCCACAGACTGAAACACAGGGACATGAAGGATAGAACCACCTGGCTAAGGAGCCACTGGACTCCAACAGACCGTATGACCCCTAGTTACAGAGTTTTTATTTTCTCTATTCTTAACTTTTGTTTTTGACTTGTTTTGTTTTCCTAGTATTTTGTGAAACTGTTGGGTGTTTCTTACAACGCTAACGTACCCTACACGCAGGACAGACCCCCATGCCCATCTTGCTGCTGCAGAGAGCACTCCCACCGCCACCCCCCCCGTTCCAAATAGCGCAACCTTTGGGTTAGGGAAGGCGCGGCAGCAAGCCACCCTCCTCTCATAACCAGGAAGGCTTAATGGTACACGCCACAAAAACCACTACTTAGCGCCCCATCATAATCACCGTTAGGGCCGCTGCCCACTCATACA
Source organism: Pelobates cultripes (assembly GCA_933207985.1). Classification (NCBI taxonomy): domain Eukaryota; kingdom Metazoa; phylum Chordata; class Amphibia; order Anura; family Pelobatidae; genus Pelobates; species Pelobates cultripes. Next base: position 47,898,026 of record OW240914.1, read on the forward strand.
GCCAATTTATAGCGGCTGCTAGGTCTGCCAACCCACTCCTACCAAGGAGGTAAGCGATCCTCTCACCTGGTCTCGGAACATGCATACATGAAACAGTGTCAGTTTAGATCTTCTTAGAATTCTAATTTTAATTAGTTATTTTAGTCACTGTTTCTAACCAGATCCCAAGCCATGCACTCGTTTATAACCAAAGCGATTGCATATACTATGGGGACACAGCAGAACCGGATGTACCTGTTTACTCTCTCTAATCATCAGCAACATGTACTAGACTGTCTATACAGTCATCAATGCATGCATACATTAATGTTAGACCGGTAATGAGCTTAAATAAGTTCTCTCAATCGACTAGTCTCATATCCAGGCTGTCTACAAAACATGGCACAACATGCTCACATATTGCAGAAACACTAACTTATCTTACCGAACATCATAGCATTTTGTGTACCTAACTTGCTTAGAAGTATGCTTGTTCAATTTTCTATTATTTTACTATTTCTCAATCGGTATCGTACGTGGAGAGGCATCTCACACTAAATGACCTACCTTTTCGCAGTAAGCACTCACTCTCTATTGGACCGCAATCATTCACCCAGCATCTCTAGAAAAGTTCCTGCTAACAAGCATGTTATGCATTAATCGGTTAGACAGGAACGCTAAATCTGTTTATGTTGTTATATAAAAATTGTGCTGATCTTTACGCATGCTGACCAACTGTTAACATATGTCTGGTTATATACTTGTCATTGCTGTTGGGGCATGTAGAGCCCTCTTGTTATATTTTCATGCACTCCAAAAATAAAGAATTCAAAAAAAAATAAATAGACCCAGCTGTTAACAAATTAGTGAGAATTAAAAAACATCAAGTACATTTGGCAGGGAACACTGGAGTTGTTGGCTAAACAGGGAATTGCAAAGTTTATATCGATAGAGCAAATTTGGAATTTCACCATTCTTCCAGCTTGGCTAGTTTCGCTTGCTAATTCTCAGGCAAGGCCAGATTATTGAATAACTGCTTTTGTTTCTCTTAAGGTTTTGGTCTCGTGAGCAAGTTTGTAAAGATACAAATTAGTGAATACCTTAACTGAGAAAATTGTCACATCAAGCAAGTCATCTGATTATGGTGAAAAATATCTAAATTGGGTGCAACTTGGATTAGTTGCAAATTCGATCTAGCGTGACCCCATCTTGATTTACAGTTGTGCCATAGCCCTATTGGATACCTCCTGCAGCTGTGTCAGTAAGTGCCTTCTCTGACCACAGGCCTCCTGATAACCCACAATGAAGACGGTGACCTTCTGCTGATATCTCCGCCTCTGGGTATGATCTCTTAAGATGTTTTGCAGCTCGTCCTACAGAGAAAAATATATACTGTTGAAAAGTTTGCATGACTGTGAAGAGTATTTAAAGTTTATACAGATGTGAGTGTAATACCAAAGAGTCACCACATTATGACCTGGAATCTGCTCTCAGTCTGCTTTCTGCTCAGTCACCCCAGCCTCGACAGGTTATTGCAATTTTGTCATTGTAGTCAGAGCACGCACGCCAGTCTGCCATAGAAGAACACTTATCCTGGAAGATGCACAAGGTTCTAGGGTCTTCCTATGAATTCCATATGTATTCTGCATGTATTCCTAGAATTACCCAAAGTCTATGGACAAACTGCAGGCCAAAGAAATGGAAGAATCACAAATGCCTTTGTCATTTATAATATTTAGGCAGCCTGCCCCATGCTTCTTCGCTCATTGTTTACGTCTGAGTTGCAAGCTGTCAGAACTATTTAAAGGCGCTGTAACTGTTGTTCAAAATCTGGGGTCTTGGAACAACTCTACAACATGTATCCTCTTGAAAGTCTCCATTGTTTTCCTGCACAGTCCCCTAGAGCTCCCGTGCCTTGTTCTAAATACTAACAGGGATATTCAAAGTGAATTTAAAATTTAAAGGGAACTATAGTGACGCTGGATGTCCTCATTGCCTAACATCAGTTAGGCAACCAATAGTCGCCTGACCATCCAGAAGTCCCTCTAGTGGTTGTCTGGTAGAATTATTACTCCAACATGAAAAAAGCACTCATAGGCTTCAAAATAAACAAAAGTGCAGATTTATTTTAAGCAGACGTGCCTTTGCATGTAACCAACTACCTTGACATATTAAGGAAAGTTTGGTAATGGGACTGAAGTGGTGAATGTATGTAGTGCACAGCTGTAAAAAAATGACGTTATCTTGTTTATTTTGAAGTCCTGTGGGTGTGCTCTTCACTTTAAATATGTTATTGTGCTGGAGTATGCACCTAGCAACAAGACTGGGCCAATATCTGCTCATTACATATGGTACATATTAATGACATTTCTCTGTGTATTATGCATATATAAATGTACATTAATATATGTGTAAATATTATAGGCATAATTATATATATAACTAATACACACATTAATATCAATGTCATATATATATATATATCCCTTATGTGTGTCTCTTTCTACCTCCAGCCGCTCTGTGTGCCACTTTGTCTCCCCCCAGTCCCTCTGTTTCTTTCTCCCCCTCACTGCTCCTCTGTGTCCATGTCTCCCCTCTCCTTCCAAATGTCTCTCTCTCCCCCCTCTGTCTCTTTTCCCCTCTCCCTGTGTCTCTCTCTTCTCCCTCTTTCTTTCTCCCCACTTCCTTGTGTATCTCTCTCTCCCCCTCTGCCTCTTTCTCCCCCTCCCCCTGTGTGTCTCTCTCTTCCCCTCTGTCTTTTTCTCCCTCCTTTCCTTGTGTCACTCTCTCTCCCCACTCTGTCTCTTTCCTTCCTCTCCCCCTGTGTCTCTCTCTATTCTCCCACTGTCTTTTTCTTCCTTCTTTCCCTGTATCTCTCTATTCCCCATCTCTATTTCTTTCTTCCCCTCCCATTGTGTCTCTCTATTCCCTTTCTGTCTCTTTCTCCCCCCTCCCATTTACCAAAAGAAGTCAGAGGGGGCCTGCCAGGTTCCACGCTGCTGCTGCCGGCCCGGGTGGCAGCCTAGCCGGTCCGGCGGCACACTCACTAATACTGGGAATACTCACTCTGCTGGGAATTGTGGGGACCATGAGGGAGCATGATAGAGAGACATGCTCCCTTCTTAAGTCCTCCTATGTTGACAGCTCACTGCTGTCAGCATTAGTGAGTGTGCCACCGGACCGGCTAGGCGGCACCAGCGTGGAAAGCGGCTGGCCTCCTCAGAGTGTGCCATCGGACCCGGTATCCCAGTGGGCCAGTCCGGCCTGGTAGGCAGGCTGTTCCAAAGGAGCTGCCCATGAGAAGTCTTGCAGGTGGGAATTTGCAGTAAGGGTGCGAGCAGCAGACAGGAGAAGGTCACCAGTAGAGCGGAGAGAGACTGAGAGGGGGCATACCATGAATAATATGAATCAGTGAAGAAATGTAAGAGGGGCTAGAGTTGGTTAGAGCGTTATAGGTAAGTGTTAGTATTTTGGGCAAAGGTCATTATAGCGTTTCCATATAAAGTTGGTGCAATGTAATTGCAGCAATATTTAGAATGATGAGTAACATTACAATTCTTAGCACTATAAATGTCTGGCTAAGAACTAAACGACAATTAAACATCCCCTAACTATAACCAAAACCCACTTGTAAGCCCCCCAACCTAAGCCCTAGTGGCTCTGCTATTTTTGTGCTGTTTCAGGACAGTTTAGGAGGGACAGTCTGTATTTTCGAGACTAAATTCCTCTTTTTCTCTTTTCTGTCCTAATGTTCATTTTCTAGAAGCTAAGTATTCTTAGTGTATCTGAATTATACTACAGCTCCACAGCAATAATACCTACTGTAATGTGTCTTTAAACTACAATAAATGTGTTTAAAAATCAGTCTATGTAAATACATTATTGTTTAGTTGTATAAGTTGTTATTAGTAAGTCACCTAAACTTTCTCAGAACAGCCTCACCCCTTGACACCCTTCACTCACACAAAATGAAAGTGTCTCTCTTTGGCCATTCTGTCTGGTACAGTTCTGTCCATTCTGTCTGGTACAGCTCTTTGTCTGTTCTGTCTGGTACAGTTCTATAATGAAAATGTGCTGTTTTTTTTTTTTTTTTTTTAATCAAAGCACCATTTCTGTGCTAATCCCTTTCAAATGGGTGATTAAGTATAAGAGATGATCATCTTATTTTCTATTTTAGTACACAAATTCATAGACAACTTGGCTCATCCAATCAAAAGCCTAGCCCAGTATTCACTATAATCAGACAGACACATATTATGGCCAGTTTGGCATAGATACAGGCCTTGATTTCTGTTAGAAATAGAATTTAGAAAAAACCCGTCTCTTCATTACCAAATCTTCCAGGATCTCCATGTCGGTGTTCTGAATATTAATCGGTATGCCCTGCGTCCTTTCGAAGGTCTGGATCGTCTGAAAGCAAAACACTTAGGAAGTAATTGCAACCTACTATATTGCTAATGTGTCTGGTGCTAAATTTTCCAAGAGATTAAAAAACACTTATTTTTTTAATTTGTCATGAAAAGTTTTGAAATTTTTGTTGATCGCTTGGTAAACTAGACATCAAAGTGGTTGTCTGTGTTTGCTTATGTGATTGTTTATTAAAGATGTGTATAAATGTGGATGTAATGAGTAAATAATCAATTAAAATATATATGAAAATCTATTGAAAATACGTGAAAAAACACGAATAATTAAAACAAAAAAATGCAGGAATTGGCATTCCTGTATTCGGAGCAACCTTCCAGTAATCACTAATACAAGGCTTAATTTAATAAGCTTTCGAAATGATTCAATACTGTTAGAATATTTTCCAAATTATTTATCTACATAAGTCACAATTTAAGTCTTGGGAGTTTTTGTAGATAAATAATTAGATAATTTTTCAAACAGCAGTGGATCATTGGGAAAGCTTATTAAATCGAGGCCTAAATGCATTCATGGTCACTGAAAAGTTGCTTCAAATACAGGCCTCGATTTAATATTGTTGGATACGCTTTTCAAATGATTTAATATATACTTTTTCAACATATTAAAATATCAAAACATATTTCACATATACAAAAATATTAATGTATTTAAAAAAGAAAAGAAAATATTGTTCAAAATATTACATAATTTTTAGAGTTTCTCCAAAAATAATGACAAAAAATTATCCTACAATATTAAATCAAGCCCATATTTGTTAACTGCTATTTACTGTTTTCAGTCTTTAATGTAATTTTTTTATTGATATTGGCAAGTACAGGTTCAGTTGCAACAGCCACTATTTATATTGACCATATACAGGAAATTAATTAACTGAAACAATCTTTATGGTACATGTGACTTTGTCACTTTATGTTGTTTTATTAATTCGCATAAGATGAATGTTGCCGTTGTTTTCTTCTCACCTTGTCTACACGATTCTTTATTTTGGTGACATCTTCTGCGATCTGATTCGTTCTACGGGCCATTCTGGAGAAGGTATTGGATCTGAGAACAGTTACTGCTGGTTCATCCACACCTCCGGCCCAAGAAGGTCTGGATTCCATTGCTGGAAACGTTAGCAGTAAAGAATTATGAAACATAAAATGTGGTGGGCGATATTCTCGGTTATTACCTAAATTAAGAATTTAAAGTGAATTTCAAATCCAAGGTCAAAACAGCCGAATTGGAAAAAAATCTCAAAATTTGTTACGCTTTAAGTTCAGCTACTCTGGACTTAAATTTGGAATTTATTTTGAATTCACTTTGAATTCTAACTTTAGTAAATAAACCTGATAGAAATATTTACTCATACAGTGTGAGTACAATTCAATCTTTGGCTTTGATATGGTACAGTATAACGGTAACCCAACACGTATTGCTTGAATCCAAAAACTTTGCTGAGACATAGAAAGGATGCATATTACCGGTCCATAGAATGGCTGAGCATAGCGCTACCCTGGTGAAGTAAATAGTGGGAGGGTAACCAGAATCAAAGTCGAGGGATTCCAGAGAATAGTATATAGTACTTTCATGTTTTGGGAGCATGTAATGATGCAATATACTACTAACGCCAATCACTATACAAACCCCTCAAAAACCCCTAAGCCCTGGAGCACATCTCTCTGTTGTGAGTCATTAGTGTCCCAATAGTGCACTTACAGTGATTTGGTTTATCTGGATATTGACTCAACATTTCACGACAGTTCTGATATCTCGTATCTGTGACCCGTCTTGGCTTATTGTATACTTTAAACTTGGCTCACACTACGATCTATCTAGTTGCATTAAGTCCAGCCAGCCTAAGGACCGGTAATATGCCTCTATTCTTTTTGTAGAATAGTATGGATTTAAGTACTGCGTGTCAGGGTGTCCGGTATCAAAAGAGCTGCGTAAAAAATCAAAGGAAGGAAGCCAAATCACTGTAAATGCACTACTGGGACCACTAAAAAATGAGGTCGTTCGTTTTATCGGTTGCACGAACACGCGTTAATCTTATATAGCCATATCAGGCTGGGCTCAGGTAATGTGATTACTTTTACTGTCTTATTTGTAGGGTCTACAAATAATGCATTACGTAAACCTCATTCAGTCATGTTCAGTTTAAGCATTAAGGTTGTAGCTGATGTCGATATTACTGAGATATTCTTCCATTGTTCTAGCATTTGCTGTTGCTTTCAACCCTAATCTTCCGTGCCAGCTGTGTATGCATAAGGGTTTATCATCCTCCTAAGCATTCCTCATGTAGGTCTTTTTAACGTATGTCTAATATCTCCTGTCTCTTCCTATGTATTGTGTATGTGTCACTGTCACAGCTGCTAGCCTGTTCAGCCACTGTGGCATTCTAGAGGCATGGGCCTCTGTTCCCGTTTTTGACTCTGTCTGCCGACACCCAGTTTTATTTGACTTCGTTGGTATGTGTTCTATGATGCTTTATAAGTGTTTACATATGGTTTCTATTCTGTTTGCCATTTTATAAACTAGATGATTATTTGTAACTCTATCAGGTTCTCTACCATCTCATCACCAACATGTCTTGGTTACATACAACTTCTCCACAACAATTCTCTGATTCACATCCTACCTTCACCTGCATCAATCCCAACACAGCTGCACAGCCATCCTGTAACTCAGGAACCAAATTGGGAGCTTCTGGTATTATACACAATTTCCCACTCATAGCCCTCCCTAGGCCTTTACAATGTGTGGTCAGATGCCCCACAGTGGGCTACATGCCATGTCCTAATTCAGCACCTAATTTGGGCATTACATTTGCATTACATCTGTCTTACAGAGGTTGCATACTACCCCATTATACTACATGTTACTGACAACATACTTATTCTTAAGACCCTCATTTGGCCAATAAATGAGGTAATTGTAATCCCTCATTATGTACATTATCTTTACCTCACATTAGGCCCTTCGTTCACCTTTATCTATTTAGGTAAGTTTATTATATCCTTCATAGATATCATATTGAAACTGCTCACATGTAGCAAGGTTGTGAGTAAATGTTAACCTGGTCTTGTTTTAGGTTCAATGCCTTCACATGCGTCCATACTGGGCATTTATTTCATTCTCATCAAATGGCCCTCTGTGGGCAGCCCAATACAACCAATTCAGCCCATCCTTTGGGCTTTGCATAAGTTCCTTCCTGCTTCATGGGGGTTATATGTATATACCACTCTATCTTACAACATTTCATTACACCACTTACACTCGCTAGACCTATACCAATCTGTACGGCCCTGACTCGGCCTGCAAAACTCCATTGTACATTAATCCCTTATGCTATACATTGTATCTTTACTACACATACTGACACTTTGTTCTTGCACAGTATTAGCAATGTTATGTCTCAAGTCACCTACATTAAGACACCATATAATCTATTGTGTTGTTTGTATACTGGTCATCCTTTGGCATGGGCCTTATAGTCAGCCTCCACTGCATGCCACATTACCATCCTTCTAGCCTAACTACTATTCCTACCTGTACAAATGGAGTGGAGCAAACACTAGGGCTTCACTATTTGCAATTTTACAACACCTGTACCTTGGTATGCTTATCCTTCTTTTGTTTGTTCCATACATCCATACCACTCATACAACCCTATTTCTCCATCCAGCAGCTCAGGACTAACATTGAGCACTCTGCCTTCCTCTACAATACCGCTACACATGGCCCTCACTAGGCCTTCACTCCATACGTTTACACATGGCCCTCCACAGGCACTACGACAATTTAGGCCCCTCATTTGGGCAAATACATACGTCAATTTCCTGATATACGAGGGTCAAAGAAGTACAACCTTTCATCCTACATTCCAATATTACACATGGCTTGTTAGGCCCATGCAAGTCTTTTCCATACGGCCCTCTCTGAGAACACTCCCATGAATTTGGAACATATCACTAAGCATTTAACATATCCAGGCCTCTTTCGGTCTCACACTATTTTACCTGTTTAGTAGTTCCACTTTGAAGCCTTTGCTAGTTCTGATATTTCGCTTCCTGCAGTACGCTATGGGATTTGATTAAATGTGATGATTGGTTATTTCTTAGGGTGTTCTTTTTCATTCATAGTTCAGGTCCTTCTAGTGGAAGAATGTGCAGTGGGAAGTCATGCCTAGATCCGGTACAATCAGGGATCTGGTACCAGCTTTTGATGTAAACTGTTCATTTTCAGTTACTCCACATCTCTGCACTGTTATGTTTTATATTATGCCTTTCTGTCACTATCTTCAACTTGATAATTTGTGAACTGTACCCTCACCTCTTGACATATACTTCACAGGGGTCTTGTTGTTTATTTATTCTGGTCACCTCCTTAATGGCCTATATTAGACATGTGCAATTCGTTTCGGTCCGAATATGAATTCAGACGAATTTCGGGCAATTCGGACATTCGGGTACTTCCGAATGTCCGAATAGCCGAAGTACCAAAGTCCCGAAGTTCCGAAATTACCGAATTTCCAAAGTGTTGAAGTACAGTATTGTCTAAGTACTATTATACTTACCCAGTGAAAGAAGGAGAATGTTACATTGTATACAATTTTAAATAAAAAGTATACAAACATAGCCAGGATTCAGCTGTAAGCATTTGCAACACTTACAACAATCAAGTAACATACATTCATATAAAATGAATATAAATATAAGTTACTTAGCCAGTCAATGTAATGACAGGAATGAATAAGTAGATAACCCCTAATTCCTATGGTATTAGGGAGCTATCTAATAAAAGGCTGAAAGACCTAAATTGGTCCTTCAGCCAAATTTACTGATACTAAGTAAAGAATACTTAGTATTAGTAAATTATGCCCCTACTCGCGGCATGTCTATTAAACAGTGAGCAGCCTGTAAAAATAAAAAAACACCCCCCCCCCCTCCCAAGCCCCCACCCGTTCCGCGCGAGTCGGGGTTTCTAACTTGAAGGGGGGACCTATTGCCCCCCCCCCGGCTCCTATCCTGAACGGCAGGTGGGGGCCCTAAAGCAAAATAAGGGGGGGGACTTATTGTCCTCCCCCTGGCCCCCAACCATGAGCGGTGGGTGGGGGCCCTAAATTAGAATGAGGGGGGGACCTAATGTGGGACGGTGGTGGTGAGGCTGGTGGGGGGGTGGGAAGGCTGAGGGTGGTGGTGAGGCTGGTGGGGGAGTGGGAAGGCTGAGGTTGGTGAGGCTGGTGGGGGAGGCTGAGGGTGGTGGTGAGGCTGGTGGGGTGGTGGGAAGGCTGAGGGTGGTGGTGAGGCTGGTGGGGTGGTGAAGGCTGAGGGTGGTGGTGAGGCAGGGTGGTGGTGAGGCTGGTGGGGTGGTGGGAAGGCTGAGGGTGGTGGTGAGGCTGGTGGGGTAATGGGAAGGCTGAGGGTGGTGGTGAGGCTGGTGGGGGATGGGAAGGGTGGTGAGGCTGGTGGGGATGGGAAGGGTGGTGGTGAGGCTGGTGGGGGGGTGGGAAGGCTGGTGGTGAGGCTGGTGGAGGGGTGGGAAGGGAGGTGGTGGTGAGGGTGGTGGTGAGGGAGTTGGGGTGGTGGTGAGGCTGAGGGTGGTGGGGTGGTGAAGCTGAGGGTGGTGGGAGGGAGTTGGGGTGGTGGTGAGGCTGGTGGGGAGGCTGAGGGTGGTGGTGAGACTGGTGGGGTGGGGGCTGAGGGTGGTGGTGAGGCTGGTGGGGGTGGGAAGGCTGAGGGTGGTGAGGCTGGTGGGGAGGCTGGTGGTAAGGGTTGGTGGGGAGGCTGAGGGTGGTGGTGAGGGAGTTGGGGTGGTGAGGGGGGTGAGAGAGCCTACCTTCTCTTCCCTGGGCTCCCTGGTGGTCCGGTGGCCGTTATATAATTGCACAAGAAGCCGAAAACTACTTATGGCTACTTAGGGTACCCTAACAGTCAGACCAATCTAAAGATAAGTTCTGTAGAGCATGTGGTTGTTGTAAGAAAAGAGGTAGTATCGTAAAGCCAGTCACTTACGTGGTGACTTGAAAAATGTAAATTCAAAAGAATGAACCCCCTTCCTCAGCCCGGCGGGAGTTTGTTGTCGTGGCACTATAGTGGTCCTTTAAACTATTAACGTTTTGCTCTCTATTTATAGGCCTACCCGAATGTCAGTTTCGGCACACTACAACCGACTTGTGCACCACTAACATAACTCGGCTTCTTGTCCCCGACCACAAATATATATATATAGTCATCAGACCAGAATAGCATTTTAGAATTTGATCTGTTAGTTTCCAAGGACAGTTTTATGGAGTATGCATAAAAAGAACAAAAACAAAATTAGAATACGATATGAAATTGAATATCACGTGAGTATTTAAATCAGAATTAATCATCAATACTTATATTATATATAAAAATATATCTGTATTTATATTTTGTTATAAAACTGTAAGAAGTTTAAAACAAAATGTTAAGGAGAAAAAAATAAGTAAATGCTCTCAAGCAGTTACATCCTCAGAATTGATGAGTCTGTGCATTCTATAGCGCCAACAATCGGAATCGTTTGATTTTAATCCCAGAAAATGTAAAATGTAAAAGTGATGAAAGATATTACATATATTTATTCAGACAAAAAATGCTACAGCCAAAATGAATTCATATAAAAATGAAGGATATATACGCCTGCAGTGTTTGACAATATACATAATTTAAAATTGCATTTTATGAAACAAGTATCCCAAATCTCGTGGATGTGCCTATTTTTTTTTTTTTAACAATTTCACTCAGTAAAGTTTTCTATATACTTCTGCAGGTTTTTTTTTTTGTCCCAAAATGATAGATTTAGTCTAAATGAAGGAGAATATATATTTTCAAACACAGAAAACTGTCGTAATAAATGCAAACAATAAACTACATTTCACCAACAGATATAACAAGTTCCAAAGGCATTCTGTCCAAAGAGACATTTTTAGTTTGCAAACATTTTTCTATTCTATGCCCCTTCCTAAATATTCTCTATTCAGATCTATGTGTTACTCAATACTCACCTTAGTGCTTGCTGCTGGCACCTGCCTGCTCTCTCTGTGTTACTATAAACAGGTTTGCTGTATCCTAACCGCTTTGTAAACTATAAGTATTTATGATGCACACACCCTGAAATACAGGATGAAGAATAAGACATTAATTCAAATGTCAGCCTATGGAGTAATAATAGACATTGCACATAGTGATGCCGCATTGGGACAAAATTAAAGGGACAGTAAAGCCTGTGCTTTGCTTCTGGCACTTATGGGCAAATCTCAAGATGCTTCCAGTGTTCCAAACAGGACAGCTGCTGTCTGTAGGCACTATAACCATTTCACCTCTTTGAGTCCCCTGGCACTGTCGCTTCATTTAAAGGGACACTATAGTCACCTGAACAACTTTAGCTTAATGAAGCAGTTTTGGTGTATAGAACATGCCCCTGCAGCCTCACTGCTCAATCCTCTGCCATTTAGGAGTTAAATCCCTTTGTTTATGAACCCTAGTCACACCTCCCTGCATGTGACTTGCACAGCCTTCCATAAACACTTCCTGTAAAGAGAGCCCTATTTAGGCTTTCTTTATTGCAAGTTCTGTTTAATTAAGATTTTCTTATCCCCTGCTATGTTAATAGCTTGCTAGACCCTGCAAGAGCCTCCTGTATGTGATTAAAGTTCAATTTAGAGATTGAGATACAATTATTTAAGGTAAATTACATCTGTTTGAACGTGAAACCAGTTTTTTTTTCATGCAGGCTCTGTCAATCATAGCCAGGGGAGGTGTGGCTAGGGCTGCATAAACAGAAACAAAGTGATTTAACTCCTAAATGACAGTGAATTGAGCAGTGAAATTGCAGGGGAATGATCTATACACTAAAACTGCTTTATTTAGCTAAAGTAATTTAGGTGACTATAGTGTTCCTTTAATGTTAAACCATTTTAGATCAGTTTAACACTAAATAAGGGTCCCAGGCTACCCACAGTCCGGCTCTTCTGGAGGCGTGTCTAATGCAGAGATTATTTACTTCCTTGTAGTTAAACCCTTCTGTCAGAGCTCTGATAGGCTAAAAGTGGTCAGCTGACACTCTGAACCAATCACAGCTTCCCATTGATGCTCAGGCTAATTCTTCCTCATTTAGCATTACAATATAAAAACATGTATGGATGAAGTAAGGTTCATGCATTGGGTTCCTTGGCAAAGAAAAATGTGGACAGCAGAAACGATGTGGGATATGGTTTGTATTCAGACTCAATTCTTTAATGTAATTATTGTTGGAATTATATTGGTAGTTGGGTTGTTCTTTTCATATTAGTGAACTGTCTTACTACTAGTATGAAAATCGACTTGGCTTTGTTTTAATTTGTCTAATAAAATATTTCCTTTTTAATAAGCTTGACTGGTCTGCATCTTCACATACTTATGACGGGGTTATAATTTGCGTTCTTAGTGTACTGTTGGAATAGCACTAGTTTTGTTCATTAGTTTATACAAACGATACTACAAACTATAATCAAATTTTTTTTTTGTAAATTAAATCTGAACGAAAAAAAAAAAGCTGATCTGAAAAAATTATCAAATTCAATTACAGTTACAACTTGGCCATTTGTGCCCGCTTTTTCCCAGATTTGATTTATGGAAGTACACCCTACAAGGATGCAGAATGACATCTCCGGGATCGAAAACATGCATAAGGTGCAACAGGGCTTTCATTGTCGGGCAGACATGGGCAATTTTGTGCTGCAAAATGCATGAATCACCTGAATTGAATGGATGTGTATACAATGCCAGGCTAAATAGAAAACCAAGCTGCGTGAATACCTGGCACGGTTTACATTTACTAAACTTCATAACCATCAGTTTGCCTGAATGTAAATCATTGGGGTTATTGATCCAGCAAACAATTATAAAGAACACGGAGGCTGTTGTTGATAGAAACTGTGTAAATAATGACAAAGAAAAACTACAAAGAGGTCACGTTGCTACAGCAGTTCAAACACAAGTCAGTAAAAGGGATAGAACTCTAGCACCGTATCTGACCAAATTGACTACTCCAAGTCATTGCATTAGAGAAGAACAGGACTTCTCTATCAGGATTTATATTACATGGCTAAAAGTATGTAGACACCTGACCATCACATCTACAAGAGCTTGTTGGACATCCCTTTCCAGAAACATTGGCATTAAAATTAAGTTGTTCCCGGTTTGCGGTTATAACAGGAATCACTTTTCTGGAAAAGCTTTCTCAAGATACTGGATTTTGTGCCAATTCTGTCAAATGAGCATTTTTCAGGTCCGACATCATGATTGGAACATCTGACTCACAATCAGCGTTCCAATTCTTTACAAATATGTTCAATGCAGCTTATGTCAAGGCTCTCTGGAGGCCACTATTTCCTCCCCACCAAATTCATGAAAACATGGACCTCACTTTGTGTGCTGTCAGCACAGGAACGGTCCTTTCCAAACTGTTGCCATAAAGTGGGAAGCACCAAATAGTCTAAAATATCCTATCCAGAAGATTCTTCACTGTTATAAGGGACCTAGCACAAACCCTGAAACACAACCTCAAATATTCTCTCTCTTCCACCAATCTTTAAATTAGGCATTCTGCATTCCACTTGTTAGCATTCTAGTAGCTATTTCCACACTACACTGGCAAGCTTAAGTGCTTATAGTGTATAACCATTGAATCCTCCTGCTTTATACAATAGCGGGTAACTTTATTCTTAGCTGATCTAAACAGTTACCAAAGTAACAAACATGGGCAGCCAAATGACAATTTAATATTGCAATCAGGAAGCTACACCCATTAAAGCAAAGATAAACTAGTTTTTATATTTACATTTAAAAACAGACAAAATGGTTTTTTTTTGGGGGGTGGGGGGGAGGGGTCTGAGTATCTTATGATTAAAGCAAAAACCACGAAGAAGCTACTTTAAATAGATTCTAATAAACAAAACCTACATTACTACCCAATTAACATCAATTGCGAATTATTCTCATCGACCACTAGAGTTGAATGACACCAAAGTTTGAAATCATCTCCCATCCATTTATCCTATCCCGTGGCAGAGAATTTCAGGAGATTTAGTTTAGCAGTTGAGGGTCTTGCATCTCCACCACGAGAAAATAAGAAAGGGTATCACCACATTTCAGTGATCGTGAATTTGTGGCTCATCCAATGGATTTCCAGTTCATAACGTTCTAGACTCCTAAATCCAATCTGCTATGAATAATGCAAGGGATAACACACAATTCCATCATCCCATTTGAAGGTGATAAAAAGAAAAAGGAAATAAAACCTCACTCACCACATTGACTTATGGTCAGGATAGAGGTGCTGCTCCAGTGAGACCATATTTTCAGGAAGGCCTTATTAGTATTGTGGACAGCTGATTTTTCAAGGCCAAAATATGCCATACCTTGGCTCCAATTGATGAACAGCTAAATTGAAAACGCAAATGTCTAACTGGCCAATTTTGTAGCACTGCAGACAGTCTTAGAATTACTCACATTTTGATAACTAAAGCATTTGAGGCTTCCAATTCAGCAAGGCAGTGTCTAAGAACATCTCCAACTACCACCACAGCCTTTGAAGAAAAAATACCCTCCATCCACTGATGTATCAACTAACAGGCCACCACACAGGAAGGCAAAAACATTGCAATCCACAACCCCTAAAATAAATTGGGAGGTATGTAAGAACATAAGTGATGGGACCTGACAAGAGACAAACAATCTGGTCAGCGTTATAAATAAAAAAAAAAAAAGTCCCCCACAATGTTTTATAAAATATATATAAAAAATATGTTTTATAAAATGTAAAATTTGTCCTAATGATTCATCTCCATCAATTTGTCCTCCCATTTTTCCTTAAAAGTGTGTGAGGAGTTGGCATCTAAAATACTGCCACAGGGCCCGACAGCCATGCCTAACACATCTGAAGCGAACTACAGCAGAGCACAAACTTTATCACAGTACTTTTATAGATTATTACCCTATCAGCAATCCCAGCTACCTTTAAAGGGCTCATAGCACGATCAGTGGTCGCGTTCAGTGTCGGAGAGCTGCTGGTTTGCTTTGAGGTCTGGAGCATCCAGAGGAGCGGAAGATCTCTGCTCCCTAGCCAAGCTGCTGGTTGGTGCCCCCACCTCCCCTAGACTGGTGGGGTTGATATCAGTCTACACCTTGGCAGCTGCCCCGCTATACTGAGAATGTGCGGCACTAATGCTAGAAACAGGAAAAAGCTAGAGCGTCCCATATAACATGGCAGACATCGTATGCTCCTCCGACCCCTGCGGAGAGAATTCTAATATAGAATCAAAAGTGAACAGACACTACGAGTCCTTTTGGGCAAAGCTGACTGCTCGAAAGCAAACCGCAGCTCCAAGTGACCCGACCAATAACTTGCCTCAGAGACCACTGTCTAAGGTTTAAAATGAAGGCACCTAGTTTATTATACTGTTCCCCTTATTTTGGAGATTTAATTCCCCTCCTCATGTTCACGATTCTCCTTATGTGGGGCACGACTACGTAAGGAGCCTCCTGGGGGTTTCACTTATTGTTGTTATATTTATATAGCTCCAACAAATTCCATAGCACTTTACAATTGTTCTAGCATTGGTAATCTTGTTAAAATAATTATTGAACAGCTAAAAAAAAATTATCACCATAAGTCTATTTACATGGCTTACTGTCAAATATATAAGGATTTATCATACAACAAGCAAGCATATAATTGCCTGGATTATTGCTTTAGTGAATTTGACATGGTTTATCTTTATATGTGAAATGGTGTGGGAGGCTATGGTCCCAAGCGTGCCAGGAAATCAAAGCAGTTTTCCAGGCACTATAGGGTTAATAGGTCCTCCCCCCTTCCCAATATGCCTGGCAATGGCTGCACACGCACTATCAGACCTCCCATAGGTCAGATAATGGACCAAAAGTCTGCTTGGATTCTGTCTGGTAGACAGCCAGAGGGCAGACTTAGAGCAGCAATGTAAACATTGTAGTTCTTTGGAAATGCAATGTTTTACATTGCAGCACTATGTGCAAAAGGGATACAGCACAAAGACCACTTCAATGAGCTGAAGTGGTCTGGCTGCATACAGTGTCCCTTTAACAAATATACATTTAGCATTTTTTTTTATCCTGCACAAAAAAAAAAAAAAAAGAGGGATTGGCATGCAGTATGTCATCAAGTACCATGTTAGGGACAGAGAGAGAGTAGTGGTGGACCTAAACATATAATCTTGGGAGAAGAATCATCTTTATGGGATGCTTTTCAACACTTCATCTCACTACCTTTAGCTTATAAAATTTGTTGGGAAAAAAAAAATATATATATATATATATATATATATATACACACACACTATATCTTTAGG